>OY744521.1:100496664-100536664 GCA_963556195.1 Sepiola atlantica | reverse complement strand
TTCTGATTTTCAGGGTGCACAATCTCGAGGAAGGCAACATCGTATCGCAATTATTTTGAATGATTCATTGCCCGTTATGTGGACAGGATTATAGTGACCGTAAATTCGACTATCAAAGCCACATCGATGATAATGTGTGGACGCTGTTAAAGGGATAAAACGGCGAAACAAAAAAAGGTGCATGCTTTTCATTTTCGGGATGATTCCACGCAACATCACACAAAACAACGCGGTTACTGCATTCATCCGTGTTATTACGACCTGCCATTCAATAATGGAAAAAGCTTTATAGAGAAAACCTCCCATAATCTTGTTTTGTATGCTTTGTAACCTAAACATGTCCGTAATTTGTGGAGGCAAATAAAATATCTGACAGAGAAAACTCCATAATAATACATGAAAAGTAACGCATGCCCACACACACACACACACATATATATATATATATATATATATATATATATATATATATATATATGTAAAGTTAGTATTTTTATTGAACGATCATTATACATTTTGGTAAATAGATTCTAGGCGTAAGTGATATAATGTGGGATATATTTAATTTATTTTACTTTTAAGCAAACGGGTTAAACATGGGGTAGAAGCCATTTGTGAAAATTCAGATACTTCGGATTTTTATGTAATTTATGTAATAGGTATCAGACACAAATACATGTTAAAAGGTTTTTTCTGGGTATTTTAGAGGATGTTTAGGAGGCAGAGTAACGGCCCAACATCCCATTTGAAAATTAAAATGTTTCAGATTTGCATTAGACATTAGACACAAATTAAGCAATATTTCTTGAACTTCAGTTGAAAACCCCTTATACTTAAGCCTTAAATTTTAGACATTTTCTAGAATCAGAATCACATGACGGATTTTGATAACAATCAGAATAAGGATTCTAGGCATAAGGTTTAGTATCATTGATTTTAATCTCAGTAAGCGAAAATAAAAGTGATAGTAAACGGTTCTGTTATACACACACACACACACACACACACACACACATATATATATATATATATACTTCGTGTACGTACAATAAATTAATCAGAGTGCTCCATTTTAATACAAGAGCTATATGGGTGTGCATTTACCCTAAACTAGACAGAGAATAAGACAGGATACTCGAAATTATAACCGTATCATAAAGATAAAAATAAAGTAGATAGATAGAAAGTAATCAACCAGGAATGCATGGTTGAGAGAAAAGAGAAAGGCCTGAATGTGTAAATGCGTACTAATCAGTGTAACATTCTAATAGATAACTGAGTGATAAATGCCCTGCCAATCTACTATTTTTCTCCCTCCTCCCTCTCCTTTCACAAAACCCAAAAGATTTGAAATTTGTTTTCCTCTCCGTTTAAGTTAAGTTGGTGAGATGCCACGAGAAAGCTAGATTTCGAACGAGATCGCAGCTGAAATATGTATGCGCATATGTAGCTTATAATGTATAAGTAAAAGAATTTATGCTATATATATATATATATATATATATATATATATATATATATACGTGTGTTTGTATGTGTGTGTGTGTGGACACACACGCCACACAAATAGACGTTAGATAATCATAATAGTGTTCTACAGCGAGTCGGAACATGTAAATATATACATTATATTATACTGCATATGCGTTGATCAACGTTTATTTACTTAAGCCTTATTTCCTATATACTTTAATAACGCAGAATACATGTTAATATAATGTTGCGTTGTCTCTTATTTCGTCCTCTAATTCCATGTCGTCATTCATTTCTTCGTGTTTTTTTCGCTTCTCCTAATTTTCTCCTTGTCCAGTGTCGTCTCTGGTTAGGACCCGTTCATACAACTTCGTTTACTTATAGTAACCAGAATTAAAAGAAGATAGAGTTTGAGGTTTATTGAGAGAAAAATATTAAGTATTCACAAGCACAATTTACAGTTAACTATGTAGGGAAGAGAGTAATATTAATCTAAGTAACTATATATAGAGAGATAGATAAACAGATAGATAGACTGACAGACAGGCAGAGGAACAGCGCCCATCGCTGTATGCGACTCTTTACAGTTATTACGTTATTCTGATTTGACCGCCTGCGTCAAAATCCAAAAACGGTCACCCAAAAAATGTGACCGTTCTTTCTCGCTTTCGTCCCACATGACGTTAAATCCGTGGACTCCTCTCCGAATATCGTTCTGAAGCTTGCCCTTTTCTGATCACATTTGTAAACTGCTCCACTTGTGCCACTCTTTCAACTTCCTTTGTTCCACACACGACAAGGTCACTTGGACCCACACTCATTTAAGTGTGCAAAAATCTACTCATCCGTTATCGAATAATAGTTTTAAAAATGTAGTTATACATTTCAATTGTAATTGTTCTAATCAGCCGTAATTCATAATTAACTGACTAAGTTGCGTCTGTCTCTCTTTCTTAGCTATCTATGTATTTCCTTCGCCCTTTTACTCTACGCTGATTAACCACTCTCTAATATTTCATAATGTCTCTGTGAGCATTTAAAGAATGAGTGGCCCTCTTTTTTCAGCGTTGTCATCTAATTTATATATTGTGTCTGTACACACTACATACATGTATATAAATTAGATGATAAAGTAATGTCTGTTTCTTTTATATGAGAATAATAAAGAATAATAATACTTCTAAATAATAATAAGAAGAAAGAATGATATAGAAATAAAACGACTGATTACTTTTTGTTTTGTTATTCATCATAACAAAACATGATCAGTGTGGCTAAGTATTGGGGTCATCCTAATTTGAGATCTGTGCAGCAAGATGCTTGCTCACATTAGTTTTTTAGGTTTTTTTCACTTAGTGTTAGGATATCCGGGGAGTTTACTAGGAGAAAGGTTTCCTCTTCATAGATGTCGGTTCTAAGTCCACGAATATTTATGAATGCTAGCCTCAAGAGAAACCAAGAGGTTTTTGCGTGGGTGTCTGGTTTAAGTTTGCTTCTCTTTCCTTGTATTCTCATTTTGGTTTTTAGATAGAGTTGGGAGGGCAAAGTATGGGCTTTTTAGTGCGAATAAGATCACCCATCCAGTCCATTAGCCGAGATTTGATCGATGGGGGTTATGGCCTCAAGAAAGTCTATCGGGGATAACTGCCGGGTTCGTCCCAATGCGGAGATAGCATGTACAACTACCTACGATATTATACAACTGTTGATGGAGCAGTCGTTCTTAGGGCTACCTCCTGCACTACCAGTCGGAAACAACAGCCAGACAAGATGTCTAACCTGTATCCTTAACCTGTCAGAACAAGAGCGATTCAGACTAGACATGAGAGACTTAGTGACGAAATAACTTTCCGCAAGTTGCCTAGATAGAGAGAAAGAGAGACGGCGTTCATTGTCCTAGTCAGGAAACAAGGCTAAACACTAAGTTCTCTGCGCCTTGGTAATAGGCAAAGAAAAAGTGCAAAAAACAGGCGATAGGCAGAGCCCATATACCCATTAAGCAATTTTAGGTATTGCAATCCGGATATTTTGTTCAAGAACAATTCGAATTACATCCTCTAGTGACCGAAACACACGAAAGCTTAGGAGAAGATTAATAGCGGTTACAATCTTTTTTTAATACTTTTGTAAAACACTTTCATAGTCATTTTTAAACTGGGATTTTAAACACATTTTTAAGTCATTTCAACACCATTTTAAGAGTCACTTTAAGCACAATTTTTACGAGTCACTTTTAACACGATTTACTTACACTGTCAATCATTTTCAATAGTTCTCGTTAAACATATCTTAACACATTTTAAACACTATTATTTTGAATCATTATACAAGAAAGTTACCTTACATGTTCGTCGCTGTTGGTCACGGATTCTGCCGGCACACTCACTTCGTCATTGGCCGAGATCGCAGTGGTTTACCTTTTTAGGGGCAGATTCTATTTTCAAGCAGAGGACAGAGACACTCGAAGCCGATTTTTTCTAAGAGAGATTTTATCATTTATTTTCACACTTCGGTTGGAGAGGGTTCCATTGTCGGTCCATTGATTCACATCTTCTTTTCATCCATACCGCGTGGGTGAACTCGCATGCAGTCAGTTACAGTCTTCTAAGTTTTTAGCCAATCTCTCGTGATTCACCCAGACCTCGCACCGCAGAGACCAGCTTATACGTTTCTACCTGACGAGCATCCATCGTGAACTGTCGAAAAACTAACTCTTTCACACAAAGTTACATGGCTGAGTCTGTTGATCCTCTCGCTTTCAAAGTCGGAACTCAACTCAAAACCCAACTTTTCACACAAAGCCACCCGGCTAAGCCTGTCGACTTCTCGCTGCCAAAATCGGGAACTCAACTGAAAAAACTCACTTTTCACACAAAGGATCTGTGACGACCTTCTGAACTTCAGATTTCCGTCACTGTCACCCGAAATGTGAGAATCACACTGTACCAAGCTTGCACGAGGTGACACCGTCACCGATCGCGCATGCGCATTCGTCCACACATGCGTACTAAATTATCACTGCACCCAATTTGTACTTATTTTGCACTGAGCTCTATTTCTCTCACCCAGGCCACAATTCATACTAGTTGATCTACACACTTTTTGGAAACGCAGGGCACTATAATCTAACACATGGTCGTGGTCATTGATGGAAGTAGTGTTAAAAACACACATTTTATCGAGCAATTAAATGAAACAACTAGCAAAATATGCGACCGGAGGAAGCATATATTTGCTAGTAATAATAATAGTAAAAATGATGATGATGATAATAATAATAATAATAATAATAATAATAATAATAATAATACCGATAAAAATAACTAATAATACTGTACCGACAATGTGTGCTGAATAAAGCTTTCCCAAGTTACGTCTGTTCTCGTTAGTCATTACAATTTATTCAGCACACAATCAACATGGAACAATTAATGCGCCCACAACGGTTCGACGTGGAACCTGACACTTCTAACTCTGAACAACGTTGGAGAGCGACATTTGAAAACTTTTTGCAAACGTTGCATGCAGAAAATCCACTACAACCGATAAACAAATTCGGACTACTAACTAACTATGTATCTCACACGATACACGAAATTATCATGGACTGCAGCACTTATGAAGAGGCTGTAGAAACATTACACACCACTTACCGAAAGCCCCAAAATTAAATATTTTCGCGATATTTACTTGCTACACGGCGACAGCAAAATGACGAATCTTTGGAGCAGTTTTTCAAGGAATTACGAACTCTTAGCAAGGACTGTAATTTCCGGGTAATGTCTGCCGAAGACATTCGAGACGAGCACATTATGGATGCTTTTATTAACGGACTCCAAAATGTGAAGGTAAGACAAAGATTGTTCGAAAACAAATGTCTAGACCTCAGAACAGCTTGCGAACAGGCTTATACGTTCGAAATTGCCCTAAACAGTCGGTGTTCTACCTGCAGTCAGATACGGTCGGTGCTGCTTTGAACAACACACACTCTTGTTATTCGGCCCCCTCTTGTGTGCATTCTTCCCCGGACCCCTCCTATGTGGCTTCCTTCCCTAACCAGGAAATTCCGGGCACTGCAAACCTTTCAGAGTTTCTTATCACCGCTGCTTCCACAGGTCGTAAATGCCACTTTTGTGAGTTAAGTACACACTCTGGTTTTTCTTGTCCGGCCAGATGCTAGGTGTCACAAGTGTGGGAAATTGGGACATTTTTCTAAGGTGTGTAGGTCTACCAAAAATAATGTTTCTAAAAATTCTATCGCCTCTCTCATGGTAGCTACTATAACAGCTGCGTCTCCAGACCCCCTCTCGAAAAGTATAATGCGGGTTAAAATGAATAGCGTTTCTACTGATGCATTAATTGACACCGGCAGTTCTAGTATTATATTAATTTTAATATTGTAACAGCTAATAACTGGAAAATATGTTCTTGTTCTGCTCGTGTGTCTATGGCGAATGCTTCTTTATCATCACAAGTAATTGAATATTGTATGGTTAATTTACTTTTAAAAATATTTCATACAAAAACATCAAACTTTTGATAATGAAAAACCTTTGCAGTGACGTGATACTGGGGCACGACTTTCTTCAGCATCATTCTCGTATTGAGATTCCCTTCGGAGGACCCAAACCAGCCCATAGTATTTGTGGTTTAACAGCAATCAATGTTCAATACCCATCTCTCTTTAATAATTTATCTCAAGACTGCAAACCTGTAGCGATGAAATCTAGACGCTACTCACTTGTAGATAAACAGTTCATAAAACCGAGATTACGAGAATGCTTGGTCAAGGAATCATTGAAATGAGTGAGTCTCCATGGAGGGCACAAGTAGTAATAACATCTACCGAAAACCCAAAAAAAGACTAGTAATTGTTTACTCTACTGGATGCGTACCCACTACCACGGATAGATTAAATTATAAGCGACATTGCTAAATATAAACTGTATAGCACACTAGACCTTAGCAGTGCCTATCACAAAGTGGCTATCAAACCAGTCGATCGACCCTACACGGCTTTTGAGACAAATGACCGCCTCTACCAGTTCAAAAGAATTCGAGTAAAGAATGATGTTGCCAGTTTTCAGCGAATTATAGATACAATAATTAGCGATGAAAAATTGGAGGGCACTTTTGCCTACATTAATAATGTAACAATATGTGGACACAACTATGCAGACCATAATCGTAATCTGAAACGATTTATGGCGACGATAAAAAAATACAACCTCACGCTAAATAACGATAAATGTACTTTTAGCGTAGACACCATTAATTTACTAGGATATACCGTAAGCAAAGGATCTATGTCACCAGACCCAGAACGATTGAAGCCGCTGCTAAAACTGCGATTACCTAATAATATGCGCATTACTCACAGTGGGTTGCTTCTTTTTCAAGCAAAATTCACCCATTGGTACAAACAGACACTTTCCCTCTCGCACACAGCAATGGAGGCCTTTAAGAATATTAAAAAGGATATAGCCAATGCAGTAATTACGGCTATAGACCCCACTATTCCTCTGGTGGTGAATACAGATGCATCTGATTATGCAATTGCTGCCTCTCTAAGACAATCCGGGCGTCCGGGCGCTTTTCTTTCAAGGACCTTGTCGCGTTCAGAACAGCGACACTCAGCAATCGAAAAAGAGGCTTATGCTATAGTGGAAGCACTCAGAAAGTGGAGACACTATTTGACCGGACGACATTTTAGACTGATTACTGATCAAAAATCCGTCGCATTTATGTTTAACACCAGGACAACAAGCAAAATCAAAAATGATAAAATAGCGAGGTGGAAAATAGAACTCTCCTGTTTGTCTTTTGATGCAATCTACCGACCCGGTAAAGAGAATGCTGCGGTTGACGCACTATCGAGAGTATGCAGCTCGATACCCAACACGGATGAGCTTCGGACCTTACACAATGAACTGTGCCACCCAGGAATAACACGAATGACACACGTTGTACGAACCAGAAATCTCCTATATTCTTCGGATGACGTAAACAAAATGATAAAATCGTGTACAATATGTGCTGAACATGAACCACAATTCTTCAGGCCTAAAACCGGGACACTGATAAAAGCGACACAACCGTTCGAGAGAATAAACATCGATTTTAAGGGTCTACTACCATCTAATAATGGGAATAGTTACATTCTAACCGTCATCGACGAATATTCACGATTCCAATTCGCATTTCCTTGTCCAAATCGGTGATACGGTGCTTGTGCTCTTTATTTGCCATTTTTAGTGTTTCAGCCTACATCCATTCAGATCGTTGAGCCTCTTTTATATCTGAACAACTCAAACAATTTCTTCACGAACGAGGAGTAGCCACAAGCCGGACGACGCCGTACCACCCTCAGGGAAACGCCCAATGTGAGCGCTATAACGGTATAATATGGAAAAGCATACAACTAGCGGCTGCAAACCGCAAATGCCCAATTACCCACTGGGAAGATCTTCTCCCAGAATCTCTGTACGCCATTAGAACGCTCTTATGTACAGCCACAAATGCCACGCCTCACGAGAGGTTTCTCCAATTTCAACGAAGAAGCTCGGCGGGAACTTCGCTTCCATCATGGCTCTCGAAACCTGGAACGGTTCTTCTGAGACGTTTCGTTCGTCATAGTAAGAATGAACCATTAACGAACCAAATAGAACTGATTGAGGCGAATCCACATTATGCGTTGATACGACATTCTGATGGAAAAGAATCGACTGTTTCCCTTAGAGACCTTGCACCTGCAGGGGATATACCTACACTCAATATAACCCCCGGGGAGACGCCTACATCTCAAGACCCTTTCACCTTGGCTGAAGGTCAAGCTGCACCATATGACTCATCTACGGACTCAGTACAACCATCAGATACGAGTCCATAACATCTGTAGAAAGGCAGAGGTGAACTAAGATAAATAAAAAAAGGAAATAAAAACAAACAATATAAGAGTCTAATGTATTAACATCCCACCACCAATTTAAACCAGAAGGTGAAAGCGTCAACATCATATCGACGCGACTTCAACAGCCACCAAGAAAATTCAGACATTAGTTGTGTGTTTTGGACTTCCTCTTCTCTCTCCTTTTTTTTAATCGCCCCAGCTTTCCCAGCTACTTCCCTCTCTCCTTCCTTTTCTCTATCCTAAATGAATTTTTTTATATTTCTATATATATTTATATGCTATCTTATATCTCATTTTACTACATTTCATTTTATTTTATTTCATTTTATATTTGACTTTCAACAGTCTCAAATCTAACCACGTGACTTTCCAAAATTTAAATTTTATTTTCTTCTCTTTTCTTCCCCATTTCATTCTTCCCAAATATTATCTCAAGTAAATGTCGAATTTCAATTCTTTCTGATGAGATCTCAGTTTATAATAGCTGTTGATCGATAACATCGACATGTCAGTGTCGCAGATTTTGTACATGTCTGTATAAATATCATCAATATTCATATATACATATATATATATATATATATATATATAAATATATGCCTGTGTGTGAATTAATCAAATGTTGCCCAAGCAGAGATTGTTCAGAATATAGTAAAGCTTTTTAAGTTCGATATTCAATATATTTACCTGCAATATACTCGATCAACGGCGCAGATCAATAACACATGGAATCGATTTCTGTTCGATTATTATCGCATTAAATTATTTTCTTTCGAAATAATCTTTTCTTATAATCTTTAGCATTGTTAAAAGTATCGTTAACTTTTTGGGATATTTTATTTTTTATTTTCAGCATTTTACTTTTATTTTTCATTCACCCCCCCCCTCAACCATCGAATCTTTTATTTCTTCTCTTTAATTGTAAGATTACGCTTTCTTTTTAAATGATTATTGATTGATATTCTTTCTATACTCTTTTTTCCCTCTCTCTCGCTTTCTCTTTCAAATACACATATACATACGCCATTGTAACTTTACACGTCATAGTCACCAGGACATTGTGACAAGATGTGACTTGAAGGGACTAAGGGCTACGAGTGTCGGATAAATTCTGATCAGTTACACCGTCAATATCTCTGCGCCTACGTTGTCAATTTAGATCCGTAAAACGTATATTGCGTCACTGATCCGAACGGAGTAAACGCCTGTTACCATTACTTCTCTGCTCTGTCAGAGAAAATGTCTGGATTTCCGGGCCAAAATGGATAAGTTTGTGTCTTAAAAATATAATTTATTGTTAAAATTCCATTTTATTAGCCAAACGCTGGTACATGATTGACTCGCCACCCAGTTGAGCTGATGTAGTTCGTGTCATACATACGTATATGGCGTTCGGTAGCAGCCGCAAAACTGAATTCTTCCCATAAAGAGAATAAAAACTGCCATCCAAAAAAAACACGTCTACCCCTAATGCACACGCAAGTGAGTAAACACGCTTACCCCTAACGCAGACGCAAGCAAGCGAAACTGTTTAACCGTGTTTAACCCGACACTGTAAACGCTTCCACTTTAGCGCCCTCACCTCACGTTGACCTCAACGCACTTGCTAAGAGCTCGTTTTTTCATTCAACGCAGAACTGACGTCCTCTTCGCCACACGACACATTGTGTAACACCGTCACTCATTCTCCACATTTTAAGTTAGTATTTTGTATTGTATGATTATTTACTAACTAGCATTTCTAAACAAGTCATTACACTGGTCAACACACATTTTCTGCCGCCTTTATTCTTATAAATTTTACTAAATCGTGGAATTCTGAATTGAAATCTGATATATTGTCTGCCTATCAGGTCTCTATACCTATAAAACCTTAGATTGTTGTTGGATTTTAATATTGTACCTTTAATTAATAAAAAGAATATAATCATTTATTTCTTAATAACGAGTTTAAAAATCAATGTAATACACAGAAGTGTATTAGAATTTAATCTGATGATAATGTCTGTACGAGAAATATTACCAAACAAGAAAGTTATTTAGTCCGCAGGGCAAGATATAAACAAAATATCTCACTCATTTTTGGTTTTGTGGGATTCTAAGTTTATGTCCAGGTCCGCGAACTAAACAAATAGTTTGTTTAGTAATATTGCCCGCGCGTACAATAGTATAAAAATACAGCTTAATACATAACATACTCTCGACAATGAATTTCCAATATTAAACAACGATAGACAATGAGAAAATATGTACCATTT
Source organism: Sepiola atlantica (assembly GCA_963556195.1). Lineage (NCBI taxonomy): Eukaryota > Metazoa > Mollusca > Cephalopoda > Sepiida > Sepiolidae > Sepiola > Sepiola atlantica. The sequence continues at coordinate 100,526,023 of OY744521.1, read as the reverse complement.
GTCTTCATGTCCAAAGTGCAGTCGTTTTAACAGTTACTAGTAGACAACGTTTTCAACCCATGCATGTATATTTTTATATAAGTTTTGGGTTTGTTTGCTGCATTCAATTATGATGTAGTTCACCTTTTCACATAAAATGAAACAGAACACCAATTTAGTTGCTTAAAAATAAACCTAACGCGACTTGCAAAAAAAGCCAAATACTTTATTACTATGCCAACAACATACATAATATCGTAAACATCCTAAAAATGAAAAATGTTTACAAATATCTTACACTACAAAAATCAAATAAAATCGCTCACACATTCTGCATTATATAACAAATATTACACACTTCTAGAACGATAATTGTTTGCAAATATCTTACACTACAAAAATCTAACAAAATCGCTCACACATTCTTGCATAATATAACAAATATTACACACTTCTAGAACGATAATTGTTTACAAATATCTTACACTACAAAAATCAAATAAAATCGCTTACACATTCTTGCATAATATAACAAATATTACACACTTCTAGAACGATAATTGTTTATAAATATCTTACACTACAAAAATCAAACAAAATCGCTCACACATTCTGCATAATATAAAAATATATTCAACACTTCTAAAACGTAAATTGTTGACAAAAATCTTACACTACAAAAAGCAAATACAATCGCTTACACATTCTGCATGATATATAAAATATTCAACACTTCTAGAACGAAAATTGTTTACAGAAATCTTACACTACAAAAATTAAACAAAATCGCTTACATATTCTGCATAATATAAAAATAATCAACACTTCTAAAACAAAAATTGTTTACAAAAATGTTACACTACAAAAATTAAACAAAATCACTTACACATTCTGCATAATATAAAAATAATCAACACTTCTAAAACAAAAATTGTTTACAATAATCTTACACTATAAAAATCAAACAAAATCACTTACACATTCTGCATAATATAAAAATAATCAACACTTCTAAAACAAAAATTGTTTACAATAATCTTACACTATAACAATCAAACAAAATCACTTAAACATTCTGCATAATATAAAAACAAATATTCAAAACTTCTAGAAAACTTTCAGAAAAAAAAGTATCGTTCATATAACTTTCTCGGCCCTAAATGACCCAACCGTGGTTGATAAACCATAAAACAAAATCAAATCAACCGAAAAACTTAGTAAATAACAACAGTGAGGGCATTAGTCCAAATTAAAAAGAATGCAACTAATACTTATTTGTTAAAATATTCTAAGTGGCGGGTGCGTGAATATAGTCACGAGTGTCTGTGGTAAGTCGGCTTTGGAATTCGCAGCTTCGTGTTGATCAAAAATGGATGATCGCATTTGCTCAGTTGCCATTCCCATTTTGCAATTTGAATAATGACAAAAATCATTTGGAATTTGTTTGTTTTTTATGTTCAGCTTTCAGTTTAATTAATTAAAAGACTAAACAGTATAAACATTAATTCTCTTCATCCATTGCTGTCTAATCGAATTCGACATATTTTCTGACCGCACGTATATAAGTCCACCTGTATAAACACGCATGTCTGCTGAGCGGTTATCTATTCAGGTGTGTATGCTTGTTTATCTGTCGATAAGTTGCTGTACATATCTATATAAATACTTATTAGTTTTTTCGCTCACCCCCCAATCTCTATCATATGAATTCTATATGCATCATCACCTGTTTCAGTTTATACTCTATACGATATTTCTTGTTTGGTTATTTAAGAACTTGATAAATATCTACGCGCAATGCCCAGTCTTTATTGATTTTAATCACAAGTATCCCTGTTTTAAAACCTGAATGTAACGATTTACGGCAATTTAATAAAATTAAAATTTCACTAGGTTTCAGTTTTTGGAGAGGGGATTAATACAATTTTATGATGTAAAATGTTGTTTTCTTATTCACTAATTGCCACACACTGTTTTTCTTCTATGCCACTCTATTATATATATATGAAATCAGGCGCAGAACGAAGTTGTCCATGACGTTCTTATAGACTGAATTGGGAATCGCTCTCATCTCCTCCCTGATGGCTTACTTGAGTTTTGTTATGGTTCTGGGTTTCCTTGCGTACATTCTGTCCTTAAGATAGCCCCAAAGGAAGTAATCTGGGGGGCTTAGGTCCGGGCTATGGGGTTGCCACTCAAAATTTGTCTTTAGACTCATCACTCGGCCTCCGAAGTTCTCTTTCAGCCAATCTCAGGACAGGTTTGAGGTGTGAGAACTGGCTCCGTCTTGCTGGAACCAGAACTTGCTCATGAGCGACAAGTAGAGAGTCTGGAGCTCACTCTTGAAAGTTTTGTGGACCTCCACATACCGCTCCTTGGTGACTGTCACTGCGGCGCCAGATTCTTCGATGAAGATTGGTCCGATGATGCCTCTGACCGAGATTGCAGCCCACACCGTGCAATTAGGAGAGTGCAGGGGCTTGGTGGCTACTTCATTGGGTCTGGAAGACCCCCATCAGACATTTGTCTTGGAGTTCGCCTTTCCGTCAAGATGGAAGTGGGCTTCATCTGAGGTCCAAAGGAGGTTAAGGAAACCTGGTGTCTCCTCGATATTATCGAGCATCTTGACTGCCATAGCACTCCTCTGCTTCTTGTCTGAGGCTGTAAGGGTCTGCAGCGTCTGTATTCTGTATGGGTAAGCCCTGATATTGTTCATCAGCACTCTCCTGCAAGTCTCACGGGAGATATCGAGGGACTGACTTCGCTTACTCACAGAGCGTTTCGGACTCTCCTGGAGAGATTCTCTCACACTTTTGACCAGCTCGGCTGTCCGCTTCTTGGGACGTGCCGAGTGGCTTGGACGGTTCTCACTGGCAGCGTTGAAGTACTCTACGGTCCCATACTTCTCGAAGTGGTCCACCCAGTTCTGAATTCTGCTTTAGGGTGGAGCCTTTTCACATCCGAACTGATGCATGAAACTGTTCTGGGTTCTTAAACGAGCCTGTCTTGTAGTGAAATTTAACACAGTGTATTCTTTGTCCCAGCTTCCACTGAGGTCTTGGTGTACTCACGGTCGTTGATTCTGCCATGTCCTGTAAAATAAGGGCAATCGGTGAATAAATAAAGGAGATATCACATAAAGTGTACACGGTGCCCGTTTTATTTTAGTCACCCTGTATATACAGACAGACCAATGCCGCTATATAAAACTTCTTCTTGGGTCGAGCACTGTCGTTAGATTATGTCTCGTGCTGCTTCTTAACTTAATGCAAAGTTCTTTTTAAATAAATAAATTGAGCATTGTGGAAGCGACAGTCGGTGTTTATATAAATAGACATTGTAGATATAATTTACGAGCGCTTTTCCCATAGCTTAATTGTAAAAGCTGCCGACTGTCAACTAGATTGTTGCTGTTTCGATCCCTGGCTAGAGAGCGGTGCCAGTCAAGTCGCACTGAAGAACTGTGATATAGCGAAACTGTATGTCTGCTGATGACTATATGTATACACACACACACACGTATATATATATATATATATATATATATATATATATATATATATATATATATATATTAATTCAGTAGCATACGCAATTTATAACATAATTAATATTTTGAAAACATGCTAAAGACTAAACACTCAAACTTTTTAGTTAATGTGTTTAAGAAAATGACTATTTTGTCAGTTGAAATTTGATGTATCTATTATTTTCCTCTTCAGCAATTATTGTTTATCAATTCTAATCTAGATAATTTCAAGTGAAAATTTTCGCAATCAGTCTAATAGATGACTCGTTCAGTTAATTACCAATAAAAAAATAATGAAATGGGATTTTTTACGAAGCAAATATGGAGCCACTGAAATTTAGTGTATATATATATATATGTGTGTGTGTGTGTGTTTGTGTGCGTGTGTGTGCATGTGTGTATTCCGACATTGCATTATCTCTCCTCACTCTCTTTTTCCCTCTGTATTTCTGTCTGTCTGTCTGTCTGTCTGTCTGTCTGTCTGTCTGTCTGTCTGTCTGTCTCTCTCTCTCTCTCTCTCTCTCTCTCTATATATATATATATATATTGTAATCATGCTCCAAAAAATTCAACATCAAAAATATTATTGTGTACATATATTTCAGAAATTTATTGTTCATAATTATAGCTTCATCACAAAAAGAATTGACTAATTCGTTACAGGTTAAACTAAATTGGATAGAACTTTTATAAACTGTAACTATATATCTACTTTGAAAGAAAATGTATTTGACATTTGAATCCAATTATTTTATATGTTCAAATGTAGTTTATGGTTCGTTTCGCTAATTTTGAAGCGACTCCTGCTCTTTAACAAAAAAACGTTTTTTCCCCAGCTCAATCTGCACCTTAAAATAACCTGCTAAAAACTTGAATACATTTCCAACATTATTTTCAAATCAGTCCTTATTTACTTGCGTCTCCACTTCTGGAAAAATAGCCCTTCGCTTATTGGTTGCCGCAAAAAGGGGTGCAATTCTTTCGGTATAGCCTTAGTAAATATTTTCAAACTTCCTTACTAAGTCCACAAAAAGCAATAGAAATCGGCGGCTTTCAATTTCTTAAATGAGTCAATTAACACATATATATTGCTAAAAATGATAATGACCTTGAAACTACACATATATTCGTTAATTAAACCGGTCTTCCAACCTAATCGATATGTTCCTGTGTCCCGTCCATAAAAAATAAGTCAGAAGTTAATCGTCTTGAAGCCGTTTATGTAATTTAGAAAGGAGATGAATCAACTGACTGAGTGTCACCTATTGTCATTGTTCCTAAAACGAACACTGATATTAGACTTTCTGTTAATATGATTGCCCCCCCCACCCAACAAAACAACAACATGAAACGAACAAGACATAATTCATACACGTGAAGCGGTTTGTCACCAATTGGATTAAACTGTCTCGCACAACTGAAGTTTAATGATGGTTTTCACAAACTTGAATTACGTCCGAATACCTGCACTATTAGCGCTTTTTATACGAAGGCCAAAACGCGAAAACAAACTTCGGAATAAATATACGGTTACATTTATTTGTTTATTGAGGATTTGCAGAAAATATGTGTCCCATTGCGTGTTTAAAATTCACGATGATGTTTTTTTTTCTAAAAAGATAATACTAAAAATAAATAGTAAAAAATTTGGTAACGTTTTTATGTGCATCAACTTGGAAAAAACATAAAACATGTTTATTTTCTGGTAAGATTAATCAGATGCAATATTTTATGATAGTATATCCAAACAATATAAAGGCTCAAATATATACTGCATCATCTGATAACCTTATGGGAATATGTTATTTCTTTGGTATGATTCCTGTACTGCCTCATTTGTACCGACTTTTCTGCAAAAAAGTGAAGTTTTGTTAATAAGAATTCTTAATGGACTTGACTGCAAATTATCAAAACACATTTCAGAAGCTTAAAATTACAACGGACGAACCAGCGTTTAACAGAAGCAAAACAACGGTATTGTTTGCTTTTTTTGTTTACAGTTTTATCTATAAGGAACATAACTTTGATTTGATAATTAATTATCAACCTTTAGAACACCTCGTTAACGATACCATTTGAAAATGGAACTTCTTCCAATGTACGTGCGTCTGTGTGCGTTCTCTGCACAGGCCGTGCTCGTCTGCCTGTCTTCATCTGAAATTGGTGCTCGATTCCGACACAAGTCGCAGTGTCAATTGTGTGGTCTCAGTTAGTACTGCAACAGAAGGGTTCTATCTACAAGAAAATTACAACTCCAGTTTAAAACAAGTAATCGTTACAATGAAACGTGTTTTCTTTTACTGAACAGCAAACCTGCAAAGACAAACATATCTTCCAACCGAACATAATCTATGGGCTTACATCTTAAGGGCACATCTTGCTCCGAGAGGGACACAAACAAAGCTACCCTTTAGACGCACAGAAACCCAAGTGGCTTTTCCTGCCTACCCGCGGAAACATATATAAATATTCGAGTTCCTTTGTGGTAGACAGCTAAGCCATCAACTTGAAAAAGCTTATCTGCTGCCAATCTATGGACATAAACACCTACTGCCTTAGGAATCCCGAGTTTGGGTAGACATTACTTTTTTTTCAAGTACTTTACTCTTAGCATGCTGCCTTGCGCATGTTTACACTCAACTCTTTTGTGAGTCTGCACATGCGTACTCTAGTACATCGATTGACCTCAACGCCTTCTTTGTGCACAACGGACATTTCCAAACTATGGAATCCGACAAAACAACAAAGCTATCCTCGTCACCGAATTCACTTAGGGTTCAGATGTTGCTATTTTGAATAAAAAAAACGAACTAAATGGATAACACATTCAATGACAACTTAATATTTTGAAAGAATTAAATGTGCGCTAAAACGAAACAAAATTGCTAAAATAGCACAGAAGATCACCCAAAAAGAATTATATTTACGATGAGATTAGATCGACTGGATCAAAATACTCCAAAATGCCCAGAAATTAATGTTCTAATAATACATATATTATCTATCATTATCAGCAATCACCGGTGGAGCCCTCCCCCCTATGTACGTCAGTTTCCTACGTTGGTTTAATTTCAGAAAAAAAAACAGTATTAACAAAATAATAACATCTTACAAAAAACATAGACCAATTATTTTATTATATAAATGTTTATAATCTTGTTAAAATATGTCCGAAATAATATCCTAAATACCGTAAAAGATCAAATAAAAACACTCACTCATTATGAATAGTCGCATCTCACACTATAAAAACAGTTTCACAAAAAGAAACATTGTAATGGTTAAACACTAACAACAAACAAACTAACAAACAAACAAACCATGACTCAAGCGTTGGACACAATATTACCATTTTAATATTTATTTTGTAAATGTCTATGATTTTCTATTTTTTAATTATGAAAAAAGTAAACCGTCGTATAGTAAAGACTAGAAGATATATATATATATATATATATATATATATATATATATATTCATATGAAGATACAACCGCAAGGTCTTGAGTTAATTTTTCGAAAACATATGAATTCTTTTACGCAATTTTATTCAGATAGTTTTAGCGTATGTCTCAGAATTTCCAACTATCATTTCTTGAGTTCATGTCGTTCAAACATGAACTTAAGAAATGATAGTTTGAAATTCTGAGACATACGCTAAAACTATCTGAATAAAATTGCGTAAAAGAATTCATATGTTTTCGAAAAATTAACTCAAGACCTTGCGGTGGTATTTTCATATGAATATATATATATATATATATATATATATATATATAACGTACTGATGTTTTAGACCAATTATATTGCCCCCCCCTTATTCACAGAGGAAGTACATATTGAATTAATACATTTATATAGGTAAGGGATAGAAAAAGAAACAATTAGGACATAACCGTATGCTTTTAGTGGTTGTTTTGTTTTACGGCATACTAACCCTTTTCGGGCTAGTTAATACCAAATCTGGTCATTTTTGTAAAAACTTTATGCTTGAAGTTATATATATTGTCAAATATTTATTTATGGTGTTTTGTTTGGTTGTTCTGTAGTAGAATATTGTTGTTTTGGGATTGGCAGAACATGATTTAGTTTTGCAAAGGGAAAGGAAAAAAACGTAACATCAATGTTTGGTGCATTTTCGAATCGGATGACATGATCTACAGACAGCCTGATCTGGTTGCACCAGCGTATGCTTTTAATGCCTAACAATAATTGATATATCACAGTTCAATAAGCTCTATCACTGATATTGAGCAGTTATTCTAATGCAAATATATGTGTAAATATAGGATAGATTCAGCCTGGAGGTCACTTACTAAGGATTCAGCCATTGCCTACATGACGAGAGTAGAGCGTGGTGTCGTCAGCAAATATACCCATCTCAGACTCGATGTCATCAGTGATGTCGTTTATGAAAATCAGGAACAATAGATGTCGGAGGATGGATCCTGGTGTACACCCGCATTTATGTCATGTTGCTTAGATGAACAGCCATCGCGTAAAACCAGGATCTTTCTTTTGGTTAGGAAGGATCTAATCATATTAAATATTCGTACAAAATATACCATATGAGTGAATCTTTGGGAAGAGCCTCTAATGCCATACCTTGTCAAAGGTCTTGGATATCTCAAGCGCTACTGCTCTAGCTTCGCCTGCCTTATCCAGTGTATGGTATATGCGTTCAGAGATAACCGTTAAGGTATCCGCAGTTAATCATGCTTGTCTAAACCAATACTGGCGATCAGAAAAAGTTTAGCATTAACTATTGCTAGATTGATTAAGGATTCACAGATTTTAGCAAAGATCGGGAGTAAGCTGATTGAGCGATAGTTCGGAGGATCTGTTTTACCCCCAGAATTCTGTAAGACTTATACAACAGAAGCAATTTTTCAGCTATCAGGGAAGCAAGATTCAGCAAGGCATTTGTTGTAGAGTTTGGACAAATGACAGTTCCGCAGAGTATTTCTTTATTACTATTACCGGTATATTATCGGGCCCACAAGCTTCTAAGGTGCCGATGTTTTTTATGATGTCTCTTACCTGAGCTGGAGTGATGACCAGGTTTTCAAGTGTGGCTTCAATCCACAATGAGAATTTTGGGTGATGGTGGTTTGCTGAGTCCAAAGTGAAGTTTGAGGCGACACGCTGGGCAAGTATTTCAGCCTTCTCAGCTGCCGTGCAAACGACATCATTGTGGTTTGATAGCGGGGGAATCGTTTAGTGTCCATTGTTCAGCACACTTTATAGATTTCTCAGAAATCGCGATTGTTTAGTTTCTGTGAATGAGTGCGGTTTTTGGTTATCTGTGTGTATCTTCTCTTTGCTTCACCTATCACTGCCTTACTATAATTTCCTGATTCTATAAATTTCTGTCTATTCGCAGTTGACTTATAGCAGACGAACATTCGGAATGCTTGCTGCCTCTCAGCAATGGTAGCTGCACATTTCGAGGGGAACTATTGAGGAGAGTGGAGTTTACTAAATAATTAACGTTTTTACCCATTCGGTTTACTCATTTGCACACTGACCAGCAGGGAGTAAGAAAGTGTTAGTTCATAGGCATCGTTGATGTGATCTCTGATGGACTCAAAATCAGCCTGCTCGTAGTATCTCGTTGTTTATATAATGGCTCATTAGCTTTTGAACGAGTTTTTAGGGTGATAGCAATCAAACCACGATGTGATCAGAATTCCCGAGCGGGCTATGGGCTTCGGTCACACAAGCCTCAGGCAGTGAGGTCAGGAACAGGTCGAGAAGTGAGGCTTGCTGGTATACCCGATCAGGGAGGCAGGTCGGGAAAGCGACAGTCTGTGAGAGGGAGTGAGCTAAGGGGACATTATACGTAGACTAAGAGACTGTATCAGCAAGGCTGGAGAATCCCAGCCAGTCACGGTGGCGTGCATTAACATCCCCAAATACATGTAATTGGGCATTTGAGTGGAGAGTGAGAGTGCTCTCTCTATGCTTTCAGAAACAGAGTTTAGCAGGGTGCAGTCCTGGGTCGAAGGTGAACGGTATAAGAAATATAAGTAACTAACGCTGTGATGTAAAGTTAATCCTAAACACATGTAGGCTTGATCATCTGATTTTAACCTATGTTGTCTAGTCAGGGGGAGGGTGTTCTAGACATTAACTCCTAGTCCGTGCATCTGTTTTTCAGATTTGTTTCTCGTAGAGAAGGATGTAGTCAGTCATGTCAAAGTGGTGAGAGGAGATTGAGGATTTGAGGTTCGTTTCACTTAGTGCTAGGATATCTGGGGTGTTTTCCAGGAGAAAAGGTTTTACGTCATTGATGTTGGTTCTAAGAACCCGGATATTTGTGAATGCGATCCTCAAGGGTAGATTCAAATATGTTTTGTGTTGAGTGTCTGGTAAGGATTTATTTTTTATTTTGTAATGCCATGTTTGTTTTTGATAGAGTGGGGTGGACAAAGTGGGTTCTGTTAGGTGCCAATAAGCTCACACAACCAGTCAATAAGTCGCGACCTAGTCCATGGGGGTTGCGGCCTCGGGAAAGCCACCCGGAGATAACTGTAGGGTCATTTTCCATGCACGACAGTGCATGTACAGCTACCCGCGGTATTATACAACTGATGATGGAGCAGCCGTTCATAGCGCTACCTGAGAGTTTGGGCTCCTGTCCTGTCAGTCGGAAACAGTAGCCAGACAATCTTTCTAACCTATGCCCTCAACCTGTCGGAACAAGAGCGACCCAGATTGTCATTTATGACATAGTGACGAAAAAACTTTCCCCAAGTTGCTCAGATAGAGAGACGGCATTCAATGTTCTAGTCAGGAAACAAGGCTTGGTACTGGGTGCCCTTGAGGCGTCCTAGCGCTGGTACCTTTGCACCTGGCTAATAGGCAGAGAATGAGTGCAACGGTCGATCGATAGGCAGATCCCATCAGCCCCTTAAGCATTTTTAGGTTTGCAAATCGGATATTTTGTTCGAGATTCCAGCTCTAAAAAGGTTTTCGATCAAGATTAATGAGGCCTCTATCCCTAAGGGTTTGCGGCCAAGACGTAAGTGGTTAGTAACAATGTTTTATTACTGCATGCCACATTCACATTCACTGTTATATGCGATATTATAACGTTGCTGTTAAGATAGATACATTATGTAATAAGTATATGAATACAATAAAATAAATGCAAAGTAATATTATTATATTAATAGAATAACACACCTAGTGTGTAGATACACATCTTATCTTCTTCCTCTACAAAATATTAAAAGTACCCCCAAATAAACTGTATAAATAATAAAAATAATAATCTGAATATATATATATATATATATATGTATATATTTATATAAAAAAATAATTATTATAATAACAGAATAAATGAAAAAAACAAATATATTAATAAATATATAAGTTAGAAAAAATGTAATAATAGGAAAGTAGAATAGAATAACAAATGTTACTATATAAATTCACTTTCCTCCTTCTACAATTGAATTATATATATCCAAAAGTAAGGTAAAAAGTTTCAAAGTTTCAAATAAGTGTTGAAAATCCTTTAAAAGAAATTATATATTGGAGATTTAAAATTTAGTGTTATATGTGTATATATAAGGGAGATAATCTATTACTATTTTGCAAGAGTTGTTGCCCTTTCTCGGAAGAAAGAAAAATAAGTTAACTTTGAATAAAAAAAATCGCTAGCGAATTAAACTCTGAATTTTAATAACATTTTACTTAAATCATAACATCATTAAATAGTTTCAGATTAAGTGGATAATGATAATATTAAACATAAATTAAACAAGAATTAAAGAATTAGTTGCGTTCATTACATTTACTGCGTGCTACACACAATCTGGCCAGGGTATAAATCAAAACATATTTAGCCGTTAATCATGTAAACATTTGAAAAAATGGAAAAAATAAATCAAAAAATAATTATTTTTTTAAGAAAAGCAAAAAAGTAAATATTGTTAGAATGAAATAAGATAACAATAGTATATATAAAAAATTTAAATAAATAATATTAGAAAAGAAAATTAATTGAACACCGCTCTTGGCTGTTATCCCTATTTCCCCCTCTAAATAAAAAATATGTTTTCTTTTTATATATAAATATATAGAACTTCATCGGTGGGTTCAAATATAAAATATTCAGAAAAAATATGATAAAATAAATAAGTAATTAAAATAATGAAAACAAAAAACATCAGTTATAGTTTTAGTTTTATTACATTTTCTACGGATATTTATATTTACTACGTTATAAGCATTATTGCCACTCATACATTTTTTGAGATTTGAAACACCAACTATTTGACAAAGAGGTCTTCCTCGAAATATATTATGGAACACGGTCACACATTACATCACAGTGTTGAAGTCTTGTATAATCAAGTAAGATTTGCTATATAGGAAAATAATTATTAAAAAAAGTTTTTGAAAAATATATCAATTAAAATCATTTGTTTTTGTCTTACTTCTCAACGCGGGCATATTTCCATTTCTTGGATTGTGATAGCCTTCTAATACTCCTCCATATACGTATTACACACAATGCTTCAAGCAAACTACCTCTCCTTATTATATATATAAACATATATATGTATATACATATATATATATATATTTGTATATATACATATGTATATATATGTATATATATGTATATATGTATGGATATATATATATATATACATATATATATATATATATGTATGGATCTATGTATATATGTATGGATCTATGTATATATGTGTATATATGTATATGTATATATATATATGTGTATATATGTATATAAATGTATGTATGTTATATGTATGTATGTGTGTATGTCTATATGTATTTATATACGTATGTATATACGTATGTATCTATATATGTATATATTTATGTATCTATGTATATATGTATGTATATAGTTCTATATATATATATGTTTGTATATATGTATTTATATATGTATATAGATATGTAGATATGTAGATTTATTAATTTCCAGAAATAATTCATTGTTAGATTCTTTTTATTTTGTGAAGTACTGAATATAAAGCAGTGTGATCGCCTAGTTATGTTGCGTTTCGGGCATATATATATCAAAATAAGCAGCGTTGCAACTTTTCTAGGCCTTGTGTAGTTTCACATGAGATTTGCATTCCCACGCCACGACTTGAAAGTACAGAATCCTATAGTTTATCTTAACAAATATATATAATGAAAAGTTTCTACAATCGAAGTGAACCATATTACGTGTTTTTTTAATGGCTAAAATCACAGTTGATTTTAGTTTAAAAACTAGAGTGATTCAGCAATACAAGTTCAATAGAATTCTGAACAGGACTTTAAGCTCTTGATTCTCCCATGCATTTTACCTGCTGCAACTCTAAATACACTTTGCATTTATGTGTGTTATGGTGAACACTCAAAGTGGCATTTAATCACCGAGAGGATCTACCATATAGATTCGTCACAACCTATCAAGAAAAACATGAAACTAGCATAGCTACCCGGCGTTGCCCGGTGCCATAATAAACAAAATAACAATGTCAAAAATGTGTGTAAATTATATAAAACTCTTATCTCTCTACTTCTCTCAATCCGTCTCTATATCTTTCTCTGTTTCTTCCTTCACCGTTTGCCCACATTAATCTCCCCCACACTGCTTCAACTCCGCTCAGCCCATTCATCTCTCTTGTTTTAATACATTGAAAATAATAATAATGCTAGTCATTCACCTGAGCTTTCAGATCTAAATTTATTGTTTCCAGACAACACCGAGTTTCGTTCCCCACTCACTCTCTTAAAAATATAATAAAAGCTGTATCTGTTGGAATTTATTCTCGGGCAAGGCTGAATTTATTATCTTCCTCTTCCCCTTAATAATATAATGAAACCTACATTTATTATTGTGTATTCCAGGGCCACACTGAGTTTTTTAGTTTTCGTTCTAAAACATAAAAATATAACAATATATTGGTTAAAGAACATAAAAATATTTACAAAACGAATTTCAACGTAATGGATCCCAGTCAACGCCTGCTCGTTAAGCTCGTGCATATATATTTGTGAGTTAGTTAAACACTTGACATTTCAGACAGAATGGGATGTTTAGATATAAAATAGTGGATAAGAATGTTGCCACTCTAGTAACAGTAAGGACACAAACACACGACTAAAGCAAAAACAAGATATTTCGGTCGATTTATACTATTTACACTAAATGATTAACGTCCTATAAATCAACCGAAATATCTTGATGTATTGATGCGCTTAGTTTTACTAGCTTGTTGTCATGCTTATCAACTGTTTCATTTGTTAATAGTATCTGTCTGTCTGTTTGTCTGTCTGTCTGTCTGTCTGTATGTATGTCTTTGTCTCTCTCACTTGTCTCTTTGTCTATCCCCCCCCCCTCTCTCTCTCTCTCTCTCTCTCTATATATATATATATATATATATATATATATATACATATAAGCTTTTCAGGTCTACTACATTCGTATCTCATGAAATAGATTCGAAAGTTATTTCTATCGTCTTTCAGATTGCTTTTTTATTCTATTCGTAAACACCGATTTAGTTTATTCACTTATTTTTCGAGCTTTTCGTGCGTCAGATTTCTTCTTTCTTTTATCGTTAACCTTTGCACTTTTTGGCCCTAATCAATAGCACCACGGATGAATTGGATAGGAGTCATTTAGTACACAACGTAAGAAAAGAAAAGAGAAGTGAAGGAGTACAACGCGAGAAATGATATCAAAATGGCTGCCAAACAACGAAAAGAAGTAAAGAATGGGAAAAAGAAGATAGCGAGCAACAACAGAAGAAGATAAGATAAGAATGTACAGAATAGAGTGGACACACGATGACTGCTTCAAAAAGGCGATCCAGTAAGAGGTTGGAGAGCAACAAGAGGTGTAATAAAATACAATAGTTTAAAAGGGGGCAAAAGACTCGCCATATTGAATTTCTTTTCAATGAAAGTGCTTCGCGCCACGTTTTGTGAATACCAAAGGAAACACGATTTTCATCTTTAGACCCAGTTCTTCCTGTTCAGATCGTAAGTATTCAGTGTAGATGAATAACTACTAACACACACACACACACACACACACACACACATATATATATATATATATATATATATATATATATATATATATATATATATATATATAAATGTGTGTGTGTGTGGTTGTAAGAGAATAAAGATAATTACATATATATATAAATGGCTACACATTTATTTTCATACTTTTATAACATTCAACAGAAAATCGGAAATGAGTCCATGTATGTTTTTCAATCCCGGATTTTTCGAAGAAAATATTCTTCTCTTCAGTTTGTTATTAGATGATTTCGAAAATAATCAGCTTCAAATATTGTTTTGAAATGAAATAAAAATAATAAGTTAATATATAATTTTATTTTTTGAACGCTGTCGCCCATTAAAATAGTCTGAAGAATCTAAAATGTTCGAAAACATTCTGAATTAGTGTCTTATACATGTGGTTTAAATTTCATTAAAATAGTAAATACGTATTTTATATTTGAAGCAGGTTTTTTCTCCATGGACTACTTAGAGGTTGAATCACGTAGATATTTGAAACATAGAGGGCAACGTAGAGATTTGGGACCACTTTCATTGTCTTCTTGGAGAATATTATACATATGATATTAATTGCATAACAATAAGATATATTTCAAATTTTGACGGAAGGTTCGGATTCTATAGGTCCCGTAGGTTAGGATAGCACTACAAAAATTTCACTGAAGATTTTAATCATATGATTAAAATTTCATAAGAATAGGATTTATTTGCTGTTTAAAGAGGGTTTGTCATCATAGTCCTTATAGTCATGTACTTATAGACGCGGGAACACTTCCACTGTTTTCCCCGGTAAACTTTACACAAGAATACACTTTTAGATTTTATGTAGATTATCTAACCTTTCATTTTATAGGGAATACACAAACATCACGTTCAGAGAGACATTAAGATTTATGTATATAAGTTGATTAATGGAAGAATATTTTATTCGTAGCTGTAAAATGTACACCTCTTGGCCTAGTATGATATCAATTTTTGTTCATAAGAGGAAGTATATTTAGTTATAAATGCTGTTTGCTGTTTATTTGTTAAAGAAAGAAACAGCACATAGAACAACAAGTAACGACTATTGCTAATCAACTACGACATCATAATCCTCACTCCATGGATTTGCGATTCGGCGCCTGACATGTGCTTCTTTGTGACACACTTTGCAGAGACGACCAGAGGGCGACGGATCCAGATGTTTACTCGCCCTTGTTTTTCATCAGTCTTATTGTCTTATACATATGGTTTACTAGCTCTGACATTTTCACGTTGCCACCACCTCCGTCCCGTTTAATAAAGTTTGAAATTCAGATGCGCAATGTTGTGTTGAAGTTTTTTTCGCATGTGTCCAGATAGATAGGTGCCATTGGCACCTTGCTTGAGAAAGATTGAAGCCAAACTATTTTCGCAATTCTTTCTCATAAACAGAAATGTTAATCGAAACACACAGTACAATAAACATTGGTTATTTTATATATTTTGTGTATCCGCACACAAAAGTGAAAATAATATGTTGTTACGTGTTCGTTTACCGATGCGGATATAAACCATTATACTCTCAGGTTCTGGATCGTCGGTTTACAAAATCGCTCGGACGATGGTGTTAATCTATAAAAAGGTTTATGAAAAAGAGAAGAACAGTCACAGAAAAACAGCCAGAGAAACGAGTTACTTGGGTGCGGGCGTGATAGAGAGAAAGACAGACAGATAGGTAGACACTTTTTCTCCTTACCTAGTTATATTGTCTGCGCTCTCAACGCCCATTGAAGACAGAGCCTCGAATACGTCTTTCCTGCTTGAAGTGTCGCCAGAAAAATTTCTATCCGTAAGTCACGTGATTTCGTCAACTTTCGTTCTGGGGTAACCCATGATATTCAGGTATCACTGAAACTTTTCCATTCAAGTAACCGTTTTCGCTACAATGTCACAAATTCTCCCCTCTGTCATTTTCTTGTTCTAGATTTCCTAATTAATAAAAATAACTAAGATATAATAATATTCTATTTTATGTTGTTTAAATGAACCTACGCATCACTAATTCTATTCCATCCCTTTGTTTATGTTTTCAACTGGAATTGACACTCTAAAGCGCTAAACTGTAATGTGAGTCATAAACAGACTTACGCTAGTCGGTGGCGGTTTTAATTTAAGGAAATGTCTCCTGAAGAAATCAATGATATACGAAAGAAATGTAATATATATACCAACACACATACACACACATATAAATATATATATATATATATATATATATATATATATATATATATATATATATATATATATATATATATATATATTATTATTATTATTATTATTATTTCATGTATCTACATAAAATGCTATAATGAGATATAATTATTGTGTCGGGTTTCAGTATTTACTTCAACCGTGCTAAATACGCGAGTACAGCAAGGTAGTAAGTTATGAAAATATATTTATGGCAATTAAGCTACACAGCGGCTTCCGCGTTTTATCTCCGTAGGGAATCGTAAGGGAAAAATGAATAGAGTTTGTGTTGCTGGGTTTATTTATATATACACGTAGTGTTCAGTTTATCTAGTTAACCAATCAGAGTATGTGTTATTCCCTTCCACAGATTAATTAGCCAATCGTTGGGTTTCTCACAAACAAAGATTCGGTTGATTTTACTTACTAATGGAAACATAAACCTGTGGGAGGGAATAACAAAGAATCTGATTCGTTAACTAGCTAGACTAAACACGACGTGTATATATATATAAAACACCCGTCAACACAAACTCCATGCATTTTAGTCTGGCGATTCTCTATGGGGATGAAACGCGGAATACTGTTTAGCTTAATTGTCATAAATATATTTTCATAACTTGTAATAAATATATATATATATATATATATATATATATATATTTAGAGAGAGATAGATAGATAGATAGATAGATAGATTGATAGATAGAGAAAGAGGAAGAAAATATTGAAATAATGAAAAAAATGTAAAGTTACATACTTTACAAGTTTATTATAATCATCAGGTGTTTAAACAAGGAATACAATATAACAAATAAAAATACTTTGATTTCTATAAAGCTTTGTAGCATTTCTTCCTTCGTCATCAGTAAATTCGTTTTTGAACATTTCTTTCTGCCTTTATCTTTGAATATTTTTTATTTCATACTGACAGGAAAAAGAAAGTAATGTTTGTATTACTTGTAAATTGCAAACTGCCCAAATGGTTTTATCTGCTAATAGATGGAAATACGTTATAAGATAATAATTGGGTAAAAGTCTATCCGTTCGACGACGTATCACGATTAGTTTTTAAAAAATATATCGGCCTCCTAAATAACGTTACAGAGGCGGTCAAGTCCAAAGAGGGATGTTTAACGTTGTATGAACATTATTTAAGACATATACGGAAAGAGAAAAGTGCTGTACGGCGTGTCCGTAAAGTTGGGGTGCATATAACAATTGGACATTGTCCAGTTGTCATATTCAACTTGGTTCATCTTGGCCTCATTCTGGCAACCTAGGGCTTTACTTGAACTATCATACCTTTCTTTGTCGGAATGAGTATGGTTCGGTTAAGTATTAGAAGGTGCACTCTCCCAGGTATTAGATCTTGATTTTGATTCACCTTTACTGAGGTATACCGACGGCTATTTCTACACACGACTAAAGTTCCCATCAAGGCAGCTGTTTTCCCCATCTTTCGGTTTTGGGATACATCTAGCTGGGAGAATATAAATCACAACGAATATTTGAAAACTTTGTATAGAGACTAAAAAAAACAAAACTTTTGTTCACTCCAAGCAAAGCATACTGCCACTGAAACGTAATGGACTGCTAGGATAGGGACCAAATTTATAGAGATCAACCTAAGTGGGGAATAGGGCAGAGATATATTTGTTCACTTAACATTTGAATTTCTGCATGTTGGTACAGTCGGAGAAACAGGGAGCAGGGAGGGAATTCCTAAATCAAGCGGTCTTACGAAAGCATCTTATAAAATTTGTACGTTGAAAATTCAGAAATAAAGCCGTTAGAAGCTATACATGTGATACAAAATATTGTTAGATTAGTTTTTTATTACAAATAAGTAATATTACTAATATGAAACAACTTTTATCTCTGATAAAGGAATAAATTCCTGAACAAACTACGACTAAAATAACAATTAAATAAAAAAGAAGCTATTAAAGTACCCTGTATAATGACTTAATGAACAGAGATTTAGTAAATTGACACTTGTTCTATTTTCTATTTTTTAAACATTTCGTTAGTTTTTTCCTTTTTCTTCTTAATTAGGGTTCGTTCTTCTTCCAATTTTATCCAACCTCTTCGATTTTCTTTTGGTGTTTATTTTCAACCATCGTAAATCTAATCCTTGATTTTCTAAAAAGTTGGACTTCTGCTACCTATTGCTTAGCAGGACTACACTTTTGAAGTTGTCGCTGTTGGTGTCGTTGGAAAGCGAGTAAAACGTTCTCACAGAGCTCACGAAGGTCGTGCTTCAAAATTGTCTGGTCTTCTTATTAGTCGCAGCTATTTGTTATCCGTTAAAATTGCAGGTTTTTACCACAAACATCGAGAGCAGCAAGGCATGGCATTTGGATGCGAAGTCGGGGAAAGTTTTGGTAAAGAACACACGAAAAGAAATGACGCAGAAAGAACGTTGCTACACTTACTTCATTGATTTGTGGTCCTGTCACCTGACACGTTTTCTGCTTGCCGCATGCAAAGATCGAGACGACCAGAGGTCGACATATCATAATGTCGACTTATTTTGGATTTTCACCAAGGCCGTGTTAGCCGGGATGTGGCCTTAATACCGTTTGGTGCCAAACCTGTCCGTCATAAGTGGCCCTGCCTGGAACCGCAGTTCCAGACGGTATAGGGTTTACACTACCACGTTGCTATCTACCACGGTGAGTAAGATTTGTTCTGGGGGGGGGGGGGTGTTCGCTTTTAAATTTGAGTCTAGAATGACTCTCCGAATGCATACATAATCTGAGATGAGTGTTCCAATGCACAAACGGCACATCTATTTCTGGCAGTCTATGAATGATCAAATCCAGCTGTTAAGTTAAAATGGGTGTAGTCAATTTGAATACATTCATGAGTTCGCTTAATGCAGACTTTTGTGGGTAAATATTGCAAAATTATGCAGTCTAATATTTTCGATAAGTGGCATGTTCGTGTAAGAATTTGGAATATTATCATCATGTTTTAAAATATCGCAAGATGCCAGCAAGCATTTATTTATGACCCACAGATATTTATAGTTACGGAAGCCTCTAATGACCCATAATCTTGCACGTTTCGTTAGATCTCCTGAACATTGGCCAAGTTTAATAATATTAAACAGCGTCAGTGAAATTAAGTATACTCTCAGTTACAGCGTTATATCCTCATATTTTTCCTCGTTACTTTTCGCATCGTGTTTCTCTTTATTCCTGCTGTTGGTGGCTTATTCTCGGCACTCCCTAAAACCTGTCTTTATTACAGATTTATAAACTTATATATTTGTATGGGAAGGATTAACTCCTAAACTAAATAACGGATAATTATAGATTTTGGGATACACCTGCTAAGCGTAAAGGGCCCAAATGTGGATTATATTTAGTGTAATTTAAGTTCATGCAAAGGCGGTAAAAAAGGGGTGGAAACCCTTCGTGAAAATTCAGATAACTCCGATTTTGTGAAATTTTAACAACAGCTATTAGACATCAAATAATAAATATTCCACAAATTTCGGTTTATTTCGGTATTTTAAAAGGGTTTTAGGATCAGAATTTCGGGACAATCTCCTATTTGAAAATACAAACATGAGGTCTGCATTAAATTTGATCCATTTTTATTAGACAAGATTCTCTGAATTTCAATTTATATTTAAGACGCCTTAAACTTAAGCCTTACATTTCCAGAATCAAATCATTGAAAGAATGTTGATACAAAAATGTGAATAAGTATTTTAGACATAAGGTTTAGTTTCATTATACCTTGAATATAATCTTCGTAAGGAGACATAAACTAAGTGCTAAACTTTTCTGTTCGGGAAATTTTATTATCTCGTTTTTGGATAGGTACTTTTCTAGTTTAAATATATATATATATATATATATATATATATATATATATATATATATATATATATATATATATATATATATGATATTGTAAGCCTATCCCCTAATTGTCAAGGCTGGTTTAATAATATCAGACTGGAGTAATGTTTGACAACATCAATGGACTATTGCTAAAAGTATCCAAAGCAAACAATATCAATCAGGGTGTGTTGTTTATACTATGTCTACGTTCTTTCAAACTACTTCATACGATATATCAACGTATTAAAACATTCTCACGCAGAAAAAAAACAATAACAAATATAACGATATTAATATGGAGAGAATATTGAGTAGCGTAATGGATAACAGCACGGGATATTACATTGGCTAATGACAACATGCTGCATAATCATTTAGGCCTTGATTACATCATACTAATAATCGAGCGGCCAAACTCCGTTAATTAACAAAACCAAACCTTGTTGGATTCACTCCTTTGCACGCGTATATCCATACTTGTAAAAATAAAAACATTGAAAATCAAAGGTCGTCAAGATTATTTTCTTTTTAAAAGCAGGCAATTTATAATTCGTCAAAACATCAGGTCAAGAAAACGATATATTTATTGAGTCGCACGTCGCGAATCACATTAACATTGATTGATTATATCATGTTGTTTCGTTCTATAATTGTTATCGGATCATAAAACGAAGAGGGAGAGAGAGATAGAGAAAGAGAAAGAGAGAGAGGATGAGGGGAAATAGTGCGAGAGAGAGTGAGAGATATTAACTATAGCTTTTTATATTAAAAGTTCGTTAACCCATAGTTTCTAATCTTAATCGCTTCTTGAGAATTCTCCCGCCTTCATATATGACATTACTTCCCCTTTCCCTTATTATGTACTTCAGTTTCCAATATTGTGAATTCTCTGTTATTGTTAATCTGCTGATCGTTTTTATATTACATTTCCTGTCTAATAACCTAACCACTAATATGTGTACTAGATATTACACGTACTGCAACAGTTTCGGGCAGCGCCGGTATGAGTTGACCGTGAGCCTACGAAGGTCGATAGTGCAATTACCCTGCTAGTATAAATAGAGAGAAAGAAAACCTAAAACGTCTCTGAACTGATCGCACAGTTGGTGATGAGAGAAAGAAACCGAATTGTTATTTTATGGGCTTATCAAAAGATAAAGAAAAAGAATTAACTTCTCAAGTCGATATGATACTGACAGCTGAACTTTACGAAGGTTACGAATGACGGTCAAGTGTTAAATCTTGAATCGGGTCAATTGGTTTTAAGTGGATCATCTAAGATAGCCTCTGGTTAGTTACCCCGCGGGACAGCCCTGATATCTCTCAGCTGTTGTCGAAATTACTTTTAGAAGCCCTGGATAAACGCAATAAAATTTATTTCTCTAGATAAAATCGGAGACCACCGTGAAATCCCCCCGGGTAAGGGCGGGGTATGTCCTGATAAAAAGCAAAACTAAGTTTAGTTTAGGACAGTCAGTGAGCGGCCGTCGGCTACTGAGACCGACATCCGGAAAAAGAGAATCATGGACGTCAGTCAGTTACGAGAGAATCGGACGAAAGAACTTTCTTAGTATTTCTCACCACCAAACCCATCATAATAGTTCCTGTATATGTTATTTCTTCGTCCCGAACAAATTTTCACTGACAACGATCAAGACGCCCAGAATTATTAGCGCACGTTGATCCGACTAACAGACAGAGTTAAACTTTGATGTTATCAAATGGCCAGGCTTTGTAAACAAGCCAGTGTACATTATTTTTAATTATTTTCTTTTAATAATTATACTGCTAAGAAAACCAAACAGACAAAGTCATTACGGACTTAATTTTTTTCTATTCAATTGTTCTGCATGAATGACCCTTCTCTTCATGGCGAGACAAGGTTGCTGACCCAACCCGAGTGATTGCTCAATGATCTAAAAAAACACAACGTGGGAGTAAGTAGTCGTTAAACCAGGCGTTTCAACATCGGCAATTTAATCAGAAAGGCAACTTTTCCCGAGCAGTACCGGGTGACCAACCGAACCCGGAACAGCCGAACTGGTGACGTCACGATAGCTAGAGGAGTGGGGTACAGTACTATCTAACTTTGTTATACGAAAACTACACAACTGGACACCAGAGGTCACAATTGAAAGTGTTTCTACTTCCACACTGAACAGCTGCGATGAAACGAAACACCTGACCGTGAACTATATATATATATATATATATATATATATATTATATATATATATATATATATATATATATATATATATATATATATATATATATATATATGAGAAAATGAAAAAGGAAAACCAAAAAATGGATGTTTTTTATGTGTACATCAACGTTTCGTCTTTATTTATAAGACTTCATCAGGATGATAATATAGAGAAGAATGTCATGCAAGTACAAACACATGTAGTGTTGATTTATTGGGAAAAAGGAAGAAAATAATGGCCACTACTGGAGAAAACAGTAGGGTGGACGTCCGTACTTGGTGAGGACTGAAAAATGAATGTTTATGAAAATGAGTGGGGAAGAAGTTGAAAGATGGGGGTGAGCAATGGCTACTGTGGCTGGTAGTAAGAGAAAGAGGTGGGGGATGAGCAGGAATAATGTAGATGGCAGTGAGGGAGTGGAGGAGAGGGAGGAAGGAGGTATTTGAACATGTGGCTGCGGTCAAGACTGAAGTGGAAAAAGTAAGTTGGAATGTTTGTGTGGGGGGGTGTATGTAGAGAAATGGAGGGTAGGTAGAAAAGGAGGGGGACGGGCTGTGATTTTGGTGGATGGGCGAAAGTTATGGTCTTAGAGAGGATTTCGAGAAAATGAGGGATTTAAGAAGGGGGGTATTGAAGAGTGAAGGTACGAAAGAAGTAGTTGAGAGGGGGAATGGGTGAGGGGGAGAGGGGAGATTTGTTGTGATAGGGTATGAAATATTTGAAATATTTGGAAAATGATGGCAATGAGCGAGGGAGTGGAGGGGTGGAGGAGAGGGAGGAAGGAGGTAATTGAACAGGTTGCTGCGGTCAAGACTAAAGGGGAAAAGTAAGTTGGAATGTTTGTGTGGGTGGGTTGTATGCAGAGAAATGGAGGGTGGGTAGAGAAGGAGGGGGCTGTGATTTTGGTGGATGGGCGAAAGTTATGGTCTTAGTGAGGGTTTTGAGAAAATGAGGGGATTTAAGAAGGGGGTATGGAAGAGTGAAGGTACAAAAGAAGTAGTTGAGAGGGGGAATGCAAGATCAAAACAGGTATAATTATAGGCTTCTACCTACGCGCCCTTAGAATATGTAGCCCCAACACATAGATGAAGAAATAAAGTATATTTTTAATTCCCTAAAAACATTGCAATACCTCACACATTTTATATTAAATGCCAAGAAAAAAGACTTCCAAATATTCTCCAGAAACACCACACAAAAAAAATCAGACTCCTAACACCTCTCTCATAGACAGACCCCTTCTCTTACCCACGCACTCCAATAACACATCCATATGCAACACGCTTAACAAACTAGGCATTCCAACAGTATAAACCACATCTCAATCCATAAAACAAACATTAAACACATCAAGACATTTCCAAAAAACCCACATCCAATGCCGGCTTATACACTGTCCCATGCAATGACTGCCATCAATTTTACGTGGGAGAAACACAACGTTAATTAAAGAAAAGATTAAATGAACACAAAACGGACATAAAAAAACAACAACCCTCTCAGTGCACTTTTCTCCCATGCACTAGAACATGGTCATGCCTTCAAATTTGAACAAGCCGAAATCACAAAATACATCCACAACAAATCTCGGCGAAGATTATTGGAAACTGCACTCATCACCGCCTCCACCACCATCAAGCAACGAAATGGCTTCTTTAACCTATCACCCTTAATAAGCAAGATCATCCTTACTGAACAAAAACTCTTGCCAGATCATAGATAACATTTATTTTTATCTCTAACATTTATGACACTCTCCCACTTACTCACACCCATCCTCTTTCTCCACGAATCTTTACTTTCTCTAACTCATTCCTTTTTTCCCTCACATTTTTAACACTGCAATCCGATGAAACTTTCTCATTTTCCAAATATTTCAAATATTTCATACCCTATCACAACAAATCTCCCCTCTCCCCCTCACCCATTCCCCCTCTCAACTACTTCTTTCGTACCTTCACTCTTCCATACCCCCTTCTTAAATTCCCTCATTTTCTCAAAACCCTCTCTAAGACCATAACTTTCGCCCATCCACCAAAATCACAGCTTCCCCCTCTTTCTCTACCCAACCCCTATTTTGCTGCATACAACCCCCACACACAAACATTCCAACTTACTTTTTCCCCTTTAGTCTTGACCGCAGCAACCTGTTCAATTACCTCCTTCCTCCCTCTCCTCCACTCCCTCACTGCCATCTACATTATTCCTGTTCATTCCCCACCTCTTTCTCTTACTACCAGCCACAGTAGTCCTTGCTCACCCCCATCTTTCCACTTCTTCCCCACTCATTTTCATAAACATTCATTTTTCAGTCCTCACCAAGTACGGACGTCCACCCTACTGTTTTCTCCAGTAGTGGCCATTATTTTCTTCCTTTTTCCCAATATAATAACCCTACCTGTGTTTGTACTTGCATGACATTTTTCTCTATATTATCATCCTGATGAAGTCTTATAAATAAAGACGAAACGTTGATGTACACATAAAAAAACATCCATTTTTTGGTTTTCCTTTTTCATTTTCCCATCACGTCGGATTACCTTCATCCTTCTATTCCCATATATATATATATATATATATATATATATATATATATATATATATATATATATATATATAAATATATATATATATATATATAGTAATCATTACTGCGCTACCTTATTTCATGTTGGGCCATAATCTCTTACGAATGAAGGAAACAGTGAACAGGGGTTATTCCAATTAAGATGGTCACGTGTTACTGTGTTTTCCTACCCCACTTTGCATTGTTTGGGGTTGAATTAATTCCAGTATTAAATATAGGTCATTTTCTGAAGAGAAAGGCTTCAGTGTGGAAGTTCAAGTTAATTGGCTGGATGATGTGTAGTTAGGTTTCCGGAAAGTTGGTCAACGGTGTTAATTGGGGTCTACACGATAAAGAGTAATGTATCGATCCTCGGAATAGATTGGCTGATACGGATCCCTCGACAGAGACGGGTATTAAGATATCCACTACTGGACGAGGAAAATAGGGAAATGCAATATAACTCAAAATACACACATATCATAAGTACAGCTTTTTTTGTTGTTTTATCTTAAATGAGACTGCTCTCGAATACCCTTCTGAAGAAAGGCACTGTTCAAACAAACAATGTATTTTTATGTAATTATATTTATTAGTGATTGCAGTGTTCGCTGTTTATTTTTTGCTTACTATTATTTCGATTGTCTCACTTCTTAAGTAGTTAAGATGCAGAAAATGGCATTATTAATCGCCCTTAACTTTATATGACGTATTTTTTGTTAATATATATATATATTTATTAATTTTATACCTACAGAAGAATACAGTAAATATTATGGTGATAAAAATCGTAAATATTTCTAGACAAGTGTCTTGGACAAATATCGAAGGTTCGATCATTGCCTACGTTAGACATGCTAATGACGGCTGAGATCCAAAAACACGTGCCCAGGGATTACTTTTATGTACGTATAAAATTAATATAAGTATATATTAACGAAACAAAAGTCCTATAAATGCAATTTTCTGCATCTTAATCACTTAGGAAGTGAGACAATCGAAATGATAGTAAGCAAAAAAAAACAAAACAATGAACGTTGCAATCACCAATCAAAAAAGTTACATAAAAATACATTATATATATATATATATATATATATATATATATATATATAGGCAGCATCTCCTCTTGCAGGCAAGTATTGTTGAATATAAGAGACATTCAATATCTAGATATCCTTTGGTAGATCCTTTCAATAGTTCTAATTAGGATTTTAGTTTCGGAGGGGAATTGGCTGATGAATTTGCCATAGTTTGGATTTGTCTTCCAAGTAATTCGGACCCATCTGGATCCATCTTCGGGAGAATGAGGTTAATCAGGTATAGACCATGTGTTAGTATTTATAGAAGGTTTTGGGCGGGATTTATGTACTTATATGAAACTATATTTGGAGCTATACCCATTTTAGAATATTATTACTGATATTAAAGTTAATTCTATTAATTAGTTTTATTTTTGTTTTTATATATTGAGCTTCTAAGATATAGAGTTTTTGTTTGTTAGTACTAAATTCTAAGATTTTTATATTTTCTACTAAGAGTTTTCTGAATTCCAATTGGGGGCAGTTATGGTCGTTAGTTAAGTGTTGGACTATGACGCTAGTATCAGACAAATGCATCGTCAATCTTTTCGATCAACTCGTTATAGTCAAACCTATGTATATGTTTTTTCTTGGCAAATTCATGAGTTGTCTCTTATATTCAACAATATATATATATATATATATATATATATATATATATATATATTACAAACAATATTTACTCGGTTTTTATTTCTTTATTTTTTTTATTTCAATTGTGTTATGCTTATTTATTTCTATGATACAAACTCGGAGTTTGTAATACTTAAGATATGCTCATCTCCAAACACCCACACACTGCTTCAAGTATTCCTAATTTGCATATTCATTTTAAGTTTCTAATAAATTGATCTTCAGTAAAATACATTTTTATTTTCATGTTATATTTCTAATATATACGAAACAGTTTAGTCGATAGTAAAACGTCTGATGTTGTTGTGATGCAGAGAACAGTTATTATACTTTGATCTTAGCGAAGAGGTCACGAAACAATAAAAATGTTTTTTATGACTTAACATTAAAAATGAATGAAAAAATTAACTAATTTAATTTAGTAGTATATTATCTTTTAATATGGATAGGTAGTATAAGTTCTGCTGTCATAAAGGTTTCCTTCCAAGAAGAAACTCCTCTCCTTTTTTAAGAGGTTTGGCTTAATTCTTCTAAGTAGTACATCCTACTTTGAGTTAACGGGTAATGTAGTATTCTGTTCTGTTGTCATATAATCATATTCCAAATGGCTACCTTCTCTTTTTATAAAGGAGGGGAGTAATATAGTATATTTTCTATTTCAATGAAATAATACTCGCAGGCATTGCTTTCTGCTTGAATGGGTAGGATCCTCCCGGGTATTAACTCCTTTTTTTGAAGGAGTATTGCAGTATCTGTTCTGTTGTCATATTGTCACCTTACCTTGTGTTTAACCTCCTAGCAGTGAGGTAAATAATATATATAATATTCAGATGCATATATGTGTATATATATATATATATATATATATATATATATATATATATATATATATATATATATATATATAAGAAAGTGTGTTGGCAGTGAGGTAAATAATATATATAATATTCAGATGCATATATATATATATATATATATATATATATAAGAAAGTGTATTTATATAAGAGTTATATATATAAGGTTTATATATATAATATATATATATATAAATATATATATTATATATTTATCACTCTCTATATATATCTATATATATCTATATCGATATCTATCTACTTATATATATATATATATAACTCTCACTCTAACCTAGACTACAGATACTTGCATCGAGGCTTCGATCTCTGCCCGGATAGTCATGTTGATGATGGCTCATAGCCAGAAACACGTGCTCATGTCTTGCTTTTATGCAGGCCAAATATTAATTTATCAATTATCGATTATATATATATATGTGGTTTTGAGTAGCCATCACACTCGGATAAACGTTCTCTTGTCTATAAAACTGCCTAATGATTCCCGTCGTCATTCTCGGGTAGAGGCCCCTTAGACGATTAGCAATGAATTTAACCCAGCTGAGATGTATATATATATATATATATATATATATATATATATATATATATATATATATATATATATATGCATATATATATATATATATATATATATATATATATATATATATATATATATATATGCGTCTGAATATATTCATTTGTATATTCAAAAAATTAAGATGAACACATCAGTCTGCTTTTAATTGGTTTACCTTTGATTCATATTACAAAAAATTCTTCGACTTATTTTAGTTAAATTATTTTTTTTACAATCAACAAAAAGAATCCCCCGGCGTCTACTTGTCTTACAAATAATATTTACTCTGTTTTTATTTCTTTATTTTTAAAAATATCTTTTGAATAACCGGCAAACGCAAAGGAAGACACCATTTTTATAAAAATCTGTCACTTAACAAAACTGAAAAAAACTGAAGCGATCAAGAGGTGATTTGTGGGGCAGACGCGACGTGTCAGATCCACTTAAACGAGAAAGGAATAGTTTTAGTTCTTTAGTTCTATTCTTCCAACAAAGATTTTAATTAGTCTATTGTTAATTAATAAGTCAGTAGATCGTTACCCCTCTCCCTGAAGCAATTTTTTTTATATCGGTCGTCAGAAAGAGACACACCGCGGACATTATTTTATTGGACGGGAAATAACTGATTTTTACAATTCATACGAGGGGTTGTAGTTTGCTTGAAGTATTGTGTTTAGTGTATAGATAGGTTTTAGGCTTTAAACGGCTGCAACAATGTAATGTAATAGCAAGAACTTTAAGAATATGTTGATCTTGTATGTTGACT
>OY744521.1:100356664-100491664 GCA_963556195.1 Sepiola atlantica | reverse complement strand
TTTTTTTTATGAACTTGAGTACTTTCGGTAAAATAACCATCTTCAGAAGAATATTTCTTCTTTTTCTTTTTTTTCTTTTTTCGTCTTGGTTGAGACATTCTCGTGGCCAAGTTGAAAATCCGTCTAGGTGTTATGACGAAGATAGAAAAGTGTTGATATGGCTGTGTGTCACGTGGTCGGCGTGTAAGGATACTTTGAAAAGTCACACAATTTGAAGCGCTGGGTGGGTGGCAATAATAACGAAGATATTTTTTTAATAAAATATTTAGTAAACCTTGCACAACGCGGATTATTTGTTTTTAAAACTCAAGTTTTATATATATAATATATATAACGACCTTCCAGATCCAATTATATCCGGGATGGGTATATTTGCTGATGACACCATGTCCTCTGCCTGACATGTGCGCAAAACGAACATAAACATTTCCAAATCAATGACTGAATACCTAGAAAATGACCTCTAGTCTGTAGTAAAATAAGATACATAAATGGATGGTAACACTTAATCCTACTAATAAAAAACCCATTACATTTAACGATCATAAGAAACCTTTTCAACCACCAATTGCCATGACTAATAGCACCCTACCATCATTCAAACTCTTCAGCCTAAAATTCACAGGTAACATGAAGTTAAACAAAAATAATAGAATAAATTACCAAGGGTTCTGCAAAGAAGGTCGGCTCCGTTTACTGTGATACAAAATGTCTCACACCTGCCAGTATCTTATATATCTACAAAGTTACACATCGCCCATGCATGTTGTATTGTTGTTACGACTGTCACTCCATGTTAGACAGGGTCTAAAACAAGCCTCTAATCTAATAGGTATAACACTATCTGCTTAACTCTAGCCCCTGCTTTACAAGTAATTAAATAGAATGTGCTCCGACGAACATGCTCCACTAGTGGCTACTTAACCTACTACCCTGACTGACCCGACAATTACAAAATCTCATTCCCAGATACTGAAAGGCTTCCTACTCTAACAGCTTTTTTCTTCGAAATGCTAGCCTTTGAAATTCCCTCATTGCTCCCTGTTTCACTACCTGTTAAACGTGCATTAATTTAAATGTAATGTGAACAAACAACTCGCTACATAACTTCCCATTTGGTATGGCCCCTAATTCACAGTAACCCCTTACGTCTCAATGAAACTGTGTCTTTATTGCGGTGAATTAAAAGAGAAAAAAAAACAATCTTTTTTATATAGCTCTCTCAATATGATGGATTTCCAATCCGTAGATATTACCGATTATTTAATACCGTATTTGTTATCGCCAAGGTATCCATTGAAAAAAACCCAACCTTTTTTATCTAGAAATATCATGACGTGTTTAAAAAGCATAACATCCGTGGTTTACTGATTTTTAAAAATTCGATGCAACTTGATGATGTATGTTAAAACCTAACTAAAACCTAACTGAAACTAACAGTAATATTTTCAAGAGTAACGTGACATAGTCGACCATGAATTAAACTGAGCACCCATTTTTTAGCGTGTTGGTGTTCAAATATAGGTAACACCTGCTTTGGTCATGATTGATAACGGGAAAGATTGAAAACTCGAACATCAATCTCATTACATAGTGATTACGTCACTGTTATTGATCTTTTGACTTTCCGATTTTGCCCTCTCACTGTCTCAACTAGAAGCTCCTCCTTTGTTTCTTTGGTAAAAACAATTCCAGTAAATACATATTTACCTAAAAGCATTCGTATGCGGAAATAAAAGAAGTTCAAGACAATTATTGAAAGTAAACTTGTGCATCAAATCCCTTTAAAAGGGCAGTGTTTTTCTCTATCTATATCTCTCACTATATCCCTCTCCATGCACACACTCTCTCTCTATCACACACACACACACACACACACATATATATATATATATATATATATATATATATATATATATATATATATATATATATTTGCAACAGGACATTATTGATAAAGGTGTAAGACATCTTACCTCTACGCTCTTAAAAGAACTTACAGCGCGTATATATATATATATATATATATATATATATATATATATATATATATATATATATATATATATGTAGGTTGGTGTGTATTTTCATCATATTTCATGAAGTATTCTCTTGCTCTCGTGCAAATGTTATGAGGTCGATGTCAGGATAATAAAGGAAATTCTCTAATCATTGATAGTCAACTGAACGCTTTCGATCCGAAAACTCCGAATGCGAAAGTGGTCTGTTCAACATTTAAAATAGAGCATGGTAACAATATATATAGCTATATATATATATATATATATATATATATATATATATATATATAATTATAAATAATTTTTTATCTACATATGTATACTTTTCATCCTTTCGGTAATCGTCAGTGTAAAGATAATTATTCGAAATCCTGGAATTTGAGCCATGTTATAACCCAAATATTGACACCTAAACTCACTCGGCCACTATGAACAATATTATGAATTAGCGAGAGTTTAAATCTGTTATGGGCAGCTGTCCTCAAGAGTGTTCAACTACTGAAGCAACATGCATTACAGCTACAATGACGGGTGTGTTAATATTACTCATTATAGTGCCCAGCCTAGATTTTGGGCGACAAATAATTATAATTATTTCTTTTATCTACATACGTATACGGTTTATACTTTCCAGAATCGTCAGTCTCTCTCTCTTTATATATATATATATATATATATATATATATATATATATATATATATATATATATAGAGAGAGAGAGAGAGAGAGAGAGAGAGAGCGAGAGAGAGAGAGAGAGAAAGAGAGAGACAACCATATACAGCTCTTTAGCTGTCATGATTCTTCAGTGTGTATATTGCTTTCGCGATGAGATTTGACACCTTAATGCCACGTCACTCCTATCTATGATAAGAAGTGTAAGGAATCTTACCTCTGCGCAATGACACCTACCACACAGAATAAGAGAACTTACAGTGCTTGTTCATTTTCTGTGTTTACATATTGTTCACGCTATCGTAAACATTCAGAACTCTATTCTCTTTCCCTACTTCAATACATATGTTTTATGGAAATCGCTCAAGAAAGGCATGAAGCCACTTTATGTAACGAACTAGCAATAACAAAAGACAATCAATACAAATACAGAAGATGCCTATTGACCTCAGTCCTGAAAGAGAAGAAAAACATTCAGCAGAAAGAGAGTTTCACAAGCTTGCAGATCTTCGTAAGAAGCTACTGGAATATGAAGTTATATTACAATGAAGTATAAAAACAGCGAATTGAAAGAGACTAGTTGACCAACGAGTAATTCGAAGTCGAAAAAAGGAAGCAGGCAATACATCAGACAATTCTGAAGAACACACTCACACACACATATATATATATATATATATATATATATATATATATATATATATATATATACATGAGTCAATGTCTTATCTTGGTGCGGGAATATCGAGTGTATTCAAGTATTGTTCAAGCGTCGATTTTTACTACTTCACCGTATTGCATGGAGACCTCCTTTGCACGATCCCATTAAGTTGTTATAGTCATAGAAGCGTTAACATAAGTTAATGTACTTAAGACAGGGATGAAGAGATAGCTGGAAATCAACATATGCATGTATGCATGCATTTATTTCAGTCTGTTTATGTCTATCTATCTATGTTTTCTAGACAGTCTTTGCTTCTTTCTCTCTCACTTTTTTTTCTCTCCCTCTCTCTCTCTCTCTCTCTCTCTCTATATATATATATATATATATATATATATATATATATATATATATATACACAAATATACACCACATGAACACACATCCAAACACGCATATATATTTTTCATATCTATTTGTTTTCTTTCTGGCTTTCTGTTTCTTTCACATTCTACTAGTCTGTATTAACAAATAAACACATGAAATAAAATAGATAATATCCGATCAACATGCCATGCAGAGAGCTAATATTTCGCTTAACTGTATTCAAATGATGAAGTATTCAAATGATTAAGTATTCAAATGATGAACTATTCAAATAATGAAGAATTCAAATGATGAAGCTTCGTGACTAAAATGAAGCGAAATATTAGTCCTCTACTTAGTTATCTGACTTGGACATTTTGGCTTTTAAAATTAATTTGGTTATCATTTTCCCATTCTATTTTGCCCCTCCCCCATATATATATATATATATATATATATATATATATATATATATATATATATATATATATATATAGCAAGAGAGAGAGAAGGAGAGATATAAAAACTATTTAATTACATCTGATGGACAACGTATGTTTGCATATTTTGGTCTTGATCCGTTCCAATTTCCTTATGTATTTCTTTGTTTCTTAGCGGGAACTGGCCGATGTATCTGCAATACTCACTATTAACCCTAATACTTTCGAAACCATTTGGAAGCATCCAAAGCATCTACGAAGTAGCCTACCTCTTTTACTTCCCCTCTATTTGAACAATGTGACGTCACGTACGCTTTTGTCTGTGCAGGTTGAGGTGCCATTTGAGTGCATACGCGCTGAGTCGATGGTCTCGGTTCCCGGTGCTTAGTCAACGTTAGCCTGCGAATCAAAGCCACCAGATGAATTCTAGCAAACGTATCTTTTACTATTTAATACGTGTAGACCGACCAGTGTTCATAGATACACATCATCTCTATTTATGAATGTGAGCCGTTTATCGTAATAAAACTGATATAAAACCATATTTTTATATAAAAAAGTGAAAGAAATTAATTTCGTACTATACTGAGCATGCTCACGCGATCTCATACTAGAACTCCAATGTAAAAGATTCACAGAAAAAACTCGTCTAGCTACAACCACTGTAAATATTTTTTTTCTTCTCTCTACCTAAAATTAAACGGAACTTTAATGAACAAAATTTCTTTCCACGAACTTCTCATTTAGAGAACATAATACTAAGGGGCTTCTTCCCAGCTGACTACAACTTAGTCGTTTTCAAGTCTAATGTTAATCAAATTTTAACCACTAAACCCTTCGGGTTGTTTTCTCCAACCGACAAGTTCATTAAACATTATCCTCGAGTGGCATTTGAGCTTTGATAAGGGGTGACACATTAGTAGAGATAAAAAAATCTCATTAATTCACTATACGTTATTACTGTTTACTCATTCGATGACTGTGTTCATTTTATTATTACACAGTGTTCTATTAAGGCATATTTTGTTACATCGTCGAAAGACAATTAGCATCGTACATGAGAAGTGTTTTTACGATTATTTTAGGCCAACTCACCTGTGGGAGTATCGACCCACGTAAATGACAACCACAACCAAAACACACATGCATGCAAATCGCGGCCTCACATTAGTTTCACTACATAATTAAATTACACCATAATGCTTTTCGGTTCATTCGTAAACAACTTTTGTTAAATTGTACATTTAGCTCTCATTTCCACTCTCTTTGTGATCTTCTTAACTCTTCTGAATCATGTATTCGACAAGTCAAGGGAAGGGGATATACCTGCGTATTAAATCAGATGGAAGGCTGTTCAATCTCTTCCCCATAGAGCTAGGACACAACTGCGTGAACCCCTTTGATTATTATGTCGTGGTGAGGACTCACACCAATGTTAACATACGTTGCCTGCAGAGACTTTGCGCTGACCATCAGCCTAAGAAAGAGCTCTATGATGAAGTACTGAAACACTACGAGGCATAGTTATTGACGACTATGAGTTCGATGCGGTTTGTCAGTTCACATATCTTGGCCCCACCATCACTAATAAACTCGCTTTAGACGCAGAAACTGACAGAAGGAGCAGAAAGGCCGCCGCAATCATTGCGCGCTTCACAATACGTGTGTGGATTAATTTCAAGCTTTTATTAAAGATCAAGATAATAGTGTGCAATGTCCGTGTCATCAGCACACAGCTATATGACAGATAGGCTTGGACCACACATGCCAAGCAGGAAATAGACTGAACACCGTGTGCATCCTGGAGGTCATGTCTGAAGCAGGTCCTCCCAGCATGTTCACACTGCTCATACAGTGCAGCCAATGTTGGCTGGAAAAAGGCCACCCGGGCGGCTACACTTGCGATACCGCGATGTCATAAAGCGCTATATGGAGGCTGTGAACATCAACTGAGTCCTGGAAGTGTCTGTCAGCCAACCTATCTAAATAGAGAGGAACTCTGACTAAACACCTCAAATCAGAAATAAAGTGACGCAAGTCGCCACACAGAGACAAATTGACAGAAAACACAACGACGGCTCTAGCGAACCAAGGGCAGACTACACATGCGATCTCTGCAACAGAGACTGCCACTCCTGAATCGACTTCTACAGACATAAACCTCGATTTATGCTCCAACCAAACAGAAAACTGAGCTGCTAGTCATGGTCAACCCTGACCGACGGACTATTACTACATCACAAAGAAAGCCTCCATCTCTAAAAATGTATTCTGTACGAAATTAATCAGCCATTTCATTATTTTGTTATATTTGACATTAACCCCCTCCCAATAAAAATAATAACATCCCTTCGCAAAGCAAACAAGTTTGGGAGTATCATCCCACCCACTTTTATTTCCTTCCTCTTCCCCCTCCCCCAAACAATATTGTAGCAACCATAGTTTCACATTATAAATTAGTATTTAAAATCTCTATTTATAACGTTCTGTCGTTTATTGCGATATGAGTGATAATCCAGATTTGTAACAAAATAAGGAATATTTTTAGCGTGTATTCCGTGGGATTAAAATATATAGGCACAACATTATTAGGGTAACAAACGCTGAATAATGCATCTTTACTATAACGTTAGATTTATGAAATTAAATAAGTTTTCCTTAAATTTACATTCGATTTTCATTCTCAAACTATTCCATACTAGAAATTAGTTCTTTTAGCCACAAGAATACCTGATTTGCAAAATTAATACTTGCATTCTTTCTTTACTCTCCCGGCTGCTGTTTTAGATTAATATCGTCAGATCTACATTCCCGCCGGACAACCGTAAGGGCAAATAATTTACTAGTTCAAGGTTGATACCAGGAGTTTCTTTAATTACTCAACTTTCCCGGGCAACGTCGGGACACGGGTCCGCTAGTGTTTATATAATTACTGTTTTCTTACATTTTACATCATTTACACTTTTTCTTTCCTTTCTTTCTGTCTTTCACTTTTTTATTCTTCCTTTTGTCTTTCTATCTTTAATTCTTTCTTTCTTTTTATAATTTGTTCTTTGTCTATTTAATGCTTTCACACCCTTGTTTTGTTTTTGTTGCTTTCTTTTTCCTTTCACTAATTCATTCTGTGTTTCCTTTTCTTTCCCAATTCTTTCTTCGTGGTTTTTAAAAAAATTAATTTTCATAATTACTTATTCATGTCCTTCTTTGTTTCTTTTTTATAATTATTTTTTCTATGCTCTCTGTTTTATTTCTTTATTTATTCTAATATTCGTTCTTTTCATAATTTGTTATTGGTTTTCTTCTTTCCTTTATCTGATTTGTTCTCTTTTTCGTTCGTTCTTTCTTTCTTCATCCTTATCTTTCTAACTTTTTCTAATTCTTTCTTTGATCTTTACTTTCTTTTAGTAATTTGCTTTTCGTATCCGCCTTTATTTGTTTTCCTAATTTATTATCCCATGTCTCTTTTCTCTCTACTTATTTCTCTTTTACTTTATTATCTTAATTAGTTTTTCGTTTTCTTTTCTTTCTTTTTTGATTCGTTCTTTCTTTCTTTTCCTAGCTCCCATTTCGTGTTTTTCTTCCTTTATCTATTTCTATAATTAGTTCTTATATGCTTTTTTTCTTTATTTCCTTTCCCAATTCGTTCTCTGATTCCTTTCCTTTTTCATAATTATTTTTTCTATTATTTTTTCTTTGATTCTTTCTTACTTTCTCTCATTCATCCGTTCTTTTCCTAATTTGTTCTTTTCCTTTATTTCTTTTTCTGATTTGTTCTTTTCCTTTATTTTTTTTCCTAATTTGTTCTTTTCCTTTATTTCTTTCTCTGATTTGTTTTTTCTTTTAGTGCGTTCTTTCTTTAATCAATTTGTTTTCGTTCCCTATATTCATACTTTTCCTAATTCGTTATCCGATATTTCACTTCATTCTCTTCTTCTCGCTTCCTTCTTTCCTTCCTTATTTCGTTCGTTCGTTTTTTTCTTTCCTTCTTTATTTCGTTCGTTCCTTCCTTACTCCCGCTTCCTACCCCCTTCCTCCCTTCTTTCCTTCCTGTCTTCATGTCTTTCTTTTTCTCCCCTTCCTTCTAAATAACTATTATTTTTCTTCATTTCCTGCTTTATTCTTACTTTCTCTCGTTTCCTCACGTTATTTCTAATTTCATCATGTTTTCTATTCTTTCTTGCTTTTCTTTATTTATTCA
Source organism: Sepiola atlantica (assembly GCA_963556195.1). Taxonomy (NCBI): domain Eukaryota; kingdom Metazoa; phylum Mollusca; class Cephalopoda; order Sepiida; family Sepiolidae; genus Sepiola; species Sepiola atlantica. Next base: position 100,483,305 of record OY744521.1, on the reverse strand, counting down.
CTTTTTAATTCCTTTATTTTATTCTCTTCCTGATATCTTCTTCGTTTCTTTAATGCAATTTTAACATTTTCATCCGAACATCGACCCTTCCCGTCATTACCTCCACCCCCGCGTATCAAGACACTCGATTCTAAGTGGAATTCGCCGCCGGTTACACTTACCAACGTCGATTCGTCGACTTTGGTTTTTATATTAGCTTCTCTTCCTTTTGGTATTCTCTCACTCCAAACAAAACACTGATCCCAAAACAAACAAGGACGCGCCTAACCATATCCATACAACGCCAACCCACAACATGGGTACACCTACACCCATAATCACAGAAACACATCCAACATATAACACAGCCATATACTCCTACACAAGAACGAAGATATATATATATATATATATATCACTGGCCCCCAGTTAGTGTAAAAGCACAGGTCTTCGTAAAAGAATAGATCATTCTAGAGAGTCGATAATTGCGAATATATGAGCATGTACACATTGTTTTCTTTACAGATGGCGGTAGCCGATGGCTCAGTGATTACGGCACTCGTCAGTTAAAAATACCATCGGCTTCGAATCACAGTTGAAGCCATCCGCCGTCCGCTTCTAGCCATACTTTATTGCCGTGAAACAGCGTCACAACTATTCGTAGATGAATTAAATATATATATATATATATATATATATATATATATATATATATATATATATCAATTATTATACTAACGCTGAGTTAATCAACGTTTGCTTCCTTCAGGTTTTTTCCTATATATTTTAATCACACAAAATACATGCTGTACTAGTCCTTAGTTATGGCATTGGGTGATGTTTACAAAAATAAATCAATTTTAATTCTTTTAATGCTTCCGTAATTTGCAATTAACAAACTTAGTGACTCATCGTTTATCAAGTTTTTGTCTTTCACTGTGAATCTTTCTTATTGTTTGTTGTTTGAACCCCCTTCTTATTTTATACAATGTCTATCACTCTCGCTCCAGTTGAAGGTAATAAAACTCATCTCTTTATATATATATATATATATATATATATATATATATATATATACATATATATATACATATATATATATATATACATATATATATACATACATATATATATACATATATATATACATATATATACATATATATATATATGTATATATATATATATATATATGTATATATATATATATATGTATATATATATATATATATATATATATATATATATATATATATATATATATATATATATATATATATATATATATATATATATATATATATATACATATACATACACGGCACAATCACGTTGACACACCGCTTCCCGTTAGATCACCAAAGTTAAGCGGCATCGAGCCTGGCCAGTACTAAATGGGTGACCATTTAGGAATACCAGGTGCTGTATGTGCTCTCTGCTTATCTTGGCCTTGTTTCCAGTCGTCTTGTACTACTACTTGCCATTGGAGTCAAGCAATGCCGACTCAGTAGAACGGGGCGGGGCACTCATACGTCGAGATCGACGGGAGAGTCCATCATATATATATACACACACACAAAAATGCCTTACATTTTACAGTGCTACAGTGTAATGTCATGTGATAATATTCAGACTCAATGAGTCGTAATACTTTGGCATGTTTACTAGTACCCAGGAAAATAAATAAACACATTAAATTGTTTAAAAAAATACTATTTCTGAGATTCACTAAATAAGAAAACAGCATCGAAAATGTTTTTTCTACTTCTTTTATTAAATAATTTCAACAGAAAATCTGTTTGAAATTTACTTTAACAGAAAAATCGTGTTTTCTACTGAGAACATTTGTGGGCGATTTATGATTGATTTAGTCGCCGCTTAATTAAGTAAAGATAATTTTGCTTTTATAAGATATATTTTACACGTGAAGTAATATTTACATTATTTGATCACATCTTATAAAGAAACTGTTCTCTATTGAAACATAAGAATCACCTACATTTCCACAATCCCCATTCGTAACGATGTCTGTGGAGCGCCGGCAAAAAAAAACATGACACGCCGCCTAGTAAAACTAGCTTAGCCGACAGCCTACGTGCGTTGAAGAAATCATTCTATTTTGTCCTGGCCTTCTGAAGAAGTAATGCGCTTTCAGTTAGCTGCAGCCTGTTGCTATAGACGTTCAGCATGTTTAGCAAAAGACCACCAACTACCGCCAAAACTTAATTACAAATTAAACAAATTTATTCTTTACTTTCATTCACCCCCCAAAAAGCACATTGCCACTGAAACGAACAAGTTACTTTGAAGTAGGGGCTAGATATAGTGGCATTCTAAATAGGGAGTTGTGCCGCGAAATATTTTTTCAAATTACATTTACATTTCTGCATTTTTCTACAATCAATAAACAGAGAGCAGGGAGGTAATTTGAAAGGCAAGTGGCGCGAATACAATACGCTATTAGAGTAGAACGCTTTCTGGCATCTGGGGACCTATAAAGTGAAGAGGTTTGATTTTGCTGATTGTTGTATAGAGGCTCTTATGTACATCCTGCCTAAGAGGACGATACTAGTGGTTGGTTTACTATCCCAGATGTAGCAATAATACTCACACAAGAGCGAATAATGGCTTTCTAGACATGTAGGATACTGACAGGTGTGAGGAATTGTCTAGTCCGATAGCTGGAGATCACCTGCTCTTTTAAGACAGACCAATGGTGGTTGTTTAAAGGGAGGTAATTATAATGCCTTGATAGAGAATAGTTTATTATTATTTTTACATTGTCTTACATCACAAAGAGGTAGGTAAATGCAAGAATACGTGCCGGGTTTCACTATATCATTATTTACTGGATCGGTTTTAACTAAGCTAATGCCTAAAACAATTCTCGGGAATTGAAGAGGATTTCTCCATAAAATTAAAACCCTCTTTAACTATAAACACCACTGATAAGTACTATTTATGGCATCGGTTTTAACAATTTTAAATGTCAAAACACTCCAGGTGGTCGATCATGCAGCTACATAACATTTCATAGATTTTGGTGAGTTTTTTGTACGTGATTTAAACCCCTAAAGTTATTAAACGGCCCTGTTCTTGAAAACAATTATGACTTAAAAACTCATGGAAATTAGAGGATAAATTTACAGAGATTGATATATATTTTTCTTGAGTAGTTGTCACGTAATACGTTTCGAACGGACGAACGTTAGTCGAAGTATCATATACAGTAACAAGAAGAAATAAACGAGAAATACCATTAAAAAAAACATACGCAAACGTGTTCGAAAATAAAGACGATGAAGAAAGGGAGATAATCGGGTTCAATATTAAATGAACGCAACAATTGTTCTGTCTACAATCTATTTCAGCTTCGTGGTAAGGTAAAAGTGTCATATATGTTCAGTCTAACACATTACCTCCATAGAGATGGAGTTCATGCCTGTCATCTGATGCGCAATAGTCATGGAATGTCGACGCAACCGTTAGGCTATTTTTGCACTCAGAACAAAGGGTCATTTATCGGGGAGCTGGATCCCCTTCATAATATACTGACTTTGTATTTCTCCTTGCCGCGGTGGGAGGGTGTACATAAACAAATTAATTTCTGTTATATGATGATATTACACATTTGTTTCTCTTTCTATGTATATGTGTGTGTCCCTATTAACTTCCTTCTTAACGAAGGCAAAGTTAAGAACTCAAGCTTACTCAAAAGAGGCACATATACTACACTTTGATCCTAGCCCGGTGTGTTTCTTAGTCATTTTTAAGCTAAAAGTCAAAACAACTCGAAAGATTTGAATCGAATGTTGTAACACGATGAGATAGAAACCATGACTCACTGACAAAGAACTAAACACTATTTGTTTAAATATGATTGAAGCGTTATTGGTTAGACAATTTTGCAAACGCAACTGTTTATAAGGATGATGGACAAAATAGATGATTAGACTTTAGTAAAGAAATACAATTTCAAAGTAGATCAAAATAATTATGAATGCTTGATAATCAAATAATCTCACAAAAATGTAGAATAAGCATAAGGTAATAAGCGGAATGTTTATTGACATCAATCATTGCGTAAGCGATATAGACACATAGAACAAAAGACGGAGAAAAACATAACCTACAACTAATCCGAAAAGACAGAGTGGGAGAGGACAGACGAGCCAATTAGTTTAAGCTAGACTATACTGGCAACAGCAGAAAAACTTCGTAACATAAACATAGTAGTTTGCGTAACAGTTTATTTATTAACGTGGCAATGAACTGACATATAATCGTGTCCTTTGTTTCACAAATAGTGATGAAACAGAAAGAAAACCTTTTTGACAACCAATAGTAAAATATTTGTATGTGTTCGTTTTCGTGGTTTGTATGAACTACCAACAAACACAAAGAAATTTACCAGGAACTAAAACAACAAATGATCAACAATTCTTTGTTATAAGCACCTGACTATGAAATTCTTGCGATGTGTATCATAGACTACTACTACTACTACTACTACTACTACTACTACTACGACGACGACGACGACGACGACGACTATGAACGAAATAAACCCTGGTAGATTAAAAAATATTCGATACAATTGCACAAGATTGACATAACTCTTGGGTTGCCGAGGATGTCCCTATTTACTTCCCTCCCCACGAGGATAGAGTTAGACACTATGTCGTTTGTTTAATGTTGGGAAAAATCAGCCTAAATGGATATATCCTTCACAGACCGCGGACAGAAAATATAAAGCGTAGTATCAGAAAAGACACTACACTTTGCTGCTAGCCAAAAGTCGAGCGAAACAATGCAATACTGTGTTAAAATTAGACAACCCGTTGTTGTTGCTGCTGTAACTATTACTACTACCTATCGTACTGCTAATATTAAATACACATTGTCTCCGGAAGTAGTAAAGGCAAGTGCACTAACACTGTATGAAATAACCTTTGGCTGACGGGTGCTTCATTAACATACTACTACTACTACTACTACTACTACTACTACTACTACTACTACTGCTAGTACTACTACTACTACTAGTTATATTAATAATAAATAATTATCACTGTTTTGGATTGTTCTATTTGTTTACCCGCTGTAATAAAATAAAGCATGCAAATACGATATTTAAATCAAGCTCTATGAAAACCTTCCACACACACACACACACACACACACACACACACACATATATATATATATATATATATATATATATATATATATATATATATATACATATATAATACCGTTAGAATTTTGACCAATGTATTTTAAATAGTTAAGTTTCTTTACTTACGTCAACAATCACCATTTTGTTACGATTATGATAACAATATATAACAATAAGTACACATGAGAAAATGCAAATATAGCCATTTGCATATCTCTGGTGAAATATTCATGAATATCCGATAAGTAAGTGTTACGGAACATTCTAGTCACTGACCGGAAGCTAAAAGGCCACGTTTCTTCACACGTTTTGTCCGCCATTTGTAAATTTGGAAAATACGAATACTCCGGCTATGTCACCTTATGTAACTTAACATGAACATATGTGATTGCATTTTTGGTGTGGATTGCCTGTTTTACAGCATATCAACCATTAGATATTGTGTGAAGTTACACATAGATAAAGAAACGGTGAGTAAAGTTTAATAACGTTGTCGAAAGTAAAACCAAAGAATAGTCTTCAGATGCCGTACCTTGTGGCTGGCAATACGTATCCTTTTTTATCTTACTTTATGCCAAATTATAATCACGTCTTACTAGCTTTGTCTCTTTAGTCAGACGTACACCGTTTTCAGGCGATGGGTATATTTTCAATCTTGTGGCAGAGACCAATAACAAGAGGCACCCGAAGAAAAAAAATATTTAGAGATATATATATATATATATATACATTTACAAGATAATCCAGGAAAGTAAATGTGTACATAATACACACACACACACACACACACACATATATATATATATATATATATATATATATGTTTGTGTGTGTGTATTTCAGTTACAGTGACGTCCTCTCAAGCCAGCATGTCTTTTCATTATGATTTCATATTGTGGAATGAGGAAAATGATATCTTTAAATGCTACGTAAGTAATTCCAAATATTGTTTGAATCATACATACCGTAAAATTGTGTTCCGCTCAAAAATGTTTAAATTTCCATCTCAAACGCCGTCAAATTTAGATTAAGCAAGTTAACATTAAATCATTATTGTCCACGTCGCTAGGGTTAAATGTACAAGTCTTCAACGAATGTCGCGTGGTTGACGCGCTAACAGGATGTAGACAGTTACCTATATCACTGTCTGATGGGGTCAGCACCGCAAACAAAACTCACACATCTCTTAACAGGCAAATGCGTGCAAACATAGCCAGCTGTGTGTTTAGCAAGAGGGAATAAGCTACCATTTTCTGAGTCTTTGTAATGACTCGACCGAGGACTGAACCTGCGTTTACCGGTCCATTAGCGAAACTTACCATTATGTCAAATAGGCCTATAAATATATATTCACAATATAGTATTTGATAATATAAGTAAAAAGCATAAATCCGTAATATATGTTATATATGTATATATATTATATTATATTGAATGTTATTTAATAAACATTTGCTTTTCTAAGGCTTTCCACATATCCTTTAATAACATAAAATACATGCTACAATATACCTTAGCTCTGAGATTGACTTATATATGTAACAATGTTTTAATCGTTCTAATTAGCCGTAATGTATACTTAGCTGAACAAGTTAGTCATCTATATAAATATCGCTCCCCTTCTTTTCACTCTATTTAGATTCAATAACTCTCTAATACATCTTAATATCTCTGTTGTCATCTAATTTGTGTGTCTGTACATATCACAATCCTCTAATCCATGAACGGCGGCACCGGGGGGGGGGGGGCAGGGGGGCCTAAGCCCCCGCCCCACTTTTTAACTTGGCCCCCCACTTTACGGTCATCAATAATGAAGTTATATATGCATGTGTTTAACCGAGCCCCCCACTTTTTAGGAGAGCCCCCCCCCCACACACTTTCATAACTGTCCCGCCGGTCCTGCCCTAAACACCTATATAAATGATCAGCTTGCGGAAAATTCGTCCACAATTTTTATTATCGTATCGATTTTTGTACCCGAGTTTTACTAAATGCTCATGAATGGTTGATTCTGTCATGTGGGTAGTTCTCAATTAATATCTTGAGTTGATTACCAACTGTTGATGCTGGCTTTACTGGGTGTTTTAAGATATCCATCTCTAAACTTTGCGAAACAGTTCCGTACACTTCTGCAAGCAAAAACATCATCACCGTACTGAATATATCATTTCTGTTGTTTGCGAGGCATCCCCGCCTTTATGCAAATAGGAAAGTATCAATATGACATTTTTAAAAGGCTCCAAAATAAACACAACTTAAATAATTTTAAACTTTCTTAGGAGATAGGTTGGAGTATACTCTAACTGGAAATGTAAGTCTACTATATCTGTCAATAATTCTATACCTTTGAACGTGTCGAAACATGAGCTACAAAAAATCGGAACGAACTTATAAGACAAGCTGATATATGGAAAATAATAAGTCTCTGTAATTCTATACCAGAATAATCAATAATAGTAATAAGTCTATATAATAATACAGAAGTAAAGAGAGTTATTATTTTTAGTCAGCGCAAAAAATATCATTTGCGCCTTTAATTGTTCGATTTCTCCAAAATTCAACGAATTTTATAACCTTTAAACGCCAATCCTTCTTGGATTTATCACTTTTGAACCTGCTGCTACAATTTTCATGACGTTTTCCTATATTTTCAACCTCTTCTCTTTGTATTGGAAATCTTCTACTTTTTTATACTTGTATTTATCTTATATTATATTCACATCTTTTCAAATTATGACTTTTGGTAATTCTCTTACCAACTTATCTCTATGTAATCCTTTGATGATAACATTTCGTTCCTAAAGAAGTAAAAATAAAGCTCTTTTATTTGAGAACACCTTGCTTTGAACAGCTGAGGACTAATAGATTTTGTATTTTTACAATTTTTAATCTCATCTTTTACTTGTTTATACAATCCTCTATCTCGTATATTGATCATCAATTTTTAATGATAAATTCTGATTTACACGTACACATTAAATTTTATTTTCCTGTACTTTACCTTATATATATATATATATATATATATATATATATATATATATATATATATATATATATATATATATATATATGAAATTAAAAATGGAAAAGCGGAAGACCTTTTCGCTCAACGTTTCGCCCAAATTTCACGTGGTCTTTGTCAAGAGCGGACGAAGAATACAAAAATGACAAAAGACGAGAAAGTCTGTAAATTATGGGGAATATATATAGTGGTTGGGTTCATGTTGAGATAAAGGGTATGCAAAAAAAAAAAAAAAAAAGAAATAAATATATATATATATGCACATAAATGTGATCGAAACATATATATAACACATATACATACATATATATCAAATATACATAGAAGTAGCATTGGAAAAGAAGAGGAGAAAATAAAGAGCAGAAAGGGGTCCAAAGGATATTTAATTTAAAGCTCAGGGAATCATCCGGTGTCTAGAATTATCTTGTTTTCACTAATGATTGCTTTTGATAGGTTGGGGGAGATATTGTAGAAGCCCATTCTTTGTTTAATTTTATTTGTGGAAAGGGCTATGAGGGCAGATTCAATTATTCGACGTGTTGACTTGTTGTGTATTATTTTGATTAAAGTGGATTTCTCAAAGTCAAAGTAATGACCATATTCCATAGTATGAGCACATAAGGCGTTAAGTGTGTTGTTAGTTTTAATCGCTCTTTTATGCTCATAAATCAGATAACTCCATTCCTTTTCTTGATATTCTACTAATAAATAAAAATAATAATTTATCTTATAAAGTCTACCGTAAACAAACCAATAAGAACGATTATGTTCATTTTTATTCGCACCACAATAATTAAATAAAATCTGGCATCATAATTGGTTTTTACCTAAGAGCACTTAGGATATGCAGCAATGAATATTTAGATGACGAATTTAAATACATTGAACACTCTCTCAATACATTACAGTACCCAAAGTATTTTATACAAAATTCTAAAAGAAAAGCTCTACAGATTTACTCAAATTCCAAACAGAAAAACTTATCCACCAGCCCTATAATAAATAGATATATAGCTTTACCAACCAATTCCAACAATAACCCGATTTACACAGAACTTAATAAACTAGGCATAAACATATCCCAAATAACTTCTGCAAGTATTATAAATTTAATCAAAACACCTAAACTGAACACGACACCCAATGTCAAAGCTGGCATATACTCCATTCCTTGTCTAGACTGTAATAAAGTCTACATTGGAGAGACGCAGCGTAATCTGGACAAGCGGATTTATGAGCATAAAAGAGCGATTAAAACTAACAACACACTTAACGTCTTATGTGCTCATACTATGGAATATGGTCATTACTTTGACTTTGAGAAATCCACTTTAATCAAAATAATACACAACAAGTCAACACGTCGAATAATTGAATCTGCCCTCATAGCCCTTTCCACAAATAAAATTAAACAAAGAATGGGCTTCTACAATATCTCCCCCAACCTATCAAAAGCAATCATTAGTGAAAACAAGATAATTCTAGACACCGGATGATTCCCTGAGCTTTAAATTAAATATCCTTTGGACCCCTTTCTGCTCTTTATTTTCTCCTCTTCTTTTCCAATGCTACTTCTATGTATATTTGATATATATGTATGTATATGTGTTATATATATGTTTCAGTCACATTTATGTGCATATATATATATATTTATTTCTTTTTTTTATTTTTATTTTTTTAATTTTTTTATTTGCATACCCTTTATCTCAACATGAACCCAACCACTATATATATTCTGCATAATTTACAGACTTTCTCGTCTTTTGTCATTTTTGTATTCTTCGTCCGCTCTTGACAAAGACCCCGTGAAATTTGGGCGAAACGTTGAGCGAAAAGGTCTTCCGCTTTTCCATTTTTAATTTCATACCGTCGGATTATTTTTATCCTTTCATATACTCATATATATATATATATATATATATATATATATATATATATATGTGTGTGTGTGTGTATATATATATATATATATATACATATATATATATATATATATATGCACACACACATGTATATATATACATATATATATATATATATACATACACCCCACATAATACACAAACTTACATATACAAATTAATATACATAATACACACACACGCATTGACACATACACACGCATCAATATATATATATATATATATATATATATATATATATATATATATATATATTAGTACTTCATGTATCCACATAAAATATTATAAGGAGATATATTTTTTTATGTGCCAGTTATCAGTATTTACTTCAACAGTGCTCGATACGTAGAGTTATGTAGTAAGGAATGAAAATATATATGGCAATCAAGCTACACAGAGGCTCCCGTGTTTCATCCCCGGGGGGAATCGTCAGGCTAAATGCCTGACGATTCCCCCCGGGGATGAAACACGGGAGCCTCTGTGTAGCTTGACTGCCATATATATTTTCATTCCTCACTATATATATATATATATATATATATATATATATATATATATATATATATATATATATATATATATATATATACATACATGTATGCGCGCGTGCCCGCGTATGCGTACATAGAGAATGGTAAAATGCAATACATATATACGAAAAAATGAAAACATTAGAACAGAAAGATTGCTAATGAGGAAAGATAAGCTATTCTCCCATCGCAGATACTCATCTTCCCCTGTAGGAAAATGTTATAATAAATAAGCATCGAGAGATCCCAAATCTTCAATCCGGAAATGTGGGTGTTGAGTTTCAGAATGAGTTTGGCTACGTTTTTACTACGTCTCTGTTTATGTGTTTTTAAATTGGACGCTATGAGGATGCATTTGATGTTGTCTATAGTATGGCCTGAGAGATTATAATGCATGGCTACTGGGTACGGTGTGGATTTGCTTCTAATTATCTGTTTATGATTATTAAGACGTAGGTGCAAGTTTAGGCCTGTTTCCTCAACATAGTTGCCCTTGGTGCAGTATATTAAGTAAACAACATTGATACTATCACAGGTGAAACGGGGGAGTTTAAGTAGGATGTTAGTTCCTGAAAGTATGAATGCGTCGTTGTGGTGATGTGTTGACATATTTTGCATCTAGGTTTGTTGAATGTGTTGTTTCCTTGAGATGGGAGGGTGTGGTGTATTTTGGTGGATAGTACTAGAGCATGTAGGTTCGGGGCTATCGTTTTGCGCTAATTGGGAGTTTGTTGTAGTATTGTATTAAGGGTGGGCCCATTTTGTAGTTGTTTGAATATCGATTTGAGGGATTTGTGTAGTTTGTTGGTTTTGTGGTTGAAGTCAAATATAGTTGGTGTTGTTGAGCATGATTTTGTTATTGTTTTTGTAAGTTAGAACAGTTTGTCTGTTTATTGTTGATGCTTTCATAATATAATGTATAATTAACTTGAGGGGGTAGTTTCTATGGAGGAAGTGGTTAGCTAGAATTCTTATCAGTGTGTCATACTTGACTGTATTTGAACATATCGTTTGATGCGTTGTACATGATGGATCTTTTTGTCGTGATAGGATGGCAGCTCTCAACTTTAAAAAATAATAAACATCTCTCCTTCTCTCTCTCTCTCAATATATATATATATATATATATATATATATATATATATATATATATATATATATGTTCATTTTTCTATCCAATTGACAGGTTACTTTTCGATTTGGCAAACATCGAGATATTTAAATAGTTGTTACTTTTTCTTTTTAAAAATCTTTATCCATTTTCGTTGTAGCCCAAAATATGTCACGTTTTGAGATTTGACTTCTAAGCTAGCCAATTCCATCTATCTCTAATAATAAATGATCTTCAATAGGCCGGGGATCCTTCCCAGTTAAACCTCCCATATTGTCATGATTTTATATGTGGTTCTTCGAAAATGCCGAAGACGCAAATCTATCTCGAAAAATATCTAAATTTGAAAGCAAATTTCATTCTGATCTCAAAGGTCGTCTTGTAGATTAAACACAGACAACCGAAACTAACCAGACAGAAATGTGTAAACGTACTTTAAAAATACAGGCATAATAGAAACAGAAAACACTAATGAAACCTATGCAATATCTGTAACTACGTATGTCTGGGGTATTTTTTAACTGTCTTCTGCTTCTCATTAAGAGACTTATGACAATAGATCTAGCATTACATAACAGCTATAAAATATACATTCTGTCCAGAATATAGAAACGTTTTAGAAAAGCAATGTAAAGATTGACATGTCATCTAATACTCATTAATTTACCGTCAACTTGAGATTTTTAACAGCATAAAAACAACCTTTGCAGTGTCAGTTTAACGTGTTCAATAAGTAGGCGTTTATTATATAAAATAAATTTGAGCATTAAGATAAGTAAAATCGCCACAACCACCATGAGCCAATAATGCTATTGTCTTAGTAAAAAGAAATAGAGCTTTACGAAGTGGTTGACAATGGTTACATAATATACATATATATATATATATATATATATATATATATATATATATGTATATATATATATATATATATATATATATAAACATAAACATATATATATATATATATATATATATATATATAAACATAAACATATATATATATATATATATATATATATATATATATATATATACGTGCTGATTGGAACATGTGGTTATCTGCAATCTCAAATTCCAACTGCTTTGGATACATTGTTTTCATTATCATCGTGCAAGTAGTACTGTAACGGAATTGCATTAATGTTAAATGTTTATATACTATAGAAAGCCGTAACTTGTATTGACCACTTTTGAAAAATATATAGGTTTTAAATTCATTTTATCAGTATATTATAGATTGTTAAACATATATATATATATATATATATATATATATATATATATATATATATATATATATATATATTAGACTAAAAGTATACTTTTAGATAATTGAACCTATAGTGAAATGGTTTAATCTCAATATACGAGATAGAGAAATTATAAAGATGAATGAAGGAAGAGGAAGAGTGATAAAGATGTGCTGGTGACAAATCTATTTCATCTTCGATTGTTAAATGCAAGGTGTACTCAATAAAGACATGTTTATTTTTCTTTCCTTAAGCCAGGCTTTTCAAAGATTAAAGTATATATATATATATATATTTATATATATATATATATATATATATATATATATATATATATATATATATATATATATATATATATATATGCATATACATTTTAATAAAAACAAACAAAAAAAACCATAAGATCCCTTTCGATTGCCTTAGTTAAATATAAGATGTTAATTCCTACTCGCTCTGTAATGGGTATTCAGATTGGCTGCGACCACCACTCTCTCTGGTTGTGTTTGAATTGTCGAGGGTGAATTCAGTTTTCTGTCAGTCTCAAAAATGTAATTGTCAAATTGGATGCTTGAATAAAACCGCAAGGTTGAAATAAATTATTGCATCGACAATCATGTAATTTATATTTTACGTTATTCTTGCTCTGTTTACCACATTGAGCTCTCTTACCCGGATTTCTTCCTGGAATTATTCCATTATTACACTTATATATATATATATATATATATATATATATATATATATATATATATATATATATATATGAATGAGACACATACTACTCATAAGAAGAGTAAAATGAAGTGTCCGAACAAAACAGTTTTGCAACACTTTTATATCCTCTAACGAATATTAAGATCAAGATATAATTATACTAACCTACTGATTATAATCTTTTTTCTAATTTTGATCAAAATCCATTACACGATTTTTCCTAATGAACAATGTCTAAAAATTAAGGCTCAAGCTGTAGGGAAACTAAGAAGAAATTTAAATTCATGGAATTCTTCTTAATCTGTGTCTAATGACTATAGATCAAATTCAATAAAAATCTGATATCGTTAAATTTTTAAATGGGAGATTGTGCCTATATTATGTTTTCTGAAACCCATTAACATATTTAGAAAAATCTAGTTTGGGCAATATAATGGATGTCAACTAGCTACTGTTAAAATTTGACAATAATCGGCGGTATCTGAATTTTCACGAAGATTGTTCACCCACTTTTTACTCCCTTAGCATAAAACTAAACTAAACTTAATATAGTCCACATTTTAGGCCTAACAGTTCATAATGATCAGTTAATTATTTGAGGAGTGAATCCTGTAGATACAAATATACAAACATATAAACATACCTAACTTTATATATATATATATATATATATATATATATATATATATATATTTTATGTACATAAATATATTTTTACTTTTATGTACTTTTATGTACGTAAAAATATAAATATATAAATAAATATATGTATATAAAAATAAAACATGTACTATTAAAGGCGAATTAATGCAATATTCTGGCGACTCTTTTCCGCTTAGGAAGTGGAAAAATACAAAGATTGTTCCTATCACCAGTAAAAACAATAACTTTATATAGATGGAGATACAACTAAAGCTGAATGAATGAACGTTTGTTTCTCTAAAGCTTTTTTCCTCTATGCTTTAATGATATATAATACTTGTTAACGTATTTCTTTGTTCTGGGGTTGAGTTACATTTGAAAAAAATTCAATTTCAATTATTTCAAATTAACCGGAATTTGTAATTGACTGAACAAGTCACAATCTCGAACGTAACTATATATGTATTTCTCTGGCATTTTTAATGTCTCTGAAAGTATGTAGAGAACGTATGACTCTCTTTTTGCAGCGTTGCTTTTCAATGCTTCATTCTCACATCTAATTTTCATAGTGTTCGCACACGCAATATACACATATATAAATTAGCTAGCAAAATAATAAGTTTCTTCACTTCAATAGTATCGATTAGAGTACTATAAAAGTCTAGAAGAAAGTAAACAAGAAATATGACCAGCATTTTTTGCCAGTCTTGGCATTTTTTTTAGCTTTCCTTAAATTCACTTTATCACTAGATATACACAATGCTGATTTAAGGGAGCTGCAAGTTGTGATTGTGCGACCCGTCTTCCATATAGATTCTACCTGCAGGTGCTTTACCAAAAAGTACCCATTGTTTTTCCAGGCTGAAAATAAGTCTCTCTCGACTATGCCTTCGTTTCGCTCATTAAAAATAAATACGAAAATACAAACATATTCAATACTACTACTACTACTGCTACTACTACTACTACTACTACTACCACTACTACCACTACTACTACCACTACCACTACTACTAATAATAACTGAAACTGCCAGAAATCCTATAAACTGACACCCCCCTTAAAAAGCACACCCATAAATACATGCATGTGGTGATACCAGCCTCGGTTGGTACCACAATGAATGCTCGTTAAGAGTCGAGCAGAATGGAAAGACTAAGGAGAGAGAGTCAACCAGACTGCGACTGGAAGAGTGCGAAAACTACTGGAACCTTGAGTCTTATTGCCACTCAGATTCCAGAGAGGGTCAACTATTATTGCTAGCGATAAATCAATGGTAAACAGCTGTTGCTATTACACAAGACGATTTGCAACGATTATCGAAAAAAGCGGAGAGTGCTCTGGAAGTCTGAGATACCTTGTTGCTACTTAGACTCCGAGGAACACAACTTGTTATTGCCAATAAGCAATCACAGATAATGACTTATGTAAACATTTCTAGTGAGTAAATAATAATAATAATAATAATAATAATAATAAAAATAATAAGAATAATAATAATAATAATAATAATAATAATAATAATAATAACCTAAAGAAAGTAGACATGATAATACTCAACAATATATAATGCCATCAAGTGTTGAATACTGGCATTCTGAGGAAGCTTATTGTTACTCAGTTCCCAAAAACACAGCAGTCGTTATCAGCAATAACTCAATAGTAAATGGTAAAGCGTAAGAATCCAAAATACATTGCATTGGGGATCAAAGAAGTAGGCAGTACTGGAAATCTGGGCAGATTGGTCACTCAGAATCAAGGGAACACGATTAGGTTTTACCAGTGTGCGATCACCGGTAATGACTCGTATCAAAGTCTAGTATCTGTTCGTTTTTGTCAAGCTGTATTATGTGTGTATTAATTACATTTGTGTCAAACTCTGCCCTCGTGGGGAGGCAGATGAATAGTACTCGTGAGGAAACTCGTAAGATATACTACTACTACTACTACTACTAATAATAATAATAATTATAATAATAATAACGAGTTAAAAAGTAACTAATAGTCAGAGTGTCAAGGGTGTTGCTCGTGTATTTGAGGTCAAACGTAGGTGTGGCGTCGGTTAAACAGCGAAAATAGTTGCAGACAGGTAGGTAGTTGACGTGTCAACTCGCCATTCCCGACCAATTATTCCAACCTTTGACATCGCACAAAATCGAATTTTGCCGACGCAGCAGATTATTGGAAAAATAAGCAGGAAAGAAGAGGAAAAAAACAGCTAACGTCTTCTATCGTTCTGCTAAAATACATTTACAAACGTCGGCAATATAATACAATCATTGATTTTGTTTTCTTTCCTGGTTGGAAGCACAAACACGAACGCACTCATCCTCCCTCCTCTCTCTCTTTATATATATATATATATATATATATATATATATATATATATATATAGATACTAGAAGTACCTGTGACCTGTTGTGTCACAACCTCTACCACTATTTATTGTTTACATTTCTTTAGGCGTGATGAAAATGAAATAGGGAATTGTACACACAGTGAGTGCCGTATTTGCAAACACCATTAATCAATGTGAAAATAGGAAATAAAAATTAAATTAATCTTCAGTTTATTTGATGTATTTGCAAACAGAGTGCTGCCACAACACCCACGATCTGTCTTTTTGGTGTTTATAACCTGTTCGATGGTAGGAAATTGTCTCTTGCTTATGTGTATATTTTTGGGTGGTGGGTGGTGGAAGATTGTAGTTTTGTGCGCCCCCCCCCCAAAAAAAAATGATGACGTTCACAACAAACAAATAATGTGTCCACGTCACCCACCGTATTATATATATATATATATATATATATATATATATATATATATATATATACATATATATTTAAGTTTGTATTAGAGAAGATCAGAACAACATAAGTACCGTCGCTTTGAAATCCGAACAAAGGGGACCTACAGACATAAACAGAGGGTGAAGCGAGTTCGATAAAGAGGCCTTTATAAGTCCCCTTTCTTAAGATTTTAAACTGACGGACCGATGTTGTTCGGCTTTTCTGTAATACACACATAAATAAATACTACGCTCTTTTTTTTTGATATTTCTTTATAATCTAGCACTTTACTGGGTCTCTCTACAACTAATTTTACACATTGACACACACGCACACACACACACACACACACACACACACATATATATATATATATATATATATATATATATATATATATATATATATGGGTTCTTACAAGACATATATATTTAAGTATATACTCTTTATCATATCCGAAAATGTTCCACATTCTAAGCGCAATGGAGTTGTATTGTATATAATAATTTTTAGTGCATTCTAATGACAAAAGTCAATACATAACCATAGCTTTTATCTGTTCTTCCAATTTCTTTAATCTTTATATATCGTCGAACGACCACAACCGTACTTTTCTTCTGTTCTTACAATCCCTTTACTCTCATATATCAGCTAATACATGTAATTCCTCTTCGTCTCACAGACACACACACATTTTAATATGTTTATATTGTTATTTATTAATTTATTTATGTTTTTTTTCAAATTCAATGCTTTTTCTACATCTTACGCGCGTTTCACAGCATAATCAAATTATTTATACAGTCTTCATTTTAACTTTGTTGCTCACCAGAGAAATTGTTTATTCGGTAGCAATGGAAGTAAAACACCTGGATCCGAAGACATGGGAAAAGAGGATAGAAAAAGTTCAAAATGAACTCGTGAAAAAAGTAACGGTAAGTCAAAATACATGAAATAATACATGAAAAAAACTCTCGTGAGAAATGATAAGAAAATCTAGACTCTCCTCCAAAGCAAATACTTATACCAAAACTTGAAACGATAGTCTAACTGCACATTACAGTCTAATTCAACTGATCTAGCATCAATCCACTCCACTGCAAAACGAAAAAACCTAATGGGAAAGAATCCTCACAAATACACCTGGAAAAAAGATGATAAATTATTAATACTGAAAATAAAAAAATGAGAAAATAAAAATAACCACCCTCAGCAATCTCATATTTAAAATGAAGTTTAATAAGAATCTACTATTGCTTCCTCTCTTTGGGGAGGAGTAAGTTTATTGCTTACTGCCTGAGGCGCCCCTACCGGGAAATTCCGACGGGCCTGCCCAGGCAATTTTTAAACCCAACTTTCCCGACCCGACCTTGGGTCACATCTTACTTGTGGGAGTAAGATAAAAATTGCCCTTGTGCCTAACTCCTGGAGAGGAGTAAATCAATAATATTGCTTCAAGAAATACATCCAGCACAAATGGAAGCATCGCAGAGAAACTTATATAAACTAAAATTTAGATTGAAAAATATTGCCACATAGGTATTAGATTTTATATCTATTTATATTTTTTGCTAAAATAAAATTTAAAAATTAAAGCTAATTAGATTTAATCCCTAAGTATTTCTTGTTATATATTTATTATTCAAATTTATTTGAGACAATAAGGAATTGCAGGTATTCGTAGATATATGAAAGTAAAGAGGTTGGAAGTATGGTTGTGGTCGTTTGACGATATAGGACGATTAAGAAATTGAAAGAACAAGTGAAAAATATGGTTATAGACTTACTATTCCATTGGTTATTGGAACGCATCTATATATATATATATATATATATATATATATATATATATATATAGTGTCAGGTTGTATATGAAAAGAAATCAAATAAAGTGCTCGATCATATAAGAGAGCTAATATAATTTATTTAGATACTGTATATTACATATTTCAGCAATGTACTGCGGTTTCATCCAAAAGGGCAGATTTAGACATCGTTAGTAAATCTCCGTGCCCAGTGGAATCATCGGCAAGGTGAAATTATTGTAGACACGCCCGACAGGGAATG
Organism: Sepiola atlantica; assembly: GCA_963556195.1. Lineage (NCBI taxonomy): Eukaryota > Metazoa > Mollusca > Cephalopoda > Sepiida > Sepiolidae > Sepiola > Sepiola atlantica. The sequence goes on along the minus strand of OY744521.1, from coordinate 100,464,088 downwards.
GCCGACAGGGAATGTTGACGCCATTCCTTGTCGGGCGTGTCTACAATCATTTCAGCTTGCCGATGATTCCACTGGGTACGGAGATTTACTAAAGATGTCTAAATCTGCCCTTTTGGATGAAACCGCGGTACATTGCTGAAATATGTAATATATAGTATCTAAATAAATTATATATATATATATATATATATATATATATATATATATATATATATATATATACTTCTTGGTTTTGTTTGGTAGAAAATAATCCAACAAAGTGCTCGATTATTTAATAATAAGTGCATAATATTTATATATTGATAATGTTACAGAAGACTAGATCAAATTAAATATTACCGAAGGTAGCGATTGGTTTATAAATATAAATAAACTTTAAAAAACACACTATTGTTCTATCTGAGTCCGAGCCTATGGTGGCATGTTGGTTTGATCTAGTCGTCTGTACAATTATATATATATATATATATATATATATATATATATATATATATATATATATATACCATCATTTTATAAATGGAAATCGCTCACGACAAGGCATAAAACTATTTGATGTAAGAAGCTTACATAAACGAAATATGATTATCGCAAAGACAGGAGATGCCTATTCTTCTTTGTTGTGAAAATATCAAGGCTCTATGTAGGAGAAAAACAGTCAACAGGAAGAGAATTCCACAAGCCTACAGTTCCTGGAAATAAGCTACTGGAATAAGAAGCTGCATTACAATGAGGTATCAAAACAGCGAATAGACGGAGACCAATAGATCAACGAGTCAAACGAGCTGTTACAAAATAAATAAGGAATAGATTACACAATTCAGAAAAATACATGCCAAAATAGTATTTATAGAAAAGACTGAGACAAGCGACCTCACATCTTTGAGAGAGAGAGAGAGAGAGAGAGAGAGAGAGAGAGAGAGAGAGAGAGAGGATACAAATAAGAACAAAGAGGCAATCAAATTACCGATACTTTGTTGCACTTGTTGTCAAGAACCCTCAAATGACACAGAGATTCACCAGCCAAAACCACTTTGCTACAGATATACATTCGTTGTCTATGTTTTTCTGAAATACATACCGATTATATACGAACAACACAATTTAGGCCTAGACTATTATTATTATTATTATTATTATTATTATTATTATTATTATTATTATTATTATTATTATTATTATTATTATTATTATTATTATTATCATTGTTGTTGTTGTTGTTACGTACTCAATAAGAGTTAGCCCGTGAACAAGTATTAGTGATTGCTCAGGGGCAAGTGGTGCTTTTTACAATCTTAGTGACAACGAGTCCATGCGGATCTCCAAAACTCCTCGCTTCGATCCCCGTTGCAAATCACTTCGTGTTCTCGCAACAGCTGATTACTATCAATCTATCGCTGACTACAGCCGTTGTCATTATTTGTAATATTAGCGGCACAGATTCCAGTACTGTTCGTGCCCTTCTGTTGAAGGTCGAGATCGTTCCCTCCTCTCCTTGATCTTTCAATTTTTACCCTTCACAACCAGTTTTGTAGAAATAAATGTTGGTTCCTTTATTTTAGGTGTGAATGGTGGGTTGTAGACAGGGACAAATTATGGGATCGTCTTCCCTTTTTTCACTCTAGAAGTTTTCGTTCAATTTAATCCACTAATTGTTCTTTCTACATTTTGTTCTATCTCTATTTTAACTTATCTGTGGTTAGTTTGTGTTATCTGGTTATGTGGGCTGGTTTCCGCATTTGAAGATCTTTCTCAACAGTTCAGTTGGTTTAATCAGCGCCGTGGGTTGTATGGTGGCAATACCCCTCGTGCTTCCACTTATTATGTGTTTTATATTTTTTTTGAAGTGGACTATAAAATTATGTGATTTTTTATCTACTCTGGTATTTTCCGTTTCCTTGGTTGTACATTCTGTTGTTATTTGTGTTTGTTTCTGCACTCGAGGAGTTTTCTTCTTCTTCTTCTTCTCCTCTTCTTCTTCTTCTTCTTCTTCTTATTATTATTCTTATTATCATTATTTTGACATCCATAGACTTGTTTGGAAACAGAAATCTTACAGATTTCTGAAACCCTGTAGTGAATTTATGTCAATAGTACAATTTGATAAATACATATCTGTTTTTCTAATTAAATTGATCGCTTTTTTGTTCGGGTTTTCTACTCATGAACAAATGCATTGTATACAGCAATCATATATATAGTACTCTCCAAATATATTCGAACTGCAAAGCAAATACTTCTGTTTTTCTTGTTCACAGAATACATTTGGGTTGAAGATCAAACACTGAATATGAGACAATAGCTCCGTATTGTAGCGTATTTTTACGACACCATGGATCTAACATGTAAACTTATCTCGTGTAACTTTTAAAGTTGGACCTAAATAGCATATACGCTGGCATATGAAACTTTTATTCTTTATTTGTTATTGCCGTACTATCTTATTGCCATTATAATAATGTGCTTCGGTACAGTTTATTTAAAGAATAGTGTTGTTCATCCCGGGCTACTTGTAATATGGAAACACTATTAAATTATAACTGAAAAATAAAAAAAATAAGCAAAATGGAACCCTTATGTTTTCATTGAAGAATATAACAAGAGTTGTCTCTCTTACAACTTAAATTTCTTTGTATATGTTTTAAAATTTGCGAATATATACAAATTAAAAACTAAAATAACTCCACAGCACCACGAGCAACGCCGGGTATGTAAGGCTAGTGCATATATATATATATATATATATATATATATATATATATATATATATATATATATATATATACCATGTCATAGACAGCCACGCTGATTAGCCGCAGTAACAGTAAAACACGTGTCCTTGGATAAGTATTGTGTGTGTATATATATATATATATATATATATATATATATATATGTTAGCAAAATAGCCATAATTACTGAGAAAGAGGAAGGCTTTTATTGGTACAATATTATACACATACAACCGTACCTGTGCAAACAGAAGGAGTATACCCACAATTCGTAACTCATTGTTGTGCGTTGAGATACCTACCTAATTTATTTTTATGTAGATATGGAGGATAATAAGTAAATAAAAAAGGAAAATTATGAAATTTGTAATATTAATTATAGACGTACAAGGAGTTTAAATAGAACGTAGCTGAAGTGCTATTCAATCTGTTCTTACAGTGTGCCAACTTTGTCGGCAACATCAGCTGGTCTAATGTTTGTAGTCCAAGTGGTGAGGTGGCAATAGCAGATCTTATCTTCTCTTCCCTCTGTCGTTGTTAATTAAAGAAACATCATAAATTCATTTAAACAAAATTTTTTCGTTAGAGTATACATATCTAACACATAAAACAAGCCCCTCCTCATTTTCTATAAGGGGCCAGCAACCCAAACAAAATTGCTCTCTCTCTCTCTCTCACACATCCACACACACACACACACACTCTCTGCTGGGACAGTCGAATGAGAAATCCCTTCCATTCTTATTCGCCACGTAAGAATAGTTGCTTCTTATATGTGTGACGTCACTGACAGGGCAGATAACTCTTACGACTTCTACTTTGAAAATTCGACTCTACTCAATTATTAAGTTACGTGGATATTTATTATGCTAACCCAATTTTTACACACCTGCATTCAAATATTATTACATAATGTTTGATTAATTTCTTAGGCGTGCAAAAGGGCAGAACACCACTATCCTCTGAAAATAATTTCACCCATAGATCTAAAAACTACTGGTAAGATTTTTATAGAAATTCCGTATATAACACATCATTCAATAGATCCTTGGCGTGACATAAAGATGGCGCTACTAATAAACCGATCCATATGATTTTACAGAGTACTTACCTTTAAATAGTACGTGCCAACATTTGAGCCTACTCGGATTATTAGTTTACAATGGAAACATCTGAATACTGTGTTTTGATAAGCATTGCCTACTGATGATAGAAAATACTTTTCAAGCAAAGCAATCGCTTGTTAAGTGTTATTCAGTCTCTACACCATTTGAAACAACGATTAAGAAGTGGTATAATGGATTTAAACGCTGTCGTATACACAGAAATGATGCTGAACGCTCAGGTCTCCCAAAATCGGAAGTTGTCCCGGAAAAAAATAAAACGTCGTTTTAGCCGATCGTAAATTGAAGTTTCGTGCGATAACAGAGAATTTGAAGATATCAGAAGCTTTTATATTTTCTATCTTACATAATTATTTGTCAATAAGAAAGTTGGCTTCAAAGTGGGTGCCGCATTTGCTCACAGTAGATTAAAAACAAAACGTGCCGACGATTCGGAGGGTTGTTTGCAACTGTTTCAACGCAACAAAAACGGAGCTTTGCGTTAATATGTGATAATGGATGAAACATGGATCACCACTTCACTCGGGAGTCAAATCGGCTGTCAGCTACTTGAACCGCAGCAGGTGAAAGTCGTCCAAAAACGACAAAACGCTACTTACAAGTTGTTTTATTAGAAAGATTCGGGGCTTATTGAGTGATGTGTTAGATAGTACACAACTAATTAATTATATTTATTTATTTTTGAAATAAGGAGAGTCCATCATATCATAATTATCTCAAATGTCTTCAGTGAAATGCAAATTACATCCCTCTCTATGGTCATAGCCGATACTGCCATCATAACGGTACATCCATTTAGAAATGTAGATATGAAAGATAAATAAATAGATAAATAAATAAATAAATAAATAAAAACCACGTCAGCGGTGTTCAGTGCTGGTACCGATGTGAGACGGGGCTCTGCTGTTGGCGGTGATGGGCCATGCTTGGATGGATGGAGAGATGGAGGTACGTGGATGTCTGAGAGGGATGTTGAACTGCATAAAACGACGAGTAACCCTCTACCCCGCATCCTGCCGATTCGAAAAGTCGGCTCGTTATTGGAACGCAGTTCGCAGCTGCCGGTGCCGATTCTTAAGTGTTTCATGTCAGAACTTCGATGGAGTGCACCTGCCTGCGCTGCTGCTGCCGCTACTGATAAAACAGCGCCACCCTCCCCCTTCGTTTGTCCGCCATACGAAAATGACGCCGCGAGTTTAGCGCGTACCACTTTTCGTTTTAACAGGGACATCACTTCAGAATAAATTGGGCTTCCTATATACCTACGTATCTATCTACCGATCCATCTATTAAATATATATATATATATATATATATATATATATATATATATATATATATATATATATATGTGTGTGTGTGTGTGTGTGTGTGTGTGTGTGTGTTACTGTCTAGTCTACATTCTGTAACGTACGTGCAAGCCGTGCACAAAGACATGCATTATATATATATATATATATATATATATATATATATGTATATATACTGCTTGTATACACGTATATATGAATATATTCGTATAAAAATTATCGCGAGAACATTCACAATTTCAATGAAACAAACCTTGTGTGCGTACAATTGTCTCTGCCTATCTTAAAAGTATCCATTTTCATGTTATACAAAAATAACAATCACTTACGAAAAAAGCTTCATCGGTGCAGATTTGTATATTACACATCATCATAAAAAGAATATATATATATATATATATATATATATATATATATATATATATATATATACAGTACCGTCCAGGATTAAGGTGCGAGAATACAATCTTCTGAATCTAAACAAAATTATATATTAATTTTTGTGAAAATTTCACTGAATATACACATTGGACTTTTACTGAAATGTTCAGATGAATTGAAATCATATTTTTTAAGTTATACACCATTTTACAGATTTCAAGTATTCAAATTTAAGTAACAAAATAACATTTTTAACTAAATTACATTAAAAAGGCAAAAGAGATTTAATATTTGGTACTTCCACCCTTTGTTTCAATAACTGTTGCGCATCTACGACTGCAGGATTTCACTAAATGTTGACATTGGGTCACAGTTATCTTGGCCCGTTTATCTTTCAGTTGCAGCGACAAATCTTCGATGTTTTCCGGATTCTTGCCATAACATTCTGTCTATGAGTCTTCCATAAGTGTTCTCTAGAGTTCATGTCAGGACTCCTACAAGGCCAGTCCATTACCTCTACTTCTTGATCAGCCAGATAATTCATGACCAGCTTTGTCTTATGGCAGGGCGCATTATCTTGCAAAACACAGGCTTTTCGATACCAGAATTGTGCAACACTGGCAAAACATACTGTTCTAAAATAGTATTGTATACAGTTGCATTTACTCTAGTATTTAAGCGTACAAGTGGTGATGTACCCTGCCATGATATCATGCCGAAAACCATCACGCTACCGTCACCAAATTTAACAGTTCTTTTGATGCAAGTAGGATCACAACTTTCGCCTTTTCTTCTTTTTACAAATTGTTTTCCATCACTGCCAACTCCATAAAATTTCGATTCGTCACTGAAATAAACTTTTTTCCCAATTTCCTTCTGACAATATAACATGCTTTTTTTGCGAACGCCAATGTAGCTGCTTTTTTTTTTTTTTTTACTTATTAACGGCTTTTCTCGAAGAGATATTGCAAAAACATCGATTTCGTGCAACCTTCTGGACACAGTTTGTCGTAAAACATGCGTGACACCTACCATTTGTTAAGAAATGTTGCCAGCTGTAAGGAAACGGTATTTTAACACTAGGCGTTATATAACTCTGTCCTCTTTTGCCGTCGTCTTTCTTAGTCTACAGGGTTTTTTTGTGTTACTTAACTTTCCAGTTTCTTTATAGAGTTTGAGAACTCGGTTTACAACACTTTTGAACGTTTCACACGTTTTCCGATTTCTTCTATTTGTCAACTTTTCCTTTCTACATTTGACGATTTTTACTTTGTCGCTTAAATCAGTTTTATTTCTTTTTGACATGATTGTTATTGCGTGACTTGCAGCAGTGATGATAATTAAAGTTCAGAATATTAATTTTAATCTTTTTATACCAAAAACAGCTACTGTTTTAAACTTTAAACAATTATTTTTCCTTAATGTTCCTTAATTTTGGACACTTGAAATATGTAAAATAGTGGATAACTTTAATAATATTATTTTAATTTATCTGAAAATCTCAGAAAAATCCATCTACATAATTTATATATGTAGTGAAATTTTCATAAATATTAAAATATCATTACGAATACTTAATTTTGTTCCTTAATTTTGGACGGTACTGTATATATATATATATATATATATATATATATATATATATATATATATATATATATATATATATATATATATATATATATATATATATATCGGCTTTTAAAAACAATTGTTGTAATCGACTTTCTTTATGAATTCCTCCAATTTTAATTTATGTAACTCCTAACGTGCCTGATGAAGACCCATGGAAGACAAACACATCATCAGTTTTGGCCGGTTCCTGTTCAGACTTGAAATGATGGATGTAAAAGGAGAAAAAGGGAATTGTCACTATTGTTTAATAAAACATGCATCAACGAAGAAATGCAGCCTAATAAATATATATCTAAATGGGAAATGAAAAAGGAAAACCCGAAAAGATGTTTTTTTATGTATTCATCAACGTTTCGTCTTTATTTGTAAGACTTCCTCAGGATGATAATTTGAAGAAAAATGTTATGCATGAACATATTGGGTTGACATGATGGGTTAATGTCAACCCAATATGTTCAGGTACTTGTGTTGACATTTTTCTTAAAATTATTATACTGAGGAAGTCTTACAAATGAAGACGAAACGTTGATGAATACATAAATGAGCATCATTTTTGTTTTTTTCCTTTTTCATTTCCAATTACGTCGGATTACTTTCATCCTTCCTTTCTCATATATATATATATATATATATATATATATATATATATATATATATATATATATATATATATATATATATATATATATGCCGTGTAAATAAAAACGTACATATTTATGTAAATTAATGTAAAACTTATATATACGTATTTATATACTTTTATTTTGGTTTTTGTATGTCTCTTATTAGAACAGAATTTTCGCCGGCCATGTGCATTTATCTAAGTTTGATAAGAGATATGTGTCCAATAGGAAGTAGCATCAGAAAAATAACGTTGAGTCATTCAAATGAGTAGGTGTGTACTAAATTATCCAAAATTTGCACACCGATGTGCAAAAAATTTTAACGGTTAGCAAAGCAACGATGTAAGTTTACACAGACTTATTAATATATATATATATATATATATATATATATATATATATATATATATATTGGGAGAGATGGATTATATATATATATATATATATATATTATATATGTCTCTCCCTATATATATAGAAAGAAAGAGGGATCATATATATATATATATATATATATATATATATATATATATATATACAAACACACACACACACATATATATATATACATAAATGTATCTCTCTCTGTCTATATATATATATAAATATATATATATATATACATACATATATTTATATTGGTATAAGTAGATATTTAAAAATATTACACACCGCGTAAATACATGAACGCACCCTTATATATATATATATATATATATATATATATATATATATATATATATATATATATATATATATATATATATATATATATATATATTAAACATCTAACGAAATTAAAAACACTTTTCGGTTTACCTTATATATATATATATATATATATATATGTATATATATATATATATATATATATATATATATAAAGTGGTGTACTAAAAGCGAACTTTTAGGAAAAGTGAAACCTATTGTGAAGAGTATATAGCTCAATATCCAGGATAGAGCAGGTAGAATGAAGAAGAATGGAAAGGAATTAGAGAAGCAACAGTCAAATCATAATTGGCCTTTGCCAACTTATCTATCCCAGCGACTTCCTCTGATGATAAGATTTTGATCTTTGAAAAGCCTGGCTTAAGGAAAATTTAACTTGAATAAATTGCCTTTTTTGCGGAATATACCTTGCTCTGAGCAATTGAATTGAATTATGATTTGACTGTTGCTTCTCTAATTCCTTTCCATTCTTCTTCATTATATATATATATATATATATATATTCATATAGTGTTTGTATATATATGGCTTTCTACAGACAGCTGTTTCGCAATATCAAAAATATAACGTGTGGCTAGACATGATGAGTGTTTCATGCTAAAAATTGTAAACCTGATGCTATGACCAGTAGTCAGAACGTTACTAACCAGCAATATCCGCTCATAAAAAAAGTATACGAGCTTATGATGCTTTTTTTATTTGTTCACTGAACCAGTTCCGAAGAATTGACATCTAATTACGTAAAGTACGGCTTTATGCTGTTGAAACTGTTTTTACTTACTATATCAATGTATATACACATTATTTCTTCCGTTCGAAATAGAGACGATAAGGCGGCGCCACTATACACAATGAAGGAAGACACCTTCATGCGCATGTGTGAATTTTATCACCGCCCTCATGCGCGTTAGTCACTGCTTGTCGGTTGCTGAGTGAGGTGCTACCTAACGTGATCGTCGGAGTATCGATTCTCTCAAGATGACTGAACGTGTTGAGCAAAGCTACTGCATCAAAGTTTGTCAAAAGCTTTGTGATTCTCAAAGCAAAACAATTCGTAAGATTTTGCAAGTGTTTAGAGAAGATGCAATGGGTGTAACACAAATTAAGGAGTGCTCCAACCGATTCAACAATGACGGCACATCAGCGGAAGGTGACCAACGTTTTGGCAGACCCCAGACTGCTCGTAATGCAGCTGTTGTTGAGAGAATGCGACATTTGATGATGGAAGATCGTCGTTCAACGGTGCAGAAGATCGCCCAAGAGGTCGGAGCGAGTAAAAACTCCGCACATACAATTTTGCGTAATGATTTGAACATGCACACAGTGACTGCGAAATTTGTGCTCAAGTTTCTGTCGCAGAAAAAAAACCTCCGGTTTGACGTTGCCCAGGACCTTCTGGAAAACGCTAACACTTATCTTAGATTTCTGAACACCATGATAACTGGTTATGAGTTATGGGGGTACGGATACAACCCGGAAAGGAAAGACAGTCGTCGCAATGAAAGCATCCCGGGTCTCCAAGGCCGAAAAAGCGCAACAGGTGCGAAGCAAAATCAAGGTGATGCTGACAAGATTTTCTCCTGTGTCTCCGTGATGCGGTTTTGCGCAAAATCCAGACATCTGGACGGCGAAAAACTGGTAACTGCATCACAACAAACCCCCTGCACATTCATCCCAATTGATCAAACATTTCTTGTACAGACATGGAATTCCAGTGGTTAGTCAACCTGCCTACTCTCCAGTTTTTTTTTTTTTTTCGAAAATTGAAGACGCCACTGAAAGGTTCCTGTTTTGAGGCTAGAAATAAGATAATGCAGACGACAACGGCGGAGACGAACACCATTCCAAAAAAAGACTTACAGAGGTGTTTTCCAGCAGAGGTGGATCGGTGGACTGAGTGTGTGCACACACAAGGGGCCTACTTTGAAGTAGATTTGGGTCCCAACCCACGTCAGGTATTTGAAATATTTTTCTGGCCTAAAGTCAGTAACTTTTTAAACAGGTCACGTATATATATATATATATATATATATATATATATATATATATATATATATATTATAAGTAAAACAAGGTTAAAAATCGAAGAATAGTAAAAATTGCAGCGAGGGAAAATTCAAAATAATGCCTATCTTCACAACAGAAGATTACTAATAGCTCCTTACACCATAGAAGCACTTTATCTTGAAATTCAACCCTGTTTAAACAAATCATAACACAAATCACACAACATACAGACCGCACGCATCTGTGCGTACGTGTATGGACGGGAACCCATATGCACGTGCACACATGTACATGTACGCACCTACATACATGGAATGGATAGGTGCCACGCGCGCGTGTGTGTATGTACATGCATGCATGCAAAACTGGATGTGGGTGCGCGTGTTGGTGTGTCTCTCTATCAATTTATCTATCCATCCTTTTTATCTATCTATCTATCTATCTATCTATCTATCTATCTATCTATCTATTTGTGTCCAAGTACCAGAGTTGAATTCTACATACATATACATAACTGTTCCCTTCTTGCCTTTATTTCTACTCTTTATATGAATATATGCGTGTATGTGTATGTGTGTGTTTATATGTATATACATGTACATATATGTATCCGTATGTGTGTGTATGTATAGAAAAACAAAAACACATGTATACGCGCAGCCGCACTTACGTACACAAACCAAAACTAACAACACACACACACGCAGACAGAGTAACGGCAGAGTCATAAAATCTGAAAGGCAATTCTATAAGAAGAGATAATTACCAAAATCTACTTAATTCCCACACCCACAAAAATGATCGGAAAGATAAAAGTCAGAAGCACACATACTTAAGCAAAAACAAACAACTTTGACCCAGAGTAGCAAAAGATATGAAAACACATGCACATGCACCCACACGCGCGCACATGCGCAGAAACGCCAAACTGTTAAAAATAAAAACATTTTTATTTCAAATGGAACGAATATCTGAAGAAAGCACAAATGCAGTGAGTGTAGTCTGCTTATGACTTCATCTGAGCTGCTAACGTGCTCTGGGTAGGTGGGAGTAGGGGCTTTTCCTCTACAAAATCTCCTGGTTACTCTCCAACTGCTCAAGCCCCTACTCCCTACTGAACATTTTAGCGACGACTTTGAAAGATTGAAAAAATGTTCCCATGGCGGGATGGGGCTATTACCAGTGCTGTTGTGATGCGTTCATTCTTATTTCCTTTTTGGGGCCTTAAACTTTTAGTCGTTGTTGTTAACTAAATGGTCGGATCTGGATCGCAGTTTTAATAACTTGCTCATTTACTTATACTTAAAGACCTGTTCCGCATGACTATATATACAGGGTGACCCCAAGAAAACGGACCTCAAATCTAATTAGGCCCTGTTTCTTAGTGTTTCGTCCGAATGAAATGAATTTTGGGGCATAACTAGTTTATTATATTCACAACATCATATCAAAACACTAGGGTATTTGGCCTTTTTTTCTCCGTTCTACAGCATGTGTTCTAGATGGACTCCTTTTAGCTCCGTGCATTTCTTGAGGCGCAGAACGAAGTTGTCCATGACGTTCTTACAGACTGAATTAGGGAATGGCTCTCATCTCCTCCCTGATGGCCTCCTTGAGTTCCGTGATAGTTCTGGGTTTCCTTGTGTACATTCTGTCCTTAAGATAGCACCAAAGGAAATAATCTGGGGGGCTTAGGTCCGGGCTATGGGGTGGCCACTCAAAATTAGTCTTGAGACTGATCACTCGGCCTCCGAAGTTCTCTTTCAGCCAATCTCAGGACAGGTTTGAGGTGTGAGAACTGGCTCCGTCTTGCTGGAACCAGAACTTGCTCATGAGCGACGGGTACAGGGTATGGACCTCCACATACCGCTCCTTGGTGACTGTCACTGCTGCGCCAGATTCTTTGATGAAGATTGATCCGATGATGCCTCTGACTGAGATTGCAGCCCACACCGTGCAATTAGGAGAGTGCAGGGGCTTGGTCGCTACTTCATTGGCTCTGGAGGCCCCCCAGAAGACATTTGTCTTGGAGTTCGCCTTTCCGTCAAGATGGAAGTGGGCTTTATCTGAGGTCCAAAGGAGGTTAAGTAAACTTGGTGTCTCCTCGATCTTATCCAGCATCTTGACTGCCATAACGCTCCTCTGCTTCTTGTCTGAGGCTGTAAGGGTCTGCAGCGTCTGTATTCTGTATGGGTAAGCCCTGATATTGTTCACCAGCACTCTCCTGCATGTCTCACGGGAGATACCGAGGGACTGACTTCGCTTACTCACAGAGAGTTTCGGACTCTCCTGGAGAGACTCTCTCACACTTTCGACCAGCTCGGCTGTCCGCTTCTTGAGACGTGCCGAGTGGCTTGGACGGTTCTCACTGGCAGCGTTAGAATTCTCCACAGTCCCATCCTTCTCGAAGTGGTCCACCCAGTTCTGAATTCTGCTTTTGGGTGGAGCCTTTTCACATCCGAACTGATGCATGAAACTGTCCTGGGTTTTCTTAAACGAGCTTGTCTTGTAGTAAAATTTAACACAGTGTATTCTTTGTCCCAGCTCCCACTGAGGTCTTGGTGTACTCACGGTCGTTGATTCTGCAATGTCCTATAAAATAAGGGCAATTGGTGAATAAATAAAGGAGATATCACATAAAGTGTACACGGGGCCCGTTTTTTTAGTCACCCTGTATATATATATATATTCCGTGAAAAATATATGCAGATTGTCCGGCTGGTAAATTTCCGTTGAAAAGAAGTCAATTGAATTGTAGAATGTGAAGAAAACTCTTTGCGTGGGAGCAGTGTGGCGAAAGTGCTCAAAATATAGGTGAGTCCAGACGCACTTAAAGGGGATTGAAAAGGGAGAAATTGGCCATTTTTATATATACTTCCAGGACTTTGGTTTATATTTGATCCTATATATATATATATATATATATATATATATATATATATATATATATATATATATATATATATATATATATATATATATGTATATAAAAATGTTGTTAATTGTGATTTTAGGGTATTAACTGAAATAACACAAGTGGAAATAATACATGTTATAACATTGAGGAGTCGACAATTTCATCTTGGAGCAATTCATTTTAAAATGGGGAAAGTACCTTAGCTACATCAGCGAAATCACCAATTATAACTTTCACTAATCGGATGATTTTATGTTTTAAATGTGTGTAAAAGGTGATAACGTACGTACAAATATAAAGAGTTTAAAACATTAAATTAAATTAACAAAACAATTAATTTCTATGATTAAAGAACACATATATATCTTTGGTCATACAATTAGAAACAATCCTGTAGTTTATATTCAAATGACTAAAAAAAAATAGTTTTTAGATTTTGTATAAACTTTAGTGGTTCAATTCGCTTTTCTTTCTCAATTGTGAACTAAATCCCAACAAATCCGGTGATTCATGTTTTAACCAACGGCTGTAGATAAGTCCCTTCCATGTACCATACCAGCGTTTTGTTGATCAACTGTATGTGATTGTTGCCATCTTTATAAAATGCCCTTGAACGCCAACTAATAATTTTCTATAACTTTCTACGTTAGAGAATTCACTGGCTATTCCATAATTCTTATTAGACGGTCCTTAAGATACCATTTCGTAACTCTTGTATTATGCATGGCATTATTGTCCCGTTTAATAAAACCAGTTTACACGACGTAATAACTCTCATCTTTCTTCAAGAGACGCCTGTCGAAGAATAATAAAATACTCTTGGGCATCCATAAGTCCATGAACAATTTGTAATTCGAATTTTCCATTTGCTGAAACAGTATCCAATATCATTTCGAGAATCACTTCTGATTCATGCCAATAATATTTGAAAACCATTCAAACCATCCAGGTTGAATTGCTTTTCCTCAGAGAACAGCAGTCTGTTCCATTCGTAAGTCTATGTTTGTTTTTCTTTGGCAAATTGAAGACGCCGAGCATGTCGGCTAGAGGTTATCTCACGTCTCTGGAGTCTCAAGTCTTTTCGTATTTTTTTTCTTATTTAAGAATGTTATATTGCCCTTGCACAAGTTGTGAATATCGTTTAGGTTTGATCTCGCCAAACATGAGTGATCCTTAGCTACCCTGACAATGTATCAATTTTTGTACATTTAAGGACAGTGGTAGTAAGTGACAATCGAGAATCGATGAGTCAAGAATGCAACAGATGTGAATGAAGCAACCGAAAGTAGAAAACGCATGTAATCATCGACGTTATTCGTCAGAAACAGAATTCAAGTGGATCGAGTAAAATGATGAAATGATGTCCTTAAATTATTAGAAGTAAACGGACATTATTGTTATCCTTCCACTAACGCGCACTTACGATGAGCAAATACTGAATAAAAGAGCAATATGTTATCATTCGTCTGTTTTAATCAATTGCAATAAACGATATGTAACGACAATTAGTGGAGTCTTGTTTAAGCTAATAAGTTATAATTTATTTCAACCACAGCAATAACCCTAAACCCCATATTTCAAAGAAATTGCTAGTGTGCAACCATGGCATATTAACATCTATCTTACTATCAGGTTTTACTATTTTGTTGTAAGGCCCCATCTGGAATTTGTTTTCATGTATATTTCTGAACTTTTCCACTATGTATGTTTGACTGTGCTATAGTTTTCTTGGTAGTTCTTCGTTGCCTAACTCAGTGAGTTCGCTACATTCAAAATAGTTTAGTCTTCTTGCTTATTCACATTCTGAATTCTACTACAAGTCTGGCTCTGAACCTGAAATTGTAGAATATATTATACGATAATCGATTCTAATAATTATCATATATCATCATAAAAATAATTGTTTGCAAAGTTATGACCATGAAGTATTGACACCTTTGAATAGTTTCTCTAAATACCGGATATTGTTGATGTGAAATCATAATTCAACTAATACTTTGAATATTAGAAATGTTTTATCTTAATTTCAATCTTTCCTTCTTCCGGATATTTATTTACATTACTGCTTGGATCAAAAGAGACCGAATATATATATATATATATATATATATATATATATATATATATATATATATATATATATATAATTTATGAAACCAAGAAACGTTATTATTTTTAAATAGATTTATTGAATACAACCACTTTTTTATCAATATATATATGAGACTTTCACCGTAATACGGTCTATTCAAACATTATTTTCCATCTCGCTGATGTTATTGCAAGAAGTATACACCATCATGTAGTTTACACCACACTAGTTTACACCATACGTGTAGTTTTGTTGGCGTACGACGAGAGAGTGAAATACGAGGGGTAAGTGTTGCAAATTTGAATATGAGTTGTTGCACATCTTTAAGAAAACGCTTTTTTAGTTTTTTTTTATAGAATTTATGAGACCGAGAAACGTTATTTTGTATTATACATGTATATATTTACCGCTTGGATAAAAGGAGACAGAGTCGGGGCTGCTAGTGTATTATCTAAAAATATACTAGTGATTAATACACCAATCTTCCACGTTAACATTTAACACTTACAGCTATTTATGCATAATTGCTATACGTGAATTGAATTTAGTATTAAAAGAAGGTAAATCTGTGCAACGGTAGAAATATTATTATACATATATTAGTTCTTGATGATTAAAATGTAAACGTAATTTTTCTTAAATTAAAGTAACACAACGGAAGGAATTGTGACGTAGATAGTGACGTAGTTTCAATTCTGAACACCCAATCTTGGTTATGATGAAATAATGATTGTTTGAATTTTCATCAATATTTTTACTGTATTTATTAATTAATTGTTTATTTTATCAAAATAATTCATAGGGTATACTCAACAAGATTTTCTAAGTCTTTGGTCTTCTGAAACGAGGTCTGTTCAATACATTACTTTTTTTGTTAAACTTCGAGACCAATTTCTTTATGTACCCAGATTTTATGGTCATCCTGTGTTATTCAATTTATTTTATTACGTAATTAATGTTTAGTTATTTATCGATATTTTATTTCCTCTTTTGCATATCTAATTACACCAATATTTTTTATTATTATTAATGTATAATCGATAATTTTATATTTAGATTATACTAATATTTTTATCTTGAAAATCAATGGTTTTATTTTTAAATCATACAATTTCATCTTAATCAATATTAAATCA
This sequence comes from Sepiola atlantica, assembly GCA_963556195.1. Lineage (NCBI taxonomy): Eukaryota > Metazoa > Mollusca > Cephalopoda > Sepiida > Sepiolidae > Sepiola > Sepiola atlantica. The sequence continues at coordinate 100,447,402 of OY744521.1, read as the reverse complement.
ATAATGTTGTATTTCAATTTTACATTTTTTTCATTTTATTTGAATTTTCTTTTATTTCTGTTTTCGTTTTTCTTTTCCATTTATTTTATTAAAACGAAAAAAAAACGTCGACGAATTGTTTTGTTAATAATAATTTGAAATTGTCAAAATATGGAAATGGTCAGAGTATAATACTACTACTACTAGTACTACTACTACTACTACTGGTAATAATAATATAAATAATAATAATAATAAAGGATGGTACAAGCTTCGGCTGATACCGCAGAAAATAATCGTGAAGGGTCAAAGTGGATGGAAAGAACGAGCAGGGATATCATTAACCAAACCTCCACTGGGAGGGTGCGCAGAGAACTGGGAATTTGTGAGACGTATTGCCACCCATATCCCAGAATAGACCAATCGTCGTTGCCAGCAATATATCAATGGTAAACGGCTGTTGCGATAACGAAATAAATGGAGATTATTGGAAGCCTGGGGAGACTTGTTGTCACTCAGACTCCAGGGAACGCCAGCGGTTATTAACAGTGAGCAAGCACTGATTATGATCTGTGTTGGAACTCCTAGTTAGTATTGAATAATAAGAACAAGAACAAGAAGAACATAGAATACATTGTGTAAGTACAACTAGAAACACAGCGAAACAGGTTGACTAGAGATTACTTTATATGCTCTCCAACTCTTGTGGGAAGTGAACTCCTCAGCAGCTGTTATGGATAATGAGGTGCCTTTCTTGGGTGGAGCACTGTGTGAAGTGTAATCGTCAGTTATCATTAGGGATAATGCAATGCTATTTGTACAAACGAATAGAGCAGTCACGCCTCGACTGCTGATAAAGTTTACATAAACAATAATATTTCTATTTCTCTCTTTTGCCGATAGTCCAGTGGTTAACAGCTCGTATTGTCATCAGAACGACACAGTTTACATCTTAGCATGAAGAACTCGCAGCTCTCGCCACACTGAAGAGGTGTGATAGAGCGAAACAGTATGTCTATTACGGACTATGTACACACACACGTACACACAGACACACACACGCATATATATATATATATATATATATATATATATATATATATATATATATATATATATAAACTGAATGGCTGTGTGTATGTGTGTGTGTCCTATAGAAAAAAAAACTTAGAGAATCTACACAAAATCTGTAAAAGGCGTATTCTTATGTAAAATTGACCGGGGAATATAACAGAATTATTAAGGAATCTCTAAGTGCAACCGTAATGGGCTATTGAGCAGATACTCTAAGGGGGTTAGTTTCTCAGCTATAATTTGGAAAGATAACACTGTTATTTCAATATATTCCTTCCTCTCGTCATTTTCTTTCAAAAAGTATTTAATATTTTGGTCGTAAGTTAAAGCGATCTTAAGAAGGAATTGAATTCAAGAAATAATGCAGAATTGTTGTCAAATAGTTATTGATGAAATACCATGCATATCTTAAATATTTGAATTTTCAAATAAGAAGTTGCCAAATATTATAGCCCCTAAGCACCCAGTTAAAATGCTACGAAGATACTGAAATTTGGAGAATATTCATCAATTGATGTCGAATATCTATAGTTAAAATTTCATCAAAATCGGGGATTTAAATTTTCACTAATGGCTCTCACTGTTTTCCCAAATTCATAATGATCGGTTTAGTAGATACTGTTTTTACCTATTCCATACGTCAACCCGTTAACGAGATAGGAAAGGGGGGCCAAGAAATATAAAGCCGTGATTGGTCGAACGAGATCACATGCCAGGGAATGGGTATTTTTATAATTAGTAACTCATGGTTAAATGTGTTCGAGAAACGCGCTAAATTGCAGGTGCGCGTTTTAAATGTATAATTAAAAGTCATCGACTGCATGATCCAACAATGAGCCGGTGATTGTGTGGGACGTGGAATTAATACATTAATATGTTTAATAATTTTCATTGATCGTAGATATCAATAACTTTTAAAGCAGATTATATTTATGTAAAAAGAATTGTCGTCAATGTAATTGTCATAAAACAGTCTACACATGAAATAAAATTAAGCAACTAAGTGCACCAGGGATGTAATATCCATTATAATTAAGTTTAAATATTGATTACTGATAATAATAATTATAATGTTGACATAATAGGTATACGTCATATTCAGATAAATATAGTGAAATCTTCTTTGAGGAATATGGTTGCCTCAACTATCACATTTAGCACATTTATCTGATTCTTTAATGCAAGTCATGTCGGTGTAATTGTATTTTTTCATCGTGTAGTTAAGCTTAAAACATCTACGATCTGCCCACCTGTTGTCATTCTAGTATTGAGCCTCCTTCGTAAAATTTAGTTCTAAGTCTTGACAACATATAAAAGCATTGTTTACATCTTCATCTTGAAACGCATGCAGTTAGTATAGTTAGTATTCATCTGGAGAAATTCAAAATAGAATGACATTTTAATAAAATAAAATCATATTGATTGGCAAAGAAGAGCAAAGTACAACAAGCCATGTAAAATGACAGTTAGAAAATATGCAGGCGACTTTAATCTTGGATGTGATAAACATCGTTACTATCTCTGATAGACTGTTCAACGAAGCAGAATTACAGAGTGTTTGGCTAGGCGCAAAGTGTATATAGTATCTGTTCTGAATTGACAATTCATCTTCTCTATCCTCTGTCAGTGAAGGAGAAATCTTTTGAGACTTGGGCAATTTTTATTGTTGTTCCAATCAAGAATACCCCTTTTTGTCGAAGCTCGATTTGTTCCACATTAAAAACCGACTTTGTGTCTGTCTCTGCCCTCGTGGGAAGGCAAGCAAATAGGAACAATTACCTATGAAAAAACTGTTCAAAATGACAACTCTTTACTCAAGCTTCTTTAGCAGTTTTTTAGCATTCATTTAAGCATTAAGTATTCATAATTGTTTTACACCGCAAGTTCTCTATATTTTCAATTTGGTGAAAATATATTCAATAGTATTAGAACATATAAATGTTCATAACTTGTTATTGTCAGTAATATTACTATTATTTTAATGTTGTCCGACATTACAAGAGTTCTTCATGTAACATTCAGTACAATGTTTAGTGTTTGTTATAAGTAGTAACTGTGATATCGCATAACAATTCCAACCAATTGCCGTTGCAAATGACGTGGTATTCTAGGACCAACTGTTTACCAGTTTTTTCTTGATGATAACGGCCGGCGGTTTTCCCTTGAATTTGAGTAACGATAAGTGACGATAAGTGACGAAAAGGCTCCTCAAATTCCAACCGTACCATTCCAGTAGATATTTACATTGTGCTATTTTTTCTTTGCTCTTTCCATCATCATAACTTCTACGCAGTCTTTTTCCGTGGTACCACCCGACGTTGGTACCATTACATTTCTTAATTTTTTATCATTATTATTATTATTATTATTATTATTATTATTATTATTATTATTATTATTATTATTATTATTATTGTTATTGTTGTTGTTGTTGCTGTTTTTGTTGTTGTTGTTGTTGTTCTTCTTCTTCTTCTTCTTCGTCTTCTTCGTCTTCTTCTTCTTCAGTAGAAGTTCTTACACAGTCATTACCAGTGATTGTGCACCGGTAATTACTTCTGGAATAAAAACAGGGTTTTTTTCCCTAAGAGTGTGAGTGACAACAATTCTTCTTCATATATCTAATACTATTTTTTACTTTGTCAACCATTGAAAATAACCTTACGTAACTCTCAGCAGCCGTTTTCTGTTGATTTTTTTTTCTGATATCTGAGTGATATTACAGCTTAAAATAATACAAAATTAATAGCACCATGAGATTACTTGCACAAAAGATTTCCGAAACAGTTGTTTTAACTTTGGTATAGGACTTTGTTTTTATCTGGATACCAGAGCCTAAAGGTAAACAGGCGGAGAAACAGAGACACTGGAAATATAATATAGATATATATATATATTCAAACTAGTTTGATTTTAAAAAGTAGACATCGGAATATCATGGGTACTTCATGCACAATTAACACAATTCTGTTAGAAGCTTTCGAGGCTATATATTCGGTAGATAGACTCTCAGACAGACAATTAAACATCTCAATAATACTTATATCGTTTATAGTACAATCATAAGGCAGTGAAAGATTATTGCGGAGTTATTGTGCTTCGACTGCCATTGACTTTTGAAGAGTCGTAATTGGCCCTTTCGAAAATTTTCATTTAGTTTGGGCCAAAGATACGAATAACAAGATTTTCATTTTCCTTTTGGTGCATAAGGATACAGATAAACACTTGATTGGCTCCATTCCATATCTGCAGATAAACGGTGAGTTGATGCTAGCGGACGTTGTTGCAATGTCCTCGTTGCTTCTTCAGTCTTGGCGACATTCCTTCTTCGTTTTCGGACAATTGGACTTCTTTGCAGTGGCTAGATATCTCGCTGTTTCAAATATATTGATTTATTGACAATTAATCGTACATTTCCTCACTTGTGTTGGTTTATATCAAACTACGAGTAGCATTTGGCGTTGCTAGAGAATAACAGGAGGTCTTATATATTAGAAAAGGAAGAGTTGTAGTATATAAATTTGTCATTTTAAATAGACAAAAGTAAAAATGTTCAAAGCCAGAGTATATTGCCAATTTCCGGAAGTTCAGCGTTTATATTGAATAAGAATTATAATCAGTAACTTTCTTTGTAAAATCATGCCATAGGCAAACTCTGTTTAATATTGTTACAGTTTTTTTAATGAAATGAAATAAAGTACAACGTAGAAACATAATGCAACAATCACACACGATCTAATTTAAACTACCGATTGCAATAACTGATATCCCCCATTATGAGAGCTCGGCATAACATTCAAAGCCTAACATAAATTGGAATAAATACATAGAAACTATTGGCAAGTCTGCAAAGATGGGGAGTTTTCTCTACCGGACTAAAACTTCTCCCCCGCATGTCAGTATCTTATATCTCTATAAAGCCACCATTCAGCCGTGCATGGAGTATTACTGCCTCATCTGGCTGGTGTTTCAGTCATTAGTCCCTCCCTCTTCGACAGGGATAAAAAATGTGGTACTACTCCAGGATTTTGCCTAATTTCCGTGACTGCTCGGCAGCAGTGAGCCGACAGCTCGCGGAAGCGTCCGAGACCTGCCGAGTCGAAAACAAGGCTGTAAACAAAACTGGGGGGAAAACTGACCAATCAGGATGCTGCAAACCAGTTTATATCAAGCAGCCGATAAAAATTGGAAGGAGACGCTGAGCCAAACTGCAAAAAAAAATAATTTTGAGCAATTGTGTCGAAGCCTCCTATTTATCTACTTGCCACAATTGTGTCGAAGCCTAGAATCTCCGGATGAGGTTATGAATTTCTGCCAGCAGAAAGCTCTACTGCCCACCAGAATGCGGTGTACGCGATGCGCACGACTTTGCCGGTTGACGGCAAGACAAACAATATCTGACAGATATGCCTGGAGATGCCCCACCCAGGAATGCCGGGCTTGGATTTCTTTGCGATCGAGGACATTTTTTGTCGCGATCAAAGTAGGAGATAGCTACCATCCTAAAGATGATCTACCGGTCCCAGAATATGGCGACAGGGAAAGAATCTACAAAAAGAATGCGGCGTACTGTCTCCAACCACACAAGTGGATCGGAAAAAATTTCTGCGGGAGGTATGCACCGAACATCTGGCGCGCAACCTTAGACGACTCGGAGGCCCAGGGCATACGGTTGAGATCGACGAGACTCTATTCAACCGACGTAAACACAACGTCGGTCGACGAGACTCTTCAACCGTCGTAAACATAACGTCGGCCGTGTTCTCCAGCCGCTTGTCTGGGTCTTCGCGGGGGGGGGGGGGGATACGACCCCGCAGAGAAGGGTTAGGGTATCCTGGTGACAGTGTTAAACAGAAACGCCGAAACCCTAACCCTTCCAATAATCAGGCAGTACGTCGTCCCTGGGACCACGCTAATCCCCCCGATAAAAAATCTATAAAATTAAATTTCAAAATAAAAAAAGATTTGCCTAATTGAAAAAAAAAAGTAATAAAAAAAATGGCTCAAAAATAATTTTAAATAAAAATTTATTTCAGCTATGGGTTTGTTCATTTCTTTCATTTTTTTTATAAAAGTATATGTATTTCTTTTTCTTTCCGTATATTCATCGTCTTATATTGTTGTCGTCTGCCAACCTTCCATTTTTTTTCACGGTTTTTCGGTTTTGTTTATACAGTCTCGTTTTCGACTCAGCAGCCTCGTTTTCGACTCGGCAGGTCTCGGACGCTTCCGCGAACTGCCGGTTCGATGCGGCCGAGCAGTTACGGAAATTAGGCGCAAATCCTGGAGTAGTACCAATAATGTCACTACTAGGTCCCGTACAATCTACCACGCTCCAGCTCATATCATATTGCCGCAATGTAGCATTCGTGTGCTTGTTTTACAAGTACTTCTGCGGAATGTGCTCCGATGAACTTACTGCACTTGTACACCCTCATCGTAAATGTCCTCAATCAATCAAACGCAACAAAATCCCTCTCTTTCACTGTAGACGTCCCTGGATACCGACCACTTTCTACTCTACTAGTATCTTTTCTTCTAACTGTTTGCCTTTGGAATTCACTCTCTGCTCACAGTTTCCCCGACTGTACAAACATACATAAATTTAAATGTAATGTGAACAAATATCTTGCTACACAACTCCCTACATCGAATATCCCCTATTAATCTGGCCCCTAATAACAATAGTATCTTACGTGTAAGAGGCAATATGCCTTGTTTGGGGGTGGACAAAAATTAAAACAAAGAAAAAAGTTAAAAAAAAAAAATATATATGTTTTTTTTTCATTATACACTTTATTATTTGAATATCTATGATATAAAAGAAAACAGTCTGTATGTATGTATGTATGTATGTATGTATGTATGTGTGTGTTTGTTATGATTACCGTTAAAATCTACGTAAGAAAACGTCACAAAGTTTATATTTTTCTAACCCCCCAACCCCCGGACGACTAATAGGTCAGAATAAGAAAAGACCGTCGATTTATTCGTGTACAACAGACAAGAAACAAGTCAGGGGATGCTTAGATTTAAATGTTTTTTAACTATCTGGTCGATTTACGCATGTGCAAATATTTTGGCAACTTCCGTTTGTTTACGCCAGTGCTGCGAGATTTCATTTAAACATTTTACTTACTAAATACCTTTTGTTTGTATATGCTAAAGAATATAAACTTTCTCTCACTTAAAAAACGGAACTTGTGTTTCAGAACCGTCATAACCTTTCCGTGTCAACTATCGGTGAGGTAGAAATCATTTTTTTTTACTTAGCGAATAGAATTTGAGTGACTGAAAGCGTATTACTTACCGAAAATATTGTTTTTGTTTTTTTAATAAGACAAAAATTTGCGTGCGGTGATTTTACGCAGGTTTTGCAGAATTTGAACCGAATCTGAATACACTTACAAAAAAAAAACAACATGATAAAAATTAAATAATCTGTCATTCATGATTGTTCGTGACATTCATAATTCTTTTATTAACTGAACTGTTAATAGTAACAAAAATGCTAATAATATGCACTAAATTAATTTTGATCTTCTACGTCTTCGTAACAACAAAACTGATAAACGATAAAAAATTTTCAATCAATGATATTTAGTGAAACTCATATATTTTTTATCAACTAAAGTTTGTTTAAAGTTTTTTAAAATGCTAATAATATGCACTGAATTTATTTTAATCTTTTACTTCTTTGTAACAAACACATCATTAAAAAAATAAACTATTTTTCATTCATGATTGTTGTTAAAAATATGCTAGAAATTTATTTTGATCATTCACTTCTTCGTAACAGAAATAACTAATAAAACATTAACAATCTTTCATTCATTATTGTTTGTTATATTCATTATCTTTCAACTAAAGTTTTTAGTAGTAAAAAAATACTAATAATTTGCACTTAATTTACTTTGATCTTTTACTACTTCATAACAGAATAAACCTATAAAACATGTTTTATTAATGATTGTTTGTGAAACTCATAATTCTTTTAACTAAAGTTTGTTAATAATCAAATATACTAATAATATGCACTTTGTTTATTTTAATCGTTTACTTCTTCGTAACAAAAAAAAACTAATGAGAAAATAAACGATCTTTGATTCGTGATTGTTTGTAAAACCTATTATTTTTTTAACTAAAGTTTGTTGATAGTAGAAACAATAAAAAATAATATACACTTAATAATTGGATCTTTTACTTCTTCGTAACAAAAAAAAACTAATACAAAAAATAATTTTTGATTCATGATTGTTTGTGAAACTTATTATTCTGTTATTAAGTAAAGTTTGTTAAAATTAAACAAAAATTGCTAACAATATGCACTTAATTTATTTTGATCTTTTACTACTTCTAAAAAAAAAAAATCATTAAAAATAAACAATTTTTTATTCATGATTGTTGGTGAAACTAATTATGTTTTTATTAACTAAAATTTGTAAGAAGTGTAAACAAATTACGTATATTATGCACTTAATTTAGTTTAATCGTTTATTTCTTCGGAAAAACACTCATTAAAAAATAAACAATTTTCCTTCATGATTGTTTGTGGAACTCATTATTCTGTTTGCTAAAGTTTGTTAATAGTAAAAAGATACTAATAGTATGCAGTTAATTTATTTTGATCTTTTACTTCTTCGTAACAAGAAAACTAATTAAAAATAAACAATTTTTTTTATTCATGTTTGTTATTGACAATATGCATTAATTTATTTTGATCTTTTACATCTTCTTAACAGAAATAACTGATAAAAAATGAAACATTTTTCATTCCTTGTTATATATATTTTTTTTAACTAAAGTTTTTTAATAGTACAAGAATACAAATAATATGCACTTAATTTATTTTTATCTTTTACTTCTTCTTAACTAAAAAACTCATAAAAACAATGTTTTATTCATGATTGTTTGTGAAACTCATAGTTCTTTTAACTAAAGTTTGTTAATAATAAAAATACTAATAATATGCACTTTATTTATTTTGATCTTTTACCTTTTGATAAAATAAAAAAACTCATAAGAAAATAAACAATGTTTGGTTCGTTATTGTTCGTAAGACTTATTATTTTTTTAAGTTTGAGTGTGTTGATAGTATGAAAAATACAAATAATATACACTTATTTTTAAAATCTTTTACTTCTACGTAACAAAGAAATTTTCTTTTAATTCATGATTGTTGGTGAAACTTATTCGTTTTACTAAAACTTGTTTAAAGTGTTAAAAATACTAATAATATTCACTTAATTTATTTCAATCTTTTACTTCCCGGTAACAAAACAAAATTAGTAAAAAAAATAAACAATTTTTCATTAATGATTGTTGGTGAAAATCATTACTCCTTTAACTTGTCGGCGTTCGATACACCGCGACGTGCGACTCATTTGAAAAAGACGCAATCTTGAGTAACAGCAACAGCAGGAGTCGATATTCTTTTCGCCATGACTTTTGAGAAAACTCAGAAAAAACCGACCGGCGAAAAATAAGGAGCAGCTTTAATCGCCATTGTTTACAATGACTCAGCAAAAACAGGCCAGCGAATATATTCCTTATTTCTCCTTTAAGGAATACAAATGCGTTTCGCCGACTATGCCGATAACCTCACTAATACATCCAAGGCACCTGTCAACCATGTTGTACGGCGAGAGATCTCTTCGGTATTTATTTATCGAAATTAATCCATTTCACAGGACCAACGAAGGTAATTCGGCACATGTTTCATGAGCACTCAAACTACTTCAATGATTTTTTGCCAGCCAGTGACAGCAAGGGTACCTTGTCAACATCCACCGACAGCTACTAATGCCTTTCTCTCCAATGCCACCACTCCTTTCGTTCCAGTTTGCAGTCACCAGAGCCGCCACTCCCGTCGTTCCAGACTCTCCAGTTCCTGTGATGTCATCTCAAATCTCATCACTCATTGTTATTGCCATTTCTTATGGTAAATAAACGGACCTCTCTTTGAATTTATCATTAGTGTTTGTCCTCTCTTCTTTGTCATTGCCGTTACTTGCCTGTGTCTACTTTCTTAGTTGAGGCCGATCTACCCTCCTGGGTCGGTCGGTCGTGCAACAAACTAAAGTATGTTGATATTAACAAATACTAATCATATACACTTAATCTATATTGATCTTTTACTCTTCGTAACAAACTCATGAAAAATAAACAATTTTTCATTCATGATTCTTGGTGAAACTAATTATTCATTTATTAACTAAAATTAGTAAAAAGTGTAACAAAATACTAATATTATGCACTTAATTTCTTTTTATATTTTACTTCTTCGTAAATAAACAATTTCTTATTAATGATTTTTTGTGGAACTCATTATTCTGTTTACCAACGTTTGTGAATCGTAAAATTAATACTAATAATAACCAGTTAATTTATTTTGATCTTTTACTTTTTCGTAAAAAAAAACACTTATGAAAAATAATCAATCTTTCAATGATGGTTGTTCGTGAAACTAATTATTATTTTAGTAACTAAAATTTGTTAAAAGTTAAGAAAAATGCCCAATATTATGCATTTAATTTATTTTGATCTTTTACTTATTTGTTAGAAGAAAAACTTCAAAAGAATAAACAATCTTCCATTCATGATTGTTTGTAAAACTCATTATTTTTTAACTAATGTTTGTTAATAGAAAACATACTAATAATATGCACTAAATTTATTTGAATCTTTTACTTCTTCGTAACAAAATAACCCCATTAAAAATACACAATTTTTAATTCATAATTATTGATTATAATATGCACTTAATTTATTGTGATCTTTTACTTCTTCGTAACAGAAATAACTGATGAAATCTAAACAATCCTTCATTCATGATTGTTAAACTCATTGTTAAACTGATTATTTTTTAACTAAAGTTTTTTTATTACTAAAAAATACTAATACAATGCACTTAATCTATTTAACTTTTCACTTCTTCGTAACAAATACTAATAAAAGAAATAAACAATCTGTCAATCATAATTGTCTGTTAAACTTATTATTCCTTTAAGTATGGTTTTTAATAGGAAAAAATACTTATATATGAACTTCATTTATTTTGATCTTTTACTTCTTCGTAACAAATAAACTCATGAAAAATAAACACTTTTTCATTCATGAATGCTTGTGAGACTCATTATTCTTTTAACTAATGTTTGTTAATAGTAAAAATACTAATAATATACTTTCGTTTATTTTGATCTTGTACTTCTTCGTAACAAAAACACTTATAAAGAAAATAAACAATCTTTGATTCATGATTGTTTGTGAAACATATTTTTTAACTAAAGTTTGTTGATAGTAGAAACAATACTAACAATATACACTTAATTAATTTGGATCTTTTACTTCTCACTAACAAAAACATCTAATAAAAAATGAACAATTTTTAATTCATGATTGTTGGTGAAACTTATTATTCGTTTAAGTAAAGTTTGTTAATAGTAAACATACTAATAATATACACTTAATCTTGTTTGATCTTTTTCTTCTTCATAACAAATGAACTCATGAAAAATAAACAATTTTTCATTAATGACTGTTGGTGAAACTCATGATTTGGTTATTCACTAAAGTCTTTTTTAAATAAGCAAAAATTTATCACAATATCACTTTATTTATTTTGTATTTTTTACTACTTCGTAACAAAAAAATTCATAAAACATAAGCAATTTTTCATTCGTGGTTGTTGATTAAACTAATTATTCTTTTATTAAATAAAATTTGTTAAAAATGTAAGAAAATGACTTATATTATGAACTTAATTTATTTTGATCTTTTACTCTTTCGTAAAAAACACTCATTAAAATAATAAAAAAATCATTCATGATTGTTTGTGGAACGCATTATTCTGTTAACTAAAGTTTGTTAATAGTAAAAAGAAAATGCTAATAATATGCACTAAATTAATTTTGATTTAAAACTTCTACGTAACAAGAAAAACTTATAAAAAAATAAACAATCTTTCATTCATGATTGTTGGTGACACTATGCTCTTAATTTATTTTGATCGTTAACTATTTTGTAACAGAAAAACCTAATAAAAAATAAACAATCTTTCATTCACGATTGTTCATGATTGTTTGTTAAACTCATTATTTTTTAACTAATGTTTAAGAGTAAAAAAATACTAATAATATGCACTAAATTTATTTAAATCTTTTACTTCTACGTAACAAAATAACCTCATTAAAAATGAACAATATTTAATTCATAATTATTGATTATAATATGCACTTAATTTATTGTGATCTTCTACTTCTTTGTAATAGAAATAACTAATAAAATCTAAACAATCTTTCATTCATGATTGTTAAACTCATTATTAAACTCATTATTTTTTAACTAAAGTGGTTTAGTACTAAAAAATACTAATACTATGCACTTAATTTATTTTAACTTTTCACTTCTTCGTAACAAAAATTGATACAAAAATAAACAATTTTCATTCATGATTGGTTTTTAAACTCATTATTTCTTAACTAAATTGTTTTAATAGTAAATAAATACTAATAATATGCACTTAATTTATTTTGATATGTACTTCTTCGTAACAAAAAAAGATAGAAAAAATTAATGATTAATTCATGATTGTTGGTTAAACTCATTATTCCGTAAACCTTAGTTTTTTGATAGTAAAAATATACTTAATGATATGCACTTTATTTATTTTGATATTTTACTTCGTAAGAAAAAAAAACTAATAAAAAAATAAATAATTATTCATTCATGATTGTTGGTGAAAATAATTATTCCTTTAACTAAAGTTTGTTAATAGTAAAAAAATACTAATAATATGCACTTAATTTATCTTGAAAATATAAATTACGCCAAAACAAAAACACTCATAAAAAACAATTTTTCATTCATGATTGTTGGTGAAACTTATTATTCTTTTATTAACTAAAGTTTGTTAAAAGTTTTTAAAAATTGCTAACATTATGCAGTTAATTTATTTTGACTTTTTAACTCTTTGTAACAAAAAAAACTAATAAAAAACAATTTTCTATTCATGGTGAAACTAATTATTTGTTCAATTAATGTTTTTTAGTAGTAAAAAATACTAATAATAGGCACTTAATTTAGTTTGATCTTTTACTTCATCGTTACAAAAAAAACGGATGAAAAATAAACAATCTTTCATTCATGATTGTTTGTGAAACTCATTTCTCATTTCTTAACTAAAGTTTGTTAATAGTAAATGAAAGAGTCTAACAATATGCACTGAAGTTATTTTTGTTTTTTTATTTCTTTGTAATAAAAATAACTGATATAAAGCAATCTTTCATTCATGATTGTTTGTGAAACTCATTATTCTTTTATTAAGTAAAGTTTGAAAAAAGTTGTAAAAAATTGCTAATAACAGGCTCTTAATTTATTTTGATCTTCACATTTCAAATTCATTTTTTACTTAATAACACTATTTTCATAGACAACACTTTCGTTACCTTCATTATGCTAGGACATTTAATAAAAACTTTTCTAGAACTAAAAAGAAAATAAGTATATTTGCAAATATTCCAGCAAAAACATTGGATCCGTTAAAATTGCCTAGAACTCTCTCTCTATATATATAGTCGCTTATTATGTAGACACGCTGCACTGAGCAAGTTAGTAGTAGTCAAAAAGCTATTTTCCCTCTCTATTTCCACATATAGTAGTAGTAATCTTTCGAATTAAAGTTTAATAATTTTTGTCGGTGGGAGTCTCTCTCTCTCCCCCTCTCTCTTTTTATGGAGTCGCTTATTATGTAAACACGCTGTACCCAGCCAGTTTGTATTAGTGGTTATAATGTTAATAAAACAAGCTATTTTCTTTCTCCTTCTTTCCTCTCTCTCTCTCTTTCTCTCTTTCTCTCTCATCCTACTTGCGGCGAACAACTTTATTTTATTTATAACTTGAAAATGGAGATAGACTATCATATTCTAAAACTACAGAATCTATAGTACTGGGATAAAGATATTTCATTTTGATCTAGGAGTGGGGGTAACAAAATTATATCGTGGGATCTTCCTCTGCGCCAAACAACTTTATTTTATTTATAACTTTAAAATGGCTACCATAACAGTATATACTTGAAAATTGAGATTGACTACCATAATATTATATATTCTGCAAATACAGTATTGATGATACTGGGATAAGTATATTTCATTTTTATCCAGGAAAGGGGGTACACAATTATATCGTCGGATCTGCCTCTGCGCCAAACAACTTTATTTTATTCATAACTTGAAAATAGAGATAAACTACCATAACAGTACATATGTTCTGAAACTACTGTATCTATTGTGGTGGGATTAGTATATTTTATTTTGATCCAGGAAGGGTACACCATTATATAGTGGGGTCTCTCTCTGCGCTGAACAACTTTATTTTATTCTTAAATTGAACATCAAGTTAGACTACCATAACAGTATATATTCTTAAACTACAGTATATATGGTACTGGGTAAAGTATATTTCATTTTTATACAGGGTGGTACAAAATTACATAACTCGTAAATAGCAACCATAACAGTATATACTTAAGTACAGGGATAATGATATTTCATTTTAATACAAAGAGCGGGTACAAAATTATATCGTGGAATCTTCCTCTGTGCTAAACAACTGTTTTTATTTATAATTTGAAAATTGAAGTGAACTACCATAAGAGTATATATTCATAAACTGCACTATCTATGGTATCGCGATAAGGTAATTTCATTTTGATCCAGGCGGAGGGTGTTACAAAATTATATCGTGGGGTCTGCCTCTGCGCCAAACAATATTATTTTATTTATAACTTGAAAATAACGATAGACTACCATAAAAATATATATTCTAAAACTATAGTATATATCGTACTGGGATAAGTATATTTCATTTTGATCCAGAAGTGGGTACAGAATTATATGGTGGCGCCGAACAATTTTATTTTATTCATGACTTAAAAAATTGAGATAACTACTATAACGACATATGTTCTGAAACTACAGCATCTATAGTACTGGGATAAGTGTATTTCATTTTGATCCGGGTGGGGTGGGGTTATATCGCTGGGCTTCTCTCCGCGCCGGACAACTTTTTCCCCGGGCAACAGAATAATAAGGGGCGGCGGACATGTGTGTGGGAGAGAGAAGACGACCCGGGAAGAGACAAATGTTGCTCTAGGCTATGAGGAGAGGGGGCGGTAGTGAGGTTGGCAACCGGGGAAAACACAGCTTCATCCCAAGGCAGCAGGAACCAGACCAAGAGGAAGAGGAGCGGTGAAATGGCGCGCATAGGAAAAAGAGTCACAGGTAGAAATACACATAGAATGCGCACGGGGTAGAGATACACATAGAATGCGCACGAGGTATATATATATATATATATATATATATATATATATATATATATATATATATATATATATATATATATATATATCCGAGTAGAGATACATATTGAATGCGCACCGGGTAGTGATACACATAGAATGCGCAACAGGTAGACACATATATATATATAGAATGCGCACCGGGTAGAGATACATATAGATTGCGCAACGGGTAGAGATATAAATAGAATGCGCAACGGGTATATATATTATTTTTCCTACACGTGCTGCTTTTACTTAATTTCTTAAGGATGTCTTGCCGACCACTGATTTAAGTTTAATAATTCATCGCTTTCAATGTCAGTGTGACGCTGATTATGTTAGCAAGACCACCCAGCGATTGTCGGTTAGAATCGCCCAACACGTGTCAGGGTATGTTCGCCGAAATGAACCCGTCCCACCATCCGCGCATCTACAAACACACGAGTCAGCTCGAGGTGAACATTTGCTTAGTTAAAAGAGTTGCCGTGATCTCTATTCAGACGACAACTTCTCCGTTCTATATAGAGGACGTCACAAATTTCATCTGGATATTTTCGAGCCCATTTTCATCAATACTCAATGGCCATCTCTATGCCGACAGAGAGACTTAAAACACAGACTGTTGATCTTTGGAGACTCCTTTGCGTCTGATGGGTGATCATTTTATCTGTGCTTGGTTATGTATATATATACTTATATATATATGCATGCACCAATATACCCATTTTTTTCTCTTTTATATAATTTTTTTTCTCTCCCTCCCGCCACCTGTTGAACTTCTTCATTATACCATTTATTGGTTTCAAATTTGTCGTTTTTATTTAACAAATACCGACGTTTTCCCTTGAAAAGTAGTCGGTCGAAAGGCGCCTCGGGGTTACATCTATTTTACTATGTTTCATTAAATCGTATTTTTTTTTAAATTCTAAAATCACTCCCCTCCTCGAACAAAACAAATATATATATATATATATATATATATATATATATATATATATATATATATATATATATATATATATATAATTAACTTGTTACAAATATCCAGGGGGTATAAATCCGAAGGAAGTTGAAACCGGGTTTATGATAGTGCTCAATGCCAATTAAGAGCAAAATATAATTTTTGTTGGTGATTTTATTATTCCATTAATTGCGACAAAATATATGGTGTTTCATTAACGCTCGCAATGAACGTCAACTCTTCAAGCGACAATGGAATCAAATGGCAAAGATTTTAAATTCAACCTCAACCGGAAATTGAAGATGCATTAGAGGGAGGGGGACGGAGATGGAGCTCTGCCTATAATGGGGACATGAGAAGGGAGGGGGAGAGGGGGAGACCCCAACAAGTCATGTTTCAAAAAGTTGCGTGGGATGATCCCTCGTGTCTGGGCCATCGTGATCTCAATTCCAGCCAGAGCGGAGGGCAGGGTGGGTTAAATTTAATAATGAGAATAGAATTATAATTATAAAGTTATAACTGTCATTATGGTGAGTTTATTGATTTGTAGGTGCTAGATTTTTTCAAGATTGTCCACTTTATTATGGGAGTTTCTTTTTTTGTTTTGTTTTTGTGGTAGTGTAGTGAAAGTCCAGTTTGACCAGGATGGTCAGGATTGTTGAAGGTGAGTTTATGGTTGTAGAATCTTTCCTTGAAGTTGTTACCTGCCAGACCAATATAATAGTTAGTCTGGGATGAGTTTTCGGTTGAGGAGATAGATGCCTCATAGACCACTTAGGTTGATAGGCACTTTTGGTTTAAGGGGCAGTTTGATTTGTTATTACAGCTACATGTTCTTCTAGGATTTGAGGTTACTGAGGTGTTTAGTGCTTTCACAAAAGCACAACATGAAAATACTAAACAATAAACTCACTATGTAGATTATGTTTAAATTAAAAACTGGAAATTATCCATTTTAAAGACAAAAATAAACTCCTAAATAGAAAACAAGAGACGTCTATCAACTGTAAACATAGTAGACTCTACCTCCTTAGCTACCCACATAGCCCACCTTAACTCCACACCAACTCTTCACATATTTAAAAATGGATTTTTTTTTTACAAAAATGAATGATTACATTAACCCCCCATTATACACTACCTCAAAACACATTATAACCCCCTACCCATCCACCCACCCAAATTTACCACCCAACCCCACCTCAACAAGTCCCGATAAATCTATAAATCTATAAATATATAACCACCCCACTAAACTATCAATAACATCAAATCTCTAAGTATTACCTATAATGCACAGCCCCAATAGCCTCTCAGCCATACTACCAATTCTACCAAAATCATCTCCCACCTAAACCCATAACTGGGATAGCTATTAACTCTGATATCACTTAGACTAATCTAATCTCAATTACTTAATCCTTCGATTACTATCTTGAACACTTAATTATTGACTGGTACTTAGTCCTTATCATTGGTAGTAGAACTATAAAAGCCTACAATCACTTGTAGACTTATTTCGCCCAATGACTTCGCAAGTAGCAGGATAGTAATAATAATAATAATTATTATTATTATTGTTATTATTATTATTATTATTATTATTATTATTATTATTATTATTATTATTATTATTATTATTATTATTATCTTGTTATTTTTATTTTTATTTGTATTTTTATTAGTGCTATTATCACTGCGACTATCGTAGGTATGATTGACATTGTTATTATTATTGTTATTGTAATCGATTTTATTGATACTAAAAATGGTAACACCATTAAACTTCTTTTATATAATGATTCCACTGGTATTGATTTTAGTATAATATAATCACAATTAAAAAATATTATCACAACAAAATTTACTACAATTACTGAGCAAGCCATAAATAACTATATTAAAATAGAATGCAAAAGTACCAATTAATACTCTAAATTAAAATTATCAAACATTTTTATCTACACGATAATTACCTATTACAAAAAAAATGACTGTTATAACTTTATAATTATAATTCTATTCTCATTATTAAATTTAACCCCCCCTGCCCCACCCCCGCCCTGGCTGGAATTGAGGTCACGATAGCACAGACACGACAGTCACCCCACGCAACTTTTTGAAACATGACTTGTTGGGGTCTCCCCCTCTCCCCCTCCCTTCTCATGTCCTCGTTATAGGCAGAGCTCTATCTCCGTCCCCCTCCCTCTAATGCATCTTCAATTTCCGGTTGAGGTTGAATTTAAAATCTTCGCCATTTGATTCCATTGTCGCTTGAAGAGTTGACGTTCATTGCGAGCGTTAATGAAACAGCATATATTTTATCGCAAATAATGGAATAATATATATATATATATATATATATATATATATATATATATATATATATAAATAGAGAGAGAGAGAGAGAGAGAGAGAGAGAGAGAGAGAGAGAGACTGCGCACCGGGTAGAGATACAAAGCGCACTTTGGCATAACTGCCTTTTCTGACATTAAGAAAAGTTAACTGGCGTTTATAGAAAGAAACATCTATTATTATATTTTAGGACAAATGTTTTTTTTTCTTAAGTAATAATTTATTTTCACGAATTTGTTTAAATGGTAATATACAAGCTATCCACTTGATCATGACCACTCACTCTTACATCAGAAATTGCTAACAGTGTTATTCAAAAGAATTTGTTTAATGGTAATATTAAATATATCCACTTGCTCATGGCCGCTCTATACGACCGTAGTAAGGATATTTTACTAGGTCTATGGTATAAAAGACAGTTGTCTCTCTGTGTGTGTATGTGATTATGTTTGTATGTCTGCAAAAAGCTGACGAGATACTCGACAGAAATATCAAAAAATTGAACTGTGTGTCGAACTGATACGAAAATTCTCGGGGGTACTAAATTTATTCGTGTTTCAGTCATCTGTACATTGTGCGCATGTGCGGTGTACAAAAAAACACAACGTTAAAGTCATCTATTTTCCTATAGATTTTGTTTTCTGCATCGGTAGCATAACGGCTACAGATAAAGAACACCGGTCGAGCGTTAGAATCCAACTGACCCTTAGAATTTTCTTCTAACGATAATTTACATATACATCGAAGGGGGATGAGGGCAAAGACAGAGGTGACACTTTTAATAGAAATATATCATACTTTTGGCCCAGGAAACAGGAACATGAGGTGGGAGATGAGGCGACCTGGGAAAAGGCAACAGGAAGAGGGGCCGGATATGAGGAGGGCAACCGGGGAAGATATAGCTGTTGTCCAATGCAACAAGGAAAATGGGTATTGGGAAAGGGAACGGTGAAATTGAACGACCAGGGAAGAGAGATCCCCGAGCAACACCGGGTAATCCTGCTAGTTAGTATATAAAGTGTGACATAACTGAAAATACCTTAAAATGCATAACTTAACATAACGTTGTATGAAGCTTTTCAATACGATTGAAAATCATTCAGTGAACCAAATTCCATTTGTGTATATTAAAATTCTCAATAACCATAAAATAAAGATTTATAAGTGTTGGTGTAGTCGACCATGAAACATATTTTGTGGATGACTATATATATATATATATATATATATATATATATATATATATGTGTGCTTTTACTTATAGTTTAAGCACTCTGGTAGATTAAAGTAATGGTTTCCACTTAGTGTAAAGTAATAATCTTCTCTAAAGGATAACCGGTAACGTTGTAAAATATGTGTTAACAAAGAAAGTACTATCATTTCTTCTACTGTTATTGGCGAGTTTGTTGGATAAGTCACTTGACAGCTGACCAACTGTTAAACATTTATTCATTATTAGCATTAGTTATTATTATTATTATTATTATTATTATTATTATTATTATTATTATTATTATTATTATTATTGGTCCCCCAATTTATAAAATCGGGAGACCTATGTTTTGAGGCATTTCCGTCCGTCCGTCCGTCCGTCCGTCTGTCTATCCGTCCGTCAATCCGTCCGGATTTTTCTCCGCAACAATCAATTGAATTTCTCTGAAATTTTGCATGAAGTTGTAACTTTTGTCAGGTTAGAAAGTGACATTCTCCGATTTTTGAATAAAAAATCTGGTTAGCCCCCCAGGGGTTCAAAAGGCCCCAAAATAGCAAAAAATGACATTTTTTGCCCCATAACTTTTCATCCATCCACTTAATTTCTCTGAAACTTGGCCAAAAGATAGAGGCAATTGTTCCTAATAGAAAATAAGTATCGCTGACATTGGAAAAAATCTGGTTCGCGCCCCAGGGGGTCAAAAGTCCCCAAAATGGCAAAAAATGACCCTTTCCTCCCATAACGTTTGATCCATCCATTCAATTTTTCTGAAACTTGGCCAAAATGTAGAGGCAATTGTTCTGGATATAAAATGAGCATCCTTGACCGTAGAAAAATTCTGGTTCGCACCCCCAGGGGACCAAAGGGGGGTCAAAAATGCCCCAAATTGCCCAAATTCATTGCATTTTACACTCGCCACATCGAGTCACATACAGAGGGGGATCACGCATGCGCGGCTTGTTATTATTATTTATTTATTTAATTGTGATTGATTATTGTTGTTTGCATATTTTTAATACAAACATAACTAATATTAATAGAACATTCATTGATAATTTTGTATAGCTTATTAATTGCGTAGAGAGGTTAGAATCACACCTCAGTGTTTGAATTGACACATAGTGTATACATTAAAGGCTGGGGAAAAAAAACGTCACCCCTCACTAATTTCTCCAGGCTTTGACGGATTTAATCAAAATCCCTTTTCAATATATAGTCTAAAGTGTTTTCCTATATATTTTAGTGACACAAATACATGTAGAAATATTCGGTAGTCCTGTGATTATATTGATATGAAAGACGTTATACATTAATTCTATTAATAAGCTGTAATTTGTAATGAACTGTACAACTCACACTTAGCCATACACTTGTTTCTCTCGACCTTTTTCTATTCAAGAACTCTAATATTTTTACTATCCATGTAAAAATTTAGCGAAATAGTGACTCCGTAAACATGTATGCCTATTTTATTTATATATTATGTTTATGGATAACTTATATGCTTAGTTATGTATGAGAATGTATTTACAGATGTGTCAGTTAATCAATTGTGAAATTTAAGCAAAGTAGAATCGATAGTGATAGTGATTGTAACCCAACGAGTTACAGGTTTGTATATATATATATATATACATTTCATGGTAAACAACTGATGATCCCTTAAAATAATGTTAGAAACAAACTAATATAATAACTGTAAAAATAAATTGACTTACATGAGTGATTTTCCACTGGAAGACTTGGGACTAAAAGTTTTTTTTAAATATAGTTTTTATGGTTGCGAAACTTCCGAGACTATATATATATATATATATATATATATATACTAGAGATGAAAGATGAGAATAAAAATAGAAAATATACAATATTTATTAGAGAATCAAAAGTTCAGAGCAAGGAGCTTCATATCTTTAATCTATGGATTTTCAAAGATAAACTCTTTTTATCAGAGGATAGAGTAAACCCGATAATGTAATTGTAAATATTATCGGCAACATTTAACTTTGAAAATGTTACATGATTGTAATCTGGGTTTCTCTATCCTCTGATGAAAAGAGTTTATCTTTGAAAATCCATGAATTAAGGATATGAAGCTCCTTGCACTGAGCTTTTAATGTTCTAATAAATATTGTATCTCACAATTTTTTTTCATCTTTAATCTCTAGAATGTATTGCTCTATTGAATATATTGCCATTTATGTTATCACGATAGATTATTATTAAATGATAATTCAATTGTCTTTAATTTAATTCAACATTAATACATATATATGTATATATGTATACATATGTATATATATTATTTATTTATATGTATATTGATGTATTTGCATAGACTTATTCTAAACTGATTTTGTTTAATTTCCCTTTATTCCGAGATCATTTATCCGTAAATATATTTGAAAGCCGAAAGCGATATAATTTGCGCCTGCCTCCTGGTTGAATTCATGAACCGGACCATTTCACCTTGTTGCCTGTAAGCGGCTTCCTTCGGAAAATCATTATTGCCGCAGATGTCATCTTCATTATCTTCAAATGTACGAGCCATTGCCGTTCAATTGTTGCGAATTTTAACATAAATATTAAACCTGACAGTTTGCGTTCAAGCATTCATAATTCTTCAAGAGACAGCTTGCGATTTTGCATATTTTGTTTGACTCTCATCAGAAATACAGTAGAACATCTCTCCATCTCTCTCTTTCTCTATTCAAACGACTCTTTATTGCAACGTTTCTCAATCAGTGCAGTTGCGTACATTTGTGTATCTTTAAGGGTTCTAGAGGGTTCTTTGAATTGTTTTCTTTGGCGAGATAGTGTAGAAACATCATGATTGGTTTTATTATCACTGTTAAAACAGTATATTTATTTTAATATCTCATTTATATTAAAAAATAAACGTACCACTAATGAATTTTATTCGAATAATGGAAGTAATGTAAGTGAAATAAATATTAGCCATAATCGAGAAAATTACGAAATATATCTACAGTATTTCCTCAAAACACATTAAAACTTAACTACAATTGTACGGAAAATTTACAAACGATTCTCAAGTGGCATGTACTACTTTCTGAAAGCTCTCGTTCAGAAAATGTAGTGAATTCTTGTATTAAAAATTAAAAAAAAATTACTACCCATAAAGGAATAAAAAGGTACTGCTGATGAATTTAATTCTAATATAAAACTAATTCAAGTGCAATTGGAGAATAAAACTAATTCAATATATAATTGGAGAATAAGACGACAGTCGTGCTTATCTCAATGAACTAGGTATAGCTAATATTCTATATTATAGTTTACTAGCAACGCACTGATAAAAAAACCCTTTCTATTACACAGGCAACGCCATGTTGAAACTATTGTGTTATCGTGGATAATTCTAGGTAAGAATACAAAAGTAAATCAGACAATGACAAGAAAGAGTAACACTAAAAGAACGATTGATTTAGAACATACACACTGTTTAATTATAACTTTTTTATTTTTTCAATTTTTCTAATGGTCTTTTTTGTATTAAAATAATAAAAAAGCCCCATAGGTTTCACAAACGTTTCCGATTCTTTGTCGAATCATCCCTAGGTGTAAAAAGAAAATTAACGAAAAAACTGAAGAAAGAAGATAATATTTAAAGGCTGGAAGCTATCCCCATAACAGCACAACAGCCTAAAATAAATAACATCACATATAAAACCAGTGGCAACATTTTAAAATGCCTCATGTAATGCGATTTTATACTGTGATTCCACTGTGGCTTCGCTGAATTTAAATCGTCAACGTCTATCCTGGAACAATACGAAAAACATTCTCTGCGCGTTTCCCAGCCGTCTTATTAAAAACCCTTATCTTTCTACAGTTTTTATGTCATTTGTTTTTGACACCTGAGGATGATTCAACGAATAATCGAAAACGTTTGTGAAACCTATGGGACATTTATTATTTTTTTTTGATTTTAGAAATACAATCAGAAAAATTGCAAAAATAAAAAAGGCAAAATAAAACAGAAGAAGCGACTTAAACAGCTATTAACATATTAGAAAGACAAGTTATGCAGATATTTAGACATTTCTGCATGAGTAACATAAGACAGAAAACATTCTGTGATAAGTGAGATAAGGAATGAAGAACTGATAAAAAGATATCTACACCTGGTGCGGTGTCGTCAAAAAGGTCAGTGTGTTCGAGTGTGTGGTGAACCGGAAGATCGGATAGAGAGAGATCTGGTTTGGGAGAAAGCAAAAGCTTCGTTCCTAATAAAATTGACCTACATTGCAATTCCTTCTCAAATAATCTTGTTCGATTCAGAGTAGAAACTGATGAACCAATGTGGATGTGGAGAAAGAGTAAAATATTAATAAGATACACTTTCATAACATTAGAACAACATTGATGTTTAAAAGTCATTCAAGGATATTGTAAACCGATAAAATATGGCATGAAAAATGAAACTGGGCAGTAAACCTCCAGAGTACATTGATCTTTTGATTAGTCGTTACACAGCAAAGATCAGACCTTGTGTTGCTGAGCGGGTAAAACAGGTAGGAATTATGTTGGTGTTGACTCTACTCTGGGAGGATAATTTTGTAATTGCAGAAGACAGGAAGAATAAGAGATATGGTGATTTACTTACAGAGTGCCAAGAAAAAAAAGGATGTAATGTGGAATATTATCCTTTGGTTGTTGGAGGTCAGGAATATGTTGAGCGAAAGTTAATCAACTTATTTCGACATCGTATTTGTTGTACTCATACGAAACAAAAACACTTTACAACAGAAGTAAAAGAAGCAGCAGAGAAAGCATCATATTGAATCTGGGTGAAAAGAAACGATGAGTGTTGGACATAAAAGTGGCTTACAGCATTACCAATAAGAACTCTTGGTCGAGGGAACCCATCACTTGAGAAATGTAATAGAGGCCGAAACTGTGAAGTGGTTCCTCCCTATGATCGTGGTACTGGATCCGATTACGGAGCTGTTATCTACTGTGCACTTTACGCAGTGCTTACGAATTGCTATATATATCATCTCACATTAAAAAATCTAATATATATATATATATATATATATATATATATATATATATACATATATATAGCATTATGTGAAGTGAAATAATAAAATAAGGTGTTAATCACATTTTATTAGAATTCAATGTTCAGGCAAAGTACATTAAAGTTGTTAACTCATGAGTTTTCAAAGAAAAGTCTTCTCCTCAGAGGACCATTACCGCAATGACATTGCTGCAGGTAATAAAATTAAACTTTGAAAATATATAAAAAATATATAAAATACATAAAAGTATATAAAACATCAAATTTATCAGCCCAAAACATACTTTTTGTTAAAGCTATACAGTTCATCCAAGTCATACAATTTAAAACATATTCAGGAAAGATGTCCAAGAGGTTGATTGAAAAGTGATTATATTTCATATATATATATATATATATATATATATATATATATATATATATATATATATATATATATATATATATCACAATGACGGTGTTTAAACGACTAAGGAATGAAAGGAATAATATCACAAATAGAAAGTTTAAATAACAGACTTATTTAATAACAAACATTTTCGTGTAAAATGCCCAATAACGCAATCGAAATAAGCATGTATTGCCAGGGAAAACAAAGTATAGAAAGTTTTGCTGTGTATATACTACTTATTTTGATATTTGCTGGGTTTATTCTGATAAAGAATTATGCGTGTAAAAAAGCGCCATTCTGAAATGGCTTGCTATCCGAGAAGCCCGTGTAAACTGCGATCTAGTGAAACGATGTCTGTGTAAAAACCTAGATTTAGGTAAAACACGACCACAGCCAGAAACAAGGAAAGGATCGTTTAGAATGCCGCAATAGAAGAGTTTATTTTTGCCCTGTAATGATTCAGCGGAAGTAGTTTGCATATTGTTCAAAACAAATAACTTTGGAATAGTAAAAGCGGATAAAACTATTTAATATCTTTCTATTTTATAATTTTACGTCTAATTCTGTCTTTGTTAAAATTTTAGTGTACCCCAAAGTTTTAATTACTCTACAAGTCCGCCACTAACACATTAACTAAACAGGATATAAAATATATGTATAGCAAAAATAAACATTTTTATTCCACTAGCCCTTGCATGAAGTATTTAATAAAAAAAACACATAACAACTTAGCAAAAGTTGTACGGAATAACTTAATAAAGATTTCCCAGAGATATAGTAATAAAATATTAAATGAAAACAGCAAATAAAATTATAATAATAAACGATGGAAAGTAGACTTCTATAATAATGACAATAATAGAAATAAATTCAACATTTTGATACAGACATAAAAGTAAAATGCAATAACAAAAAAATGTGATTACATATTTCTGTTCTATTTGATTAGTTCAATATTACGGCACCGTTTTATGGAAGACAAATACTTTATTTTATTTTAATGTAGATTTCCCGGATAGGTGAATGAAACAAACTAAACCATACATTACAAGATACACGCAAACACGTCCGATCAATTTATTTCCACGTCATGCTCGTAAACATACTGCGCTGAAACTCCGTTCCCATTCATTTTTATGTTACTAGAAGGACCCCTGGTAATCCCACCGTGCTTACTACATCAATTTGTATAATTTATTGTTAATGATAATATTTCTTTTCAAATAATGAATGTTAATTGTATTAAGGAAAACAATGATTTTTTCTTTTGTAAAAAATACTATTAATTGTGAGCTAAATATTGTGTAAATAAATGAAACGAATATGTCTGCTCTTTATTTATTCAGTGGGAATTGTGGAAATCTAATTCATTTTTAAATACATATTCTCTAATTGTTTGCTAAATATTCTGTAAATAAATACAACGAATATGTCTCTTCTTTATTTATTACGCTAAAATTGTGGAAATCTAATACTTAAAAAAAAAATAGATATTATATAATTGCCAGCTAAATATTCTTCAAGTCAGTAAACTAACTGTCACCTTTTGTAAATGTATTTATTTAAAATTGGATTGTCAACGGGTGACATCATTTTATTTTGGAACCGATTATTTTAGAGTAAAGTAAATTGTTTTCTTTATCGAAAAGCGACATCAAATTAAGCACTCCTTATCAGACGATCTCATTTTGTAATGCGTGTTAATGTGATCACGTTCATATTAACGTGGAATTCTTTAAGGTATTATTACATAAATATGTCCTTCAATTACTTTACTTTTTATGTCTAAAATAATTATTTTATTTTCTTATTCTTACTTTGTCTTCAATTCTTCTCCTTGTTCCATTAGTAGCGTCAAGTCGATATGTCTTTGTCCAAGTTTATAAAGTCTGATAACCCCTTAAAATTGTTACATATACACTTAAAGATACTAAAATTAATGTACTAACTAATAAACTCCACATTAGAAAATTAAAACTTAAATAAGCTTATATGATGCTAAAATACAATACACTTGATATTACTAACACGCCCAGCGTAATAGCGTGACCAAAATTGAAATTAGACTACAATTAATAACTACACATAACTACAATTAATAAAGAAATGAAAAGGAAACTAGTAATAAATTAATGTGTTACTACTGTCGAGATAATGTCATAATTTAAAAGTATATTTTTTAAATAACTGCAGTTTCATACAATTCTACATTGTACATTCTTAGCCATAAATCACTTAAACATAGTTTTGAAGTTTGGAGAAGCTTACGCAGACAGTTCAAAGGATAAAGTTTA
Organism: Sepiola atlantica; assembly: GCA_963556195.1. Lineage (NCBI taxonomy): Eukaryota > Metazoa > Mollusca > Cephalopoda > Sepiida > Sepiolidae > Sepiola > Sepiola atlantica. Next base: position 100,419,744 of record OY744521.1, on the reverse strand, counting down.
CATCAAGAAGTGCAGAAAGAATTAGTAGTGATGAACTACCATAAATAATGGGTAAACACGCGTTTGATATTCTTATGTACTATCCTGATTTCTGGAAGCTTTAGAATATCAATTATTATATATTCTACACACATTTGTAAAGGTTTATGAAACAGTGACATTGGTTTATATATAGATGATGGTTTTACTTTAGTGAAGTGCTCAATCAAAATTACAAGTGATAATAAACTATGAAAATTATTCATAAAAACTAAGCAAAGATAAAATAGCTTAAAATAGTAGCCAACATTAAATCAACTACATTATTTATTCAATCTATATAGCAATACATATGAGACTTACACGAATAAAAACGGAAGCTTATATGCATATATATATATATATATATATGCATATATACATATATATACACACACATATATATATATATATATATATATATATATATATATATATATACCCAAACTGAAATTATTATCAAATATATTCCCTTTTCTATTTAAGTAAAAATTTGCAGCAATTCAATAATGAAAACGTATTTAAGCCGCAAATATTATACAGTTAATAAATAGTTTATACATTAACAATATAATTATATAGAACTATAAAGACACCAGACATAATTATAAACATAGGAAAATAGAATGATTATTTGCTACAGTCTACTAGATAATGAAATGCTTCAGACTAAACTGAGTAGGAATCTTCGAAACTTAAAAATAAACATTTTCCTTCCACTAGACTCTGCAGAAATACTTAGTAACAGTTGCACAGAAAACTTAATTATGATTAAAGAGATAGAGAGCAATAACATATGAAATGAAAATATAAAGAATGATAAAAGATGATAATGTAAATAATAGAAATAACATTTAAAAGAAAAAGAAAATATTTTTATAGAGATAAAAAAGTATGATGCGATAACAAAAACGTGAGAATAATTCTATTTAAAATCGTTTAATCTCTTGGAAAACACTAATAATAAAGTATTATATGATAGATAATATAATTATGATGCACTTTCAATGAAAAATATAAATATAACATGTCTATCGAATTATTTATGTGTACTCAAAGAAAGTGGACACTCATTGGTAATCAATTCGAGAATATTGATATTGGCAAAGGTATGTACATTCGTAAATCAAGGACTTTACATTTTTAAGTTCAAATGTACATATGAATATATATATATATATATATATATATATATATATATATATATATAAAAGGAAATTGTAGTTTGCTTGAAGCATTGCTGGTAAATATAAAAGTAAGTTTGTAATCCGAGGCAGGAGCAATGTGATATAGTTACCAGAAGGTGAAACAGATTAACAAAAATAAATGAAAAGAGAAAATAAGAATAGAATCTCAAATCAATTTATTAATATTTCAACAGATTAAATACCAGAGCAGTAAATAGAAATAAGTTTACTGTGAAGCAATTTAAAAAGTTCCGGAAAAGGTAAACTTAAATTTTCGAGGGTAGTATCCCTCATCATCAAAAGATCAAAAATATGACCGAGTGGTCGAAAAATGCGAGCTGGACACAACTGATGATGAAAAACCGCAGAGAATTGATGGTAGATACGCAGAAAACGGATTTAGATAACCTAATTGGACATCAATATTAATTATTCCTATTATAATATTAATTATTCCTATCATAATTTAATTGTATAAATACTTAGCTTACAGCTTGTCATCTTATTAAAATTTGTTTATTTATATACTTTATTATTTATTATTTTATATTTTTTTTAAATTTAAATTTTTGTCCTTTACTTTTATTTTTAAATTCAATTTTACTTTTAAATTTGATAAATTTGAGCCGTTAAATGAACGGTCAAGGGGAGGCAACTACGAAATAAAGAATAACTTATGGAATCAAATAAATAATTGTAAGTAGAAAAATGACTCTTTCGCATTTATTGAGTACTTAGATTATAAACATGTAACACCAAAAATACAACAATTTCATTTTCCGAACAACAAATAAAATGTACTAATCGACAGATTTCCATTAATTTCTCAGCACAAAAAACGCTTATTTACAAGAAAAATTTCTATCAAATATTTTAATGTTTTAAACCTGTCTTCTGTAAAATTGAAAAATAAATAATGCTCATAAGACATTCAAAATATAGTTTTGCTCTATAAATAAATATAAAATAGTCTATAAAAGAAAGAATAAAACACAATGTGCTTGGATAGAAAAAAAAAGTAACACACTTTCTTTAACTACATATATAAGTAAATAAAAAGACTAACACTTAGATTCAATTGGATTAACGAAATGCTTTTAAGTAGTAGAAAAATAGAAGTTAGAAGATAAAATGAGTTAAGTAGTGTGTTGCTGCGGATTATTTTATAAAGAGAGGTAGTAAAAATAGGAGTTCATTGTCAGCAGTAAGAAGAAAATTACTTGGATAGAACGAGGACGATAAGAAGAATAGTGTACATTAAATAATTACCTGTTTTGGAGACATTAAAATCTTATATTTAAATTTCCTATTGAATAATGCTGATCATGTTCAAAAAGTGCTCAACCCAATATTTCAGTGTTCCATGTACAACATAACGTTACAAAGCTCATAATCTGTTGTTATTGGTAGTTGAAACAAAACCGATGCTTATTGTTATCTCAATGATGATAAAAAGCAAAATTTACTTATCAAAAATATAAAAACATACTTAAACGCCTTAAGATTAGTTTGATACGTATCTTTACAACATGCCAAATATTTATTATTAAGCATTGAAAACAAAGCATTTAGAGAGTTTTGTCTAGCATTGTAAAACGTATGTCTGCAATACAATCTAGATAAATTGCTGATATTTCGTTGATACCATTTTATTTAGAAAAAACTCAATGCAAACTCTCAAGAAAAGTAATATTCGTAACATATGAAGGCCGAGGTGTTTATTCACCATGTCCAATCTATCGATATGAACAAAGACTGTTCAGATAATTACAGACAATTAGAGAAGACATGGTTGACGATATTGGAACCTAATGTGCATTGCACACTAATATTTTCGGCAGAGGACATTTCTTACATGACAAGCAATAAAGTCATATAAAAGTTTACCATTTTATCAAAATGGATAATAAATTCACATACGTCAATGAATGAACAATATATATATATATATATATATATATATATATATATATATATAAACATTGAGAGCCTGACGATTTCATACGAGTAGAACGTCAAAGTATTTTCGTCGCTCACCAAAAGTGTATTTTCATACAACTGCTATGCTTCGTCATGTATTAAAAACTGTTAATAGAACTACAAAACATATAACCACAATACGTATATTATGTTATAATGTAAGTATATATATATATATATATATATATATATATATAATGTAAGTATCTATATATTAATACGATAGCGTGTGTGTTCGTGTGTCACGCTTCCGACAAAAGCTCTGCGCATGCATGCCGAACGTAGATTTTTAAAAACATTAAACTCGCCTAATTTTCGAAACATTTTCAAGTAGTTCCCTTTGGCACAATGGTTAGCGACGTAGTATTTTTGACTTCGGCCCAACTGGTTTATAGTTCGATCCAACCAACCTTTAAGATTTTTTTCTACATTTCGAGGGGAAAGGGGAAGAGAGGCAGGGAGGGGACGACCTGGAAGACACATATTAATACAATAGCATGTGTGATTTTCTGTGTCATGCTTCCGAATCATTGTATGCAACTCATTCATACTTGGCCTTTTGGCAAAGACCAACGTGTAGTATCTGTTCCGATGGATACTGCACCTTATAGACCGGTATTGTCTTGGCCTTCGGGGCTTGATTCCACCGGTCTATGGGTCAGTCCTGTGCAGTTCTAGGAGGTCCACCCTTCCAGGCTTCGCCTCCCCTCTTTAGGGAGGAGTAAGTTTATTGCTTACTGCCTGAGGCGCCCCTACCAGGGAATGCTGACGGGGCTGCTCAAGCAATTTTTAATGGCCTGAGTGCTCACTTTCTCGGGTGCTGGCTTTTCAAACCCCACTTTCCCGACCCGAGCTTGGGTCACATCTTACTTGTGGGAGTAAGATAAAACTGGCCTTGTGCCTAACTCCTGTAGCGCAGTAAATAAAATGCTACTCATGCATACTTCGCCTTTTGGCTAAGATCACAGTGTAGTATCTGTTTCGATAGATACTGCACTCCATGGACTGGTGTTGTCTTTGCCTTCGGGGCTTGATTTACGCCGGTCTAAAGGTCTGTCCTGCGCTATTCTATGAGGTCCACCCTCCCAGGCTTCGCCTCCCTCTTTGGGGAGGAGTAAGTTTATTGCTTACTGCCTGAGGCGCCCCTACCGGGGAATGCCGACTGGGCTGCCCAGGCAATTTTTAATGGCCAGAGTGCTCACCTTCTCGGGCGCTGGCTTTTCACACCCCACTTTCCCGACCCGAGCTTGGGCCACATCTTACTTGTGGGAGTAAGATAAAACTGGCCTTGTGCCTAACTCCTGTAGCGGAGTAAATAAAATGCTACTCATGAATTGACTTGGCCTTTTGGTAAATAAATATTCATGAATTGGAGCACAATTTAATTTAATCGAACACATTTACAAAGTAAGGTTTAGTCGTCAAAATATTACCTTCACTAGAAATATTGTATATAAAGAAGTTTTGTAAATTGTTTCATGTGTTGTTCATTTTTAAAAATAAATATACAAGTCCAAATCTTATCATATTCAAACATGTATAGGTTAGGAATAAGATATTTATTATTAAAAACATCATTTCGTGTAATTTACACGGGTCCCGCTAGTATAAATTAATATAGAAAACATGTTTCGATTTGCTCCGACGCCGAACGAGGGTAATTGGACGATTGTTACGTTTTAACCTTGTATCAAAGAAGGAAATTCTTGAATTTACCTTTTTAGTCGCTCGCCCATGCACGTTTCTCTTTATCTGATTTTGCCAGACTAAGGGAAACACAGTCTGCAATCAAGTTAGTTCATACCGTCAAAATGACCATGTCGATACAAACAATTGAAGACAAGTAAAGGTTTATTCGCCTGGTCATTTATTCAAAATCACTAATAAGAGAGAAGGGGGAAACAGAGAGGGGTCGATAATTACTGGTTAATCCTCTCTTATCAGGGTATTTTCAAAAGCATGTTTTCGTATCCATAAACTTCCGATCGAATGACTTACTTCTCTCCGCACTCTCTTTTTTTAGCAATGTTTCGTTTCATTGCGCACGTTGACCCTATTAACCTAATTTTGTGTCTACATCCTAACGTTGCCTTGCCAACTCAAATCACCAAATATGTACTAGAAAACTTACCACTTTGCTATTAAACACGATTACATTACGTTTTATCGATATAGTTTTTCTTTGAAGTTAATATTGCTGATGTCTTGTATTTCTCTAGCTTTCGATTACGTTTTTACAACTAGTTTTTGTGTTAGAATCAAAACAGATAACATTTCACAGAGACCTGTTATATGAAAAATCATTAGCCCTGCAGGTTGAGTTTCCAGTATTTCCATAAAATCTAAGGTATCGATAGAAGATACCAACAAATGTATAGTTCTTATTGGAATAATATATATAGATAATTAAATATTTGGTGCCTTGATCATGATGTTTCAATATGAAGAACCTTTCTTGGTGTTATCACATAAGATTGACGGAAGATCAGATGTATACACAACCTGAATTCGTATTCGCTATAAAGAGCGAACACATGAAATAACAGACACAAGAAACACGCACATGTGATAAGCATTGCGGGGAAGAATATGTTAGAGTGTTATCATCCGCTGTATGCTAAATAATAAATACTAAGATTCTATGAAAAGTAAGATAACTTTTAAGAAAGACGAAGTGACTGTCTTGAAAATGGTAGTGAAATCTTTGAAAGACAAGAATTTTATATATATTAGTAGCAAAAATACCTGACGTTGCTCGGGATTAAATGAGGCTCGGCACTATGCACTTTTTCATTATTCGCATAGCACTATATTAGTTTCCTTGTTTTTACTGACCTCCTTCCGTTTCGCAACTAATATAGTTGGAAGAAGCTGACATTTTAGAAAAACTCTCTGAATCTGTGTCTTATGCATATGGTTTAAATTTCATTAAAATCGGATATACGTATTTGAAGTTTTAAAGATTTTTACGCTCATTGCTCACTTAGAGGTGATGGCACATTGATATTCGGCACATAGATTCTAACATAAATATTCGGGATCACTTCTATTTTCCATTGTCTTCCCCGGATAATTTTATACATACGATATCGATTTTATCTCCTGTAAATTTTACATAAGTCTACACTTTTAGATTTTATGTAGATTTTCTAACCTTTCCGTTTATAGGAACACACACACATATACATTGAGTTATATATATATATATATATATATATATATATATATATATATATATATATATATATATATATATATATATATATATAAGATTAACAGTAAATAAATAAACGAATGCCCTCTGGGTGACTGTGTCGGAAAGAGAGAACATATCACCCATTGAACTGATTTAAATGAACTTGTACTCAACTCTAACGTGTGATACGTTAGGAGTATATACACGTTTCAATATTTCAATATTGATAATGAACACTGATGTGAACACCTATCGAACAATGAAAATCGAAAGATGGAATTATTAATCATGATTACACCCACGGTGTTCAGGATCCTATTGCTGATCGACAGTTACCGGAAGAAAATATAGCAAACCAGAAATTTAGTAGTCCCACGGTGAAACACGAGCACAGAATAGCATTTATTGATCTTACATCAAACTACGATGTCTGACATTGTCTTCGTATGGAAGCAAGTAAATAAAGACATCAAACCAAAATTCATTTAACGCGTAATTTAATTAACAGCCAAATTAAAAGTGTTTAAACAAATTAATATGAAACTGTAATGATTAACATACGCTGTCATTTTTTAATACTCTACTATCAAAAGTTACTCATTATACAAGGGTGGCAGTACCGCCCTAATCAGCAGCACTGTGTTACAACCACTGGTTAGCAGCTTGTGAGAAAAGGGTATAGCATGAGATGTGCTATCACACGTTCTATGTAAAAAGACTCTCTGGAAAGACTGACATTTTATATTAATTATAATTGAAAAACAACTAAGTATCCATCTGGCTGATTGTTTTTTTGTTTTCTTTTTCGTTTGACTCACCCCAGACGAGGCACATTGCTACTAAGATGAAAAAGAGACTACCGTGGATTAGGGGCCAGATTTATAGGAGGCATCCTAAGTTAAGAGTTCAGCAGCGAGATTGTGTTCACATTACATTTAAATGTCTGCATGCCTCTAGAGTAATGGAAACAGGGATGTGGAAAGACATTCCAAAAGCTAGCAGTTCGAGGAAAGAAGTTATTAGAGTAGAAAGTCCTCCGACATCTGGGACCTCCACAGTGAATGGATGGTATTTAGCTGATTGTCTGGTGTATTAACATCGATTAGTTAGTTTGTCGGAGCACATTCCATTAATCTACTTGTAAAGCAAACACAGGGATGCAACATTACAGCGAGTGTGCAGGGGCTGGAGCTTGGAGCTTAGTTGATAGTGAGGGATTTATTACATTACAGACTCATTTTTGTAACTTGTCCAAGAGGGAGAGACTAGTTTACGATGCACCAGCCCAGATGTAAAAACAATACCCCATGCATGGGCTAATGCTAACATTGTAGCTATAATATATCTTCCATTGGACTGCTTTAAAAGAAAAGGACTAGGATTTGTACCCGGCTTCAATGTGTAATTGCGACAAAAATTGAACGGGTTGCGATGTTTAAGTGCGGAGAGCGTAATTCTACAACCGTAGAATGTAAATCAAATAATACTGGTATTATGAGTCAGTATTATGCCCACATTGTTCAGGATCCCATTTCTGTGTCGTAGAGCCTTAGAAATATTAAAGCAGGCCAAGTATTTAGTGGCCGAATGGGATGGCATTTTTTCGTGTTTACGTAACATCACGCGATGATCGTTTTAATGCGTAATATTAATAACGATCAAAATAAAAGCGCTCAAATAAGACATGAAACAACAAGGCTGAACACACGTTTTTTTAATATTATGTCCGGTGGCAAAATATGCTCGATGCGCCAAGGGTAGCAGTACCCTTTATAACTGTTACTTATGTTTTACATAGACACATTCAATAATATATAAACAGATATTAGGCAGAGTTTGTTCAATATTTTTGTTTCATTCCTGAGATATAGCTGCATATAAAGCAATATCAATATTTATGTAGAATACAAAAATCAATTGATATATATATATATATATATATATATATATATATATATATATATATATATATATATAGACGTATGCAATGTATATGTATATCGATAGATAGATTTATGCCTGTTATTATCGATAATCACTTACTTCAATATTCCAGAAACCTTGCGTGAGTCTCTGCTGTTACAGCCACCGGCAATGATAACGTCATTTATGCTGCCTTGGCCTCCGTAAGTTTTTGAATGTGATATTTGCAACGTTAAAGAGCCTAAAGGTCAGGCCAGGCGGCCGATCGTTTGCTCACTCACTCCGGATAACCCGACCGGTTCCATCATCACCAACCATGCCTTCTCTCCATCCTATCTTCTTTAGTTTCTATGCGTTGAACGAGAGGTAGAGAAAGAAACGGGTAGAGAAGGAAAAAGAGATAGACATAGAGAGGTAGAGACAGAGAGAGAAAGAAAGAGGGGGATATATATAGAGAAGGAAAGAAAGAGAAAGAGAAAGATGTGGAGAGAAAGAGAGTAGAGTCACATCTGCTTTTGAATGATGAAGCTTCGTTCAGAAGCAATCGCTATTTTCTAAATTAAAGAAAAAAAACAGTTTCCGGAAGTATAAGGAAATAATGTTAAGATGGAGTCATATGTTTGCATATTCCTTAAGCTGAATGGTTGCAAAACCCAGACATACACACACACACACATATATATATATATATATATATATATATATATATATATATATATGGTAATTTTTTTATTTACACAGACATGTACAAAATCTGCGACACTGGCATGTCGATGTTATCGATCAACAGTTACTATAAACTTAGATCTCATCAGGCAGAGTTAGAATCCGATCTTAACCTCAGATCATATTTGAAGAGCTATATATATATATATATATATATATATATATATATATATATATATAATTATTCATGACAATATATTTATTAGCATATACTATCCGATCCTTTTACTTTGCAATCTCCTTAAAGGATCTAGCTCAATGATTATCATTAACAGAGCAAATATAAGTCAGTTTATATTATATTCCAACAACCATTAAATGTTATGTTTTTTTGGAAATGTGAAAAAATAAAAATAATAAAATAAACCATAATAATTGGAATATAATATGAACTGACTTATATATATATATATATATATATGTTTAAGGAAAAGTTAACCAACACAATTGCGATATTCAAGAATATCAGATAAAACAACATGTATTAATTAATAAATAAGAGGTTATTAATTCGAAGATATATTTAATACTTCAGATAAAATTAAGCTCAATTGTAAAAATGTTATGTCAAGCAAAGCTTCTATATTATAATTCAGTTAATTACACATTTATTTTAATATTTCATAATCATTCTCCATAAAATCAAAATCTAACAATGTTTATCTATATGTACGCGCGTTTCGAAACATCCTCATTCTCATTATTACATCAGAGTAAAACTTGACACACTTTTATGATTATCCTCACTAGCATATCGACTGTATCACTTCCGATTCAGAAAATTTCTAGTTGACATACTCGCAATCAGTTCAAAAACAAAGTAATGTCCATATAGATAGAAATGACAGAGCATTTTTCACTATAATGAGGAGAGGCAAAACAAGTGCAATTTTGTAATCAACTGAATTATAATATTATATATATATATATATATATATATATATATATATATATATATATATATATATATATATATCTTATACAATCCGAGCAGACGTCGTCTGTAGGTAAATATAATTTAATATTTATTTATAATTATTATTGAGCCCCTTTAACGAATTTAAAGTTGAGCACTATAAAGAGATATCTAAAATAGACATTCACTTAGCTACAAAGCAAGACTCCGAGTAAGTTCGTTGAGTTTTCTAGTCTGTCTTGATGTTTACGCTATAATCAGCATAAATATAATTTAAATTCTGCGTATCACGTGCTAATTTCCTGATAAGGTGGGTGGCTCTGTGAACTGGGTTTGCGCCTTATGGCCGTATTAAATTATCACTTCTCTACACTGATGAGAGTAAAAAAGCTCGAAACGACGTCGTCTGTAAGTAAATCTAATTTAATATTTATTCATAAATATTACATATACTAGCAAATATATGCTCCCTCCGCTCGCATAGTTTTGCTAGGCTGTCGCGTTAGAAATGAACGCTCACGCGTAAACCGATGGAGCCCCAGTTATATTTATTGGGTGGTTAGACATTGATTTTCTTTGTTTATTTTTAGTTGATTATAAAGAAAAACAATCGACCCCACCCCGATTTTTGTTTTACCCGCCCCCATAAATAGAAATGTTTTTAGTTAAAATAAAGAAAAAACATTTTTGGACCCCCCCCCATCAAATTTTTTTTTACCCTCCCCCATACATAGAAATATTTTTAATTGAAAAGAAAAAAAAAGAAAAACAGTCAAAAATCTAATACAGCGAACACGATTAGTTATTTAAATGCTCTCGAGAAGAAGTTTATCTAAATTAAATTCATAAGAAAGTATGTGTTTTTTTAAATATTAACTTTTACATCAATTATTATTTTAATTAAACAATTTGGTTTAATAAAATTGTTAAAATCAACAATATAAAAAACTAAATACAGCGAACAGTATTTTTCAAATCGGAAGAAAGGGTTACCTAAAATAAAACAATAAATTTTTTTTACTGTACGACCCGCGCTAACTTTGACCATGACCCTAACCCTAACTCTAAACCTTAACCCCCACTTTGACCTTGACCCTAACCCAAACGACGGGATCAAAGTGTGTGTGATGTAAACTTGTTATTTATTTTTTAACTATTTATATAATTGTTATGATGACTTTACTATGTACAACATGGACTCTTCTTTTTTCTCAATAAATGCAAACGACAATTAATTCTCCTTCAAGGATCGACTGTTAAGTATATTGTTGCCTTGTTACCATTTGTTACTTTTGTTGAATTCCTTGTTGCTGTTGTTATCGCTGCCGTTATTGTTATTGTTATTGGACTGACTTTTTCGTGGTGAAGCTTTTTTTCTTTTTTTTTTACCACTGTTGGTTTTTTTTTGTTATTTATATTTTTGGTTAAGTTTAATAACCATAATGGCGACGGCTACTTGTAGCCCGAAGCCGGCAGACGTTATAGAAATTACCGAGAAGCAAAAGGAGCCAGTCGACGCTACTCCTGGATGTTCAGAATTGAGTAAGCCTCCTAAAGTTATTATAAATGTCAGTGAATTTATTCAGAAGGCAAAACAGTGCTTGCATTTAGTTACTGATACAGGTTTACTTGTTGACATTCCCAAACTGGAGAAAATTGAAAAAAAAGTATTATCATGTTTGTCGTTGACAAAAAGACGAAAAAGTCATTAGATCGTCTGTTGATCTTATTGCGAAATTACTGGCAACAGCAGGATATAGACCACTCAGAATAATAAGATGTATAGGTAACAATACTTGGAACAATTTGTTTCCAAATGAAGAAACTTGTGTAAAACTATCCCAAACGGAGATGATAACAAAGGACTATATTCTTCGAATAGAATATATGGGCAAACGGCGAACGGCTGTGTAATCATCAACGTTCCCTTCCATGTAGACGGGGAGCACTTAGGTACATTTTTTTCTTACATATGGAGACATAACGTCCGTTACCTGGGATGAGCACCCAGGTATATGGACATTCGAAGTACTACTTGACAAGAAAGCGTTTGAAAGTATCCCATATTATATGCTAGTAGGCGAAGAAAAACTACCGGTAATTGTGGCTGGACGAAAGCCTGTTTTTGGGGCGTGTGAGGAAGTCGGCCATCTCACCGTTGAATGCTCTCAAAGAAAACCCACAACAATTGAGACACGAGTGGGCCAACACTTAGGGGTTCCAATGACGACAAGAGTGAGGATGCCCATTAATTCACCCCTTCAAAATCTACTGACAACGATAACTACCCAGTGCTCCCTGATCTAAATAAACTTGATGACAGGGAGCAAAACGAATGGATTATTATACCTTGGAAAAAACACCTGGTCGTCAATCACTGGACGAAATTCGGGAGCAGGAAATGCTTTCTAAAGATCATGGCAAGGACATATATATAGAGGTGCGAGAGTTGAAAAATAAGCTTGACAAGAAAAAGGAAGTACCAGAAAGCCCTAAATCCCTCCAAAATAGAAGTTCACAGTCTCTCGCCAAATCGCCCTCTCCAAAACCAAGCCCTCAGCCCTCCCCTAAAACAAAGTCAACTCCCAGTCTTACAAAGCCACGTTCCCCTCAAAAAGTTATGCCCCCTCCGATCACCGCTCCCTTGAAAGAGAAAGAATACAAATTAATACCTCTAAGCCCAGTAAAGAAAAGAAAAGCCGTCTCCTCTCCTAAGCCTTCCCCTTTAGTCACCCCGCAAAACAGTCCCAATAATACTCCCGTACATCCCCTGCAAAACAGCTCGCTCCAGCTTCTCCCTTTCTCGAAAACAGAAACACAACTCCTTCTCACTCCCCAATGAAAGAAGACATGCCACCTCCACCTCCACCTACACCCCATCTAAAAAAAGGCAGAGAAGACCCTCCCTGGAGAAAAGGAGGAAAACAAACTGCGTTTCTCACTGGAATGAACATATGCGTAACAAACGAAGTACAGGAAGAAACTGTAAAAAACTATAAAGTTGCAGACTTAAAAAAAACTTTTAGAGTTTAAGGAGGTGGGAAATAAGTCCGTTGATGATCCACTTACTGTCATCAGGAAACCCGAAGAAGCTAAGGGGCTCTGGCAAATGATAAAGGAGGAACGAATCTTTTAAATTATCTCAGCCAATGGCTATTCTTAAAAATGATTTCTTAAAATGTTTGCGAAAAGATTGTGTTGGGAGGGCCCCTGTTTATTTGCACTCTTCCCTTTATAGGATAGCCAAACTAACCTACCCCCTGGATGTTGGCGGCAAATCAGCATTCAGATGGGCACACAGTTTTTTGGAGGAGCCGTCGGCATCCTGACTTCATCGATGTTCGTTTCTGGATCCCAACCCTAAGAACTTTCAATGGCTCTTTATCTAGCAAGCTTAAATGGACATAGGCTGAGGGCCGACTCTCGTAAATTTCGAGTTGTTACATACCTTCAGTACCTTGGAGTGAATGTATGTTGTTTGCAGGAGATCCATTTAATTTCTCAAGAAGCAACAAGTATGGCCGCTGAATTGCGTGCAGAGGTACGTCTACAAGCTGTTGATCGGCATATCGCACGTGTCTCATTGCCGGATGGGCGTCTCGTGACCACAAACGGAGGTATTCTGGAGGCGTTTCTTTCTCATTTCCAGGATCTTTTCATTAGCACAATTGGACCCCTATTTAGCTGAGTTTTCTCGTCTCGAGGCGACCGAAGCAGCTAGGTGCGAAGGTTGCATAACGGAGGAAGAAGTTCAGGAAGCCTTAAGGCGGGTTGGCCTTAACAAGTCTCCCGGTATTGATGGTTTGCCCTACGAGGTGTATATAGGATGTCGCACATTTTTGTTCCCTTGCTGACAGTTTTATTTAACTCGTGGTTTAGGAATAGGACTATTCCTGAGTACTTGACCATGGGTATTGTGAAGTTTTTACGCAAATACAAAAATGGTGGGGATGGGTTAGATAATTTCCGGCCCTTAACGATGCTAAATGCTGAGTTAAAGATTTTGGCCAAGACCTTAGCCAATCGACTGCAGCTTGTGTTGGCTGGTCTAATTACCCCCGAACAGACTTGCGCTGTAAAGGGTCAGACCATTCGAGATACTTTGCACTCGATACGCCTGATCATAGATAAAGTCGACACAGAAGCCGCGCTGATCAATTTAGATCAGTCCAAAGCATTCGATAGGGTGGACCATCGTTATTTGGAGGCTGTTTTGTCTGCGGCCGGTTTCGGTCCGCAGTTTCGCTCTTGGATTCGCCTCTTGTATGCAAACCCCGGTGTGAGGGTAGAGGTGAATGCTGTGAGGTCTGAGCCCTTCGGATTATCCAGATAACCTCGTCAGAGATGTCCTCTTTCACCGATGCTTTATATGCTTGTGTTGCAGCCCTTTCTTCAAAAGCTAAGGGTGAATCCGGTCCTAAATGGGATTACTTTGCCAGGTGCTTGCACCATATTAAAGTATTCCGCTTTTGCCGACGACTTGACTGTGCTTGTAACGAGCAGTACCGAGATTAGTGTTGTCGACGGAGAAATCAGAATGTATGAAACGATAACAGGGGCCAAAATTAACTGCGGCAAGTCTGTTGGCTTGCACATTGGTGCCTGGAGATGGGTGTACCCCTGCAGGGACCCTTTAGCTAGACAGACGGGTCTTGCAAGCTACTCGGCGTCTGGTTCGGTCCTGATCTGCAACTAGAGAAAAATTGTTCGGAAGTATTGAAAGCGATTCGGGTCGCAGCGGGTTTGTGGATCCGTAGACATCTTCCGTTAAAGGGAAGAGCGGAGGTGTGTTGCTCTTACATTTATCTGATCATCCTATATCGACTATCAGTGCTTCCTCTCCCGTCGGATACAGTGCTTGAGATGCAGCGGGCTCTTTTGAAGTTTTTGTGGCTTGGCAAGGCCCCTATGGTCCGTCGCGAGATTTGTTATCTCGATCCTTCTGAAGGCGGTCTAGGTATGCCAAACGTCGAGATTCGACGTTATACACTTCGGCTTTTTTTTTAATCTAGATCGAATGAGTTCACAATCTGAGGTAAACGGTAGCTTATGGATGGAAGACACTAAAAAAGCCTTTCCGGCTTTTAAAAGTGTGCACTTGAATGAGGGGTGGCTCACAGGTTGCCCCGAGGCGAGTGCTCCTTTTTTCGCGAATGTAGTTCTTCTTAAGGGTGAAAGAAAGCCTGTCTGACACCCAGCTGTTGTCCCGAAACGCATTATATCGGGTTATAGTAAGGGGGACTGTTCGAGATTACAGGATTGAGAGGCTCGCTTTGGCGAGGGGGGATCTACGATCAATCTGGCCTTGGGGGACTGGGTTACGGTGCTTTGATAATGACGAGGCAACGCTAACCTGGCTGATGATAAGAAATGCTCTCTGGGTCGGTAAGAAGCTTCATTTAACTGGCTTGGTGAGTTCACCGACTTTTGTTAGATGTGGCGATGAAGACGAGACCGTGAGTCATGCCTTCTTTTATTGCTGCATCGTTGTGCTGCAGATTAGGCTTGTTACAGGTCTCATGATTCGCATACTTAACGTATCGTCTTTTGACCTGATACCTATCAATGTATGTAGCAACTGGGTTCCGACAACAGATAGCTGAAACGCGTTTTGTCCTTAAGCTTACTAGCCATTATGAGAGATGTGATATGCAAAACTCGAATTAAGGCAGTCTACGGAGCTTAGACCTTCACTTCTCTCGACCTTATTACGATTTTCAAATATTACATGAAAGCTCGCATTAGGGCCGAGAGGGTGAGACTCTCTCCAGCAGATTTTGGTGAAAGGTGAGTGAGAGGTGCGCGACTGTGTAGAGTGACAGGAACTAGATTAGAGTGGTATTTAGACGTACCTTAGGTATAGGATATTGGATTACAAAAACAGACTTCGATTATGACCCAGTTATAAGTTTGTTTAAAGACATGTTCTGTTAATTTAAGTTCATAATTTAGCTAGTGTGTGAATGAGTTCATTATGGCTCCTTTTAATTTTCGTCCTTCTCCCTTCCCTATTTTTTTGCCTCCCCATTTAGTTCGTAACTCTCCATCCCATCCCCCTAGGTGACAGAGCGCTTGATTTGTCAGGACGCAGGTCACCCATCGATATTTTCGAAGGTGGTGTTGTTAAATAAAGCGTTGGAGCCTGCATCAACCTCTTTTTTTTCGATTTTCGATTTCGACTTGCAAATCTGCGTATCGTCCTCAGTTTAGTAATGGGGGATCTTTTTACTAACTTCAAAATGTTTTAGATTCTAAATATTCATATAAATATTTGTACATCATTTTTATTACCATACCCCCCGTTGCATATTTTACATATATGGGTTTTAATGGAGCAAATTCTTTTGGTGATCGGAGAAGGATGTATAGTATAAATGCGGTATTTTGGTGATTCATGGTCCCGCATGAAGCTAGCTAAATTAGATTAGTTTAATTTGTTAGTGAAGACCTAACTTTCCCATCTCCCATATTCTGCCTTGTGCCACATTTTATACGTTTTAGGTATAAATAAATACTTATCCAGTAAGATCGAGTAGAGTACGTTGGTTTCTTTCTTTCTTGTCTTCTATTATATTGCGATTTTCCTGTTATTGTTATTATTATTGTTATTATAGTTATTATTGTTATTGTTGTTGTTATTCGGACTCTCTTTTTAAGAGCCGGATCAGTTTGAACACGCGACCTTTGTTTTTTCTCTGCTGTTTTTTTTCTTTTTTTAACGGTTTTTTCTCCGGCCATAACAGCTAGCCCTGCGCCAACAAGAGAAACTACAATAACAATGGGGTCGACACCTCCCCCAACCTGGAACGTCGGGCTGGACAAACCCCCCGGCGGTGAACATTAATCTGTCGGAATTTCAAGCTAAAATGGAGACCTATAAAACTAAAGTTACGAAGACAGGACTAATTATCGACCTCCCAAAACTTGAGGATATTCAAAAGAAAACTCTACGATGTTCGTTATGGACAGGAAAATTAATAAAACCGTAAGATCCTCTGTAGAATTTATAACTAAGCTTTTAGCTTCGGTCGGTCATAGACCGGTTAAAATAATCAAGACACGAGGACATCACAACTGGTCTGCACTTTTTGCATCAGAGGAGGAGTATATGACACTCCCGAAAAAATAAATTATTACACCAGAGTATGTACTACAAATTGAACATCTTGGAATACGGAGGACTACGATATCTGTGTTTAATGTCCCCTTCTATATTGAAGGCGCTCACTTCGGAGCTTTTTTACAAAATATGGAGAGTTGATGTCAGTCTCCTGCGACCAGTACCTATCCATATGGAACTTTGATATTCTTATCGACCAGAAGACGTTTAATGAGATACCGTATTATCTCGAAATCGGTTATTGTCGCAGGAAGAAAACCGGCCTGTTGGACATGTAATGCAATAGGGCATCTCACGTTCGACTGCCCAGAACGAAAA
This sequence comes from Sepiola atlantica, assembly GCA_963556195.1. Classification (NCBI taxonomy): domain Eukaryota; kingdom Metazoa; phylum Mollusca; class Cephalopoda; order Sepiida; family Sepiolidae; genus Sepiola; species Sepiola atlantica. The sequence continues at coordinate 100,402,360 of OY744521.1, read as the reverse complement.
AAAAGTCAACAACCCTAAAAATCATGTTGAGGCACATCTTGGCCCTAAAATTGGATATCCGCTGATAGAGCCCCCCCCCCAAAAAAAAGAAAAGGCCCGACATTGAAAAAGATTTCGCGGAATTCGACGCCGATTAAGAAATAGGGGAAAAGTGGACGGTTGTAACGGGGAAGAAAACACCCGGAAGACTCGTCCTGGAGCAATTTAGGATGGAGGCGGAGGAAGAAATTAAAATATCAAAGGATCCAGGGAAAGACTCATACGTAAACGCAGTCAACCTTAATAAAAACTACGAGAAGAAGCAAAACTCGGCCCTAACTCCCCGCCCCAAACTTAAGACTCTATATATATACCCCCAACAACACCTATTTCCCCACTCCCCAAAAAGACCTCACCACACAAGATGTCGTCCCCAATCACCACTATAAAAGAAAGGGAGTACCAACTGATACCTCTCAGCTCTGCCCCCCAAAAAGCAAGGTTCAGTACCCCAAGACCCTCCCTGTTCGCCTCCCCACAACAGACTCCGAGACACACACCCCCTGCTTCCTCTAAGAAATCACAAATGCTCCCTCCCCCTTCCCCGTTTCTCAAGCACGCCATAAGGCCCACTCCCCCCACTCCCCGTTAAAAAACCGATATATCTGCCCCCCCCTCCGCCGCCCAAACTTGTGTAATTGTTACTGCCCCCGTCAAAGGAAAGAGGGGAAAAAGACAGCCCTTCTACCCTGGTGAAGATATATGTAAGATTTCAACAGAGGTTATCACCAAGGCTAAGGGTCACCACTTCACTGACCTAAAAAAATTACTGGCCTTTACAGAAGTTAAAGGCAAATCTATTGAAAACCCCTATAATTTCCCAAATGCCACCCGGTTATTAACTGTTATACGACCTCGAGAGGAGGAAAAATCGGTTTGGAGGAGGATAGAGGAGGCGATTATTACGTTTGATATTTCCCCGCAACTAGCGATTCATAAAAACCCAACCTTGAGAGAATTACGCAAATCATGTCATGGGAGGGTCCCTATTCTTGTACAGAGCTTTAAAATTAATCTTCCCCTTTGATGTCGGCGGTGTGTCCAAGGATAGCCTCATCAATACTGCAATGGGCACTTATTTCATGGGAAAAACCGCCGGTATCTTGACCCCATCAATGTTCGTTGGAGAATCTCAACCCTAAAACGCTACAATGGCCCTCTTTCTAGCTAGAGTTAATGTCCGAGGTTTAAGGGCCGATTCTCGGAAATTACGATTATGCCTGGACCTTCAAAGCCTTGGAGTGGATATATGTTGTGTTCAGGAAACTCACTTAATTCAAGGTGATTATTTAAGTGCGCTGTCTAAGGATTTTGATGTCTATTCAGCGTACTTCAATTCTAACTCGAGTGAAGCGAACTATAGATGCGTCGTGTGACCCTTGTTTCATGGATTCGGAAGGAAGGCTTTGCGTTCTGGATGTTACCATAAAAGATAAGGCGTTTCGATTGATTGGGGTTTATGCGCCATACATCCGGGCTAGGCGTGTTCCCTTTTTTCGGAGAATCAAGCAGTTCATGAACACACCTCGTTCAGTTATCTTATCGGGAGACTGGAACACGTTCCTGGATCCCGATTTAGATCGCGCAGGGAATCTATCTAGGGGTACTAACAGAGATTATGATGCAAAAACATTTCGGGACTTTTTGATGAGTTTGATCTGATCGATGAATTCCGAAATGAAAAGCCTCGTGATATAGTGTGGACTTGGACAGCTAGGCGCGGCTCCGGTGCAGTACAGCTTTCGAGTTATATTGACCGGTTCTTAATTAGGAGAGTCGACGTAGAATTATTAGAATGACCAAGGTTTCATAATATAGTTTACTCGGATCATAGACTTATTCGGGTTCGAATAAACTTAGATAGACCTAAGCCTAGATTGGCTGGCTACTGGAAGCTCAACACTTCGTTGTTCGATGTGAAGAGTTTCCGGGAACAGCTACTACTAACATATCAGCGGGTAATGACCAGGCTATAATTGAGAATAAGTTGTGGGTCAAATTTAAGAAAACCATTAGGTCCTTTTCTGCTGACTTTACCTAACGACTCAACCTAGAATCTAGAGCAGCAAAAGCGACACTAGATCTAGATTAGATCGGGCGGTGGTGGCGGGGGATAGTACTAATGTTACTATAATTAAGGCGAAGCTCGCCTCCTCGACTAGCAAGGAACAGGAAGCTTCTTTAATTAGGGCTAGGTTAAAGAGAATGCCTCATGAGGTGGCAAACATGGCCGCTGAATAGCGTGCAGAGGAGCGTCGACGTGCTACCGATCGATATATCGACCGTGTCACATTGCCGGACGAACGTACCGTGACCACAAACGACGGTATTTTGAGGGCGTTTTGTAATCACTTTCAGGATCTTTTCACCAGGGAGCCCGGTTTGTCTTTAGCGTATTTCGACCCCTATTTAGCTGACTTTTATCGCCTCGGGGCGACCGAAGCGGCTAGGTGCGAAGAGTGCATAACGGAGGATGAAGTCATGGAAGCCCTAAAGGGAGTCGGCCTGAATAGATCTCTTGGGATCGATGGTTTGCCCTACGAACTGTATTTGAGGTTTTCACACATTTTTGTACGCTTGCTGACAGTTTTATTTAACGCTTAGTTTAGGAACGGGTCAATACCTGAATACTTTACCAAGAAGATCGTGAAATTGTTACGCAAGAGCAAAGATAGTGGGGATGGGATAAATAATTTTCGGCCCTTAACTATGCTAAACAAAGAGTTAAAGATTTTGGCCAAGATTTTAGCAATCGCCTGCGGGCTGATTTGGCTGGTCTGATTAGCTCCGAACAGACTTGCGCTGTGAATGGTCGGACCATTCAGGATAATTTGCACGCGATACGCTTAATCGTTGAGAAAGTCGACGCAGAAGCCGCGCTGATCAATTTAGATCAGTCCAAAGCATTCGATAGGGTGGACCATCGCTAGTTGGAGGCTGATTTGTCATCGGCAGGTTTTGGGCCGCAGTTTCGCTCCTGGATTTACCTCTTTTATGCAAACTCCGGGGTACTGGTAGAAGTGAAATGTTTGAGGTCAAAGCCCTTCAAATTATCCGGATCTCTTCGTCAGGGTTGTCAGCTTTCACCGATGCTCTATGTGCTTGTGTCAAACCCTTTCTTCGCAGGCCCAGGGTGAACCCGGTCCTACGCGGGGTTACTTTGCTTGCACCACACTGAAGTACTCTGCCTATGCCGACAACGTAACAGTGCTTGTAACGAGCAGTGCCGAGATTAGTTTCGTCGACAAAGAAATCAGTATGTATGAAACGGTAACAGGGGTCAAACTGAACTGCGACAAGTCTGTTTGCTTGCGCATTGGTGCCTGGGGGGGGAGTGTACCCCTGCAGAGACCCTTAAGCTGGATTGACGGGCCTTGTAAGCTACTCGGCGTCTGGTTCGGTCCTGACCTCCAGCTGAAGAAACATTGGTCGGAAGTATTGAAAGCGATTCGGGCCGCGGCTGGTCTGTGGACCCGTAGAAATCTTTCATAAAAGGGGAGAGCGGAGGTGTGTTGCTCACACATTTATCCGATCATCCCATATCGTCTATCACTCCCGTCGGATACACTGCTAGAAATGCCGCGGGATCTTTTCAAGTTTTTATGGCTTGGTAGGGACCCTTAGGTCAGTCGCGAGATCTGTTATCTACAACCATTCTGAGGGCGGTCCGGGTATGCCAAGTGTTGAGATTCCTCAACATACGCTGCAGCTATGTTACCTGTATCGAATGTGTACACCAGTTTAGGGAAACGGTGGCTTCTTGAAGGAAGACATCAAGAAAGCCTTTCCGGCTTTGCAAAAGTGTTCACTTGGATGAGGGGGAGACACACAGGTTGCCCTGATGCGAGTGCTTCTTTTATCACGAGTGTTGACGGGCCTTGAAGTTCCTGTTACAGGTGAAGGAAATCCTCTCTGATACCCAGCTGTTGTCTTGTAAGGCATTGTATCGGGTCTTAGTGAGGGGATCTGTTTGAGATGAGAATATTGAGGGGCTCGGTTTGTTGGGGAGAGAGCTACGCTCACCTGGCCTTGGGCGCCCAGGCTAAAGGTCTTCGATAATGACTAGGCATCTCTGGCCTGGCTGATTATTAGAAATGCTATCTGGGTCTGCAAAAAGCTTCATGCCGCTGGACAAAGGGATTCTGTAAAAAATAAAAAGAATAACGAACTAATCTTTAAATAGAGATGTCGCCAAGATCAAGTTCAAATGGCAGGAAAAAAACGTCTCTCTCAACTGTATATTAAAAAAAAGTCCTTCAAATCAACATGAAAGAAAATCCAGCACTCTTTTCTTTTGCTCGCTTTCCAATACGCATTCAGAACGATATCCACGAAAAAGAACTGCCTAACTCTTAACTTTTCGCTCTCTTATTAAAACGAAAATCCCACGCATGCAAACAACCTAATTTGCATGAACAAATAAAATAATTAAAATCTTATTTCACTTTCTGACGCCTCTCTCCGCCCACTCCTCTTTGTTTTCATGTCGGCAACGAGGGGTTTCGGGTTCGCCCCACACACACAACATAGCAGACGCTGCCTCTTTGAACGGCGCCGACAAGTGTCTGCATCTACTTCAATCGGCCGCTCTTCGTTACACCCCCCTCTAATTTCATTATCACACATGTGGCAACCTGGTGCAGGTCTTTTTTGTCTGGTGCTTCTTCGCGGTAATACTGTAGCGACCTCTCCCTCAGATAACTCGTCCGCAGGGGGAGCATCCGATGCATTTGTACAAAGCCTAGGACTCTCTGGCCTTCTCCACGGTGATGTGATCACAACTTCCTCCTCCGATGACCCGTCTCCAGAAGAATCACCCGATACATCTGTGCTAAGCATGGGGCTATTTGCGCCGCTCATAGTGATCACTCGCGCACTCTGAGTGGACGAATCACTGTCACTTCAACTTTCCGATGTAGTTGAGCCTATAACGGGTGGTAGGTCCCTTACATGTCGAGGTATCCCATCAATGAGGACATTCTGTTGGCTAATCACACCTGTAACGCGTCCAACTGCATAAGGGGATGTACACCGTCCATTCGGACTTCTCGCCCAAACACGATCTCCCACCTCGTAAAACAAGTGTTGCTGTTCGTGCTCATCGGGGGACACTACATCGATGCCCTTCAGTCTGACCGTGTAACTATGGATCATGTTAGCAGGAGCTGTCAGGGGTGACACATCGTCCTTCGGAGTGGTATTGTACCAATAAACTGCTTCTATCACTGAACACAGTTTTCTTGCGGCAATCCGCTTCACACTTCGATGGCACCGCTCTGTAATACCATTACCTGATAGTATATGTGCACAGCAAAATCGCAGTCGAACTCCCCACTCTTTCATAAAGTCTTTAAAACTCCTACTGCAGAATGCTGGGTCATTATCCAGGAGTATCTCGGTTGGTGGCCCGCACTCGCAAAATACATTTTCTAATTGGTCCATGATGTTTGCTGCGTCTTGCCGTCTGAGACAAGCCAAATAGTAAACCGTGTAGGCCCACAGTCGATGAACGACAGATAGTGCTTTCCCTGATAATGCGTTATATCTATCCCCACTCGATACCAAGTATCACTGACATCCAAGTTCCCCTTCGGCCAGCACACGGACGGCGGATCGATCGACTGACACTCTTTGCACTCTCTCACTACTGTCCTGACGGATGCCTTAGAAATCGTGGGGTTGACCCTGCTAACAAAGTACCACGTCCTTTTTATGCCAGGGTGACCACTTTTGCGATGGATAGCCCTGATTTGGTCGGATTCCGGACTGGGTGTTGCTACAGCACACACATGGCTCTGGGGTTCAGTTGCTTTTCTAATTAAGTTAAACCATCGTTGCGGTACGGGTGTCAGACTATCCGCTCGGTTATATTCTGACTTTACTAAGGTAATGTCCACTGACTTCCTGTACTCTTCTATCAAGCTTAAGAGCGCACCCAGTCGTCGTCTTATCAGCATTTCACTTGCTGCTTTAGTTTGCACTCTAGACTTTCCTGTAAGGGTATACATTATCCATTTGTGCACACAGGCAGAGTCAGTAAAAAGATGCAATATGGATGCCTTCCACATCAACGCCATATTAATGCGTTTTAGTACAGCATCACGTTCTGATAAATTTATGTGCTGTGTATCCTTTGCTTTGCGTATCCAACTTGCATACTCTATCACAGTTCCATCCTGCTCTAGCGAAACTCCGATCGCCAAAGAACTTGCATCAATCCAAACATCGACCTAATGACCGTCAACACACCACCTGCCTCGTACGGGGTCTCCTTCGTGCACTCTCGCAACAATTTCTGTCATCATCGTGGTCAACGGAATATCGTCCACCTCATCGTCCCAGCCCTTGGTAACTGCCACTGCTATCCTTTTGATAAATGCGGCTGCCACTCTGATCCATCTGCCCACTGGGAAGTGCCCAACTAGTTTTCCACACAAAGAAAACACGGCACGTCTGGTGATGATGCGTGGCATACTCGGGATCTCGTTACCTCGTTCCCATTTTAGCATATTGCATTCTTGCCAAACTTTCAAGCCGAGTACCCGCGCACCGTCTTGCAGCCGTTCCGGTTCCTTACTCAACAATCCAAAGTCGGCCAGATGCTGCCTCACTTTAGCTGCGGACACTATGTTTTCATTTATGAAAACATTATCGATATATGCTGATGTTGCCCGTTGAATAGAGTCGCGTCCACAATAGCTCGCATAATGGCTGGTGCCACATTGAGCCCAACACCCATGCGTGTCAAGCAGTACCTCTTCCCCTCCAATATGACAGTCTGGTATGGCCACAATGATTGATGCACATGCACCTGTAGGTAAGCCCTCCGAAGATCGAGCACTGATACATTAGGGCCTTTCGTTCGCCACTCTCTCAGCTTGTGTGCACATATGTCTGCATGTGCCGTGTAGGCATCGACGTGCTCATTCAGTTCGCGAAAATCCAGAACTGGCCGCACCTTAGATTTGTTCTGCTGGAAGATTGCCATTAGCGGAATTAGGCCCTTTGGGGGTCCTAGTTTGTCTTCAGGATAGGGAAGTAGCCATCCATTGTTCAGCCATGTTTGAAGCTCACGTCTATAGTCCTGGCGGATTTGAGTGGGTACTGAGTATTCAGGCACCCTGTTTTTGAGTTTACCAGGTGGTTGATCACCTGACCACTTCCACGAAACCGTCCACACTTTGACCTGTTCGTCAAACGTGGCGCTAAAATCGGGTTTCTCTATCGTGATCGCAGCGCAAGCATGTGAACCCATTCTATAAAAGAGGGCTTCGCCAGACTGGTCAATGCTGACCCCACCCAACAACTAAATAACATCCATCCCAAGTAACATGTCGAAACCTAACAGCCGACTGTGTACGACCAAGACATCGACCTTTACAGGGCTCATATTGGTTATTGCCAACGAAATTGTTCCAACGCCATGACTATGGATAGTTGTACCGTCAGCGGTCATACTGTTCGATCTTCGACAATTCCGAGGACTACATATTGAACCAGTTACTATGGACCGGGAACCTCCAGAGTCAACCAGTGCTCTGCGTTTCTTTCCATCGATCCACACTTCAACGGTAGGGAGCGCCTCTCTTAAATTGACTGAGGAGAGACCGGCACTGATATCTCGCCTTCTTTTTCGTTTCCCGGACACTCAGATGCAATGTGTCCTATCTTCTGACATCTATAACAGTGTATCTCTCCTCGTGATTTATATTTGTGGCCAGTACGCCCTTCACCAGACTGATATTGGCAGTTCCTTGCGAAGTGGTTTGGTCCAGAGCATTTATAGCACATAATGCTTCCACTAGCCGGCACAGTGCGTGATGTTTGATTAGGTTTAAACTGAACCGGTTGTATAGCTGCCGCAACTAATTCCTTGTCGTCCGCTATGATGGCCCGTGCTCTCGTTACAATCTGCCCTAGACTCATGTCATCCATTCTCGACGACGCCCGGAGATGTTGTCTTACGTGGCTCGGCAGTCCTGCTACAAAGGTGCATACCATCCATTTTTCTGGAAGTGTCTCCCCAACAAGGAGGGCAAGTCTTCGAAGCTCAGCCCAAAACACATCTACAGTCTCTCCAGGTAGTAGCCGTCACGTCGTGAAGTCCTCATACGCCACAAATGAATCGGTGGCAAATGCGGTTATCAGCGCCTGCTTGACTTGATTTACATCTGCCCTCTGTTCCTTACCTAGCTGTCGATACACAGCTAGAGCGCCCCCTCTTAACCGCAAGGGAATAACTCGCGCTACTTTGTGAAACTCACATAATTCGCAAACAAGTCCTACCTGTTCGATCCATTCCACCATCGGTAGGTCAGTAGTAGTTCCACTGAATTCTGGAATCAGACGAATGTCAAATTGCCTATTGGTCATGTTAAGGCCGAAATAGCTTGTAAGAAAAAAAAGAATAACGAACTAGTCTTTAAATAGAGATGTCGCCAAGATCAAGTCCAAATGGCAGGAAAAAACCGTCTCTCTGAATTGTATATTAAAAAAAAACGTCCTTCAAATCAACATGAAAGAAACTCCAGCACTCTTTTCTTTTGCTCGCTTTCCAATATGCGTTCAGAACGATATCCACGAAAAAAAAACTGCCTGACTCTTAACTTTTCGCTCTCTTATTAAAACGAAAATCCCACGCATGGAAACAACCTAATTTGCAGGAACAAATAAAATAATTAAAATCTTATTTCAATTTCTGACGCCTCTCTCCGCCCACCCATCTTTGTTTTTATGTCGGCAACGAGGGGTTTCGGGTTCGCCCACCACACACAGCATTGCAGACTCTGCCTCTTTGAACGGCGCCGACAAGTGTCTGCATCTACTTCAATCGGCCGCTTTCCGTTACAGATTCTACTATTTGTTGTCGTTGCGGTGACGAGGACGAGACTGTTAGTAACGCCTTTGTTTATTGCCGCATCGTTGTTCCGCTCATTAAGTTAGTTGCAGGCCTCATGGTTCGCATACTGAATGTAACGTCTTTCGACTTGGAACCGATTAATATATGTAGCAATTGGGCTCCGACAAATTATAAAAAAAAACGTTTTGTATTCTATTGCTTACTAGCATTATTGAGAGGTGTGATATGGCAGACACGTATGAAAGTTGTCTACGACGGTGAGACCTTCGCTACTCTCGACCTTGTTCGAATTTTCAAGTGTCGTCTGAAGATCCGCATTAAAGCCGAGAATGCGAAACTCCCTTCGGCAGATTTTGGTGAAAGATGGGTGACAGTTGCACGCTTGTGTCGAGTGAAAGGAGCTAGACTGGAGTTGTATCTGGACGTGCCTTAGGCAAAGGATTTTAGGTTTCTCCAACGAACATTTGATCTTGTCTCGTCTTGTCTCGTCTTGTCACCGTTTAAGGCGCGTTAAGTTGACCCGTTTTTGACTATTATTTTTGTTCATAACTTAGCTGGTGCATGAATGATTTCATTAGGGTCCCGTTTTATTTTTGTCCTAGCCCCCCCCCCCCCCGGTTTTTTCTCCAAATTTAAGTTTTTAATTTCCCAACCCCTTTCCCAATTAGGTGACAGATAGCCTGATTTGCCAGAGATGCAGGTCACTGTTCGAGATTTTAGAAAGTGGTGGTGAAAATAAAGCGTTCGGGCCTGCATCGCGTTTCGACTGGAAAATCCGCATATCTGCCACAACTTACTAACACTGGGATTTTTGTCAATTCTTTTTTCATTGTACATAAATTCATTTTCTTTTTGTATATAAAATTTTCATTACCCCAATCCCCCATCTCATATTGTGTAATTATGGGTTTTAAGTAGGATAGTCATGGTATAAATTCTTTTGGTGTATGGTGCATGATTGTAGTATGAATGTGATATTTTGGTGAATGATGGTCACGAATGAAACTAGCCAAGTTAGACAAGTTAGAGTAAGTTAGTGAAAACCGATTTACCCACCCCCCTTTTTGGCCTTGTGCCGCATTACTGTATTATTTATGCAGAATAAATATTGTATCCAGTAAGATAGTTGAAACCTTGCGTCACGTCAGTACCCTTTCTAAAATCTTATTGTTGCCAGTATTGTTATTAATTGTTAACGTTGTTATTGCTTTCTCGTTACTTTTATTGTTGAACTGTTTTCCTTTTGACGTCGTTTTTTTTCTGCCCCGTTCTGTTTTGATTTTTAAAACTTTTTCTGTACTTTCCCCCCCCCCCCCCCCTGTTTTTATGCCTCTAGTTATTAACTAGATGGCGACCAAAATGACTGACAATTCTGAATGGTGTAAACCACCAAAGGTGTCTACTAATGTTAAAAAATTCGTGGAGGAGGCGAAGAAATGCGAACACATGGTCACGGTGAATGGAATTAATGTGGATTTACCGAAACCCGAAGAAATTAAAAAAAGAACTGTGACGATGTTTGTAGTCGACAAAAAAATTAAGAAATCTATCAGGGCCTCTCCTGATTTAACATGTAAACTACTGGCGACAGCAGGCTTTAAACCTCAAAGGTTGATCAAATGCAAGGGCTTCAATACATAGAACCCACTATTTCCTGATGAAGACATTTGTGTTAATCTTTCGCTAACACAAATAATCACACAAGAGTTCGTTTTACGTACGAAATACATGGGTAGAAGACGATCTTCTATTTCCATCTTTAATGTGCCGTTTTACGTCAAAGGTGAACATATTGGCGCATTTTTTCTTAAATATGGTGAAATCACAGACGTTAGTTTCGACGAGTTTTCAGGCACCTGGAATTTCGAGCTATTTATTGATAAAAATGCTTACGACAACATCCCCTACTATCTACAAGTTGGGGAGGAAAAAACTCCAAATAATATTAGCATGCGGAAGACCGGTTTGTTGGTTCTGCGAGCAACGGGGACATTTAACAATGGATTGCCCGCAGAAAAAATCCATCCAGAAGACGACCACCCCGATTACCAAAACATCTAAGGCAGGCCCCCTCCTTCATCCTCCAGCTACAATTGGTCACTAATCATATCAGCATCTAACGACTCCGACGACGAGTTTCCTGCTCTGTCTACTTCGGAAAAAGATAACGAATGGACTATAGTTCCGGGTAAGAACACCCCGGGTCGGGCCTCTCTGAATGAAATGAGAGAAAAAGAAATACTAAAAAACGACCGGGGAAAGACAGCTTTATTAAAACCAAATAGCTTAAAACTAAACTAGATTAAAAAAAGAGAAAAAAGAAGAAAACATAATTCATCTACTTCAAATAAAACCACTACCCCAAAACAAAGTTCCCAGCCGGCCACCAAACCAATAATCCCTAAAAATTCACACCTTCCCAAATCAATGCCCCCAATCACTGGACAAATTTTAGATAAACCTTACAAACTGATCCCACTAAGTCCCATCAAATCGTCCAAAAAAGTAATTTCTCCCAAACCTTGTCCCTTTGTCTCCCCATTAAATACCCCCTAAAATACTCCACCTGCGTCCCCCACAAAGCAACCCTCCCCTTCGCCTTATCCAGCATCTCCTATAGGGCCTAGCTCCCCTTCCCCCTCCCTAATGGATGACATGCCTCCCCCTCCACCTATTGCACAGAAGAAACAGAGGAGCTATTCCTTTGTAAGAAAAAGCAAAAAAACGCCTTCCTCTCTGGGGAGGATATTTGCAAGGTTACCAATGTCCAAGAAGAAAAAGTAAAGTATTATCACCTCTCTAATCTCAGTGAGCTGCTTAAATCCAAAGAAGTCGGGGGTATAACAATCGAAGACCTCTCAAATTTCCTCAACGCCCCTGGAATCTTAACAGTTGTAAGGAAGAAATCAGAAGCGAAGGCTCTATGGCAGATGCTGGAAGAGGCGAACAGCACTTTTAAATTCACCCTTCCAATTGCCATCTTTAAGGATGAAGTTTTATCTGTTTTAAGGAAAGATTGTGTTGGGAGGGTCCCCATAAGGTTACACCCCGCCCTGTATAGGATCGCTAAACAAACCTATCTTTTGGATGTTAGCGGCATCTCCCATGATGGTCAAATTAATGATCAGATGGCCAAACAATCTTTTGGGAGAGCCGTCGGCATCCTGACCACTTCTATATTCGTTTCTGGATCCCAACTCTAAGGCACCCTTATGGCTCTCTTTCTAGCGAGTTTGAATGTCCGGGGCCTGAGGGCCGACGCTCGTAAATTTCGAGTCGCTACAGACCTTCAGCGCCTCAGAGTGGATATATGTTGTGTTTAGGAAACCCACTTGATTTTAGGAGACTATTTAGGTGCGCTGGCTAAGGGGTTCCACGTTTATTCAGCGTACTTTATTTATTCCGCAAGGGGGGTTTCCTGGCTGATAAGCAAATCTTTAGATGCGTCGTGTGACCCTTGCTACATGGATCTGGAAGGGAGACTTTGCGTTTTGGATATTACCATAAAGGAAAAAGCATTTCAGCTCGTCGGGGTTTATGCGCCCAATAGCCATTCTGAGCTCGGTTCTTTCTTTCGGCGAATCGAGCATTTCTTGAATTCTACTACTCATTCAAGCGGGAAACTGGAACGCGGTCCTGGACCCCCATTTAGATCGTAATCGGCCTAGGGGTACTAACACCGATCGGGATGCTAGGTTATTTCGGGACTTCCTCGATAAGTTTGATCTCATCGATTAGTACCGGAATGAAAAGCCCCGAGATAGGTTATGAACTTGGACAGCTAGACGCGGCTTCGATTCGGTACAACTTTCAGGTTATATCGATCGGTTATTAATTAGGAGAGTCGACGTAGGATTAGTTGAATGTCCAAGTTTTGATAACATAGTTTACTCAGATCATAGACTTGTTCGGGTCCGTGTAAACTTAGATATACCTAAGCCAAGATTAGCTGGGTACTGTAATCTCAACACTTCGTTGTTCGATGTGAAGGGCTACCAGGAACAGCTATTACTAACCTTACAACAGGAATTGACGGGGGTTGTAATTGGGAATAGGAAGTTCGTACATTTTAAGAAGGTTATTAGGTCCTTTACTGCCGATTTTAGCAGACGACTCAATCTATCAACTAGGGCAGCTAAAGTGGCACTAGAGTCTAGATTAGATCGGGCGGTGGAGGTGGGGCATAGCTCTAGTGTTACTATAATTAAGGCCAAGCTGTCTTCTGTGGCTATCCAAGAACACCAGGCTTTAGTGGTTAGGGCGAGGTTAAAACGAGTGCCTAACGAGGCGACAAACATGGCCGCTGATCTGCGTGCAGAGGAGCGTCGACATGCATCTGATCGACATATTGCTCGTGTCTCATTGCCGGATGGGGGGCTCGTGACACCAAACGAAGGTATTCTGGAGGCTTTTCGTTCTCATTTCCAGAATATGTTTACTCGAGAACCCGGTTTGTCTTTAGCACAATTCGACCCCTATTTAGCAGACGTTTCTAGTCTTGAGGCGACCGAAGCGACTAGGTGCGAAGGTTGCATAACAGAGGATGAAGTCCTGTGAGCCTTAAAGCGGATCAGTCTTAATAGGTTTCCGGGGATTGATGGTTTGCCCTACGAGGTGTATTTGAGGATGTCGCACATTTTTGTTCCCTTGCTGGCAATTTTGTTTAACTCGTGGTTTATGAACGGGTCCATTCCCCAGTACTTGACTATGCGTTTAGTGAAATTGTTACGCAAAAGCTAAAATGGTGGGGATGAGTTAGATTATTTTCGGCCCCTAACAATGCTTAATGCGAAGTTAAAGATTTTGGCCAAGATCTTAGCCAATCGTCTGCAACTTGTTTTGCCTGGTCTAATTAACCCCGAACAGACTTGTTCTTTAAAGGGTCGGACCATTCAGGATAACTTGCACTCGATACGCTTGATCATAGACAAAATCGACACTGAAGCCGCGCTGATCAATTTAGATCAGTCCAAAGCATTCGATAGGGTGGACCATCGGTATTTGGAGGCTGTTTTGTCTGCGACCGGTTTTAGCCCGCAATTCCGCTCCTGGATTCGCCTCTTGTATGCGAACCCCAGTGTAAGGGTTAAAGTGAATGGTATGAGGTCTGAAGCCTTCAGATTGTCCAGATCTATTCGTCAGGGGTGCCCTCTTTCACCGATGAATTATGTACTTGTGTTGGAGCCCTTCCTAAATAGGCTAAGGGTGAATCCGGTCCTGCGTGGAATTACTTTGCCAGGTGCTTGCACCACGTTGAAGTACTCCGTTTATGCCGACGACTTAACTGTGCTTGTAACGAGCAATGCCGAAATTAGTGTCGTCGACAGAGAAATTAGAATATATGAAACGGTGACAGGGGCCAAAATCAACTGCGATAAGTCTGTTGGCTTGCGTATTGGTGCCTGGAAGGGCGTTTCATTGCAGGGACCCTTTGGCTGGACAGATGGGCCTTGCAAGCTACTCGGCGTCTTGTTTGGCCCTGATCTTCAGCTGGAGAAAAATTGGTCGGAAGTCCTAAAAGCGATTAGGTCAGCAGCTGGTCGGTAGTCCCGCAGAAATCTTTCGTTAAAGGGGAGAGCGGAGGTGTGTGCTTCTCACATTTATCCGATCATCCTATATCGTCTTTCAGTGCTCCCACTCCCGTCGGATACACTGCTGGAATGGAAATACAGCGGGCTCTTTTAAAGTCTTTGTGGATTGGAAGGTGCTATCTTGTCTGTCGCGAGATTTGTTACCTTCATCCTTCTGAGGGCGGTCTAAGTATGCTTAGCATCGAATTTCGATGCCACACACTTCGGCTGCTTTATCTAGACCGAATGAGTACACAATCTGAGGGAAACGGTGTCTTTTGGAAGGAAGACACTAAGAAAGTCTTTCCGGCTTTGAGAAGTGTGCACTTGGATAAGGGGGAGGCACACAGGTGGCCACGAAACGAGTGCTCCTTCTATCGCGAATGTAGACATGCGCTGCAGTTCCTTTCAAGGGTGACACAAAGCCTCTCTGACATCCTGCTGTTGTCCCGAAAGGCATTATATCGGGTAATGGTGAGGTGGACTGTCCGAGATTATGGGCCTCAGGGGCTCGCTTTGACGAGGGGGGAGCTCCGCTCAATCTGGCTTTGGGCGCCTGGGTTAAGGTGCTTTGACAAGTACGAGGCATCGCTGACCTGACTGACGATTAGGAATGCACTCTGGGTAGGCAAGAGGCTTCATTTAGCACGCTTGAGTAATTCTCCGACTTTTGTCAGATTCGGCAATGAGGACGAGACCATAAGTCACGTCTTCGTTTTTTGCCGCATCGTCGTGCCGCTGACTAAGTTTGTTGCAGACTACATGGTTCGTATTCTTAATGTATCGTCTTTTGACCTGGAACCCATTTAGGTATGCAGCAACTGGGCTCCGACAACTGATAGGCATACACGGTTTACGTTATTAAGCTTATTAGCCATTATGAGAGTTACGATTTGGAAGACTAGGTGCAAGACAGTCTACGGAGCTGAGACCTTCACTCCTCTCGACCTTATTGCGATTTCCAAATATTACCTGAAGGCTCGCATTAGCGCCGAGAGGATGTAACTCTCTTCGGCAGATTTTGGTGAAAGGTGGGTGACTGGAACGCGACTGTGCAGAGTGGCTGGCGCTAGATTAGAGTGGTATCTGGACGTGCCTTAGGCAGAGAATATTGGGTTCAGGAAACGAACACTGCTTTAATTTTAAGTTAGATTTAGACTTATTTTAAGTTATTTTCTGTTTAATTTTCTGTTGATTTTTAAGTTCAACAATTTAGCTAGTGTATGATTGATTCCATTACATGCCTCCCTTTTATTTTGTCCTTATCCCACTCCCCTTTGTATTTTCTGCCCCATGTTATACCCCCCCCTTCCCTCCCCAATTAGGTTACTGAGTGCCAGATTTGTCGGAGATGCAGGTCACCCTTCGATATTTTCGAAGGAGGTGTTCAGAAATAAAACGTTGGGGCCTGTATCAAACCCCTTTTTTCGAGTTTTCGATTTCGACCGGCAAATCGGCATCTCTGCCACATTTCAGTAACGAAGGGACTTTTTACTAACCTTTATTTCTTTTCACTTTTTCATTGTATATATCATTTTTGTATATATAAATTTTAGTCCCACTCCCCGTTGCATATTTCTTATATGGTTTTTAAGTAGGATTTCATGGTAAAGATTCTTATGGTGAGTAGTATGAATGTGGTATTTTGGTGAATGATGGTCATGATTGAAACTAGCTAAGTTGAGTTTTTTAAGTTAGAGATGACCGATCCTTTTCTCCTCCCCCCTTTTTGGTCTTGTGCCACATTTTATGAATTCGTTTACGCGAATAAATATTATCAAGTAAGATAGTTCGAACTCTACTTACCAGGCGCATATTTCTTTCTTCTGTACTCTATTTTCTTAATACACTTGTTTCTAATTTATACAGTGTTCGTGTCTTCATTTCGGTCCCTTTAAACATAGCCACAACAACTTCTCTCCATTTTCTAATCACCAGACAACAATTAGCAATCTGGAATTACGTCAATTTTTTCCTACGTACTCATCTTTGAACAAACGAAATATTTTCGAATGAAAAAAGAATCCCGCGTAAGACAAACACTGGCAAATGCACGAGGAATTTAAAGACGAACGTGGAGAATGCTACACAATCGCTAAAGTTTTAAAACAAGTTTATCCGACGGACAAAGAAAAAGAAATCTCGAAAATCAGATTTTTTATGCAACTAAATTCACGTGATTTTTTTTTTCGTTCTTCGTCTCTTACGAAAAAATATCAACTAAGTTATTTTTTCTAGAAGGACACTCGTGAATCATCATAAAAAAATACTACCGCTGAAATTAAAAACTTTCTTTGTCAAGCAAAAAAAAAGGGTTGACTTTTCTTTTCCTGGTTGAAGAACTAATTACGTTAGCAGCGTAATATAAAAAAAGAAGCTGTATTGTATAAAGACACAAGAGTAAACATGGAATACTTCAGAGCTATGATGTTAGAACTCGTTAAATTCAAAACCAGACAACAGGCTCAAATGGAAGCTAGGTTTAAAGAAAAACTGCTTATCCAACAACAAAAAGCCGACGAACAACGACGAATAGCTGATGAAAAACAGCAAAAGTTTGAACAACTATTGCTACAAACAATATTGAATAGGGGTCAAAATACCGACAACGAATACGCATTTTCCCAAAATACTGTCTGGAGTACAATTGACAGTTTTTCTTATTCTCCAGACAACGGTAGAACATTCGCTTCATATTTTAGAAGGTATGAAGATCTTTACAACATAGATTGCGAAAATTGGGCAGACGCTAAAAAAGTTCGATTACTCCTTAGTAAATAAGAGACCATCGAACATACAAAGTTCGTTGACTATATATTACCCCGTAAGACCAGCGATTTAACTTTCTCGGAAGCGATTAAGTTATTGACGGAGTTGTTTAGCCCCCAAATTTCCCTTTTTCACAAAAGATGGAAGTGCATAAATTTAACGAGAAAAGATTGTGAGGATTACACGACTTTCGCATCAGTAGTGAATAAAAACTGACGATTTCAAGCTTGCCGAACTAAGCGCAGATGATTTCAAATGTTTAATTTTTGTGCAAGGATTCATATCAGCTAAAGACGCCGAAGTAAGACGCAGAGTTCTGAATAAGCTAGAAAATGAGCCGAATATAACCTTACAAAAAGTCGCAGAGGACTGCGAGAGATTTGTAAGCGTGAAGCAAGACTCGAAAGACATAGAAGAATCGGGCATAGCACACATAAGAAAGGTACGAAAAAAATGCCCTAATTTTCCTTCAAAATCAAGTCAATCCTAAAAGAGTGACTATTCGCATTTTTCGCCAAAAACACATCTCCCCAGGAAAAAACAAAACAAATTACCACCTAGCCCCTGTTCGCGCTGTGGTATTCTTCATTGGAATATGGATTGTCCCTACCGGTTTAAAACTTGTTTAATTTGTAACAAAATCGAACACAAGAGCTCACATTGTAGAGCAAATAAAGGATTTAAAAGCGGGATAAAAATCGCAAAATCAGACGAACAGGATAGCATAAACATAAAGAAAGTACGTTCAAGTACAAATCCTTAACGAAAGAATAAAGTTACAATTAGACTCCGGGTCTGATTTGACTATCATCAACCTGTAAACATGGAAAAGGTTGGTTAAACTAACCATGTTAAAATCAAACAAAATAGCCAGGTCGGTGACTAGGGAAAAATAAAATTCGAAGGTGAGATTATAACTAACGTTAAGTTTAACGGAAAAACCAAAAAATTAAAAATGTTCCTGTTAAGAAACACTTGCAATTTATTTGGATTTACCCATTAACGCTTTTTGCCAAAAAATAGAAAGCATGACAACCGAAGCAGATCAATTAATAGAAGATTTGAAAAAAACTTTCCCAGAAGTTTTTTTCAAATTGTCTGGGTCGATGCAAAAAGATGGCGGCAAAATTTGAATTAAAAGAAAACATCCCACCCGTTTTTAAAAAGAAAATAAATGCACCTTTCGCCTCACTCGAGAAAATTAATGAAGAACTAGACAGACTAGTTAAGACCGACATTCTTTCTAAATTTGAATATAGCCAATGGGCTGCTCCGACTGTCTATGTTAAAAAGAAAACTAAGGAGATCCGCGTCTGCGCCGATTTTTCGACTGGATTGAATGCATCACTTAAGGATTATCATTATCCTCTTCCGTGCCCAGATGAAATATTTAGTAAATTAAATGGAGGAAGATTTTTCTCCAAAATAGATTTAAGTGACGCATATTTACAGATTCCCGTGGAAGAAGAGAGCTCGAAACCATTATGTATTAACACCCATCGCGGGTTATACAAATTCGAGAGACTCGCTTTCGGTGTCAAGGTCGCACCAGCCATATTCCAGCAGGTGATGGATACTATGTTAAACGAACTGGAATTCGCAATAGCATACCTAGACGACATCCTAATGACTAGTCATACCAAAGAACAACACCGGGAACACGTTTACAAAGTTGTCTCGCGAATCCAAGAGTACGGTCTCCAACTCAAGGAAGCCAAATGTGATTTTTTTATGGAGGAAATCAAATATCTGGGCCACATTATTGACAAAGATGGCAGAAGACTAGACCCAGGACGGGCTACTGCAATTCAGGACATGCCGGCTTCTGAAAATGTCGCATCTTTACAAAGTTTTCTCGGACTGGCTAACTACTAACAAGTTTTCATACCTAATATGCAGAACCTCCGTGCTCCAATGAATGGACTTCTGAAAAAAGACAACGAGTGGGAATGGACAGCTGAATGCCAGGCGGCATTCGAGAAAACGAAAAAAAGTCCTCACATCCGATCTTTTTCTAACTCACTATAATCCAGACTTAGAGATTATTGTAGGTAACGACGCAAGCTCATATGGCATCAGGGCATGCATTTTACACAAAATGCTAGACGGGACTCACAAACCAATAGCTCACGCATCGAGGACACTGCTACCAGCAGAAAAGAACTACTCCCAAATAGAAAAGGAGCCTTTAGAGATCATATTTTCAGTCTCGAAATTCCACCGTTACATACACGGGAGATTTGTCATTTTACAAACGGATCATGAACCTTTACTCACAATATTTGGGTAAAAAAAAGGTCTGCCCGTACACACAGCTAACAGACTGCAGAGGTGGGGAACAATCCTTTTAAATTATAATTTTAAGATGGACTACCTCCCCTCAAAAAAATCTGTCACGCTGACGGATTATCAAGACTCATCCCAAAACGTAGTGAACCTCTGGAAGACACTGTGATTGCCTCCCTTCGAACGGAAGGAGAAATTAACTCGACATTACGGAACACAGTAAAGGAACTCCCCGTATCACTGCACGAAATAAAAATGGAAGCCCTCGGTGACTAGTTTATTAAGATGACCAAGACTAAATTAATTGAAAAGGATAAAAAAACTTCAGACATTTTCTCCCTATGCGATGAGCTACTCTTGTATAGTGAGAGAGTAGTCATTCCCAAAACTCTTCAAAGGAGAATTCTGAAGGATTTCCATGTTGGCCACCCAGGGACTACAAGAATGAAAGGCTTGATGAGCTACGTGCACTGGCCTAACATGGACCAGGATATCGAGAAAATCGTGAAGACATGCAAAGGCTGTGCATTGGCAGCAAAGGCACCTCCGATCAAATACAGTCCTTGGCCAAAAACGGACCGACCATGGTCCAGGATCCATATAGCCTTCGCAGGCCCATTAGACGGTTTCAACTATTTAATTGTAGTAGATAGTTTCAAAAAATGGCCCGAATTGTGCCGATGCAAAAGTCCAACTACGGAAGTAACCATACACTTCCTTCACGAATTGTTCGCTCGTTTCGGGGTGGTGGATTGTTAAGTCAGCGACAACGGAACCCAGTTCACATCCGCTGAATTCAAGGAATTCTGTGATAGAACATATTACGACTCCAGCATACCACCCGAGATCAAATGGCCAGCAGAGCGTTTTGTCGATACACTGAAAAGAGCCCTGAAGAAGGCCAGAGGCACTCCTACAGAAAAAACCCTACAACAGTTCATTCAGGTGTACAGGATCACGCCAAACACGAATACACTATCTTCATTATCCCCTGCTAGGGTAATGTTTGCGCGCAATATAAGATCCGTCTTTGATAAACTGCTGCCAAAAACAGACAAAACCGGAACTAACAAATGCAGTACCAAGAAAAGGTTACGTCCCAGGCGAAAAAATATTTTTTTAAATGTTTAAATATAATAAATCGTTCTGGGAACTGGGGACAATTGAGAAGCGGATTGGAAATATGGTATACATAATTCAAGGCCCCAAGTTCTCTCATAAAAAACATTTAAATCAATTAAGAAAACGACTATCGGACGACACCCACAGCGCTCCCCAGGAAGAAGAAGAAATTATAGACACCATATATGACACCTGTGACATTGAGATCCCCCAGGCAGCCACTGAACCAAGACAATCAACAAGGAAGCGAAGACTAACGGATATGATAGTAATAGACCCGAAAAGGAAACGCTATTAATTCTCCTGCGGAGGTAATACTTGGGAGGGGGATGTTATGGTGACTTACCTATGTACAACATGAACTCTTCCTCTTTGCTCAATAAATGCCAACGGCAATTAACTCTCGCCGGTATCCAGTAAGATAGTTCGAACTCTACTAACCAGGCGCATATTTCTTCCCTCTGTACTCTATTTTCTTAATACACTTGTTTCTACTTTATACCGTGTTCGTGTCTTCATTCCGGTCCCTTTAAACAGGGACACACCAATAATGCTATTTAGTATTACATTCTCTGTAAAATAACATTCATTTCTGTAGTTCTCCATTGTTATAAAACTCGTTTACCAAGATTGACATAGATTTATACCCCTCTATCGTTAATCATTAAATTATTGAATTATCTGCACTTGTTTTTTTATTTGGTAATTTATCGAATGGAAGAAAATATAGACTTTTAAATGCCCAATGGAAGAGATTATTTTTGATATCGTTTCTCAATTTTTAGAAGTGAATCTTGTATTGACTTTACTTAATACGACTCAATGAGCCCTTTTCAATGTACACACATATTCTAAATTATTACAAATCTTGTTTAAAGTGTGGCATTCTCATTTTCAACTTGTTATTTGAGTGCTTTTTATGATGCTTTCATTGACACTTGAAGATTTTTTCCATGAAATTTTATTATGATGCTGTACACTTGATGCTGTACGATCAGTGTTTTTGTTTACTATTTATATTTATTTCAAGTTTTTTTTTCATTGTTCTGGAAACCCTTGTTGCTGTCTTTAAGTCTAAACTGAAAAAAATCACAATACTAAAATCACATAACTTTTATCTGACAATTTATATATATATATATATATATATATATATATATATATATATATATGTTCCTTTCAATAGTAGACAGTTCTTCTTTGCACTGACGATTCATGTAAAAGATGAAACGTATATGTATGTAAATGAAAACAAATATTTATAATTACTTGTCACCCCTTAAATGTAGGCTGGGCTTTTTAGCGAGTAGTACTAACACATCTGTCATCATGGATTCAATGCAATGTTATTTTACAATAGTAAAACACTTTACAACAGCTGCTTTTTAATAGGATTACTCTCTCGCTGCTTTAGCGATTTGTTGACAAATGCCTTGTAGGCTAGTACGTTGGAATTTGAGTTTGAAATAAAGTTCGTGTTTCGCGCTTCGAACCTTGATACTGGTCTGAATAATCCTTCTCTACACTGAAGATTCCAGTAAAGAATGTAACGTATACGTATGTAGATAAAAACTAATATATATATATATATATATATATATATATATATATATATATATATATATAAAAGTAAGGCTACGAAAATTTGTAAAAACACTTTTTCCAACAATAGTTTATTATTTTATCATTTTGTAATTTTATAATTTTATAACGCGAAAGAATATCTGAAGAGAGCATAAATGCTTGTAACGCGTTATAAAATTATAAACTATTGTTGAAAATAGTTAACAAATGTTGGTAGCATCACTTCTTTAAATATACATTTTTCTCTTGTAGAAACTGCACATATGCTGCATAACCATCTAATCTCTCTCATCCTCTATTTCTCCCCTTCTCTCTCTCTCTCTCTCTGCCTCTCTCTCTCCTTCTCTCTCTCTCTCTCTCTCTCTATATATATATATATATATATATATATATATATATATATATTGGGCATAGTAGTTAGGATATTTATTCCAGTCCGAATCTACAAACTGCACTCGACTCTATGCGACCGCCTGCAAACGCCAGTTCTGCATTGATGAGGGTAGAAAAACCCGAAACGATGTGATCTGTAGGTACAAAAACACAGAAATATTTTAAAATATTATATATATATATATATATGTATATATATATATTTATATATACGTACATATATATATATATATATATTATGATATATATATATATATTATGATATATATATATAGTATGATATATATATATATATATTATGCTATATATATATATTATGATATATATATATATTATGATGTATATATATATATATATATATATATATATATATATATATATATATATATATATATATATATATATATATATATAAAGAGATAGACAGGTCGAACGGAAAAGATTTAATGAGTAAGGCCATCTTAAATTAGAATAAAACATTTTTTCTCATCAAAGAAGCGTGGAATTAAAAAAATATAAGAAATTATACAAATGTTGAAGTTTTTTCTTGAAACGTTTTCAGTTGAACAAGGTATTATTATTTCAACTAGCCACAGAGAGAAAACGAAAACTACAGAAAATCATCGACTTCTGTTTAAGCTTCCTCTACCTTAAGACTTGATAAGGTGATGTTGCTAACAATCGCCCCAACAACGTTGAGGTATACATTCAACCTAGCGCTGTGAAGCACCGTTAAACAATCATCTGAAGGTATGCACAAGCAAAAATATATGTAGAGCCAAAAAAAAAAATGAATGGTGCAGTCGTGCGCTTTTCAACACACAAAAGTACCCACTTTATTATGTATATGAATAGTACGTTGAACATGTTGGGAAATTCTTACTTCTAAACTATGGAAAATATTGTCGCTGTAGTAAGCTACACAGGTATTGTTTAGCAAATCATCAAGTAAAAGAGTTAATTTACTTTTCATTTCTCGCGGTAAATATTAGCAACAAATGAACAGTAACATTATCAAATTAAAATGACATTCTTTAGTATGGTGAGAATCCCGCTGATTGTCAGTTGAAAGAAAGTTGCAACATCAAAAAATAATCGCCCTGTTCAACGCTTTTATAAAATGGCGTTTATTGCTATCTTTTATTGGTTTTCTTTTGTAGTTTATTTTCAATAATTTGACAGATTACATTGAAAATTATTTAGGAACGCCAGTCCACGTTCTCGTCATCTGAACACAATGTTGTTCAGTACATGTCAGCCATTTTTGTTTCGTCTTGTGAATTGCACGAATAAAGTGCACCTTCTATTTAACGCATGCTATAATTTTGACATTCACCGCAACGCAATGCATCCATTTGATTGTTTAGACGGAATATTCTTTATGACTAACGATGACATGTTTCCTCACCTTTTTTTTCTCTCTGAATAAACTTTATATCCTTTTAAAGGAGGCCCTGTGCGATAAAGGGTTTTGCAGCGTAGAAGTGTTTGCGCAAACTCAAGCCGAATTTCCATTGAACAAGTACAGTTTCAGTACAATCTCAATAGTATTATCTGGTACTTGGTACGCAATTTACTCAAAAAAGTTGTAGATGGCTTTCTTAAAATAAAGAAGTTTCTAGGGAATTACATTTAATCACAGTCCACGAGTTTCATGTATATCGGTTTGGAGAGATGACGACGTTGCAATATTTCACTTCACAGGGATGCGTCGCCATCCTCGGAAATACAGCTCCTTGTATTTCCAAATAGTCACCCATCTGTTACTGACCAGGCGCAACGTCGTTTAACTTCTATGATCTTACATGAACGGTGCATCAAATTAATTATGGTATATATATATATATATATATATATATATATATATATATATATATATTGTTGAATATAACACACAACTTATGTCTGAATATTCTTTGGTGAGATCCTTTCAATGGTCCGAATCGGAATCTTAGTTTCGGAGGGGAATTGACCGATAACTTTGTCATAGTTTTGATTTGTATCCCAAGTACTTCCAGACTCATCCGGGTCCATCCTCAGGGGAATGAGGATAATCAGGTACAGACCATGTGTTAGTATTATAGATGGTTTCGGCGGGACTTATGTAATAAATACGAAACTATATAAGACACACGTTGTTTATGAGTTTAAATGTCCTTTGGGAGACTGTCTCCGACAACCAAGAAAAAACATATACATACGTTGTACTACTACAACTTAATCGTGGACATTGACGATGCATTTGTCTAATACTAGAACCATAGCCTAACACTTAACTAACGACCATTCCCGCCGCCGATTGGAAATCAGAAAACACTTAGTAAAAAATAACAAAATCTTAGAATATAGTACTAACAAACAAAAACTCCATATGTTAGAAGCCCTATATATAAAAACTAAATTATTACATAATTCCCACCACAACAATTTATAATACTAACACATGGTCTGTACCTGATTATCCTGATTCCCCTGAAGATGGACCCGGATAAGTCTGAAAGTACTTGGGATAAAAATAAAAACTATGGCAAATTCATCGGTAATTGCCTTGCGAAACTACGCTCCTTATTCGGACTATTGGAAGAATCTACCAAAGGATATCCAGACATGAGTTGTCTGTTATATTAAACAATACTTACCTGCAAGAGAAGATGCTGCCTATATATATACATATATATATATATATATATATATATATATATATATATATATATATATATGTGTGTGTGTGTGTATATATAATGACGATAGAGAACCCGAAACAACGTCGTCTGTAGGTTTAACACACTTTAATATTTAACACATATATTTATAGTTAATGACCCTTTAAAGTTTAATAGTCATAATAGTAGAACGTTGTTTGAGATTGCAAGATTAGTGTATTCTTGCGATTATGCAAACCTTACAAGAACGTTGAACACTAGCGCCAACATGCCACTTGTCCCCGCTCCTCGAGTAAGTGCACATTCATTTCGCGGCCGTGTATGCTTTGGTGTTAAGCTCGTGCTTCTAGTCTTAATCTGCGAACTTTGTTCGAGCCAATGCGACCGCTTGAAACCGCCACTCCTGCACTGATGAGGTTAGAAAACAATAAATGACGTCGTCTGTAGGTATACAAAAATAATATTTAAAAAAATATTTATACATATGACTATATATATATATATATATATATATATATAGTATTCCTGCTTGATTGACCGTTTTTCACAATATCGTGACAAAAGTACACAGACTAACTTTATATTATTATTACAGAGACTGTGTATATGTGTCTGTAATCGAAATTACGTCACGCTTTTCAAGGTAATATTTTAAGTTTAATATTTCGAGATTTTTTGTCAGGTATACATTTTCTGTTTACTGCCATTATCCGTGTCGATTATTTGCCATGATATATTTTATACTAAGCTTTATTCACGCATTGATCACTTTCGGAATAAATACTGAAAATATATAAACAATATATTATATCACTTTGTGAAATTATATGTCTATATGCATAGATTAATTATATAAGTGTTTATTAGTTTACTTATTTGTTTACGTATTCGAATACAAAATGTTATATATATTTATATATATATATATATATATATATATATATATATATATATAATGACAGATACGGTTCTATCATACTGTTATGTACCGGAAATTTCGGAGTAAAAAACATCTTACACGCGTTTTAGGAAAATTGTAGGCCATAATTGAACAAATTCGATTTGCCACATAAATATCTCGTCTTCAGAGTTTGTGGTTAGATGAAAATCATACAATATCAAAGCAAAAGTACATGCAAACAAACATTTAAAAATGTACAAACTACGTCAATGGAGAAATGGAGGTGCCACGAACCGCAAATTAATTTACAAAATATTAAAAAGTAAAATTTACGGAACATATCTAGAAAAAGATAATCGAACAAGCTCCTTATAAGTCAAAAATACTCACTCAAATTAATAAATTATAAAAATTAATTCGTACATTGAGCCTGTATAACTAAAATGTCGTTCATTCGACAATTTTTTCCAATTAAATATTTCTTAAAAACAAGTGTAGGTAATTATAAAAAAGCAGCTATGCTAAGATCAGTTATATGAACTTAAAATCTAAAAGAATTTAAGAGTTTTTTACAGAGAATAAATGAATATATTTACATTTTGTAAATACATTAAATCTTTACAAATTTCAAGTTAAAGGTTAATTTAATTATTGCTATTTAAAAGAAAATAACAGATAAGGCAATGTATCATGTAATGGTTTAACTATTGAATCTTCAGCTTAATTTTACATTGGGAATTGATTGTCATTAGAATTGATCTGAACTATATAAAAAAGTTATATTATCATTCCCACCCCTATATATATATATATATATATATATATATATATATATATATATATATATGTGTGTGTGTGTATTCTTTAAATTTTGTAGCACAAAGTACTTATAATAGCTCAATAGGTTAAAGCTAGAGCTATGCTATATTTAGTATTTTTATGTTGTTCTATAACACATCATCATCACAGAGGACAGATTCACGTAATTTTTTCCAACTTATTTTTCATTTTGCAGACAATTGTTTCAGCTAACATCAAGATATTTGTAAAATGCTCCTATGCATTTATATATTTCTTCGTTAAACTATTCTCAGTGCAAATTGTACAAAAACAAATTCAAAAAACTTTTTTAAACTTGGCGATAATAGCCCTAATTTGCTTGACCAAACGTGTAAAACCGGTCGCATTAAGGGCAGTCATTGATTATCTGCAGATAATTTATTATCTTCTTCACGACGAGAGATCATAGCAGCTTAAAGTTGAACACTTGATAAAAAGATGACAAAACATCTTATATAAAATTTGTTATTTATTTTCTTACTACATTTCGAAAACAATAAAGTTAAAATCGTCAGCACTGGGCAAAAACGCATTTCGTCTGTGTGACAATATTTTTTTACGAATGCCTTCTTTCCCGTGACGACAAATGAAGAGAAAAAGGTTCTACAAAAATGAGAAAGAAAAATTAACAACAATAATAGACAAAAAGAAAAGAAGCTAATCGTAGAAGTTTACTCAGCAGCCGTACTCCACGCCGATTGCTACCAGGTTATTTCACCTTCAACCCTCTGGCACTGAAGAACTTGGGTAACTTTGACAACAAATCTGATTGCAGAAAGTTTGTATAATTCTGATTGACAATGGCCGCTTTTAATGTGTGGTATAATGATGCTTTGGTCGGGATAATAATGTTATATCCATCAGCTCAAAGAAAAATATCCATAATATCTGCAATGTTTTTTGAATTTAAGAGAGTTCTCCTTGATATATATATATATATATATATATATATATATATATATATATATATATATAATACAGTGTTATATTTCCTAAAAAATAAGAACACACAAAAATAGAAAAAAAACGCAAATCACCGGCGCTAACAGAAAATAGATGCAATCAAAATTCAAAAAAATCTAAAAGAGATAATCAACTACTTATTTTTATTAGAAAGCACATCCGTGTTATTTCCTTTGACCCCTATTTTTAAATCATGACAAATAAAAGTAGTTATATAGAATTAAATAAAAGACAAATATATTTTAACTAATATCTATTCATAAACGTCTCACCAATTTTTATTAGTTTAAGTGATAATTAGATATTATTCAAATGTTTGTCGACCAATATCTATTTTTTAATTACTCTGGGAACGTCTAATGTCCATCGAGATAGAACCACTTGCGTTTGACTAAAAACCAATACACACACACACATATATATATCAGGTTAAATGTGTGTATTGTGTGTATACTTTCATACACTTGTATGTGCAGAATTCACTCCTAAACTGTGTAAGCTATATCTTGTTTAATTAAATTTAATGCTAAGGTGTTACAATGGGTGAAGTCTTTCGTGAATATTCAGATTTTATGAAATTTTACCAATAGGTATTCAACATCAGTTTATAAATATTCCTACGATTTCGGTTTATTTGGAGTATTTTAAAAAGGTTTCAAGGGTATAATATGGGAACAACCACCCTATTAAAAATTCAAATATATCAGATTTTAATTTGGGTTGATCTGCAGACATTAGACATCAATTAAGCAAAACTAATTGCTCTTGAATCTATTTTAAAAAAACACTCTTAAGCTTAAGTCTTAAATTCGACACATTTTCAAGAATACACCTCGTGTGATATATTTTGATAAACAACTTACATCTAATTTAGTATCATTGTATATTGATTAAAATCTTCGTAAATGAACGCAAAATGTATGTCTTCCAGTATATATATATATATATATATATATATATATATATATATATATATATATATGTGTGTGTGTGTGTGTGTATGTATATATATATATATATATATTAAAAGATGTGTTCATACTGTAGTTTTACGGGTTTCACCGATCATCAGATGTGTGTCACGTGTTATTTGGTCTTTAGAAAGGGAAAGTCTAAGTTATGAAAATTATCTACTCATATTGTTTCTCTATGTTCTATCTTATTTATTGTTTTTCTTGTATGATATACACTTATCTTTATTGTATAATTTTAATTTATTTACTTTTGCTTCATTCAGTAGTTGCTTTGCTTCTTAATGAATATGTTTGGTTGTTTAATTAATATGTTTCGCCAATTGTGTTTATCCTACGGCTTTTTCTGAGTCTTTGTGTCTATATCTATGTATAAATTCTTGTTTTTTTTTTTAAATTAATGTTGTTCAATATTTAATCTACATTAAATATTAAAATGGTTTTATATTTTTTCGTTTTACATTATTTACAGTTTCTACTTTTGAGTAAAGAGGTTATTCAAGATTTCCAACTTGATATTAGATCTAAGCTTGTCACTTTCTGTTCATATATATGCTTACACATTATAGTGCTGTTTCAGTATTTCTCAGCCTTAATCGTGATGATCATACGTCCACTTGGTATGTATTCCGTATATATCTTCATTGTATATATTATTATTATTATTATTATTATTATTATTATTATTATTATTATTATTATTATTATTATTATTATTATTATTATTATTATTATTTAGGGATTTGTTTAATATATAATGGTTTATCGGTTTGTTATATCTAAGGCTTGTATGTTTAATTGTTTAGATCAAAGTTTATCTCTAAAAAAATGATGAATACATCCATCACAAGACAAAAGTTTACATATTCTTATATATATGTTATTACTAAGACACACTATCGATTGTCTGCAATACTTTACTATTAACATGCTGTCAACAGAAATATAAAGCGAATTTTAATACATTATCTAACGTACGATTTGTAATAGAATTGTAAACATCCATTATGTAGAATTGTACAAACATCTTATTTCTTTCTTTTTTATATAACTTACATGATTTTAAAACAAACTGTTCATTAAATAACACTTTTCACTTTTCGACAATCTACATGTGTTGGTTGATATGTAACGCTTTAAAGTTAACCGTAGGCGCGACGTATAATCTCATTGGCAGTATAGATATTAAAACTGAGTTCAAAGGTTACACATTTCTATAACTTTCTTCACCACTATATATATATATATATATATATATATATATATATATATATATATATATATATATATATATATATATATATGTGTGTGTGTGTGTCAAAAACAAAAGTGCGAATTGTTTATTAGTCTGAATCAACAGAAATTCGATTATCATGGCACCGGATCGCGCGGACCGTTGTGAGAGGAACCATCTTAAATTTATGATAACGTAAATAAGCCGGGGAAGAACTTTCTGGTTAGCTAGCGATAGTGGCGTTGTTCTGTCGGTCCATGATACATTCTCAGGTCTGACCTGAGCAAGTCACAAATGCTTTATTGGGTCAGAAATGTCTCAGGCAATAGAGAGTATTAACGACTCAATAACGACGAGATCTCGCACTTTGACCGCCATAAAGCAAAACTGTAGCGAAAATGAATGCCACAAGAAACGAACGAGATTACAACGATCTCAGTAGAATCAAACTCGTATATGAATGACAAACGTGTACTTGTTTCTATGTTCTTTCTCACGCAAAAAATAAAATGCAACTGCATCTATTTGTAAAAAAAGTTCCAACCGTATTCTTCAGTAAGTAAATTCTCAAACATCAATGGAGGAGCCTTTCTGGGGTTAACACTAGATTTCTATATGAGATACATAAATATCTGAGTGTTCAATCAAGATTCTCCTCTACCGCTCAAACGTTCATTTAGTAAAAAAGTGAAGAACACGAATGTTATTCTCCCTAAATGACCAGTTAACAATGTTATAGTATACATATATTTTTTTATTGATCTTAGCTGATTCTAATGTGTGTATGTTGAAGAAATTAAGTATGTACATCCCTCTAGAGTGCTGACGATTTCTAAAAAATGGTAAAAGATTTCCTTCAAATTAGAATTTATTTATACAAGATCGCGTCGGGAACAATCTTGTTTTATTATTTTATTCATATGTTTCATTAAAACCTACTAACAGGTGGGGACAAATGGATACGTAACCTTTATTTACCCTACTACATTCGTACGGCCATCTTTATATTCACTGTCAAACCGGAATGCTAATCATATTATCTCCCTTTAATTCTACCTCTTTGTTTCTTGTCAGTAGGTCTTAACTAAGCTAACGGGACTTGATTAACGCTATCTGCCTCATTTTACATCATCTTGGGTACTTATTAAATTGTCGTTTTTGCGTTCCGTTTACCTCTATCTTTTTTGTGAGTTGTTGTTAGTCATCAATAACACGGCGATAGACGAAGTGATTTATATTATTGATTAATCACCTTAACAGATCGATCAACGAGGTAATTATGTTCATGTCACAACATTTTTTCCTTGATCTTCGATTTTTATTTCCGAATTCGATTCCTCATGGGTTTACGATAATTATTTTATTTTCTAAAAAAAAACAACGAATGTCTGGACTCCATTTATGAAGAGATTTATTACATTTAAAACTCTACAGATTGTATTGTTTACTGCGAGAAAAATATAAAGACAGTAAAAAAGCAAATACAAGTTATTTAGCGATTCTTAGATGCATCCTAGCATCTCTTACTCATGCTTTGTATGTCGCTCGATAATTATTCTGTTTTAAATTACATCTTCATCAATAAACACGCCCATTGGATGGGCGTGTCTTATTTTTGACGGACCCAAGTCTCGCGATACGTGGCTCTGTATGTCGTTCGGTCTGTCAAGTTTAAATTTTAATTCAGATTTTCGAGTTTTTAATAGCACTTTCGTCGACCTGTCACGGTTTAATTGGAAATAGTATTTTCCTCTCTTTCATTTATAAGTTTGACACCTTTCTCTCTCTCTTTCAAAAACAAAAAAAATCCATGAACGCAGTTTCTTTCCTAGAACATCCTATCTGTAGAACAAGATACCACGAGTCTGCTTCCCAACCGACTACACCATGTTCGTCTTCAAGTCTAATATAAAAAAAATACTTGTTCAGTAATCCTCTTAATCAATTCCTCTTAAGTAATTTTCTGCCAATTCTACGAATTGTTTTCTAACCCTTTCATGGTGGCGATCATCGTCTAACATACACTTTTTTTAAACCCTTATCCCGCCTGACCTTAAAGTAAATTACATTCGTATGAATCAACACGGTACAATTCTGTTGACCGGCTTAATTTTGTTATTTGCATTTTTGCACGAAAGACCACGTAATGGTTTCCAACATCCCGAAGTGAAAGTGATCATATAGAACCGACTGGATTCGAACTTAGCATACCCTGACCGTCAGTCCGCGTCGTTATCTACTTAACCACGGTAACCGCCCTTGGTATTGATAAGCGGTTACTCACTAGTAAAAGAACGTCATTTTAGCATCTATCCTTTTTTAAACACTGTAACTTATGTATGAAGTATGGTGGATATTCGTTCGGTTTGAAATAAAATCTTTATCGGTCTGTCACGCTTTACTATAGCATTTTACTCGTCTTCTTACATTAACTTTGAAACAGCATTATCTGTGGTCTATCACACGTTAAGTTAGAAGTAGCATGTTCTTAACTCTTTCACACTTAAGTTTAAAAGTGCATTTTTGTATGCGTCTACCTATCTTCATAAGAGACTCTGTCAGTCGGCCGGTTTCTAAAGCTTACGGTTATAATATCATTTTCCCCACCTACACATTAATCTTTACATGGAATAGCATTATCCTCTTGCTTCCAGATTAAATTCGAAGTAGCATTTTCGTCGGCCTTATCACGCTTAGGTTTGAAATAGCATTTTCATTCTCCTGCTACGTTATATTTGAAATAACACGTTGTTGGGTGGACCATGCCTACTTGAGTAAGAAATAGCATGTTCCTATGTCTGTAACGGTTACGTTTTAAATAACATACTTATATGCGTTTGTATATCTCTATTAAAGACCCTATCAGTTGGTTCGTTTGTTACGGTTTAATTATAAATAGCATGTTCCTCCATTTATCACGTTGACTTTGAATTAGCATTTTCTTCCACCTGTCAGCTTATGATTCAAATAGCATTTACGTCAGTCTCTAACTTTTACGTTTCAAATAGAATTTTAATCTTTCTGTCACATTAAGTTTAAAATAACATTTTCGTAAGTCTTTCACCGTTAAGTTAGAGATTCTCTTACGCTTAAACATTTTCTTACTCATGTAACATTAAGTTGAAATAGCATTTTCGAAGGTCTGTAACGGCTAAGTTTTAAATAGCATTTTCCTTCTCCGCTCACGTTAAGATTGAAATAGCGTTTTTTTAAGATTCACAGAACTCTATAAGAGGGTCTGTCTGCACCCCATGTTTAAATTTGAAAAAAAACAAACCTTTCATTGCTAAACGCGCAATTTTTATTTATTTTTTAAAATGGAAATTGCTCCAGACAAGACATGAATCCACTTTATGTAAGGGTCTAAAAGAATACTACTTCAAGGTCAAAAACATCCAACGATAAGTGCTAACTGGATAGATTCCGACCAAATAAACAGCAATTCTCCCCCCTTTGTCAGAAACATCTCATCAAATGTGAGGACTAAAGGACAAAATAAGGGAACTGAGAGTTACGAGGATGCCGAAAGTAAACCCAAGGTTCACTTTCTTCTCTCCTTAAATTGAATAGAAGTATCTTCAGAAGATCAGGGTTTGCTTAAACTACCGATCAAATCTCAATCAAAATAAATTTATGTTTTAACTCAAATCCGAGTTAAACTTCCCTTTACAAATTCTACTTTTAAATAAGCGTTTAGCTACATGGTACGTTTGATATGGAAATTCTTTTGACAACCTTCTTTAACAGGGTTTCTGAATCTTTTTGAGGAGAACAGGACCCATGAATCTACTGGTCCGATTAAAATGGAATATTCATTAATTGTTTTAACTATGAGATGGCCCACAAAAGAACATAGACAATACCACAATGAATTCGCCCGGACGTATGCAATTGTTGGAAATAGACAGCAGCTGTTGAAAATAGAAACAATGGTAAAACACAAATGTTAGATCAAATAATCAACGTATTTTCGTGAGAATCTGCCCAACGACGTAGACGGTCTAGCCAACTTTCAGTTGTCATTTGGTTGATTTCAAGCGGAATATGTAATAACGTTCTATCAACTAAGTTTATAAGGATTTCATGGATGTGATCTCTGTCCTCTGTAATTTAAGTTAATAGAACACTAAACTTCAAATAGTACAATCAATAAATAATGTTTAGTTAAATGAACTAACCAGTATTGGCTTTTCGCCACTTAGCACTACCATTGTCTACATGCCCTTTTTCATATTGATGCTTTAAGAAATACATTTGAAATTGTTTAATACGTACCCTGCTCTAAATCTTAATTACTTCTTTTTGTTGGGAACGCTGTAGCTTATATATACAGTAGAGTGAACTTTTTCTTTGTACAGTTGACACGTATATCTTTCTAACCATGGTCTACATATACAACTCTGCTTCATCATCGATTTGGGCCTATAAGCCGTACATGTTTTCAGCAACTATACATTTTGTTTTCTTTAAATTCATCGATGTTTATAGTAAGTCCTGCAGAATATTTTTATTGAAAATAGTCATACATTAAGGATATCGGAGAAATCTTCACTCTCAGCTGCAGAGTTTCTACTACTGCACCCACGTACACCATACGTACTTTTTTTCTGATGTGGCACATACTTTTGTAGAACCGTTATTATTTCATATTACAATCTTACTATTGCACGGTAGATTTATTTTACTAATGGGTAAACACTTATAAATTCCCGGGGGCGACTCGAGGACAAAAGTTAAAGAGATGTTCAATGAGTCGATGAGTAGCACTACAGGAGGATTGGACTAAAATAGGTAGAATTGGTAAGATACATTTATTAACCAGGAAGATGCCAAAAACAAATATTTGTTTACATTAGACTTGAAGACGACTATGTTGTGGTTAGTATAGAAGAAGTTTCGTGATATTTTGTTCCATGAATAGGGTTTTATAGGAAATAAATTCTGTTCATGTAAGTTCTGTTTGTTTTTTTGTACATAGAGGGATAAAGGAAAGTTAATTTTGCTTGTTGTAACGAGACGATTTCTTGTTCTGAATATTTTCAGGATTGGGACAGAGATATTCTACATTTTTATACTAAACATGTATAGTCATCTGTCTATACTTGTTCTTTCTCTCAGACGCCTTCTATTGGCTAATCCAAATAATTTCTCTTAGACTCTCACTTGCCAAAATTAAAAAATACCGATTAACATTTATCGAACACTTTCTGTCTCTGGAGACTCAAAATACATTCAATCTTCCCCAATTACGAATTCAGTTGACACAATTTCTCTTCTACTTATTATAATATGATGTATTTTTACGGTATTGGGCAGTTACCCTTCGTTAACAATAATGGCGACAATTACGTTGTTAGCTAAGTTCATAAGCAATTTTATTTACAGCTTTTACAACTTGGGTTCACAGGCGCATTGTTAACGTACACGGCTGGTAAGCGATTATTGCTGGTTCGTATCTAACTCGATTGGATTCCTTTATTTATTATTTATACCATTTCTGAGTCAAGCAGACGATTTACGTGATTTCATTAATATATTTCTTCCACTATATGTCATTTATTTTTCTTTATAAAAAAGTCAGTTATTTCATTGAATTTTCTTTTAAGTAAAACATTCTATTTCGCAATAATAACTTATTTATAAAAAAAGTCAGTTATTTCATTCTATTTGGAAAGTATAACTTCTGTACAAAACTAAGTCTACTGGTTAAATTCATTTTAGTATATTTATAAAGTGAGCAATTGCTTAAAGAAAGTCATCCATTTTAATTTATTACTCTTTAGTATTTAACTTCAATTCAGAAACAATTATTTATTTTCATAACATACTTTATTGATTACAATAGATCAACTATAATGCAATTTGGTACATTACACTCTTTTATGGAAAGATGAGAAAAGGGTTTGAGTTGGGTAAGCTACCTTTAGCAGTGTGAACAACAGCGTCGAGTAGAATAATAAATCTTATAAACAATATCGTGGCCTTCTGCATCTAGGCACATAAATGTTATATATAAAGGGCATCGAGAGTGGTCCATACATATTTTCACTATTGAAATTTACAACTCTCAGTCAAATATTTTTTTATAATATTGATGGAATATCCATTATTTAAAACATATTAGTGGCTAATCTACCGAGTTCCGCATTAAATGTGTTATTGAAGCTAAATAGCTAAGAGTTCTAGTAATAGACGTTTTTCTTATTTTGGAGAGTTATGAACACCAATTTAATTATACTCCCGAGAAAGTTGATTTTATATATATACAGAAATTTAAAACATTAGATAAATGAATGGGATGGAACCGTTATCCCCAAACTCCACAGCAAATTGTAACGGTGGATGACACATCAGAGAGAAGTCAAAGAAAACAAGCAAACATTTCATCTACGTAACACGTTTAAAATACAGGTTCAGTAGTTTCAGATAACAAGTTGGTTTGAAACATCAAACGAACATATTTGCTAACGAAAGAGCAATACATAAATATAGTATCTGATTAGACGGGGCGTAAAATAGTTAAAGCTAAAAGAAAACGATTTAATAACCAGCTCTATCAGTTAAGGATACATTCGTTAATGAATTGGTGGATTTTAATAAGTTCATCGTATAGTTAATCAGCGCAAATATTAATGGTTTTATATGATGGTATCTTAGTAAACAGTCTATTTAAATCGAAGGGCGAGAAAAACTCAGTATTGTTGGAGCCAGGTAATTTGTGTATGCAGCACAGAAATTGTAAGGAATCAGAAATACATTAGACCAAATATAAACTTAAGTGCAAGCTTGACGATATCAACAAACTGTTTCACAATACTATGTTAGCTGAACCTGACATTGATAAAAAAGGAGAAATAAAAGATTGAGCTCAAGAACTTTAGGCAAGTCGTATAGGGTAATTCTTTGAGAATCAATATGGCGAATTAACTAGTGAACGCCTTTTGATTAGAACTCTCTCTTTATATATATATATATATATATATATATATATATATATATATATATATATATATATATATATGTATATATATATGTATATGTATATATATATATATATGTATATATATATGTATATGTATATATATGTGTATATGTATATATATATATATATATGTATATATATATGTATATGTATATATATATATGTATATGTATATATATATATGTATATGTATATATATATGTATATGTATATATATATATATATATATATATATATATGTATATACATATATATATATATAGAGAGAGAGAGAGTTCGAATGTAAAACACGATGAACGCCATTTAAAGATTTACGAAGCTAGCACTATAAAATTGTTACATTTCAACACTCGACCACACAGTCAAATTATGTTGTACATAATATGATACCAGAATAATTATGTCTTGCTTTCAATTAAAATAAGCTGTTATTCGAAGTCTATATTTAATATATTCGATCCTTTATTAACTATGGTTTCAATTTTATTTATCGCGTTTTGCATTCGAACACTTCATATATATTCATATGTATATATATATATAACACCAAGAAGCCTCTGTGTAGCTTAATTGGCATAAATATATGTTAATAACTTACTATATATATATATATATATATATACGAGAAGAATATCCGTCGAAGAACGCGTAAAATTAATTCCCCGAACAAAAATGTGTTACACTTTATGTCAGATACGAAGATTTAAATCAAGATATAATTTTTATAAAGCGTATGGCAACAATACTTTTACTAATTTTATCAAAATCAAGTACATGATTTTAGTTCTAGAATATGTCTAACATTTAAGGCTTCAGGCTAAGACATTTAAATTGAAAGTATCGTGCTTAATTTGTGTATAGTTACTCTGGATAAAATAAATACTAATGTGATATATATATATATATATATATATATATATATATATATATATATATATATATGTGTGTGTGTGTGAAGTTTGGGAGATATTTATTAATTGATGTCTAATACAGATTGTTAAAATTTCACGAACATTCGAGCTATCTGTATTTCAATGAATTACTTCTAGCCTTTTTACCCTCTTTGGACGAAACTAAATTAAACTTAACATAATCTACATTTAGACACCTTATGCCCATCAGCAGTGTTCAATAATTCATCATGATCGGTAAATTTGTTTATGAGTGATTCCTGTACAAAACAATATATAAACATAGCTAATTTATATATATATATATATATATATATATATATATATATATATATATACATATGTGTATATGTATATATATATATATATATATATATATATATACATATTTACATAGTTAACTTCAAACAACGCTAGTTGCTACTTTAAGCGTATAAGTCTACTGAGAATTATGGTTAAACGTGGTGGTGGGGGTCATCCTAAATCGGAGCACATTTCATTGACTTACTTGTAAAACAAGTAAAAGGATGCAACATTGCGGCGATGGGACAGAGTCTGGAGCTTGGTGGATAATCGGACCCTATTTCATTAGCGACTCTTTACTGACCTTATTTAAGAGGGAAAGACTAGTGGATGGGGCACTAGCTAAAATGTGCCAAAAATACCTCATGCATGGGCGGATGGTGGCTTTGTAAAAATATAGGATACTGTCAGGTGTGTAAAGTGTCCTAGCACGATAGAGGGAACACATTTTCTTTGCAACAGCCTTAGCAATGTCTTGTATATATTTGTTCCAATTCATGTTACCTGTAAATGTTAGGCCGAACGTTGAACTCTGAGGTAGGGTGTTATTTGACATGGCAATCGGTAGTTAAAGAGGTTTCTTCTAGTTGTTACAAAGAGCTTTGTCTAAACAGCATTAAATATTACCATCCATTTATGACTCCATTCCCCTACAGACTTGAGGTCATATTCTAAAGATTCAGCCATTGCCTCGGATATGTGTTTGTTCGATTTACGCACATGACGAGAGTAGAGTGTTATGTCCTCAGCAAATATACACACTTCATATACAATGTCATCAGAGAGGTCGTTTATAAAAATAATAAACAATAAATGTCCAAAGATCGATCCCTAGGGTACACCATATTGTATGTCATGTTTCTCGGATGAACGGCCATCAAGGACAACCTTGATCCTTCTTTTGGTAGGGTAGGATCTAATTATATTAAATATTTGTTCAGTAATATCATATGAATTATATTTTATGAGAGGACCTTTATGCCAGACCTCGTCAAAGGATTTAGATATATCAAGTGCTATCGCACTACCTTCACGTGTCTTGCCCAGTGTATGATATATACGTTCGCATATGATCGTTAGGATATCCACAGTAGACCGTGTTTGCTTAACTCCATAATGATTGTC
Source organism: Sepiola atlantica (assembly GCA_963556195.1). Classification (NCBI taxonomy): domain Eukaryota; kingdom Metazoa; phylum Mollusca; class Cephalopoda; order Sepiida; family Sepiolidae; genus Sepiola; species Sepiola atlantica. Next base: position 100,362,844 of record OY744521.1, on the reverse strand, counting down.
AGAAAGCGGTTAAGCATTAACAAGGTTACGGACTATGGCAAGATTGATTAAGGATTCAAAGTTTTTAGCGAAATGCGAGAGTAGATTGATTGGGCGATAATTCTGTGGGTCAGTTCTATCTCCAAAATTCTTTACGACTGGTACCACAAAGGCAATTTCCCAGCTATCAGGGAAACAAGATTAACCAAGGCATTTGTTGTAGATTTTGGAGAGGGTAGATGCCAGTTCAGCATAGAATTTCTGTATTACTATTGCTGGTATAATATCAGGCTCACATGCTCTTGAGGTGTCAGGTTTTTATGATATCCCCGGGATGAAATAGGGTTATTACCAGGTCATCAAGTGTGGCTTCACTCCACAATGTGAAATTTGGTAGGGGTGGTTTGCGGAATACAAAGTGGAGTTTGAGGCGAAACGCTGGGCAAGTAGTTCAGCCTTGTCAGTTGCCGTGCAAACGTAATCATTGTGTTTGGATTACGGGGGAATTGTTGATTGCCCATTGTTCACCACACAATTGAAGATTTTCTAGAAATCACGAGTACCATGTGTTTGCAACTGAATGCGTTTTCTTGTAATCTCTGTATACCTTCTTTCTGATTAACCTGTCTTACAATTTTTTCTTGGCGCTATAAACGTATTTCTATTCGCAGTTAACTTATGGCGGTCGAATTTTAAGAATGCCATTTCGAGGTGAACTATTGCGAAGAGTGGAGCTTGCTGTAGAATTTTTGCATGAGGACATGTGCTTCAATACCTGATTTGACCCATTCCATTTTCTCATTTCCGCACTGATCAGCAGAAAGAGTAAAGGTTTCATTCCATGGAGCGTCTATGATGTGATCTTCGATAGAATTAAAATAAGCCTGCTTGTTGTATCTAGTCGTTTTGAGCAGCAGCTGATTAGTTTTGTGGAAGAGACTTTGAGGTGATATCAATCATTATCACAAACTGATCAGTGTTTCTGAGCGGGCTATGGCCATTCGTCACACACGCCTCGGGAGTGAGGTCAGAAACAGGTCGAAAAGTGAAGCTTGCTGGTCCACACGATCAGGGAGGCGGGTTGTGAAAGTGAATGTCTGTTAGAGGAAGTGCGCTATGTAGAAATTATACGTGGAGTTAACAGCTTCGTCTCTATAGCTGGAGAATCCAAGCCAGTCACGGTGATGTGCATTCAAATCTCCAATAACATGTCTTAGGGCACTCGAGTCAAGTGAGAATGCTGTATACATATATGTGTATTCTCTCGTTCAGGAAATACCTCCTGATAGTCTCCATTGTCCTTCTGTAGTTTTTAGGGTTTTCTTCTCCATCTTTAGTGAACACCTTTACTCCCTGACATGCTGGCTTATTAGTGTTTCCATCACATTTTTATTTTAGTAAATACTTTAACATCATCAATATACAGTTTATATTTCTCTTAAAATGTTATAAAAAGAAGTTGAGGTAGAGAGCTTCCATAGAAAATTTCTTTTCTGTGTACGTATTCATTTTGTAACAGTCTCCATGTTTCTATTGCTTTGCCCATGAAATCGATAATTTTATCAAACACTTTGTACATCTTAAGATTTAAGACTTGAGAATAGTGACGTATGCTTTTTCTAGTCTATTCATGCCATGGTTATGCTCTTTCTTCTGTTACTTACGTTCTTAATTATCTCTTGGTTAATGTATAGCAGGTAATTTATCCTTTTTGTAATCTGCTGGAAATTATCCGCTTATTAAGAGTATGAGTGTCTTGTTCGTTAAGTTGTGTCGTGAAGATTTTCTACGTGGTGATTATGCAGGTTATAGGTCTGTAGTTATTTTGTGATAATATGATTCTCGCTCTCTTCTGAATAAATATGGTTCAGCCTTTAGGTATCCATCCCGGTATTCCTCTTTACAATGAATCTCGTTGTGTTTTTTATATTATATCTCTCATTAGGATTGACCAAACTAGTAATTATAAGTTATCGTTCACTGATAAGAACGCGCGATCTTTCCTGGAGTCTTGGTGACATCAAGCCTCCACAATCTCAAGCACTCTACGATTTTTTTCCGTCACAATTGAAAATCAATGTATGTTTTCAGAGTAGCCCTTTACCATTGATTTCATGCTCATACCGACATTAGTTTTTTTCTAGAAACCTGAGTGGTAATATACCTCTTGATGATTCTAGTACTCTCCGTGTCAACCCGATGAAGGGTGCTCTTCCTTCTCCTTCTTTCCATCCTCTTTGACGATTTGTGATAATTTTATGTGGCATCAACAGATGCTGGTGAAAACGCGTGTTTTTAAGTGGATGCACATTATGTTATTATTTTTCATTTTTTCGTTTACTTTTTGGCGTAATTTTCCTAACCGTATATTTCTGTTTTTTTTTTTTGTTAGAGGTTAGTTTGATGGACTTACTTATCATGCGACAATACTGATGTGAGTTTTTTTCGTACTTGTGTTTTTTTTTATTAATATTTCACTGGTTTTCATCACTGCCGTTGTTTGCATGGTGTAAATTCTCTCTTTGGTTCAAATTTCTCCTAGTCTTTTTTCAGATTTTTCGAGATTATACGTCGTGATCTTATCATTGGTATTACAGTTGTTCTAAATGTTTCATATTCCTTTTAGTTCTTTTATTTGTCTCTGTCAACTTCACCCTATGATGAGCTGGGATGGCGAAATCTACAATTTTAGATGTTTGTTCCTTTTTGTTGACTACTATCACGTCCGCTGTTCTTTAGAGTATGTATTTGTTCATTTGTATGTTCATGTTTCATATGATTTTATGTTTTACCTTTTCTAAATTTGGCACCGGTTTATACTTGTACCATTCGTCAGGATGTCCAAAATTCCTAGTGAACCACTTTCTCAATTCTGATTTTGTATTGTAAAAGCTAGTTTGCTTATAATGTGGTTTATCGTTTCGCTTTTTTGTCCACATGGTTTAAATTCTTTCTTATTCTCGATTTAGTTTATCCTGGTTTCGTGTAGTTTTTTTTCTATCTTGCTATTTATCTAATAATAATTACACTGGACAAGAAATTTAAGAAAAAAAATATTACTGGAGATGTGTACAGTGATTTAGACTAATTTGGGTACGCTGATTTCAAAGATCATAACCGTTTTGCTGTATCACGTCAGGATTTTGAGTTTCAGAAATACTCCCATTGCCTAGAAGTCAGGATTTCAATGAAATTTACAAAAATTAATTTATTCATTTATTTCATCATAAATGCTTCAAAATTATAGAAATTACAGAAACACTCTACTAGAATGTAATTAAAAATGCTTTACACATTTGGCTTTGCGTTTGTGCTGCTCTGTGTCAGTTTCACGATGCAGGAACCAGCAGATGTCGCCCATCATGCTCCGGTTGTGCCGCCCTTGGTAACGCATCTCCATGAGTGAAATCTCTTGGTGGAATCGCTCGCCGTGCTCGTCCGAGACAGCTCCCAAGTTGTTAGGGAAGAAGTTCAGGTGCTGGTGTAGGAAATGGATCTTCAGGGACATCCTGGAGCCAAGTTTCCTGAAGGACTCTAGCAGCTGCTGCACTATTTCTTCATAGTTGTCCGCGCGCTCGTTCCCCAAGAAGTTATCTGTCACAGCTTTGAAGCTCCTCCACGCTGCCAACTCTTTGGGTTTTAGAGTTGTCGGAAAAGTTTCGTCCTTCATTACCTCTCGGATCTGCGGTCCAACAAAGACACCAGCCTTGATCTTAGCCTCCGACAAGGTGTTGCCAAACTTCTCCTTCAGGTATAAAAACCTACGTCCATTCAGATCCATTGCCCGTACAAAATTCTTCATCAAGCCGAGCTTTATGTAGAGTGGTGGAAGGAAAATCTTGGCTGGGTCGACAAGGGCGACATGCTTCACGTTGTATCGACCAGGTACGTGCTCCGTCCGCTCTTTCCAATCAATCTTCGTCCAGTGATTCTTGTCGTCTCTGCTATCCCAGAGACAAAGGAAGCACATGTATTTCGTGTAGCCTGACTGCAGCCCTAACAGCGCCACCACATTCAAATCTCCGCAGATGTGCCAGTTGAAGTCATTGTACTTGATGGAATCAAGCAGCTGCCGCATAGTCTCATAGGTCTCTTTCATGCCGAACGCGTGAGCCAGTGGGACTGATGGTTTCTTGTTGCCATTGTGGAGCAGAACAGCCTTCAAGCTGTTCTTCCCCGAGTCGATGAAGAGGCGCCAGTCTGCAAGATCGTGATCACACCCAAGTTCTTTCAACAGACCGTTGATGTCACTGCAGAATGTCATCGTGTCTTCCATCTCAAAGAACTGAGCCATGTCGCTGTGACGTGCTCTGAATCAAGTAGATTCCACTGCTTCAGCCTTGATCCTAGCATCTCTGCCTTCGCCTTTGATAGCGAGAGATCTCTTACAAGATCATTTAACTCTCCCTGGTTCAGAAGGTGTGGTTCTTGTTCTTGAGTGTCGGGTTCAAAAGGTTCATCACCATCTTCTTCACCACTGCTTACAGTTATGTTCGGATCAGATGGACATGTTGGAACGGGGTTCTCGTCATCATGAGGCACAGGTTTACGAGCAGAGACGCAGTCAGCGTACTTGATATGGCCTTTATTCTTCCTGTTGAAGCCGGCGATGCTTGTGCAGCAGAAATAACAATCATCATGATGATTCTGCGGCTCACGCCATATCATGGGCACCGCAAATGGAATGCTCGCGCGCTTGCCCACCAACCACTGAGTCAATGCTGAGTGGCAGCTTGTGCAGCAGATGTGTGGTGCTCAGCTCTTTTCTTCGTCCCCGACCTTACACTCGAAGTAGTGAAAGTAGGCCGCCTTCATTTTCACTGCTCTATATACACTTCGCTGTTGTTCTTTTTGGTAAACCGACCACAGACATAACAGAAGTTGTCTGGATGATTGGTACAGGAACGTCTACTCATGTTAAACTGAAAGAAAGAAAAAAAAAATAGTAGTTATATAAGTACGTTATATCGTAGTTACGTAAGAGGTGGTAGGCTACTTCTAGGCAATGGGAGTATTTCTGAAACTCAAAATCCTGACGTGATACAGCAAAACGGTTATGATTTTTTTAAATCAGCGTACCCAAATTAGTCTAAATCACTTTACACATCTCCAGTAGCAAACATTTTGTTGTCCAGTGTTATTATCTCTACTTACTGGGAGTTATCACACAAGTCATTGTCAGTGATTTCTCACCGACAACAACCGGTGGTGTTCCCTACAGTATGAGTTACAACAAACCTATCCAGATTGCCAGTACTCTCTACCTCTTTTCGATCACCATCGCAACTGACCTTACGGTATCGCAAAAACCATTGATTTCTCGCTGGCAACGACCATTGGTCTCCTCTAAGATTTGGGTGGCAATAAGCCTCGCCAAAGTCTCAACACTCCACGCACTCTTCCAGTTACGCGCTGGTTAGTGCTGTCCCTCCTCGGTCTTCCCGTTCTTCTTGAATCTCTACGACTATTTTGTGTGGTGTCAGACGGAGCTGGTGCAATGTTTTGTGTAGGGGGGGCAGCTTATGACATTTCTTGCATTTTCTGTTCTTTTGTTCATGCGATGATGTTTTTCTGTGTTTTGTTTTCTTTCTATTTTAACTTCCATGTGACTGGTTATCGTTCGTAGCGTATGCGGTTGGTTTCCGTAAGATTGCAGATGTTTTGATACTTGCCGTTCTTTGTAAGTTCTCAGTGATCCCTTTGATACCAAATTCTCTCAGTATTTCCTCCAAGCCTTTTTGGACTGTTCCTAATGCTCCTACTATTATTGGTATTATATTGACTTCTTTCTGCTCTATATCTCTGTTAGATCTCTGGCGAGTTTAATGTACTTGCTTCGTGTTTCTGTCGCTTGATCTTCACTCCGTAGTCTGCTGGGACGGCAAAATCTACGATTTGGCAGGATTAGTCCTTTTTATCGATTATTATGACATCCGGTCTCCTTACTTGTATGAGTCTATCTGTTTGCAATTCTATTTCCAAGAACATCTTGTGTTTTTCGTTTTCCAGTACTGGCTTGTTTATTTTTGTGCCGTTTGTGCGCGTTTTCGAAATTTAAGTGTTTGCACAGTTCCAAGTGTACTGCTTTCCCCACACAGTCATGTCTGTTCTTGTGTTCTTTCTGGGATAGTTTGTTGCATTCACTTATTATATGATTTACCGTTTCGTCTCTTTTGTTCACACAGTCTGCATTTACTGTTT
>OY744521.1:100289164-100351664 GCA_963556195.1 Sepiola atlantica | reverse complement strand
GTAAGGGGCTATTGGGAAAAAAGGTTAATATATATTTTTTTTTGGGGGGGGTCAACTTAAATTGAGAGGTGCATAAGTAGAATTAATAATATAGTCTCGGCTTCAGACAGACATATACCAAATCACTATTACAAATGGTTTGATTTATTTATGTAGATCATTGTAATGAGCTATTTGTAGCGATGACAAACAATTAAAGCTGCCCTTTGTCAAACACTCTAAATTTGGTGACTTTTACAAATATCTGTTAGATTATTCAACGCCATAGTTGAAAGTTTTCAGAAACATAATTACATGTAATAACATTTCCTAAAATTGTCATTTCTGTTATTGAGAGAATCTCTTCGATTATTTTTACTCTAAAAATCAACTTAATAACTGAAAGATCCAAAGATAAATTTAATGTGTGTTCACTTGAGTGCAGGTGGAAACAAGTTCGAAAGATGTTGAAATATATATATATTTATATATATATATATATATATATATATATATATATATATATATATATATATATATATATATATATATATATATATATATATATATATATATATATATATATTGGAGAGACGGAGGCAAAAAAATAATAGAAAAACACAGCCGAGATCAAGATTAAATTTTTCAGAAAAAGTAGATAAAAACACGGACAGATGACTGTATAATAGCTCTCACTGATAATACAAGCGATTACTTAAACCCGATATCGAAATCCAACCGCTTTGTGATCAATAAAATCCTCTATCTTCTCTGTCATCGTAACTCGTTAGGATGGAAAGGGCAAATTAATACCTACATGTGTTTATATATGCATCATATTTTACGAAAAGCTATACATAATAATAAGCAACAGTAAGCAATTTCCATTTCCAGAATGCTCGACCCACGGTCGGTAACACACACATACACACACATGCACACGACCCCATATATGTATGTATATATATATATATATATATATATATATATATATATATATATATATATAATTTTTATTTAATTTAAATCACTTCAAATGTTATGAAGAACAAATTCACTCCATTTCACAAAAATCTGTTTTTATTACTAGCATACAATTGTTTCTGCTTACTACAAACATATTTATAAAATATCCTGTATCCTATGCATTTTTTCCTGGGGTAGCACTCTTCGGTGCTCATATATAAACAAAGAAAACAATGAAAAACATTAAATAACAATTGCATACATATAGCCTTTTAATTCAGTTAAAACAACGTGCCTAGGGAAAACCACGTGGAAGGCTTTTTCCTGTTTACCGACCCGGACACGTATAATGCATTAAGTGGAGATATTTTATTTTTTCACATATTTTCTTTTTATAAATTAAAAAATATAACATAAAAAAATATTTTAAAAACAACAAAAAATAAATACTAAATGTACTTGTCTTTTTGGGGGTAAATTTTTATAGACACTGATGAAGCATTCCCAAGAAAAATTATATTTTGTATATTTTGCCGCGGTCAAGACAGGAGTGGTGGCTATGTAACAGTTACCCTTTTTGGTGCTAAGTGGCCTGCCATTTCGAGCATGGAATGGGCTGATTTCGAACCATAGGTTACCACGAAAAAAATAAAAGAATTTTCAAATCGAGAAAGACAACGTGAGGTTCGAAAAGCAACAAAAAAAGAGAAAGACGGGAAAGACAGAGACAGAGAGAGAACTACAAACAGTAAGTAGAAAGTCGTTGTTTTGTTTGAGAAAAAAGGCGTGATGTGCCGTAGAAGTAAAGACAGCTAACAGATAGATACACGCACACGCAAAATCAAATATTAAAAAAAGGAAACAAAACTGAATAGAAAACAAGCAAACACACGCACGCACACAATCAAATGAAGGGAGTTAGAATGAGAGAGTTGACCTTTTGACGATGCGGTAAGCGTTTTAGCGAGGATCCGATGAGGATGGCCATTGGGCCGATATTGATCGTAAGGGGAATTTCCTTACATCCCAGGAGAGGCCGAAGGCCGTGTCTCTTCCAACTGTCGGGTTGGGATTGAATTATGTTCGCTATGTGTGACCCGTTGAAGTAGCCGGTGAGCTTGCGATTATACGGACAAAAAGTTGTTCGGTGTCACACGAGTGAAAGAAAAAGAATAAAAAGCGAGTTGTGGCCATGGAAAGATTAGCATGATTGTGGATATGTTGTGAGGGGACCTAAGAGTTTCCGCATTTGTATTGGTCAATCAAGCATGAATGATGATATATTTAATTTGTAGGAATCGGTCCGTCCTAGGTTTTGGATGTGACCGACCGTGCGCAGAGACATCTCTCCACCCTCACAACATAGTTAGAATCACGGGAAGGGTACAGTTAGCAAGCGATGCAAGCGATGCAAGCGATGCAAGCGAGTCCGATTCAACGGGGTTTGGGGTTAATTTGGTGTAGGGGAACACTTTTTGCGCGTGTTGGGGGCAGATATAGCCATGGATAGGTTCAACATCGAAAGAAGGTGCCGTATTTTAGAGTCCTGTCATAGAGATGGATAGGAAAGGTAATTGGATTGAGACCTGATGTGAGTATCGGAGATGCCACCTCCAAAATACACACTGTTTCCACAGAGGTGTCTAGAACCGAGTGCAGATATAGTGCTTAAGGATAGAAAGGCAACTAAAATTAAATTCCTGTGCTGACCATAATAGTTTATATGTTTTGAAATAGAGGTTTCTGTTTGTTCCCCCGTAATTCGCAATAATACCCGCCAGTTAGAGAAATTTACTGCCGGTTGTATACCGATGCTTGGGAGTGCGTGTGTGATGTGAATTGAGTTCCGAGGGTTGTGTGCAGATGCCCGTGGGATCAAGTGGTCAAGCAACCTTGCGACAAGTGAACGCCTTGCGTGTCCTATGATCGATTGTGACAGGGATGGCCATAGAGCCGATATCGATCGTAAGGAGAATTTCCTTACATCCCAGGAAAGGTCATGGGGTCGATTATGGCAGCCGAGTAAAGAGGGTGGAACTGAGATGTCAGCTGCGCTAACCCCTGTTTCTGACCATACCCAGCGGAGGGGTGTGTAAAAATAAAAATCTTAGGATTTTTTTTTGTATAGGGAACGGAGGAATGTTGGCTTATGGCCCTATTGGAATGGACGTATCTGTTGGAAATCGGGGTTTACTGGCGCGAATTAACGCGGGTGCAGTCGAGTGCAGATTGGGGTTTGTTCTCACAGTCAGAGCTAACAGACGTGGCAAGGTTACCAGGTGACGAGACCCCAGATCAGGGGTCAGTCTGAACATGCAGGAGGCTCTGTGACGTCGTGGGCCTTGCGTGGGAAACAGAGGATCCGTGGCGTCACTCGTTCTCGTGAGAAGCAAGTTTTTAGTCAGTCTGATTCGGAAGGCGAACCGAGAGGACGTGCGATTCACGATGTACAACTAAGGGAAATATTTCCCTTAAGGGAACACAAGCGCGAGAAATCCCCCCTCTCTCTATGAATGGTTAAAAAACATTGTTAACTAACTACGATCAAGTAGGATTTGCCCTCTCTCTCTCTCTCGACGTGGTGAATGACTCCCAGTTGAAATAACAACTCTTGTAATAAAATGAATTAAATCTAAAAGGACGGTTTGTCTTCGGAGTGTGTCATGGCTTTTGTTGCAGACAATGGACGGCGTGGTTCACGGAAGAAAGAATTCATCTACTAGACGACACGACCAGCCTCTACAAGACGAGGGAGAAAATCTAAGGTATGCAACATACACATTTTTGGGACCGTAACTAGTTGTTTAAGTGATTTAAGAGAACTACCGCGGTCAAGGCAGGAGTAGTGGCTATGTAACAAAATGTTGTTGGGTAAAGACGAGATTATTGTATACTAATGTCTATTCGATGAATTGATGGAAATGTGTTACCTGCATTCACTGAGGTTTATAGGACATTAAATCATTTATGCACACATGGTTAAAAATAACTAAATTCGTCTGTTTAATTATACATTTTTTTTCATGTTTTCTGATGTTTTTCGTAGTAAAATCAAAAACATTAATAAATGTTCCATTTGCTTTTGACACCTGATGATGATTCGACGAATAATCGAAAACGTCTGTGAAACCTATGGAACATTCATAAATTTCTTTGATTTCAATACAAAAAAAAACATCACAAAAACGGAAAAAATAAAAAAGGTATAATTAAACAGACGAATAATGATGTATTTCTTAACATTATATGCCTCAATATATATATATATATATATATATATATATATATATATATAGTTAAAAATAGAAACTATGAGTGAAATAACCCGAAGAAAATTAATGTAAATACTGATAACTTAATTCCCCAAAACCTCTGACACAAATATTACAATAATGTTTGAATGAATCACATTTTATCATATCTACGTCGATACGGTTCGTAAATTCGTCGTGATCTCTCATAAAACTAGTTGCTAGCATTACAGCGAAGTTCAAACGAAGCGACATTCATAACAAGTCGATTTAATATTAACGATAAATTATTGGCTTTGTATTAATAATCTTAACGGCGGTGAACAGAGGACGACAACAGATTCTGGTTTTGTTTTTGGCACGCATCTATAGATTCCAAGTTCTCATGCCATCGCCTGTCAGGGTATCACCTCCGCGTGATTTCTGTTGTTAGCCGACGAGAACGCACGAGTAGACTGAGTCGCTCAGGGCTAAATGAATCCGATGGCAGGAGAAAGAGAAAGAAAGGGAAAGAGATAGAGATATATAGAGAGAAAGACATATATATATATAGAGAGAGAGAGACAGAGAGAGACAGAGACAGAGTCATAGACATGAGAGAGGGGAGAGAAATGACCTCCAGGCAGATTCGAGAAGCAGTGAGCCGACCGATGATATTGATATGCGAAAGAAACAGCCGGCAAGAATAATTGGTTGTGGTGGGGCTGGTGAGTGGGTTTTCTATGGATACTCAGGGATTCGTTTTCGCCTTAACGAAAATTTGTATTCAGATTAATTGCTAACCGTTCGTCAGCCTACATAGATTTAATAATATTATGATCGACTTTAAGGAAATATGTGACAGAAATATACAAACCACGATAGTATTTCGAATATGGAGTGGATGTTTAAGTCGAAGTATATCTGAGGATAACGAATTATATGATATCGCCGATCATGTGGCTTTAACGTTATCAGCCAAATGTAGATACAACACATTATGCTACCAGCTGAAAAAGAATACTTAGAGATTACTAAAAAAGGTATACAACTATATATTTATTATTAACGAGGAGATATATCGCCGAAAATTCAAAATAAAAAATTAACAAAAATTGCATTGTATTGCTTTACTAACTGTTTATTATTTTGAAATTCTCGAAAGCTAAGATTAAAATAAATTTTATTTATTTTAACACCACACATTGTTATGGTTTTTTTCAAAAACATAATAATACTATTACAAACAATGGTTTTAAAAATATGTCTATATACCTTTTCTAATTCAAATTGGCGCAACCTCGCCTTAAGACATAACGTGATTTTCTGACCCAGAAGTCCATTACCATCGGACGATGAAGAAAAAGAAGAAGAAAAAGAAAAACACTCTTTGACAAGAAGAATTGTAATTCTCGAAAGATAAGATTAAAATACATTTTATTTATTTTAACACCACACATTGTTGTTTTTTTTCAAAAAAATAATATTATAATATATATATATATATATATATATATATATATATATATATATATATATATATGTGAGAGAGAAAGAGTGAGAAAGAAAGAGATGTGGAAAATATGTTTTAGCATATACTTTCTATTTTTATAGACAAACCTTTACAAGTTAAAAAAACTTGATACTTGTTTACATATAACAACATGCATATATAAATAGACAATATTAGGAAACATTTCACTGACAAATATTTTATTTATTTTACTGATAATCTTTTCAAAGACTTCCGTACATTTTACGGATAGTTTCGTCCACAGGAGAACTCCCCCTCTCTCTCTCTCTCTTTCTCTCTCTTTCTCCCTCTATCTATCTATATATCTAGCTATCTATCTGTCTCTTCCTCTCTCTCTCTCTCTCTCTCTCTCTCTCTCTCTCTCTCTCTCTATATATATATATATATATATATATATATATATATATTAACTATATATTAAAAATAATCAGATTGAAATTGTTCACTACGCGAGATAAAGACGGTGAAACTGGAAACAACAGACGGAATAGAATCGAGGATGATGAAGGCACTTGCTGACAACGATGAAAATAGATAATCGTGTATTTAGAAAAGTGATACACTCAAGTAATAATGATTGAAAGAGAATACGCAAGAAAAACTAGAAAGCCCTTTGGAAGTAACTTATATCGTTGAAACCTAATACAACGAATAAGTAATTGATCCTTCATAAACTGGGCAAAATACCTCAGAGACCTGGTCACAGACTCAAGAAATAGATGACAATGTATAACAAATTATGGATACTGACAACCAGAAACTATTTACAAAGCAACCAAAAACCAAAACGAAGATAGAAATACTGATAAGAATCTTCAGCGAAATAGAAAAGTGTTAACTTTTTGAGGTGATGAAAGAAGACACTAGAAACAAAACTGAAAGCACAGAAATACCCAAATCAGGAAATAATTAAAACACTTTGTGAATGCAATACTTACAAATATCTGTTTATTGTGAAAGTAGACATCATAAATTAATAGAGATGAAGAAGATGATTAAAAGAGAATACATGAGCAGAACAAGAAAATTTTTGGAAACCAAATTATATAGAAGATTGTTGATAACAGGAAAACATACTTGGTTAGTATCCCGAGTAAGATATCGTGGATAATTCATAAAATGGACAAAGGAACTCAGAAACCTGGACCTAGTAACCAGGAACTAATGACCATTGACAACGCAGTGCACTTGACGGATTATGCTGACCAACTCTATATAAAAAGAAGAAAAATGAATAGGGACTTATTAGTATTAAATACAGCATGGATTATGGTATAGATTAATGACAATGCCCCATGCACTGCGCATGAAGGATGATTTTTATTGAGTTAATGTTAAATAAGAAGAGTGAACATTACTTGTAAGTATTTAATATTACGAAATTAGAAGACCAAATAAATACGCAACACAAAATACGGAGATGGTGATTACCGCCGCCAAAAGCAGCGCAAAGTTGAACAATATGGCGAGCAGTGAAAAGGGAAACAAAAAAGCGAGAAAAGAAAATGAGAATGGAAGTAACTACATGGATTATTTATAACACGGATCAAATAAATTGCGCACGAGAAAACATGAACATGCATACGGAAAGACATTTCATAAAAGAAGAAACCGAATCGTTACTGACAGATTCACAAAACGACCAGATCAGAACAATCCACATAAAACCACGATCAACAAGTCCTAGGAAAACCGCACATGTAGACTATGCGAAGAAAAGAGACGAAACGGTAAACCACATAATAAGCGAATCTAACAAGCCAACACAAAAGGATTGTAAAAGTTTATATGAATGGGTTAGAGTGGTAGTCTACTGGGAACTATGCAAACGACTGCACTTTGAACATGCAGGCAAACGACAGAGAACAAATTGGAATTATTATATAAAAACAAAAGTCGTAAAATTTTATTGGATATTTAAATACAAACTGACCAATTCATTCCAGATCAAATACCGGACATTATAATAATCAGTAAGAAATAAAAACAGCCTAATAATTCCAGAGTAATGCTCGAGGATATATTTAAAAAAACTAATTAAATATATGGAGCTTGCTAGATAGCTGAAAGGTATATTGGACATGATAAAACCCTACCGTCATAAACTATTTAATAACACTATGGACAGATCCGAAAAACATGGAAAAATGACTAAGTAAAATTGAAATCAAGAGAAAGATTGACATTATATAAAAAATACACTGACGAAAATAGCAGAAATATGAAGTAAAATACTAAAGTGCGGAAACCAACCCACATGTCCAGGTGACGTTGACCAACCGAAGCTGAGTTGAAATAAAATTACACACTGTGAACACAACTTTAAGCATGGATAGTGAAATGCAACTCCCATCATATATGTAAAAGATAAATACTATAATCTGAGTCTCTTCTCACAAATCCCGGATAAACAAACATCAAAAGAAAAAAAACGCTGAGGATCTGAAAAGATGGAAAGACGAATGGAGTTTGCACTATCCTTCCATCGATTAAAAGGGAATAGGTTGTACTAAAATCCTTAGCAGGCTAATGTATACTCAAAGTCCAGTAAAAGCCATTAGTTGTTAGCAAAGAGACATCAATGGTAAACGGCTGATGCAAGAACGCTAAGTTAGCTGTAGTGATGATCGGAAGATATGGAGAGTACTGAAAGTCTAGAGAATGTATCACAGAGATCACCACCTGTTTTACCCATGAGCGACTATAAGTAAAAAATTACTCGTGTGAGAACCCCTAGTGAGTAAGAGATACTAATACTACAACTACTACTACTAAAAATTAATACTCTATTACTAATGCAATTTTGGTGCCTGTGAGTCTAAAGCAGAAATATACTATTACTATCAGTTAATGCTCTATTCAGTTTGATATACTATATTAGACTAATGTAATAACACTCAATGCTTAATTCAGGAAGTAGTGTGGTATGTGTTCTGTCGTCATGATACCATCCTCACATATATTGACTGGCCCATTTTTATTAGGGGTAGTATCTGTTCTGTTGTCATGAGACCATCTTCTAAGACATTCCATACTCTTTTTGTGAAGCAGTGTAGTATCTATTTTGTGGTCATACCATCATCCTCCCAGAGGCTACCTTCACCTTTTTTTCGGGGTTAGTGGGTGGGCTAATGTAGTATCTGTTCTGTTGGCATGACGCCATCTTCTAAGATATTACCTCATGGTTTTGAAGGTAGTGTAGTATATGTTCCGTTTTAATGAGAACTTCCGGCCAGGCATTACCCCCCTCCCAACAGAAGCAGTGTAGTATAATGATGAATAAGTGAGCGTGTATAAATTTTTGCACTTACATCTCTTAGGCTGTTAACTTCATTTAAAAAAAAAAGTAACATAAAATTGTTAATAGAAATCGCCTTAATGTGTGGACGTTACGGTACTTTTGTAATTAATACTTTTATATAACTTTCGAAGCTTTTAAAAAAACATTTTAGTGAATTTTTTACATTCTTTTAATACTTCCTTCCCTTCTCTCTTACGCTTTCATCTACTTATGCTTTTCTGATCCATATTGCTCCAAGTTCTCCACTCGAAGACGTGACACAAATTATACACTAATATTTATGTAGAAAAAATAAACTCTGGTAAATTACTACACTGATGCAATTAAATTTCGATTACAGATCTACAAAAGCCTGATAGGATCTATAGTCGAGATATGTTATATTGATCATATATATATATATATATATATATATATATATATATATATATATATATATATATGTATATATATATATATATAAATACATATACATATGTGTGTATATATTATTGTAGATGAATTAACACTTATTTAAGTCAAGTTTAGGAAAGAAAGATTCGTCTAAGAGTCGTTTATGCGCGTTTCAGAATATATATTAAAGGTTACTAGCCGTATATGAATTAAATTGTCTAGTTACTTCTATAAGTCATGCACCTATATATATATATATATATATATATATATATACAGGGTGGGCAAAAATAAGGGTCCTATTTTTAAAAATTCATAACTTTTTTATTTATTGATTTTTTTAATATTTTTTTTTAGAATAAGTAAAGGACCCCTTCCGAAGCAAGCATGAGCCGTATTAGCCCTAAGGAACGTACCCTCATTTAGAAAACATTATTTTTGCTTAAAAAACTCAAAACAGTGTAAAAAACAATACTTTAGTTTTTGTAAGTTTTAAGAAGTGTTTTTCGGCTAAAATTTGTTTTGTTTATTTCAAAAAATCTCGGAAGGGTTAGTCTACACACACATAAAGTTTGGTGAGTTTAACTTTTATTTTGTGGAAGTTATTCAAATTCAAGTTATTCAAATTTAAAGATAGGACCCTTATTTTGGCCCACCCTGTATATATATATATATATATATATATATATATACTAGCAAATATATGCGACCGGAGGGGGCATATATTTCTGAGACTGGGAAGATATGGTGAACGAACATATACTACACTGACCACAAAGCTGGAGGTAATGACTGAGAGGATGGGATCCTGACAAATGCTACTCTCAACAAAAAAGGGAGAAGGTAATGCCTGTTGGGGTGATATTAAGGCAACAGAACAGATATCCCCCCGAATAAAAGAGGTGTTTATACCTGGGAAGATCGCTCTATAAAAGGAGAAGGCACTGCCTGTGATTATGGTATGGTATCATGACAACAGAACAGATGCTCCCTCACATCAAAAAAGAAAGACAAAAGTATCTGGGGAGA
The DNA here is from genome assembly GCA_963556195.1 of Sepiola atlantica. Lineage (NCBI taxonomy): Eukaryota > Metazoa > Mollusca > Cephalopoda > Sepiida > Sepiolidae > Sepiola > Sepiola atlantica. The sequence goes on along the minus strand of OY744521.1, from coordinate 100,341,232 downwards.
TGTTCTCATCACAACAGAATAGATACTACACTACTTCTTTGTCCCAAAGGAGGATGTAATACATTGAAAGATAACATGCTTATTTAAAATGTGAGGCTGCAATTACTGGTAGGACGGTTTTATGGCAGCAGAACCGATACTATACTTCCCACCGCCATAAAAAGATAATACAATAATAAATGAAATCAGATTTTTCCATTCAGTCTAGCAATAAAATCATTATTTTTATGGTTCCTTGGCCTTTAGACTAAAATTCTCAGCATCGCCGCGACATCAGAATTTTTACTATCATTTTGTATATATAAGCAAATATGACAATGTAAAAATACAAGTGTATACTACTTATTAATTAGAAACTGTTTTAAAATATATATGTAAATTATGAATAACTAAAGCTGTTTGTGACTGTTTGCTGATTATTAAATATACAGTATTAAAATGGTTGTACATATTATGTTTCTTCTATCACAGAATTAAATAATCAGTACCCATTTTGATATTAATATAGTTAGGATAGGTAGAACAACTTCAGCATTTATTCATTGAGATATATCAGCTCCTTTAATGGACGAACACTTATAGAGGCATATTACAAGCTTCTATCTAAGCAATAGGTGATGTTCTCTCTCTTAGACATAGAACCCTTTTGGGGGTTTACTATGATGTAAAGGATTGTCACAGCGACAGCATTGATTAGAACGTTTGATACGGGGAAAATTGACTAAGACTTAGTTCTCTATAGCCACACTGATGACAGTTAGTGAACATTAAACATATGTCTGTGCTTATTAAAATACTATTTAATTATATATATATATATATATAGAGAGAGAGAGAGAGAGAGAGAGAGAGACAGACAGACAGACAGACAGACAGACAGATATATAGAGAGGGGGATAGTTGGAAGAAGAGAAAGAGAAAGCTGTATGTGTATGTATGTCTGTATTACTTTAGCTTATTCATTAATAACTGACTTAAAACGGAAAGTGTTTCTGTTTAAATGTGTTTTAAGGCAGCTATTTTTGAAGATGAAAAAGGTTTTTTACGTAATAGACAGCTAAAATGCCTAGACTTGGCCAATTTCTCCTCTTACTTGAATAAAATCGTTAAATGTTGGGTAAGAGTTTTTATTGATCAAACAGTTCAAATATTAAAGTGCCAAATGACGCACTATGGCATGCCAAGGTGCTTTTTGGAGCCACCCGGACAAACAAAATATTCAATTTATATCGTCCAAACAATTACGGCATCCGACGCCCCAACAACCCTATGTAAATACCAAATAAACGTTCCACTATTCTTAGCCATTTATTATTAGTGCCCAAATTAATACATCTGCCCGAGATTGGCTTTTTATAAATATTTTTAAAAACAAGCCGGGAGCCTATATCACATAATACTAAATAAATCTCGGGCCTAACTAATAAAACAACAACTTTTAGGCAAAATTCGACTTTATTCATCAACGTAGTCTCCTTCATTAACAATTCTATGCTTTTCTTGTAGAACATGTAATCTTTGGCCTAAAAATACGCCTCAGTTTCCGATATCACTTCGTTATTGTAGGCAACTAATTTTCCCTGGAGCATTCTCTTGAGGTATACAAACTGCCAATATTCGCCAGGACGTAACCTGGAATTCGAAGTGCAGTTCATGTTGTTTTCTCATCGTTCCCATCAACTTGGTGCAACAGCAAATGTTGCTGCGAACTTCTCATTGGTATCTTCAACTCCCTTGCTATATAAGACAACTTCAATTTACGATCGGCCTAAACCATTTCTTTATTAATATTTCTAGGATAATTGCCGAATTAACGCGACCTGATAAAATAGCATCATGTGTGTCTCAAAGATCAAGTTATGATCAGCATACTACAACTTAATCGTTGTTTTCAACAAACTAGAGTTCAAATAACACTTATGAAGCCACAGCTTGGTTTAAACGTTACTTTTTCCCATTAAAAAAAACAATACTTTATTAACACAGTAAATTCACATTTTTCAATTGTTTTTAAAATTTGTAACAGTAGATTCACTTCAATAACTGTAATTTGTAAACTAATAATCTGATCGGGCTCAATTTTTGACACAGGTAATTCGAAGGATAGTACTTCATAAAAAAGCATATGGCTTTTTTATTTGTGCCGTCATCCATTTTTAAGCCCTGGATTTATTGAGTTACACGTTACGTGTTACATGTACATGCTGTAGTACCTTTCTTTGTTTATGTGTTTGTTTAGAAACTCAACATGACGATATACATTCTAAAACTATCTAACTCAAGGAGCTATTTATTTTAATCAAAAGGTTACGTAGATGTTATACCGTCTGCGTTTGTCATTTCAATCAATAAAAAGAAATATACCGTCTCATGTTTCTGAATTCTTGAGAATAAGATTGATAATTTGTATCATTTTAACTACTGTTCTCAAATTGCATGTTATCTCACGCATGGACACGTAGCGCAGCGGACAACTTTGTTAAGCAATATCAGTTCTAACTGGTAGTCTTCTGGGGGGTTGATGTTTCAATCCTAACTACATGCGAAAGTAACTGAGAATAAAATGAAAATTACAAGAATTCTACCCAGTCACGAGAAAAACCTACCCCCGTCAATTAAGTGAAGAGTCGAGTTCGAAATTTTGAATGGATTGCTTAGATTTATTTATACATTATTTCGATTATCATTGAACTCAAGAATCTACATCGGAGGTAACATCGGCCGAAAAGTTGCGATAATGAAATATAAGATAATAAAAGTAATCTGCATAATCAAAATAATGCTATTTATCAATCATTATCTAAATAATTGTGGAACATAATTTATTGTGGCTATTCGTTTATTTATTTATTCATTTATTTTTTACTTTTATCCAACCAAGGCATATTGCCACTGAAGAGTAAGGGACTGGAGTTTGGCAGACAGTGCGACACCTATTAGGTTAGAAATTCTGTTTTGCACCGTGTCCAAGATGGAGAGGCTAGTGTTAGTTTTGGACCCAGTTGTATTTCTCAGGGATTCCAAATCAGCACGTTGATAGTAATGTTTTAAGTTACGGCGGCGTCTGTTTAAGATAGGGTAGTTTATGGTAATATAAACGATAATTATCAGGTTGAAGGCACTGCACAATACACAATGAGCCTCACGTAGTATTAACAGGAAAAGGCGAGAAACAAATTTGATCGTCCTCAGTGTTTAATAAGTTATATATTTAATATATCGCGAGGATTAATAAAATCGAATTTGTTTACAAATGTTATATTATTTGATTTCCTGTGAACATCTTGAATTCTATTGGTTCTTTAAGTTAAAATTGATGTATGCATCCTGTGAATCATTATAACTCGTTTAGTAAAAAAAATATTGACAGTAAAATTAACAAAACGTAGAAAATTAACCTCTCTAGCACTTGTCTTTGGGCTGGACGCCCGGGTTCGATCCCACTCACGGCATGCGAATTTTCGGGTCTGAACACTCCCTCTGTCCACCCAGCAGTAAATGGGTGCCTGACTAAAACTAAGGGAAGGTTCAAGGCAGCGGAAGGAGAGGGATGGGCTCCGCCTACCATATGCTGTGCCCTAGACACGGTGATTCTTAACAAATCACCGCCGCTACGGCTATGGGCAGTGTGCGATGTCGGCAACGACACTCGTGCGCGTCCAGGCTATGCGACCTTTACCTTTTACCTTTTAAACGTAAAGACAACTTGGGGTTATTTCAGAATGTCCATAAAATGAATCATTACCGTTCCGCTCAATTCACATTTCATGTCGTGATACATTAGGCATAAAAAACCTTTTGCAGCATTTCATCTATCATGTAAATAAATTAACCCGAACCCGAACCTATACCCGGGTTCGAGTTTAGGTCAGTGTTAATTTATTAACATTCTGCCATTAACCCATGTAGCCTTTACATTTATAAAAATATAATTTGTAATGTCTTTGTTAACGTTACTGTCAGTATAATTAACTGTATATTCTTACTATTCTACTCTTTTATTAATCTTGTTAGCAAGTCAAATTCATTAAATTTTAACCGTTAATAACGAATCAAAAGGTGCATAGATCTTTTAGAGAAAAACTGTTTATATAATCTTCATGTCAATTTTGTTTTATGAAAAGCATCGACAACTGAGTTGGCCACAAATTGAAGTTCACCAGTGACAATCCGAAATTTCATTAAGTTCCTGAAGTCAAGAATGCGCTATATATCTACTTGTAAATGTTTGAAGAGGCTACAGGGTAGAACGTTCAAGAGGAATGAATAGAACACTCTGGCGTGTCTGTCCTTCGAGACGCTAACAATTCAAATGAAGTCATGTCCGCCATTAAAGCTGAATCGTACGGTAATAATCTACTGTATGTGATGCGTCGACTATTCCGAATTTTCAATCATTCGGTCCTGCTAAGTACTTTTCTTTTTGTTATATATTGTTTATAAGGCGGAGATTATTTTCTTTTTTGTCCTTTCAATATTTCGCCCAAGTTATAGCAAGAACATAATATATTAATTACGTCCGTGCCAGGAGGATAGACACAAGGTATAGTGTTGTTTTGAGAAGCCATCGTATTAGGATAAACGCATTTTAGCCTACGGCATTCATTGGTGGGGGCGCCTCAAGCGAATAGCAACAAACTTACCTCTGCTCAAAGAAAATGTAAAGTCTGAAAGCGTGGACATCCAAGGACTGAACAGAAGCATATCTCAGCCCTATAGCAACAAATCCACTGTCGGACTGATTGTCTCACAGTGAGATCGTTTATTAAATAAGGGTTTACTTATTTAGTTTCTTTTACTTATTGTTGTTGTTCTTTTTCTTCTTTTTCTTTTTCTTCTTCTTCTTCTTCTTCTTCTTCTTCTACTGTTTCTTCTACTACAACTACTTCTTCATCTTGGGTTTTGCTGTTCTTCACTTCTCCTTTTTAGTGTCTTCTCGCTGGCTTCACTCGCTCGCTATTGCTTCGCAACTTACAATCCTTGAAACCAAAAAATTAAATAATATACATTTTATTCATAAATTTCCTGTAGACAAGAGGAAAACATTCGCATTTAGTCAAATTTATTTACATAAATAAAATTAATAGTATAAAAATATTCATACACTTTATTTAGCTTTTAAAAAATATCCTAGCGAAATAAGACGAAGGAAGAAATTAATACGCTTGAGCGACAGTGTGTGTAGGCGCCTTTTTAACTTACAATTAAGAAGCGTGTAGAAAATTCTTGAAAATTAAGTCAGTGCCCCTAATGAAAACATCGGAAAGAAACATTAAAACGAATGTGAAACGTTTGTTTACAGGATGAAGACAATAATTGAATTTTAAGATAATAAAGCAGAAATATATATATATATGGCATGTCGATGTTATCGATCAACAGTTACTATAAACTGAGATCTCATCAGGCAGAGTTAGAATCCGATCTTAACCTCAGATCATATTTGAAGACAAACCAAAGTGGTTCTCTCCAAATATGATCTGAGGTTAAGATCGGATTCTAACTCTCCCTGATGAGATCTCAGTTTATAGTAACCGTTGATCGATAACATCGACATGCCATTTTCGCAGATTTTGTACATGTCTGTGTAAATAAAATTATCATATATATATATATATATATATATATATATATATATATATATATATATATGCGGAATGTGTGTGTTTGAGAAAGAGAGAGAGAGAAGGAGACAGATACATAGTGTAATTTCGTAGTGTCGGGGAAGAAACAAAATGCTAAATTACTTGTGAAAGAGCATATATATCTTTATTTCCACTGACATTATACACTAATTTGATCATTGATATAATTAGTTTGAATACCCTATGAGTTATTATTATTATTATTATTATTATTATTATTATTATTATTATTATTATTATTATTATTATTATTATTATTATTATTTACTCCATTGGTGTTATCATGCATGGTTATCATTAGTGATCTCACACTGATACTAACCGCTGGTGTTCCTTGGAGTTTGAGTTTCAAATAGTATACCCATATTTCCACTATTCTTCATCTTCACCGATAAACATTACAAATGACTACGATATCGCAGCAGCCGCTTACCATTGATTTCTGTCTGGCAACGACCATTGGTCTTTAGTAGGATTTGGGTGGCAATAACCCTCCTCTAGATTCCAGTTATCTTTCAGTTGAGGTCTGCTTAGTACTTTCCCTCCTCGGTCTTTCAATCCTCCTTGACCCTTTACGACTTTTTCATGTGATATCAGCCGAGGCTGATGCTATTTTGAGGGTGACACAATTTACAAGATGTACTGCTGTTTCAGTTCTCTTGGGTTCACGTGGTGTTCGTTCAATTATTTTGTTTTATTTCTGCAATGGCTTGCTAGTGATAATAATTTGTGTGTTGGTTTCCACATTCGAAGATTTTCCTTAAAAGTTTAGCCGTTGTCTACAATTGCTGTCCTTTGTATAGTCCTAGTCTTACATTTGAGTCCAATTTTTCCTTGTCTCTTTTTCATGTTTTTCGGGACTGTTCCGAGTGCTTCGACGATTATTGGTATCATATTGACTTTCGTCATGTTGAATAATCTTTTTAGTTATTTAGCAAGTTCTGTTTATTTGCTTCGTTTTTCAGTCTGTTCAATCTTTACTTTGTGGTTTGCTTGGACGGCAAAATTAACAATTTAGCAGTTTATTGTTCTTATAAACTATTATGATATCCGGCCTACTTGGTTGGATGAGTTTATCTGCTTGTACCTCCATGTTTCAAAGTGTTTTGTGATTTCCAGTACTGTCTCGGTTTGTGTCTATACGATTTGTCTGTGTGTTCAAAGTGCTGTCATTTGCATAGTTCCCAGTGTACTGCTTCCCCAACGCAGTCGTGTATGTTCTTGTATTCTTTTGGGGCTTGTTTTCCTCATTCGCTTATGTGATTTGCCATTTTGTCTCTTTGTGCAATCTACTGTTTTCATGGGTTTTACTTATTTTAGCTTCAATGTAGTATATTCATATCGCATTGTTTTGTGCAACTGTCAGTATTTATTCCGTTTCACGTGTTAGATATACTTTTATTAGACATGTCAACGTTTTTACGTGACTGTCTTATTTTGTCATTCTTATAAATCCTTCGTGTAGCTGTTTCTCTTGGAACTTTTTCTTGTCTTTTTGTTTCTTGTTTCACTGCTTCTATCATTGTTTGTTTTGCCCGTGTCTCCTGATAAGTCTTTCTGTGTTGTGCGTTATGTACTTCTTCGAATTTTCTTTTGTGTCTTTCACAGTTATCTATACTTACAAGTTATCTTCCCTCTTCATTTCGTAGAGTCGGTCCATATCATCTTTCGAGTGTAGTGCATTGTCACGATGCCTAAGTTCTTCTTTTGTTCAGCCTATAAATGGTCCAGATTATCTTATTAGTCATACTGTCCAACTGTTTATTCCTTTAACTAGATTTCTACTATATAATCTCGTTTCTAAACGTCTTCTCTTTCATTTCTGTAGATTTGATTGTGTCTACCTCCAGAAATACAAATATTTATAGTTATCATGTTCGCCAAGCGTCCTTATCCTCTCTTGGTTTGGCAGTGCCATGCCCTGCAATGTCTCAAGTTTTTTCTCCTTTTCGTCTCTAGAAATGCAAACTTTTCTTTGCCGAATTCTATTTTAATGTCATGGCTGAAGATTCTGGTAGTGTTTATTAGCCTTTCCAGTTTTGTTTCGCTATTTTCAAATAGCTTCAGGTCCTATATATGCATACAGTGGTTTATTCGTTCTTCTGTGTCTGTAAACTTGTATCAGGCATCACATTTCCTGAGTATGTTGTTAAGTGGAATCTTTGCTATGATAAGCAGTAGTAGTGATAGAGAGTCTGATTGGAAAATGCTTTTTTGTATTCTTAATTCAGTCAAGTGTTGCCCTTCAGATGTCAGTTCTAGCCTCCATATCTCTATTGCTTTCGTAATAGTATTAATAATCTGGTCGGATATCTTGTACAATCTTAAGCATTGAATTATCCATGAGTGATGGATTCTGCCCTAGGCTTTCTTGTAGCCAATCCATGCAATGACTATGTTCTTTTTTCTGCATTTTGATCTATGTATAGCAGGTCATACATTCCTTATTTCCCTTTTCGTCATCCTTTCTGCCGTTGAGAGTAGTCAACGATTGTTACAAAAGTCGTATATATGTTCTATCAGTTGTGCTGGTAGTATTTAAAACAGTATTGCGAAACATGTTATTGGTCTGTAGTTGCTTGGGATCGTTCCTTTTCCTGTGTCTTACTGGAGTCACACATTCTGGTACGTCTCTTTTGTGGTACACCTCAGTTTTTACATTAACCTTTTCTGTAATATCGTGAATATTTAAAACCAGTATGCATGTATTCAATCGTGGCCTGGCGGTTTATAGTTTGCTATTTTCCATTAGGATTGTCTCAACCGATTCTTCATTAATTTCTTCAGCTATTTTAAATTTCTGTTATGGTTTTGAGTCTTGCTTCGGAAATATTTTGTTTCTGTTGAGTCCGGTTGTTCTGCTCTTGTTCTTCTTCCGTTTGCATTTTGATAACTCTGGCTTTCATTGTTTTCAAACGTCTTGTTTTGTTTGTACTGTTCTGATTAGTAGCTGTATTGTCTTTACTAGTCTTTCCTTATGACTCAGACTCCGGCTCGTCCATCGGTACTGTTCTCTTTCATTCTATTTACGATTTTAGCTTCTTTTCCAAGTATTTTGATCAAAGATTCCAGTCTGATTTGCCATCCAGGCTTTGTCGGTCTATTCTTTTGACCAGTTTTCGTTTTTATTTTTAGTTTCATACTTACAGATTTTGCCCTCGCATATATTAAGTTGTTCAGGTTTTTATAGGATCTGTAGAGTTGTAGAGGAATAATCTGTTTACTTTTTCCTTTTCTAATTTTAATTTCTTCTAATATTGTTCTGTAGGGATGGATGTTTTGTTTTTTCTTTGTTCATAAGTCTTTTGAGGTTTTCAACTTCTTTTGCCTCTACGTGGGTGAGTTGTGTGATTCCGTTGTCTTCGGTCTCTTCAGTTTCACTATTAACGTTCTCCCAGTCTTCTTTCTGTTGGTTTTCACTAAGGCATGTGTTTATGATAATTCACACAATTTATCTTTTGTTTGATTTCCATTAGTTCAATCTCTGAGAACCACACTCTCTTTTGAGGATCTGTCTTGCTTGATCTTCCACCCTTTGTTCCGTTGCATAGTAGTCAGTAGAGATGTCCCATAGATTTTTCACTCGCTTCCGAAAGCCTATATGATTATTTTCTTCTTATTATTCTTCTTCTTCTTTTTCTTTTTCTTCTTCTTCGTCTTCTTCGTCTTCGTCTTCTTCTTCTTCTTCTTCTTCTTCGTCTTCTTCTTCTTCTTCTTATTATTATTATTATTATTGGTGGTTGTGTCTTTGTTGTTGTCTTTGTTGTTATTGTTCTAATACGCTTCTTCGTTTTACTCTTTCTCTTTATTTTTTATATTCTGCTTCAGAACATATTCCAGATTGCTGCTGCTTCTTTTTCTTTGGTTTCCCGACACCTAGACTCCTCCTCTTCACTCTTTTATTCCGCCTCCCTTTTCTCCGCTTTTCCTTATTATCATCATTATTTACTCACTAAGTGTTTTCACACGAATCATGATCAATGATTGCTCACTGACACTAAAAGTGTTTTTTACCTGGAGTTTGAATAAAGAAAACAGTCCCCTAACAATCTCCGCTTCTTTCGATAACCGCTGCAAATGTTACGATACACGCCTACATTCAATTTACTCTATACGTTTCGTAACCACAGTCTTAAATCTTCACGTCATTTATACGTATCTTAAAGTCTCTAAAAAGTTCTCAAATAAATCTCAAGGTTTACCTTATCTTCTGTTCTCTTCTTTGGCCTGTGATTCGTCTAGTCTTCGCTGGCTGTGCCGTCTTGATCGAAGGAAGAGGTCTGTCTCAGACAGAATGAATACACGAGACACGAATTTTTTGAAGGGATATTTCACACAAATTTCTTTATTCTCACACAAGCTTCTTATTTTTCTTGGTTCGTTGCTGTCAGGGGGATTCCGGCTTCGACTCTCTCATGCCCCGGCTATTTTCCGGTTCCTTTTGGGATATCTTCTGCCCTCCCAGAACGGGGCCTTACCAGTTTACCGGCTACATGCTCGCACCCGGTCTGAACGGTATCGCCTCTAAGCTCAGACTGATTCTAAAAAGCTAAGTTATTGTTCTCCGTGGTGACGTAATCATCATTCCCACGCACGATATGGGGACAAAAACGACTCACTCTGATCTCTGACTCAAAGGTCACGTCAGGTGTCTAAATTTATTATGACTATTCTTGGATCAAACACTTCTCTGAACTCACTTCTGAGTCCAGAAACAAAACTTATTTTTCAATAACAAAATTAGCTATTTGATACTAGTTAACCTACTGTGCCTTGCATAATGGGGCCCTACAGTATTGTAACACTCCTTCCTTCCCTATAAACAAAAAAAACAAAAAATCTCAAGATTTTCTCTTTTTTTAAAAAAACCAACCCTTCCCTGGGACTGGTAAAAATCCGAGCCTGAGCACTTCATGGGTTGCCATCATTTCACCACTGCCGGAATTTCCTTCGGCACCACATGACAATGTTTCCGGGATGTGGGAGAGTTTGCTCCCTACGGTCGTTACCGGCTAAAAAAGCCATCCCCTGTCATAAATCAACATCAGGCGTTTCTCGCCTATATCTCCTGCAAAATCTACCACATAAATTCGCTCTTGCTCACACACGTTCTCCGTGCTCGACCACTTCCCAAAAATTCCCGGTATGTTGCACTTTCGGGCCACCATCACTTTCTTAGATAACTTCAACAAACGGTCGGCACACAACCGATTAAAACTAACTGCGCGTTTTATTCTCGCGAAATAGGGGAACAAAAAACAGAACAAAAAAACCTTCATTAACCTATTCTCTAATGGTCAGCCTCGAGGCTTACTGAAGGTACCGTCGCTATGCTGCTTGCTATATATGGACCATACATTTCTGACACGCCCGTGCTCCCGTCGCGAATGACAGCGAACAAACACCCAGTTTCTAACTCCCAACCCCATCGGCGTGGCGTGGCACCCATCCCATGGCTCTAACTAAACGGCGTGACGGGGGTGAAATGTCGACACCACCGTTCCTGGAACACATCGGGTCACCAATCCAGGTCCATCATTTTCTTCCCTAAACCAAAATTAATTTGACTGAGGTACCCTCTCTTAAATATAAGCTTAAATCTATTCCACTTCCATACACGGTCTACCGACGTGATTGGGGAGCAACCCTGGGTCACGAAAATTAATCACAACTTCAATATCGACCACCGTTATCGTGGCGCACCAATACGACTGTCCTGTCGTCTAACCACCGGTTCGCAGTTTTAACGCGTGTAGAGTTCGAGCACCTTTGCCCATTCTTCTCCGAGCCAAAACCCATGGCCGCCTCGTTTGCGAAAACCACGCAAGCGAACTTTATTAATCCCGCAGACCCAACTGGGCTGCAAATACTCTGTGCATAGGGATATTCTTCGAAATAACCTAATTGACCCCCGTCCGGGGTCTCCATCAACCGACCCAAACCTGCTATCAGTGCCCCCCAAACAACTCAAATACAAGATCACTTTAACCCTAACACTTTGCTGACCCACGTCACATTCAATTTAAGAACTGTTTTTTTTTTTTAATTACATTTTTAAATTTCTCCATCCTCTAAATAGTAAAATATCATTCACTCAAGCATTAGGAACCCGGAATCCTCCATGTAACAAATACATCAATACAAGAATACAAAAAAAAATTCATTCCACCCAACAACAACAAAGAAATCAAACCGAAACCGACAGAACCAATGGAGACCATATCTCCACAATACAATACAACATAATTCAAAAGATAAAGGGAAAAGAGAACAGCGCCCGACACCATAACGTATTGACATGTCGTCAAACTCCAACCCGGACACCATCAGATCACCCGCCGCTGTCGTCGTTATTTTCCTGCAACACTTTTTAGCAGTTTTCAAAACCCACGGGCGCTTTCTTTCCCTCTCTCTCTCTCTCTCTCTTCTCTGTCTATGCGCTCTCGCTTCTCCCTTCCTTTCTAACAAGCATATTCTGACCTCGCGCGCACATTTTTTTTAAACAATCTCTTTTAACATTTCAATTCTTCTCTCTCTCTCTCTCTCTCTCTCTCTCTCTTTTTTTAAGACGCATATACATTCTAAAAACAAAAGATTTCGGCCACAGAGTGGCATATCAATCCCTTTCTTTCTATGCTCTTTCTGTCTCTGTCTCTCTCTTTCTAATACATTCTTTCTTTCTTTTTTCTAAATACGCATATTCTGTCCTCGCGTGCACATGTCATTTCAGCACATCCACCCTTTTTAACATTTCCATTCTTCCTCTCTTTCTCTCTCTTTTGATTACATACTTCCCTCGTTTTTTTTTTTCGCCCGTTATTGCTTTCACCTTTGTCCCCCACCAACACAAACCAGAAAAAAAATTACAGCAACAAATTCTTAAAACACAACACAAAAAAAAACATAATTACGGCAAATCGTCCTTTTTTTTCTAACTAGAATGTTCTTTTCCTACAAAGTCTTAACAATTGTTTGTGCGCGTGTGTGTGTGTGTGCGTGCGTTCTTTTTTTCTTTTTTTTAACAAAATGTGTCTTTCTTTTTTTCTTTCTTTTTTTTAATCTTAACAATTAACAAAATGTGTCTTTTTCTCTTTCTGCGTAATTTAATAATGGGCTGTGTATGTGTGCGTTCTTCTTTTTTTTTCTTTTTTTTTTAACAAAATGTGTCTTTTTTCTTTTCTTTTTTCTTTTCTTTTTTTTCTGTATCTTTTAATAATTAACTAAATGTGTCTCTCTTTTGAGTATCTCAACAATTTTCTTCTCCGTGTCTCGCTCCTTTTTTTCTCTTCCTTTTTCTATTACTGGACCACACGATGTGTTCGTACTTCATGACAGCACCAGATCGATATCGAACCGTTTCATGTTGGAAACGGCAGGTCACGGCTACCAAATTAACCCATGTAACAATACACGTTCAGATCTTCTTTTTCATTTTACTCTATACCATTTTACTCTATACGTTTCGTAACCACAGTCTTAAATCTTCACGTCATTTATACGTATCTTAAAGTCTCTAAAAAGTTCTCAAATAAATCTCAAGGTTTACCTTATCTTCTGTTCTCTTCTTTGGCCTGTGATTCGTCTAGTCTTCGCTGGCTGTGTCGTCTTGATCGAAGGAAGAGGTCTGTCTCAGACAGAATGAATACACGAGACACGAATTTTTTGAAGGGATATTTCACAGAAATTTCTTTATTCTCACACAAGCTTCTTATTTTTCTTGGTTCGTTTGCTGTCAGGGGGATTCCGGCTTCGACTCTCTCATGCCCCGGCTATTTTCCGGTTCCTTTTGGGATATCTTCTGCCCTCCCAGAACGGGGCCTTACCAGTTTACCGGCTACATGCTCGCACCCGGTCTGAACGGTATCGCCTCTAAGCTCAGACTGGTTCTAAAAAGCTAAGTTATTGTTCTCCGTGGTGACGTAATCATCATTCCCACGCACGATATGGGGACAAAAACGACTCACTCTGATCTCTGACTCAAAGGTCACGTCAGGTGTCTAAATTTATTATGACTATTCTTGGATCAAACACTTCTCTGAACTCACTTCTGAGTCCAGAAACAAAACTTATTTTTCAATAACAAAATTAGCTATTTGATACTAGTTAACCTACTGTGCCTTGCATAATGGGGCCCTACAGTATTGTAACACAAATTATCTTACGTGATAGCAACAGCCGTTTACCATTGATTTATCACTTATAATGATCTTTGTCACTCTTTAGTATTTGTATGGCAAACAAACTTGGTCAATATTCGAGTACTCTCCGTCCCCTTCCAGTTGAGGTCTTCATTATTCTCTTACTCCTCAGTCGTTCCATCTTACATAAACCTCTACGACCATTTTGTGCATTACTAATCGCCGCTAAGACCACTATTTATTAGAGGGTATTTCAGATTATGAGAATTTCTGGAAGTTTCAGTTCGTTTAGATTTGTGCTTTCAGTTCCCTTGGATTTATTATAGTTATTGACTGACTAGTTCTCACACAGGTCATCATTAGTGATTGATCACGGATAATAACCGGTGGGTTCTCTCGAGTCTGTATGACAGCAAATCTCCCCACATTTCTGGTAATCTCAACCTCTTTCGATAAACATTGCAAATGGCATTGCATTATCACAAAAGCCATTTACCATTTTTTTCTTCTGGAAACGACCATTGACCTCTGGTATTTCGGTGGCAATAAACCTTCACAAGGTCTCTGCACTCTTCTAATGGAAGTTTGGTTAGTACACTTGCTCCTCGGTATTTCCATCCCTCTTGACACTTCACGACTATTATTATTATTATTATTATTATTATTATTATTGCTATTATCATTATTATTTGTATTGTTATTATTATTATTGTTATTATCAGTATTATTATAATTATTATTATAACTAGTATTTACTTTCTCCATCTCTTCCTACTTCTGCCTTTTCTCATTATTATTCGTTTTTATGTTGATAATTTTCTTCGTCTCATCTCACTTTCCTCATATTTCTTCGAGTATATTTCTTATTGTCTTTGTTGTTGTTTTTCTTCTAGTAAAAATCTCCTCAATGCTTCTTTTTTTCATTTCCTTCTTCTTTGTCTTCTTTTTATTATTATTTACTTCTTTCCATCTCTTCCTACTTCTGCTTTTTATCCTAATTATAATTCCTTTTTATGTCGTTAATTTTCTTCATCGCCATCTCTCCTTCCTCATATTTCTTCTATTATTTTAATATTTTTTTTTTCGTTGTCTTCTTTTTAGTTAGGATCATTCTACTCAGTGCTTCTTTTTTACGCTTTCTTTTTCGTTTTTTCTTCTTCTTCTTCTTCTTCTTCTTTTTCTTCCGATTATTATTATTATTATTATTATTATTATTATTATTATTATTATTATTATTATTATTATCATCATCATCATCATCATCATCGATAACTGGCTCCTTAATCATCAACATTATCGTCATCGTCTTCTTCGTGTTATAATCCCTTTCGGTTATGCTTTTCCCTCCTATCTTTTCCTCTTTCTTTTTCCCTCTTCCTTTCTTTGTTATTACCCGGCCAATAGATAGTTAATATACAACTTCAAAAAACCCTTTGCGATTTTATAAATGGCCGCTTACATCCATCAATATTCCTCCGCCGCATTCGTTCCCACATATAAATGTTTCCTTGGATCAACGTCTTCCTATATTGAGTTTACACACGTTGGTTTGGTTACGTTTAACACAAAGAGAAAATAAGAACTCGTTAGCGCAAACGGATTTTATTTCATTGCTAGTAAGCCGTGCCGTCAAAAGTGATTCACATATTTCTTTTTCGTTTCACAATTTACCGCACCATTTTTTTTATTATAAGGCTATTCGAAAAGAAAATCAGTTGTCGCCTTGCTTACACACGATGCTAATACTTTAAGTTAGCTGCTGCTGATTGCTTTTTTTATCTGTTTGTTAAATGAGTCAAACTTCAACATAGAGTTCACAAAAATCATGCCTCATCATTGTCTGCTCTTGTTGAACAACACAGCTATTCGGTATTCTTTACTTATTTGCACCGAGAACAACAACATTCAGCGATTACATGGGAAGTCGTGGAAGGTTTGGCTTTGAACACACAAACAAAATGGCGGAGAAGCAACGTTTCCAATGTTACTCTATTGATTTACGGTTCCGTGTTTGACAAGTCTTTGCTTGTCACACGCAGCGAAGAGACGATAGAGGACGACGGATGCTGATGTCGACTCCTAGATTTTCACCTAAGTCATAAGGAACTCCCTTCCTGCCCCCTGTTTCCCCGACAGTACAGACATGCAGAAATTTAAAACTAATGTAAACAACCATCTCGCTGCGCAGATCCCAATTTAGGCTGATCCCCCCCCCCCCCAACCTTATCCCCTTTTCTTTTTCTCAGTAGCCCCTTACGACTACAGTGGCGGCCTGCCTTGTTTCGGATGAACCATGTTACAATATATATATATATATATATATATATATATATATATATATATATATATATATGTGATTTTATGAAGGCTTACCAAAGCATTCCTTTCAGGACACCAATGATCACCATTAAAGATATTTTTTCTTACAAATATTATTCATGAATAAATGAATAAATAATATTTGTAAGAAAAAATATCTTTAATGGTGATCATTGGTGTCCTGAAAGGAATGCTTTGGTAAGCCTTCATAAAATCACATATAAATGCTCTGTACTCTGTAATCGAGTATCATCGAGCTTGTTTTTATTGGAACAACCCCGGTCTTCACTGAATTATCTATTTTATAAGTGAAAAATCTAAATATATATATATATATATATATATATATATTAGCCGCGTTACTAGTATACTACAACGTTGTTACAACACTAAATAATGGCGAAAAAGTGTTTCGCCTTAAGGGGGCTGCTGGTGTTGCTGGGTACGATGTCGCTTGGCGAACACATACATACATATGCATAATTATATCAGTTTACAAAACAACAATCTTGTTTACATTATACACCATACAAATACTCCAGTCAGCTGTTACTACTGAGTTCGCTTGAATATATACTGAATTACCTCCTGTACTGTGAAATGCAAAGAATAACTACAGTATAGATTTTTAAACAGAGACAGAATATATATTATATTAGAGATGATCAATTTAATGATATTTCTATCCATAATGATTTTTTTCATGTATCTTATGTATATAATATCACTTTACCTGCCATCTTGTAAATGCCTATCTATCTATTCATTCATAACCGCACTGATGACTCTATATTATATACAGATATACAAATATTTATTATTAAAATAATTATTTAAAGCTCCATTCACAGATGAGCACCGTTAAAAGAAGTATTACATAGCTTTCAATGAGGCATGTTTCTACCCTTGGATATGCTCGGCGGCTTAATATATATGCGTGTAAATAATAATAATAGACTTTACTTCTCATTTCCTGTAGCTGTTACGATGGTCGCGGAAATAAAAGCGTCTGATGGGATTAAAAGCTTAATAAGGTCCAGATTCGACTCGTGCAACCGACGAAGCAGTTATATCCAGCCAGACTGATGATTTTTGTAGAATTCTGCACCTCTTAGCTCTCTAACATCAGCAGTGAGGTAAAACAGGGTTTACATTCGCTTCCACTTTCTTTAGTATCTTCGCCCGGCTTCTGAAACATGCATTTGGTAAGTGAAGAAATTGAATTTAACTGCGTACGAGATCAAGTCGCGAGTTGTTCAATTCTGTCGGTGCTATCCGCACACTGCTATATGCCAGTGAGACTTGGACCACACATACCAGTCGTCTGATAGGTTGCATAGACGAATAGTCCTTGCAATTATATATTTATTCCTGGTAAAAAGTTACATTACATTTTTTTAAATTTCGGCAAGTAAAAATATAAATAAAGCCTTGGTCATTTGAATTTAAAAATACCATTGTTTATTTATATATTTTCTTTTGTTTAAATGTTAATATTCGTTAGGCTTTTACATTGAAAATTTCGGGTAAATTTTGTAACCTATATGCACAAATATATATATATATATATATATATATATATATATATATATATACGTGTGTGTGTACTAGTGCACAAACTCCGTCAAAAGCGACGGAAAAATATTATTCCTCAGTGCTCGCACTCGCTATTTATCTAGATATATTGCTGAAATGTTCATATGAACCATAAAGTTACATCACGAGTGAAAATAGTGTGTGTTTTACTCGCTAACGTTTGCGTGACGGGATGAAAGTACATACATATGCATTGGTCTTAATTATAGAGTAGATAATGTTTATATAAATCTATACATATATGTATATATATATATATATATATATATATATATATATATATATATAATTAAGCAAGTTAACATGTATTGATAAAATTAACTGAAATCTATATGTATATATATATAGCAGATTTGTATATGCTTTTATCTTCCATCTACATCACTTGAGCCAGAAATATGACAATGTTAATTGTTTATCAATAACGATTCGATAACTTCGTCTAAAATTAAATTTACAGCCAATAATGTTGAAAGTGACACTTTAGCCTTTAAAATCTAAGATCATTTAATATCAGTAATTAAGTTCAGTGCATAATGGCGGAATGGACAACGCTCAGCTTGGAAGACCGAGAAAGCGGTTCCATTTGTTGATCTTGTTTGCTGAGTCGTGGATTGTGGCCGAAGCATCTCCTTACAAAACAGTTTACGCGTGACGCCAAGCTAAAAGTGAATTATCCCCGGACAACTAAAATTCTCTTGCTGTTTGTTTGACCAGTTACATTGCCTTACTACATCGAGGCAATAAAACCGACAGGACCTGATTGTCGAAAAACACAATTTCGTCCGTCAACCAGGAACTAAAATACCCAAATATCTACATATTCTTTTATTTTTAAAATATCTTATATTTTCGTTAATCTTTGGAAAACGTTGTGATTTGTAAATTCGTATGAGTTAGCATGGTATAAAGGTTGTTGGCAGGAGGGACTATGCCGTAGTTGTCAACATCCCTAACAGAAAGTGTTTCCGACTGGATTCGAACAGTCAGGTCCGCGTTTTTTACCATCTGACCACCGTTATCTCCCTGTATAAAAGTTGTTATTAATGCTTGTTTATATGAAACAATTACTATAGTTTCGCTTAGGGTGAACTAGGAAATACCTCAGTTCCAGAAATTGAAAGATAAATTTAACTTTTTATAAGTATCTAAAATTACACGCATAAGTCCCCCCCCCAATCGAAAAACAGCACACAGTCATTTTGTAGTTAACAATCTTTTCAGTTATTCTATTCTTTTAGAAGATACATTTATATCACCATCAACCATCAGGAGGGAAAGAGATAGAGAGAGAGAGAGAGCAACGATCCAAAAGCCCGACCTCTCCCTCCCACGATTCAGTAAATGAAACATCTAAACAGCTAATTCGCCACTTATCACTAGTGACTTCGGAAGGTCTGTGACGTTATATCGAGCCTCGTATTCCTACTTCTACACTTTAAACATATAATTGAAGTTTCAACCTACTTATTTAATCTATCCTTGTCAAAACTTCCGTTTCATACATTAATTTTAATTAACCAAAGTTCAATATTGCAACACTTATACCATAAGCTGTTCTTAAGACGATAGCATGTCCCCATCTAGGAAGTGAACGAATTACGTTTCCTAAGGGAAACATTGTTCCTAATAAATATGAATTGAATACTTAGAAAATTGTTTTTCCACTCATATCTCATTCGATTTTCTTAGTTTTTAATTTATCATTCTGACGTTTCCTATTAGAGGGTCAGACGATAAGGCATAAAGGATTTTTTTTGCAATTTTCGTTTTATTTCCACCCGCCCGTTTCATTGATTGAAAAATTCTTTTCTCTGAAATTTATCCTACGATTTTGTGTACGCGAAATTTACTTATATCCACACACACACACACACACACACACACACACACACACACACACACACACACACACACACACACATATACATATATATATATATATATATATATATATATATATATATATATATATATATAAGACAGTTTTTATTATATTCCAATAGCCATGGTTTGTTTTATTACTTTTATTTTTATTTTTTCACATTTCCAAAAATTTAACATTTATGTGAGATATATTTAACGGTCCGTTTCATTTGTCTTGTGACAAACAACATTTGTATGTCAATATCGTTTCTGCAACACTACAAAATCATCAGAAAAAGTTCACAAAGAGTAAAAAGTTCTTGGATTAAAGTGTCTTGAAAAAACCTACACTATACAGTGGTTTATCTTTTGGGTGAAAACAAGCAAAAACAAAGAAAAAGCGCAAACTCACACGTAGGGGAACCCACTAATACGCAATTTTGAATAATTCGTTAAAAACTAGTACATCCTAAATGATTGTGCGGACATTTATACATTTTAATTCAGTAATATTTCTTAAAATGGTTAATAAGTTCTATAATTTATTTATAAAAATTCTAATTTTGTTGAAGATAATTTTTATATACTAAAAATTACATCAATTAGCCTTTAGATGTCTATTTAGGTCATTTGGATACGAAACTCTTTTAATTTTAACAGCTTAGAGCTAGTTTAATAGACCAAACCATCCATTCAAGCAACTATTAAGATTGTTATACTCCGGTGTTTTTGTGGAAGATGTTTAATATTTATTTATAAATCGTTTCCACCAATACTAAGATAAGCTTAATTACCCAGAATTATTAACTTAAGTAGTAAGTTTCTATTAAATGCGAAACTGAGAGGGGAGTTGTCACTCACAACGTAAATATTTTACAGTTACCTAGACATGATTCAAAATACCGAAGGGAGCTATTAAATAGTTATTTATTTATTTTATTTTTTTAAATTTTAAATTTTTTTATTTTTTATAAAATGATGTTTAAATACCTCATATTATGAGCATTCAAAAGTACTTTTAAGGGAATTTATACTTAACGTTAATTGTGATTACGTTTTAAATTTAACTCGCAATTATCATGTGAATACGAATACCAATGTCAATATCAGGTCCCACTTTAATTGTATGCCTATATTTAATATTAGATTGTGTGCATTCTTTTATTTATCAATGTGTCTATTACTCTACATATACGAAGATAAATGACCGAAGCGACCAAGCCCAAACCTAGTCCACAATGAAATGGTAAGGGGGCCAGACCATGAGAGCATTTTTTCCTATTGAACATTTATTTAGCATTATATTTTAAATGATTATTGCATTATTTGTTCTTACTCCTTCCCCCCCAAAATATTTTTCTTACTAGTGCCCATATTTTCACTAATTAGTACCGATGAAAACTAAAATAAAAAATCCCTATATATATATATATATATATATATATAAAGTATAAAGTATAAAGGTATACTCAATAAAGATATACTCAATAAAGAATAAAAGGGAAATACCAGTAGAGTGCTCAATTAAATTAAATTAAGAGCGTAATATTTTTATTTTTAAATACAGATTTTAATCAGACATGGACCAGTGGTTTCTGACAAGAAACGGGTTGAATTCCCGATTCCGTCGTCTTCAGCATAGTCTGAAATAGTAAATGATGGAATTTCTTCAAAAAACATCTAACTGTTATGAAACGCTATGTACACAGAATTTTGAAATGGAGAGCCGACGAGAAACGCTTAGGACAGAAAAGTCGTTAAAAGATTCTATATTTAGAAGAAAAGCAAGAAAGAAAGAAAGAAAGAAAGAAAGGAGTGGAAAAATAAAAAAAATTAAATTTATAATAATAAAATATTACTTTTATATTTATATATATTATTTTCATATATATATATGTAGAAAATAATTAATTAAGGTACGCAATCTCTAATTAATTAAATTATCTAAAAAAGGGGAGGTAACTATTTATCATTATATAAAATATATATATATGTTTTTATGAATTTCGATCATTTCAATTAATAATTCTCAATTCAAAGTAAAAACATAAATATAGATAAATATATAAATAAAAAATATAAATATAGATAAATATATAAATACATAAATAAAAAATCAATATATACATAAAAAATCAATCAATATATAATTAAAATATCAATATATAAATGAAAAATCAATATATAAATATAGATATATAAATAAATAAATAATAAAATAATTCAATATATAGATAACGAATATAAATAAAAAATCTATATAAATAATAAAATATATATAAATAAAAAAAATATATATAAATAAAAAAAATATATATATTAAGTAGAGCAACAATACTAATCAGGCAAATTGAAGAAATGTAACATATATATCCTAGAATAATATCCGCTAAAGATAACCTGAATAATAGAGAATATGAAATAATTGAGAACTGCTTGCATCGTTCGACATACACATTCTCAATATTAAAGCCGAAATAACACCCAGAACAATAACTTGCATGTAATCACAGCACATTTGTACTATCTTCACGTTACAAATAATAGAACGTTTGATTTTAAATCATATTGAAGTAACTTTGAAAAGCTAATGAGACATTGGAAAATTGGATAGGATAATTTAACTCACAATACTTGATATATGTCTATGTATGTGTGTATGAGTGCGTGTTCGCTTCTTAAATGGTGAGTGCGTGTATGGGAGTACGCGTATTCGTATATGAACACTCTTTTAGATGAGAAAGGAAGGGGATTACTATGTTTTTGATTTATTAAAAAGATCAAACATTACGCCCATCTTGAATTGTGTTTCCGCAAAAAAATATCTGAAAGAATGCTTTCAAAAGTATGTTTAGATATTTATAGATACTTTTTGGATGACTCATTGACTTGAAGATTCAGGCTATGTTTATCTCAAGATAATATTTGTTTATGTTTAATCTATAAATAATTTAGAATTATTTATTAACATCTAGTGAGATTGAACACTGACATTTGACTACATGAAATAAATGCATGCAAACACATACACACACACACACACACACACACATATATATATATATATATATATATATATATATATCGAGACCTTGAAAATGTTGATGCAAACCATCCATATATAAATATACACACAGAGAAACACACGCACCCACACACACCAACACACACACACACCCATATATATATATATATATATATATATATATATATATATATATATATATATATATATATATATATATATATATATAAAGCAAGGTTGTCTGTATCTGTTTATGTATGTCGTAGAATAACCATAAACGGTTGAACTAACGGCAGATTTGGAATCAGCACCTTCGATCCGATGTCTATATCGATGGCAAAACTTGTTGACAATTAAAAATACGTAAAATAACATTAAAACATGTATTCCGACATTTTCATTGGATCATATATATATATATGCACACAAATTATTTATTTAAAACAATGTTACATATTTCAGAGACGTACCACTGGTTTCATTGACGTACATTGATTTTTTTCCGTTTAAGAGGCGTTAGAGTCCATTCAAATCATCAGCAGCTTACGAGATGAAAACACATCGAAGAATACAGTTGAAAGATCGGCGGGGGTATCTTCCAGTGAACTCAAGCGTTCCTTTTGGAAACAGTACTGGCTCAATAGGGCCATGATAGGTTACACATTTCGGCTTCCCAGCAACAACAATTCCTATTGCGTGTTTCACGAAAAAATCCTCACATTTCCATTTCGAACAAAAGCATTATAATTATTCTGAGATTTTTACCTACCCCAAAACAGTATTCTAAAGAGAGGATACAACGATTATCCCTCCCTATACAATTAGTATTCACACGCAACCTATCGATACCGGGACCTTTTTTAATAGAGGGGAAAACCATTTCCCACACCGCCTAATCCATAATTTTGGAATTTCTATTCTTACATTCTAGCTGCATGATAATTACACACTATTAAATATCCGCAGTCTCTTTAAACGAACACATTCGACCACAGTAATGCTGGCAGGCAAGTTAAATATTGGAACGGTGAACTTTTCTATTTAGTTTTACAATTGCCGCCGATATATTTTTACTAGACTTCTTTTTTATAAAACAATACTCACACTTTTAATATTTTTAATTATGCCTCTACAATAAGATATTTATTTATCAAATTTCAAATAATTTATTTCTTCTTTCTTCGCGTGAAAAGTAAATAAAACAATTAAATTTTCGATCAAACATAATAACATTTACGATTCATTTTGTTATATACTTTTTAATTTATATATAAACCTAAAATTAACCTACTTTAAAACTTGCTTCAATATTATTTGTAACAGACACACAATATGACCGCTTAGCAAACAATGGAATGCCACTTGTTATTGTCGCCTATCGCCGCCACCAAGCAAAATAAAGGATTTGCTGACATGACTAGAATTAAACAATCAATCGCAACCATTTAACAATGTTCAGATGTTTATTTTTTTAATTTTTACTTTATGGGTGAAAAATCATCTCCGGATTGAGACAAACATAAAAATTGCCGCAGTCTAAAAGAACCGAGGAGAGACATTAACTATAGTATAACATATACTAAACATTAAGGTTATTTCTATTTTGAAAAGTAACAATTATTTTGAATTATTTTCTTTGTGAATTTGTTGCCTCGATTTAAAAATATAATTCTCATTTTTTTTTTTACTTTTAAAAATAGCATTCACTTTTATCTTTAATATTTTCTATCCTTAATCGTTTCTCGGTAGTTATGTAGTTTAAGGACTGTGCTGAAATAATAACAGTATTATTTAGAAATCCGTCCGTAGAAGGAGAAATACTTCTAAACTGCGGCGAATGTGTTTGTCTTAATCCGAAGCGCCACTTATTGTGGGGAGATGGCTTTTCATAAATTAAAAACAAACCTTTTGTCTCACTCTGCCGTATATTTCAATATTACTCGATTTATTTAAAGCATTTTATTACTTTATTTTAACGATTTTTCGACTGTTCGTCACTTTAACCATTGATGTGGTTCCGATTTAATTGCCTCAGCATAAGGGCAGAAATAAACAGGGTCGGTTATTAATTTTGGGAATATCCATCTCTACAAATAAGGACACTCCGGGATGGGAGAAAAATAAAATTATCGCGGTCGAGAAGGATTTCTCCTTCACTGATCGAGGACAGAAAAGAGGAGTTTAGTATCAGAACAGATACTACACCCTAATAAAAGATTAAATACAGTATAACATACACTTCACTTCAACCTTTTTTTAAATTTTCAAATAGAAATAACATCAGACAGAATATATAATACGTTATTTGCTTCT
This sequence comes from Sepiola atlantica, assembly GCA_963556195.1. Classification (NCBI taxonomy): domain Eukaryota; kingdom Metazoa; phylum Mollusca; class Cephalopoda; order Sepiida; family Sepiolidae; genus Sepiola; species Sepiola atlantica. The sequence continues at coordinate 100,316,330 of OY744521.1, read as the reverse complement.
TTATGATGTTGAAACACTTTACGTAACGGGAATATTTTAGATAAGATTTTCAGGTTTAATTCTATTTTCCGGTATCATTTGTTTATTAAATTGTTAGGTAAAAGTAGAGAATAGTTAATCACCCCCAACCTCTTATGTGAAGAATGGGTTTCTAAATTATTACATTATTATTTCATCCGGAGTCGTAAACTAATTTCCTCCCCCAAACTATACTATATTCTAACATCACCTCGAGAATATCATACAAACTGTAATAACTAATAGATTATCTAATTATATTATTGATCAACAAATTAGACAGTCTTAGTAGAAAACACCACGATATTAGAAAATATCAATAATAAACGAAAACTCTATATATCAGAAGCGTTTTACATCAACCCCCCCCCCCCAAACATCCTTTAACAGAATCAACTTTAATACTTATTATATCATTCTAAAATGTTTATAGTGCTAACTTTAGTTCCGTATTAAAATATAATTCCCGCCTAAACAACCTAGTAATATACACACCATGGTCTTTACTTGAATTCTTTGAAGATGGGCCAGGATTGGCCTGAAAGTACTTGAGGCACTAACGGTTATGACATATTAATCGGCATATTCCCCACCGAAACACAGACCCTGATTCGGCTGATGGATTGGATCCACACAAGGATATGCATCGAGAACATTACGAAAAAATTAAAATACGCAAGAATTCCGTGGTATTCAAAAAACTTGCATAAATAATGACTTGTTTTCGAAATATGTCTGTATATATATATATATATATATATATATATATATATATATATATATATATATATATATACATATATATATATATACATATATATATATACATATATATATATATACATATATATATACATATATATATACATATATATACATATATATACATATATATATATATATACATATATATATACATATATATATACATATATATATATACATATATATATACATATATATATATACATATATATATATACATATATATATACATATATATACATATATATATACATATATATATACATATATATACATATATATATACATATATATAAATACATATATATATATATACATAAGCATATATCTATACATACAAACACACACACACACACACACACACACACATATATATATATATATATATATATATATATATATATATATATATATTACAGATGTGTAATAATGTTGTTTTTGTGTTTTACAAAGGCAGGGATATATTTTGTAGAAATTATCTCTGTGCTATGTTTTTGTACTATATTTAACTGTGAAATATTGTTTTCTTTCTCATTGTCTATTATTGTTATATTTCATGTGTGGTTATGCGATTGCAAAAGTTATATAATTGATTTTAAATAAGTTTATTTATATAGTCGTTAATTAAGACAAAGAGAATTTATACATTTATTCCGGTGGTCCTTGAAAACGGACAAACTAATTGAACCTTTCGCTATGAACATGAACCACATTTTCTCACACGTTTTAGTTTTACTGGGCGCTGCTATATAATCTCACATGTTTTATCTTTGACCATTTCCAAGACCAAGTTCTACTTCCCCCCGAGCATTTCCCATTATAGGGATTCTCCTTTACTAGTGGCCTTTCGTAGTCTGCTTCGCTTTCTATTTCTCTCTCTCCGCGCCCCAGGTCGTTGGTCCTGTTGTCTACATCAATTCGCTATTCAGGTACCTCGTTAGAAAACATATTTCTATTCCAGTATATTTGTTTCAAATACCGCGGTCTTGTAAAACTTTATTTCTGCTGAGTGTTTCAATCCTACCAATCGCCGTGGTCTTTTCAGGACTAAGGTCAATAAGCATCTTCTTTCTTTGCGTTAATTATCATTCGTTTTTTAGCTGCTTATATGGAGTGCCTTTTCTTAGAGCGACTTTCATTAACAAAACCCCGCTTTTTAGTCATATTAACTTTCTTTGCAGCAAGCGAGCAAAACCTAACATTTAACATTGAAAAAGTATTTTGATTTAAAAATGTTAAGTACTAGTCATGCACATGAATTGTGTTTGTCTTGATTTTGTATACGTGCGCTAAATCACCAGTTTCTACTTATTCTTCCAACGTTTTGTCGGAGTTGATCCAATATATCTTCACATATTTTCCTACACATAATAATGCAAGTTAAAACAAGAACAAGTTCAACTAATATTAATTGAAATACATTAATTAGGAATTTTGTTTTTCTATCAGCTTGATAAAAAAGTAAAGACAGAAGCATTTCATTAACAAGTCAATAATTTCCAGCCGAGGTGCACTGTTTTTTCATTCCTCGTACGCAGCTATTGCCAGCAGAAATTAGAAATGATTTTTGCTTTAAAACAACTAAATTAATTCTCTGACACTTGGAATCTCGTCATAATGAGATTTAAATATGAAGTTATGAGATTTTATGACGGGCTTATGAGATTTAAAAACGATGTGAAAAGATCAAAAAGAAATTTTATGAGTCATATCTTCTTTCTTAATGTTCTAGTCTTCTTGCGTCTTGCTTAAAATAAGATAGCACTGTTTGAATATATTCTCTTGATATATGCATATGTTGTCTGGAAATGTTCCGAATTTTAAAGGAAATTGAAAGTATAAAAATATATATGTCATTAGATATTTAATCAAATCCTCTTGAGTGGTAGGTTTGTGATATCGCCAATTCTCTCTGCCAATTCTCTCTGCCAATTCTTGTGTTGTGTAATCCGCGTTATTCTGAATTCATGTCTTTATTTTATCGTCCTCTGTTAAGGGTGGTCTGTCTAAGCGTTGTTCATCATTAAGTCTAAATTATCCAGCTCTAAACTTTGCGAACCACTTCTGTACACTTCTATCAGTCAAGATATCTTTAACGTAAACTGTAATATATTTTTGTTGTGTGAACACCATTTTTGTCTTTATTGGACTAGAAAAGCATCGAGTGCTGGAGATACATCTTACAATCTTTTATTTTCAAAGGACTAAAAATAGAAACAGGTTGAATAATGTTTAACTTTCTTTCTGAAAGTATGCTCTAACCTAAAATGTAAGATATAATATGTATGATATGTTTTAACCTATAAATAACTAATAGTTTATATGCTTTGCTTTCTAGTTTGTTATTGTCCTATATAATTGCATATTTTCTTGAATCATATATTGATCTTTGCAAAATAAATTATATGAGATCACTTACCCGCTTCCCACTGTAGCATGTTAAACTCTGAAGTCCAACTCTTCATCTAGGAGTGGCAGCAACGTTGTAGTGTCAGAGCTATGGCGTCTATAAATCTATTTACTAGCAGTGACAACCATGGTGGACAACTTCGGCGCCAAGCTGTAGTAGGGACGCAACCTTTCTGACAGGGCTCGTGTGAAAATTGAGGATGAGTCGGTATGAGGATCAGGCGATCTCTTGTCAGCTCTGCCTCTGGCATGTCAAGCGCAGAACTGCGAATCAATCGAACGAAAGTAGCAACGTTTCTTTTGCGCAATTCCCTTGTGTGTTCTGGGCCAAACCGTCCCTAACTTCGCATGCAACCGATTATCTGAGTTGCTTTCGATGTCTAAGGTACAAAATACTATCCTACAGGTTACCAAATAGATGTGAACTTCATGATGTTAACTACATGCAGACTAGACAATCTTGAAGCACGATCTTTCACAGCTCTATACGTAAGTCTAATTTGCTTGACAAACAAACAAGGAGTAATGTTAGGTATAACGTCAGTTTAACGCGGGGGAGAATCTAGCTCTCTAATTAAATGGTACTCTGGACATGTGCACAATGTGCCGGGATCGGACATCGAAATTACCCGGTTGGACAGCCGAAGACGACAGACTAACAATCAACCCACTCCCGAATATGGAACAGAACAATATTTCCTTCGGATCCAAGTATCGTCCTTTCAGCATGTGAGACAAATCGTATACATGTTCAAATGTAAGACTGCGGAATTGACAAAGCTTTTATTTACACATTAACAAGAGAAGAATATCTATGAACGAGTGTAAAATATTACGAAAAAATAATATGCTTCGCCAGTGTTTGCACTAATATTAATATCATATGAAATAACGTCTCAATCGATGTAGTTAAAAAAGGAAATAAGAAAGAAAAAAGAAAACATTTCAAACAGAAAAGTTTTAAAAAGAAGAAAAGACGAAGACACACCACTAAATTAGTTCCGGTCATAACTAATAAAACAACAACGTTACAAACAAATTCGACTACTTATTCCAACATTTCTCTAACAATTCGGTGCAGTTTGTAGAACGATCTCTCTCTTTGGCCCTAAAATACGCCAACATCTCCAACATCACTTTTTTATTGGGGCCAAATGTCTTTCCCTGTGAAATTCTTTTGAAGTCTGCAAAGTGCAAGTAGCCGCTAGGGGGCAGATCTGAAGTATATAGTGTGTTCAGAAGCATTTGGAAGTTCAATTTATGTAGTTTTACTATCGTCGCGATCGACTTGTGGCACGGTGCATTGTCTTGGTGAAAGATCACATTTCCTTCTTCATTTATGCCCGTATTTTCTTTCTTTAAAAACGCAGCAATAATGCAATATAATATTCGCTATTAATTGTACTTCATCTCTCAAGTTAATCGATGAACAAAATACATTGCGCATCTCAAAACATGGAAGATAAAATCTTGTTCGCTGATGATTGCGTCTTAGCTCGCAAAGGAAGGTTTTGACCTGCTGCTAGACACTCAGCTGACTGCCGATTTGACTCCATAGTGAATTGGTGGATACATGTAAAATCCATTAACACATATCTAGGCAAAAACTGTTTTTGTTGCATCGATACAATTACAAACAATGCTTTAAATCGTCGACGCGTTGTTGGTTTTGCTCCATTGTGGGCGAACGCGACACCCACTGTGAACACAGATTTCTCATGGATACATTTAAAGCAAAATAATAAATACACTGCTCTTTGATGTCTTTGAATCGTCTGCTATCTCACGCAACTTTTAGTTACGATCCGCGAAAATGGGTTCATGGATTTTTTTTATGTTTTCCGAGCGAGCTGCTGAATTTGGACGACCTGAGCGTTAAGTAAGACTTCTGTTTTTACGACCGTATTAAAAGTCAGAATACAACCTCTTAACGTTTATTTCAGACGAAACAGAGCCCGAATGAAAATCATGAAACCATTGCTTTTTTCAAGATTAATTTTTCGCATCACAAAGCAATTAAGACCTTTCTATAGTTTAAAAAAATTGCAACAGTAGCTAAATGTAAACAACTGTAAACTGTAAAAAAATAATCCGATTGATTTTAATTTTGAGACGTCCCATTTGAAGGTTAGTACTTTATGAAAATCACATGGATATTTTGATTAATTTTTTGTAATATTGTTATTTTCATCCTGCCAAAACTACAGAGAAAAATAATAACAACCCTTAATTCACAACAACAATATACCAGAAGAAACAACTCGCGAAGACAATTGTGAAGATAGAAATCGCTTGAGATAGCCGAGAAAAATTACTTATTTGTTATAATAAAATGTAAACAATCATTGAATATGAAAAACGATTAGAAATAAAAGATAATTAATTAAATTTAATTTCCCTAAGTTATATATAAATTAGTTAACCTTGCGACTAATATCGCATATACATATGCAGTATATAAAAAATTATGAATCTAATTTATAAAGTTGAATTAACTTGAAATTTTGCGTTTTTTTACTTTAACGTTAATGCAAGAAGTCGGCGAAACTTTCCTCTCTCTGTGTCTTTCTTTATTTATTTCTCTCTCTCCCTCTCTCTGTATATATATATATATATATATATATATATATATATATATATATATATTTATATATGTATGTATTTATATATATATATATATATATATATATATACAATTATTAATGACAATATATGTATTAGCATATACTATCAGATCCCTTTACTTTGCAGGTTTCTTAAAAGATTCAGCTCGATGATTATCAATTAGTGATAACAGAGCAAATATAAGTCAATTCATATTATATTGCAATAACCACGGTTTTTTATTATTTTTATTTTTTCACATTTCAAAAAAACATTACATTTCTGTGAGAAATATTTTGTACGGTCCGTTTCATTTGTCTTGTGCCAAACAACATTTTTATATCAATATCGTCTCTGCAACACTACAAAATCATCAGAAAAAAATCACAAAGATAAAAAGTTATTGGATTAAAGTGTCTTGAAAAAACCTACACTATACAGTGGTTCATTTTTTGGGTGAAAACAAACAAAAACAAAAAAAGAGCAAAACTCACACGTGGGGGGACCCACTAATACGCAATTTTGAATTTTTCGTTCAAATCTAGTACATCCTACAAGATTGTGCGGACATTTATAAATATTAATTCAGTAATATTTCTTAAAATAGTTAATAAGTTCGTTTGAACGACAAATGAAACGGACCGTAAAAATATATCTCACAGAAATGTTATGTTTGTTGGAAATGAGAAAAATTTAAAATAATAAAATAAAACCATGGTTATTGGAATATATATATATATATATATATATATATATATATATATATATATACATATATATATATATCATTGCCTCGGCATGTTAAAAAACGATTTTACATGTTTAACTTTAACTTCCCTTCTTTGCTGTTGAATTATGCTGGGCTGTGTGTAAGAGCTAACTAAGTCTACAGAGTCGAACCCTTAGACCAGCAGAAATGAACATTTTCTACACTTGTGATTGCATATAGCACGAAACACTAGTGTCTGTATGTAAAAATACTTACTATTTATAAACAAATATTGTTATCGCTTTCTTAAAATAGAAACAGGCAGTGACACCAATACGCTAAGTAACGTTCCTTGTCTCGGTAAGTTGAACACTCTCTGACGTCTTGCTATACGTGTCTGCTGATTTGTACACTATTGACTTTAAATGCTCTTCTTTTCGTGTTGATTAATGATGACCAGGGATAAGAGTCAAAGCTAATTTTTAAATGGGTTCTGTGACATAATCTTAACATTGGATTTTGCATTTAAATATATAGCAGTAGAAAATTAAAACTATTATCGAGCGAATATATATTTCTTTACTTTTAAAACATTATTTGGTCGTCAGCTTGGGAGATATAAAAACTGGAAGAAAGAGAGATAATACGAGAATGTATCTTTCCGTGGGTTATACTGTCCCACACTCAGTTTTTTAAATCTTAAGGGGGTGACCGTTGGGGAAGGAATGAGTTATCCTGCTATCTTTGTGACGGAGTACATGCAACCTTTTCTCACACCTGACCTGATACCAGGTCCAATGTAGACCCGTTCGCCGCTAAATAGGGAAAAAGAAAAAGAAAAACTGCAAAACACACCATCTACCTCAATGCTTGGGAGTGAGAGGAAGCGAAATTCGTCGCTCCGAACCACGACAGTAAAACGCGACAACCGGCAAAACCTTTTAAATAGTATTCGTGTATATTTCCTGCATATTCAAACTGCTAAATCGTCTGTAATCGATATGGACGCCGATACAAAGGAAACACCCTGAACATACTCTGATAAGGCATAGCGAAAAATAGTTAAAAGACCGAACCACAGTATGCTCAATTAATAAGAATTATTTGGGCTATCACACGTAACCGATAACTGGAGGCCGACAACAACTGTCTAAAACTGCTCGAAGATTAAAGTGTTTCCTACGAACTTTGGAGACCGTAAGTTCGACCCCTTTCTTTAAAGCTGGCATTTATTTTTGTATTGTACATATATATTTGTTAAGTCTAATTACGTATCTGTTTAGCACGCATTCCGTACTAGTTTTTTTTTGTTTTCTATCTTACCCCTTCTTAAACGTTTTATAAATAAATTTGGCATTTCTAACTCCTTAACTTGCGTTGGCCCTCCGTTCTTTCATAAAGTGTTAATTGTCTGTCTCTTCATTCTTACAGGTGTTGTGAGAAAGTATCCTATTCCCGTCTTGTTCGGTGTGTACGCATACTTGAATCTAAATACCTAATTTTAAATTTGTTGTTCTTCTGTTACGTAACTGTCGTGTCGTAACCAAAGAGACGCAATCGTTAAACTGTAAATCATTAGACTAACAGTAATTAATATTTCCCACACTGATGATTGCATATAGAACGAAACACTAGTGTCTGTAGATAAAAATAATTAATATTCATGATATATATATATATATATATATATATATATATATATATATATATATATATATCAAGCATGAAAAGAGAACAAATGTTATAGTTCATGATTAAAATTTAATCAAGAAAAAAAAGCCAGCCGACCGATAAAATTCGTCTTCACTTCGTCTTGCGATAATAACATGTTGTATTCCCCAAAGACTCATGATATATATATATATATATATATATATATATATATATATATATATTTCACTTATACAATAGATCATTCAGTGAAGACCGGGGTTGTGTCGATAAAAACAAGCTCGATGATACTCGATTACAGAGTACAGAGCATTTATATGAGATTTTATGAAAACTTACCAAAGCATTCCTTTCAGGACACCAATAATCACCATTAAAGATTTTTTTCTTACAAATATTATTTATTCAAATTAAATGTTTTTCCTACACGTGTTTCACTACCAAGCAGGTACTTGCTTGGCAGATCATCAGGGAAATTAAATGTCTGGAATAAGGGTTTCAACTACCGACAATACACAATGTGGCGTTGCAATAGTTGAGGTCACTTAAGCAGAGAAGAGGAAAAATAAAATAAACGTTAAAATTAAAAAAAACAAGAAAGAACAAAGATAAAAAAGAAAGGCCTAGAAAATGTTTTAGAAAAGTAGCTCGTGCATTATTTCTGCCACCAAGCCAACAAGCAAATAATCGGTCCAAAATGCATTCAAAAAACAAAAAAAAAACGGAACAATGTGCAATACACTTTTACATCGGGTGGCACGATGATGAAAAATTCCCCCCCCCCAAACAAAAAAAAACAAACTAAAACATTTAAGATACCGCTCATAAGTTACCATTCCAATCCAATGATAGTATGGGAATTCTACATCTTATTCATCATAAGGAAAGACAACATAAATGTTCGTCCGGAATTCCAGCGGTCAGACGAGCCTTATTTCCAGGGCTGAGTTGTTCCCCTTCGAAATAAACACACGACAAGTTGTACGAACGTCAATCTCGCAGAATCTCTCCTTTATTTTAAGAAAAAATCTTAATTAGTATCTTAATTAGTAGATAGAAACTATTTATTCAAAATACTGTTTCTAAAAAATTCTATTATTAAAATTATTGTTTTTAGAAATTTATTATCTAGTGTCTGGGACGTCATTTTACATTTTGGGAAAATATCTTTCATTTAATCAACTGCTGATTATTATTGTGTTGTTATTTAACGAAGCGAAAAAAAAACCTATCCCGCAGAAATTATTTTTAAAAATCAGTCATATATCAAAAATAAAATGTTACTATAAAAAAGTTTTCTACAAAAATCTAGCTATTATTTTAAATAATTTAAAATATTTCCATAACGGCTGTTTTCTATATTCCATAAATAAATATTACTACGGAATATCGTTATCAGAAATCTTTTTTCTATTTTTAAAAACATTTTTAATCGACGGGGTTATTTTTTACTACTTTCCGCGAAAATATCACTCTAACTCATTAAATGACGGGAGACTTTGTTATTACTAATATAAAATCCCTGTACAAAATACTTTTCATAAAAATCCATTGTTTCTATTTTTAGAAATTAAGACCGTGTCAGCATGCATGGTTTTTTAATTATTTTTTTCCTTAATTATTTTTTCCTCCATTTCTGCCACTCATCCAGAGTTCTCCTTTTTTTGTAAAGTTGGATTCCCCTCACACACACATTAAACACAACTTACTGCCTAAGTTTGCCCTCGTAAGGAGGAAATTATTAGAATAGATATATTAGTACACGTAGATATACGCAACTTGAAATAGACGACTCCGATTGCGTCATAAGCAAGACGATGCATACGGAAATGTTGAGCTGAAATTAATCGAATTATTCGTACTGGCGCATACGCATTAGGTTTTGATCATTTTTATAAAAGACGCGCATGTCGCCATTTTTTCGATAACGAAGCGTGTAGTGCTTTAATAACGCGCCAGCTTGCCACCATGCGCATGCGCGTTTGAAGCGAAGCCCGTGACAAGTACCTTTTCATTTCTATAATGCACTTTCTTAAAATAACAATATTTCACACCCAATCAAACTAACAATCACAAATGGCTATTTGCCATTAGAGCAAACGTCCCATTAGATATCTGAAGTTAGTCACATCGTCCATTGTTGGCGGCTAGGAGAAGAAGAGGAGAAAGAAAGACAGAGAGAGAGAGAGAGAGAGAGAGAGAAAGAGAAAGGGAGATAGAAATAAAGAGAGGGGGTAGAGAGAGAGAAAGGGGCGTATGGTAAAGACTAACAAATAAAGTAACAACAAAAATTGGAATTAATAGATTTCCTGCATCCGTTATTTTGTTGTTTTGGGGATTTTTTCATTTTCTTTTTCGCCTTTCTTTTATATTTGCTTCGTAATTATTTTGACATATTTTTTGTCATGAATGAGAAGATTCGATTGTTCCCTTTAACGTGAGTTGACAACATGAAAGGGAAAAGAAAAAAAAAACATCGCCGTTGCAAGGAAATTTTAGTTATAAAATAAATAAAATTCATTCTCCATCCGCCAATATTAATCACGCTTTTTTATTCTTATCAATTTAGAATGGCTATAACTGACAGCCACATATTCAGTTTTTGTTCATGACTTTATTTTCAAAAATTATTTTCTTTTCTTAATTCCTGTCTTTTATTTTATTTATTTAGTTTTTTTTTAAATTTTTCTGTAAGGTAAATATGTTCTTTTTTTAAAGACTTTTTTATTCTGTATTTTCTGAAGATATGAAAAAGAAGTCATTAAATTGAACATTAAAAATATAACTTCAGTTTTGATTTAGTCTAAAATAGAAAAAAGTCGTTGCGTACTTTATATTTTGCAAAACAAATTTTAAAAGAATATTTTTCCTTTCATGATATTTGATATTTCATCCTAAACAAGGCTGGACGCCACTGTACACGTAAAAGGGCTACTGAGAATAAGGGAGTGAGTTTTGGGTGTCATTCTAAGTTGGGAGCTGTGCAGCGAGTAGTCTGTTTACATTAGTTCTAAACCACTGCATGTCGGTACTGTTGGGGAAACAGGGAGTTCCAGAGGCCAGCAGCACGAGGAAATAAGCTATTGGGGTAGAAGGCTCTCCGGCCTCTGGGGACCTCCACAGTGAATGGATGGGATTTACCTGATTGTCGAGTTGGTTGAGTGTATTTACGTAGAGGGTCACCAGAGATGCCAGTTCATCAGAGCATAATCCATTGAAATATTTCTAAAACAAGCACAAGGATGCTACATTTCGGCGATGTGGCTAGGGCTAGGTTGACAGTGAGGGACATATTAAGTTGGTTGTTTTTTGGACCTTGTCAAGGAGGGAGAGGCTATTAGATGATGCACAAGCCAAGATGTGGCAACAATACTTCATGCATGGGCGGATGGTAGCTTTGTAGAGATACAGGATAATGTCATGTGTGAGGAGTTTACTAGCACAGTAGAGGGACCCCACCTTATTTGCAGCAGCCTTGGCAATGTATTCTATGTATTTGTTCCAATTCATGTAACCTGTGAAAGTTAGGCCGAGGAGTTTGAATGTTGAACTCTCATGTAGTGTGTTATTTGCAATGACAATCGGTGGTTGGAGCGGTTTCTTGTAGTAATTGAAGGAAATTAGCTTTGTCTTTGCGGCATTAGAAGTTACGAAGCATTTATGACGCCAATCAACTACAGCGAAGAGGTAATTTTCTAAGGATTTAGCCATTGCCTCGGATATGATCGCGTCCGTTTTGCCAACATGACGAGAGTAAAGCATGGTGTCGTCAGCTAATAAACCTTTCTCAGTCTCAATGACATCAAGAATCGTTTATCAAGATCAGGAACTATGAAGGTCCATAGATGGATCCCTGGGTACACCAGCATTTATGTCATGTTGCTTTGATGAACGGCCAAAAAAGTCAATCTGGATTTTTCTTTTGGTTAGGAAGGATCTAATTATATAAAGTAATTGCCCAGTAATACCGTATGAGCATATTTTCAGGAGAAACTCTTTATGCCATACCTTGTGGAAGGCCTTGGAAATATCAAGCGCTACTGCCCTAGCCTCACACGCCTTGTCGAGTGTATGATACATGCGTTCAGAGATGACCGTTAGTATGTCTACAGTAGATCGTTCTTGTCTAAATCCTTACTGGCGGTCAGGAAGACGTTCAGCTAACTAAGTGCCGTACTATCGTTAGATTGATTAATGATTCAAAGATTTTAGCAAATATCAGTAGTAGACTGATTGGGCGGTAGTTTTGATGATCGGTTGTATTCCCAGAATTGTAGACTGGTACAACAGAGGCAATTTTCCAGCTATCGGGGAAGAAAGATTAAGCTAGGCATTTATTGTAGAGGTTAGAGAGGACAGGGGCCAGTTCTGCAGAGCATTTCCTTATTACTATTACAGGTATAAGATCACGCCCACAAGCTTTGGAGGTGTCAAGTTTTTTTTTATGATGTCTCTGACCTGGGATGACGTGATTACCAAGTAATCAAGTGTGGCATCGGTTCGCAATTTGAATTTAGGTGGGGGGGGGGGGTTTCCTGAGATCCAAGTGAAGTTTGAGGCGAAACGCTGGGCAAGTAGTTCAGCCTTATCAGTTGCCGAGCAAACGACATCATTGTGGTTTGAGAGTGGGGGAATCGTTGATTGACCATTGTAGACTACACTATTGTAGATTTTTGCGAAATCGCTCGTACCTAGTTTCTGTGACTGAATGTGTTTTTTGTTAACTCAGTATACCTTCTCTTTCTTTATCTATCACGGCCTTACAATTATTTCTAAACTCTATAAATTTCTGTCTATTAGTAGCTGACTTATGGCGGCCGAATTTACGGAATGCTTGCCGTTTCTCAGCAATTGCAGCTGCACATTCCGAGGTGAAACTTTGGGGAGAGTGGGGCTTGCTAAATAATTTTCAATGCCTGCTTTGAATCATTCATTTATCTCATTTGAACACTGACCAACAGGGAATGAGAAAGTTTCCCTTCATGGGGCGTCGCTGATGAGATCTCTGATTGACTTACAGTCAGTCTGCACGTAGTATCTCGTTATTTTGAGCAACGGCTAATCAGCTTTTGGACGACGTTTTAAACGCATATGAAAAATTAGAACAATGTGATTAGCATTCCCGAGTGGGCTATGAGCTTTCGTCACACAAGCCTCGGGAATTCAGGTGAAGAAAAGGTCTAGAAGTGAGATCTGCTGGTCTACTCGATAGGCGATCCGCGTCGGGAAATCGACAGTCTAGGAGAGGGAGGGGGCTAAGGAGAAATTATAAGTAGAGTTGCCGGCTGCGTCAGTAAGGCTGAGGAATCCCAACCAGTCACGGTGATGTGCATTAGAATCTCCAAATACATGTATCTGGGCATTCGAGTCGGGTGAGAGTGCTTTCAGAGACAGAGTCAAGCAGGATAAAGTTCTGGGTCGACGGGGAACGGTATAAGAAACATAAGTAACTAACACTGTGATGTAATATCAATCTAAAGCACATGTAGTCTTAATCACCGGATTCTAACCTATGTTCTCTAGTCAGGGGGAGGGTGTTTCGAACATATGCTTGTCAGAGTCTATATGGCAGAGTTGGAGGTAGTCAGTCCTGTCAAAGTGGTGAGAGGAGATTGAGGATTAGAGGTTCGTTTCACTTAGTTCTAGGATATCGGAAGAGTTATTCAGAAGAAAGGTTTCTACGCCGTTGATGTTGGTTCTACGTCCCCGGATATTTGTAAATGCGAGTATCAAAGGTGGATTTGAAAGTGTTTTTTGTTTAGGTTTGGTTTTATATTTTTGTAATGACATGTTTGTTTTGTTATAGAGTGGGTTGGGCAAAGTGGGTGCTTGTTAGGTGCCAATAAGCTCACACAACCAGCCCATTAGTCGCGACCTGGTCCATGGGGGTTGTGGCCTCGACAAAGCCTACCGGAGATAACTGAAGGGCACATTTCCATGCGTGACATGGCAATACAACTAGTATGCAACTGCTTATAGGCAGCCGTTCTCAGCGGTACCAAAGAGTCTGGGTTCTTGCCTTGTCGGTCTGAAACAGCAGCCAGACAAGCTGTCGAACCTGTACCTTCAACTTGTCGAGACAAGAGCGACGAAGACTGTTCATGTAAGACTTAGTGACGAAAACAATATCCCCAAGTTGCCCAAATAGAGAGAAAGAAAAACGGCGTTCATTGTCCTATTAAAGAAACAAGGTCAGGCACTTAGTGTTTTTGAGGCGTCTCAGCGCTGGCACCTGGCTAATAGACAATGAATGGGTGCAACGTCCGGCGATAGGTAGAACCTATCTACTCCTTTAGAAATTGTAGGTTTGCAAACCGGATATTTTGTTCGAGATTCTATCTCTAAGAAGTGTAGATCAGGGCTAAGGTAGCCTCCCTTCCTAACGGTTTGGTGCCACGGCGTAAGTAGTTGGTAGCAAGATTTTATTGTTGGAGATTTCCTTCTCTTAGATGAAAGACCTGACCAGATATTAAGAGTTCAACACACCGAGAGGGGAAAAGCCGGGTATTTCCGAGCCCTTGCAGGTAAAAAAACAACTTTCGATATATATATATATATATATATATATATATATATATATATATATATATATATATATATATATAAGAACAAGGGGTTAGGTAAAATAAAATACCCTTTGAAGCAAGTTTAAAGATGCGATATTTTTTTTTATTAAAAAAAAGAAGAGAAATCGATACCGATTTTTTTTCCTTTTTTTTATAAACTTGATTTTAAGTTTATATTACACATTAATTTCGCCAATATAGAATATGCCTCTTCAGTGTAGTTGTAGGTCCGATCTTATTGGACAGCCGGTGTAGTTGTTGAAACCGGTTAATGAGGTGTTTTTTTTTCTCACTAACGGTACGAGATCACGCTTGCACGTAGAATATGTAAATATTTGAAAAGTACACTCTATTTTTATAGCATCCAAATTAAATTTAAGAACAAGGGGTTAGGTAAAATAAAATACCTTTTAAAGCAAGTTTAAAGATGCGATTTTTTTTTTTATTAAAGAAAAAGAAGAGAAATCGATACCGATTTTTTTTTCCTTGTTTTAAATTTTTTAATACACTTCATTTTAAGTTTATATTACAGATTAATTTCGCCAAGATAGAATATGCCTCTTCAGTGTAGTTGTAGGTTCGATCTTATTGGACAGCCGGTGTAGTTGTTGAAACCGGTTATATATATATATATATATATAAGTTCCCTGTACACTGCTGAGAGAACAGAAAGTTGAAGATAGGTTTCCTTCTCGCAAGTAAGTACAAATAAGAGAAAGACAGCAAAAACCCCAGCCCAGCGTTGGATTTCAGGAATTTCTTCAGTGGGAAATAAATAGACAGGCAATAAGACAGTATATATCAATAATTAAACGCCTTTTAATCAAACACGGAATTAAGTACATTCATATAGTACACATTTGAATTTAGAGAAAATAGTATGAGAGTGGCCAAAAGAGTAAGTAAAAAAATATAAAATAAAATAAAAATTAAACTGCTTATTTTTTCGTCGGTTGCATTGCGAAATATCGAGTAAGGCCTGCCGCGCTTGGTCTACGAATGACTTTAGTGGGAGGGGGTATCTTTTTTCAACCAATTGGAAGACATTTGTTATTCTTTGCTATAAGTTAGGACGAATTTTTTATTATTTTCATATCATTAGCCGAGTAACTGGAGTAGTTGGAATATATCGTTTTGAAAGTAGTGAAAACATCCTTTGCCTGCCGCGTCTATTAGTATTGATACGTTAGAAACAACTATATTAAATAAATAATTAGACAGCCAGTGTGGGATTTTAAGAATTTCTTCAGTTGGAAATCAATAGACAGCCAATAAGACAGTATATATCAATAATTAAACACATTTAAGTCAAACACGGAATTTAGTACATTCAAATAGTACACATTAGAATTTAGAGAACATATTATGTGAGTGGCCAAAAGAGTAAGACAATTATCAAAATTAATAAAATAATAAAAACGTGCTTATCTTTTCGTCGGTTGCATTGGGAAATATGTTCGTTATTTTTAAAAGAAGAAAAACAGTTCTACGTTTGCTGTTTTTGTACAATATTTATTACCGGTTGCATCATATGCAAAGTCACAATGTGCCTCCTGTTTAACCGGATAGTTGATTTCACATAAATAATAACCACCTAATATTGTAGGGATAAGTTGAGGGCTTAGAATATGGTAAACGTACACGTAATATCATACAAATAAACTTAGTTATGTTTGTAATTTTGGGGGCTAAAACATGATTTTACAATTTATTTTGTATTAGACTAAAACATCGTTGCGTAGTGCAAAAATCCTTTTCTCAAATAAATTCGTTAGATATCTATTTTCGTTTTTGTACTTTGTTATTTGTTACGAATGAATAGTTTTACTTTTGTTGTAATTCTAAAATATTGAATTACCTTGTACCAGACTAGGCTGATTTGAATATAACATTTTAAAGAGAATCTCAAAATTTTTACGGCGTTGAACGAAATCGCTTATTATATAGGAGTAATTATCACGACATGTGTAGAAGAAAAAGTTACAAGTTGATACTGATCATTGTGCAACAGACGACAAGTAAGACTCTAGAATAAAAAAAAAACGTTACTTTAGAATTTATTTAGTTGAATATTAATAAACTTATAAGTACTTTTGTTTTTGCGAAGAACATTATTTGTGTATATTTGTTCTTCTTGGTACTTTATTTCTTTGATTGGGACAAACAAACAAGTTATTATTGTTGTTATTATTATTATATACAATTATAATTATGTAGAAGTTATTGTTCTACTAGTTCTTTTTATTATTATTTTCGTATAGAAATTATCAGGATAATTGTTATTATATAAACACTATTATTATAATTTAAACATTATTATTTCATAGAGGTTATTGATATTAATATTATTAATATTATCATATAACATTCATGATAATAATTATATAGAAAATATTATTATTACTATTATTATTATCATTATTATTATTTATCCACTAGGATTTCTAACTACAGCCTTTATCAATGATCTATCACTGATCAAAACATGTTGTTTACCCATAGATTCCAGTACAAGTCTTGCTGTTTGCTAGTATTAAACGGCCCTTTCCATCAGCATTGCTTCTTACTTTGTGTCAGTCGCTGTGAATAATGGGTTATTTCTACGGGAATTTGAGTGACAAGACGCCTACTAACATTCTCAGTATGCCCCGTACCCCTCTAGTCACGCCTGGACAATGTATCTCACCGCTCTGTTTCTATCTTCCCAGCCGTCTTCATATGTCCATTTTTTGTGGTTGCAATCGATGCTGGTATTATTATTATATGCTGGGATCTATTTTTGAAAAGATATACGTTAGCTAGTATGAATTATGAATTAGGTGAAATTGATATATTAAGTGCCGGTTAAAATGACATTAGATCTTGTTGAATGAGTACTTCTCGATGAGGTAGCAATATAGACAGGGTTTATCCGAGTTCAAAGATCTGGGGTCAGCAGTGGTAAGGACAAAGTGAGTGTGAATAGGGTTATGTGATTTGTTGACGGGATAAATAAACTATGACGCCATACTTGGGACTCTGGGAGAGAGACAGTTTTTAGTGAGTCTACCATGTTATTTTGAGACGATAAGTGTCCAAATATGCTCTGATACTTTGAAACTGTAAGCTATGTTCGATGCGACAAAAATGAGCCATAAACCCCCTGTCATCAAGAAAAAAATACGTAATAGTTAAGTCAGGAATCTAGAGAAACAGACCAACTAGACTACGGTTACTCTCTTACAGGCGTTATCAAGAAAGAAATGACTAATAAAAGTATCTAGAGACATCTAAAACTCTGTTTTTGACTCCCGTTTTGTTGTAAGAAACAAATTAGTTCATAGATACGCCACTGTGATGATCGCGGGCTAGGAGAGAAGTCAACAAGACAAATCACAACGAAGAAATAAAGGAGACAAATCACAACGAAGAAATAAAGGAGACAAATCACAACGAAGAAATAAAGGAGACAAATCACGGCGAAGAAATAAAGGAGACAAATCACAACGAAGAAATAAGGGAGACAAATCACGGCGAAGAAATAAAGGAGACAAATCAAAACGAAGAAATAAAGGAGACAAATCACAACGAAGAAATAAAGGAGACAAATCACGGCGAAGAAATAAAGGAGACAAATCACAACGAAGAAATAAAGGAGACAAATCACGGCGAAGAAATAAAGGAGACAAATCAAAACGAAGAAATAAAGGAGACAAATCACAACGAAGAAATAAAGGAGACAAATCACAACGAAGAAATAAAGGAGACAAATCACGGCGAAGAAATAAAGGAGACAAATCACAACGAAGAAATAAAGGAGACAAATCACGGCGAAGAAATAAAGGAGACAAATCAAAACGAAGAAATAAAGGAGACAAATCACAACGAAGAAATAAAGGAGACAAATCACGGCGAAGAAATAAAGGAGACAAATCAAAACGAAGAAATAAAGGAGACAAATCACGGCGAAGAAATGAAGGAGACAAATCACAACGAAGAAATAAAGGAGACAAATCACGGCGAACAAATAAAGAAAGAATTAACGGGACGATATGCCAGAGAATGCGACCACGACGCCCAATGAAGAAAAAAAGGAAAAGGTAAATTTGGGTTATTATTTGAAGTGGACACTGGATAAGTTTGTAAAATGAGAAAAGAGATGGAAAAGTATTAAGTTAAAGAAAGTCCAGTGAACACACGCACACACGCCATACATAGACAAAAAACGCGACACATACACAAACATACGTTAAAAGATATGATTGGTGATTGAAAACTCTTCCACGCACATTATGATTAAATACGGCACAGTTATAGATTTATAAAAAAACACTTGGTATTAAGCAGAAAGAAGTAAGAAAAGAAAGAGACAGACACATGTAAAAAGCTACACACATTCATATACGCCCACACATATGGTGAACGCCCTGCACATGTATAGCTTCATAAAGAACTATGAAAGAAGTAAAAATGACAGTTTAAAGGCTTTCATTAACTCATAAAAGGTCGTATCATTACGCTAAAAAGAAACTAGTTGAAGAACTTAACAATTTGACAAGGCAACAGTATCACTGCGTTTCAGGTTATAGAATTAATGTTGTTGCCATCATTGTTGTTATTGTTGTGATTCTTCTTCTTCTTCTTCTTCTTCTTCTTCTTTATCAGGTATCAAGTCTGTTTGCAAACATCGATGATCATGGTTCTCCAGTCTTTTTTGAATATTTTCTTTCACCATGATGTTCTTTCTAAACAGCTTACCTATAGTGGGCTGCATTTACCTTCTATAGAAGCAGTGCTCTTACAGAGCAGGAAGTCTTAGCCATTGTACAAAAATCAGTATCATCTACCTAAAACATCTGACCAGTTTCTCAAATTCATTAGGTTTTTCAACCATCCATCCATCACCTGCCTGGCATGACTTCACATATGCTGATCGGGGGGCTAAGTGGGTACTCGACCTTGCCCAAGGATCTCCCGCAAGCTACCGGAGGGAAGGAGGCACCTTACTGCTCCTGTTAGTAGAAATGTTTCTACCCCACAACTCACTACTGATTATTCTTGTTATTATTGCTATTTTTTACTGTCGTTGGTGGTGCTTATTGCTGTAGTTAGTGTTTATGCTAGTGTTGTAATTTACTGTTGTTGCTGTGTCTACCGTTGTTTTTAGTGTCGTCGTTGTTTTTATTAAGCTAGTTGCGCTCACGAACATCGTGCCTCAGGATTATCGTGTCTGAATTCCTCATTCATCGTAGATATTCGTTGCAGATTTTAACACCGAAAACGAGAACAACAAGGCTCAGTGGTTTCATGCGAAGTCGGAGATGGTTTGGCCCAAAACACGCAAACGAATGGCGCAGGATCAACATACCCATTTTCATATCATTGATTACCAGTTCCGCAATTAGCACGTCTTTGCCTGCCACACGCCGAGGCTAAAAACACCAGTGTACGACGGATCGAGATACCGATTTTTTCTGGATTTTCACAAAAGTTCTTGTAATCAAGTTGCTATGAGACTACCACATTGCCATCTCCCCTACCACAATGAAGGAGAGTTGGACTTTAGAGAGAGGGGGTATTGTTGCTACTGTTGTTATTACTGTTGGACGATTACTATTGTTTTCATAGTTGTTACTGTTATTGGTGTTAGTGTTGTTGTGACGGCTCTTATTGTTTCAGTTTTTACCTTTTGTGTTGCTGAAGATGATAATAATTAGACATCTCTCAGATTAAATTGTGCGAATATCTGATATTTTAGGCAACGTAAAAAATTGACCTCTGCTCGATCGAATAGCTGCTTTTAAATGAGTAATTGTTAAACTCTATAGCATGGGCAGAGATTGAAGTTATACAAGATTTGGGGTAATGCTGCATTAGGAGATAAGTCAAATGGCGGACAGATTCTCAGGAATAGATATAAAAGGGTATCAGAGAAGATGGTAAGCACACCCCAGTTGTGAGTGGCGAATGAACTCGTTCTCTGCGTTTCTCTATTTATATTTTTATCGAACAATATTTCTGTGTATAAACTCAAATTATGCACTATACTAATTCAAAATGAAAGAAGTGTTGTTTATTTTAATCAGCAAACGATCAGAATATGATAGAGGTAATACCACAACAAGAGGCTGTTTGCACGATATATCGACATTCAGACGAGAGGTAACAAGACAACAGAGTCGACTGCTAATCAACCGTTTATGCGATCGCTCTATCTATCTATCAATTTCCTTTCGCGGCAAAAATACATTGGATTAATTAAAATTCCAATGAGAAAACACCAAAGGTCCGTAGAGAAAGAATCAAGAAAACTCAGCGAAGGAATTTCACCAATATTCAAACCCACATATAACCCCAAATTTATTTAAACAAATGAAGCCTTCAAACTTATTTAAGAGAATACATTCAATTTCGATGTTATGACATTGACTTGAAAGTTGTTGTTCTTAATTTTATGAAGACATAAAACAATGATAAAATTGAACATAAAAAGATGAATTTACCATTCATTTAGTCTAAGACCCAAAACGTCGTTCTGTCCTGCAATCTTATTTTCGCAAATAAATCTACAAATATATATTTAATTTTCTGACTGTGTTTCTAATTTTAAAGAAAAAAATAGTTGATATTTCGCTATTATTATGATAGCTTATTGAAACAATTATAACCAACCATTGAACGTATTAAAAGAAATCATTTCAATATGTTTTCTTTTTCGTCTTTGTTTTAAATGAGAAAAGGCTAATTTTAAGCATTATTACCACTTTTTATCGAAAGAGTTCATATTAAAAAGTTATATTAAACTAATCATTTAAACAGGTTTCTTCATTTTCTTTGTCCTTTAAAATGTTTTGTTGTCATTAATATAGAATCTAGGTTTAAAAAGTTTGTTTACACTTGTTTGTTTTTTGTTTATCTATTTATGAAGAACATAGCTCTTTATATTTACACATATACATATATGCATATCTATATATACCAATTATTATATGTATTAATATACACACACACACACACACACACCCATATATATATATATATGTATATTTATATATACAAAATTTACGCTAAGTGAAACCGTTATTTCCTCTTCTAAAGGCTAAACCCACAGGCGAGAGAATATATACATACATACATGGACACACATATATGAGTGTATATTTATATATACTAGCAAAAATACGCTCCCTTCGATCGCATATTTGTGCTAGTATGTAATTTGGGTAGAGCTTTTTATCACTACAATTAATTAAAATAATATATTGCACATGATAAATAACATCATTAATAAAAAGAAAAATTAAGTTTGCATTGTTTTGGTTTGTAGCAACCGTAAACAGTTTTTGCATTGAAAATAAATGTAAAGAAAATTACAATTTTAAAAATGCTAATAATATTTATCAAATTTGAAATAAAAATTGAATGTAGTATTTATTATAGTGTAGTAGTAACGAATGAAAGTTAATAAAAACAGGAAAAGAAGAAATAATTGTTACCTTATATGTAAAAATAATTCTGTGCCTCAGTTGGGAAAGTCGATCTTTTTACTGTATTGTTTCACAGTGTGTGTATAGTCATCTTGGTCTTGGGAAAAATGCTAATTATTGTAAGGTAATTATTATGACTGATTGAAGAACAAAGTAATATGACTAATTTTTAGTCATTTAATGTCCTGTTTTTTTTATATTAAAAGCTTCTAAGCTTTGAACATTGACTTCCGCATACAGATACAAAGTGTCAATGTTGGCTTCTGCATTAAGATAGTGTGTCAATGTAAAATTTCCGTGTAGACGACGTTGTCCACAGAAGTTCCATCTTTTTCATCATAGTTCCCCTTGATGACCAAGATCTTTAAATTCTCTCTTCTACCCACTCGGCTCAATGCAACATACAATTGTACCACGAGAGAAAATATTTTTGCTAAGTAGAGACCCATGCGTTGTAATGTTTGACCGTGTGATTTATTAGCCGTCATTCCAAAGGCCAACTTAATTGGAAACTGCTTTCTCTTCATCTCAAAGGGAAATTCATGCCCTTGTGATATGTGAGGAATTCTTGGAATAAGCAAAACATTGCTAGCATAGCTCCCAGTAGCAACTGTCGCTTCAATTATGTGGTTATGCAGCCGTTTCACAATGTATCGTGTACCATTTGTGTGACCATTGTATGGATCCAGAATACTCAAGAGCATGATTGTGCAGCCAACCTTCCGTTTTAAGATGTGAGGAGGGAATCCTGATGGATTATGTTGGTTAATAAATTCAATGGGATAGTGCATCTCATTATCTACACTGTCATGGCTCTTGTAGACATGTTCATCACCAGGAAACTTTCCTATCATGTACACATTTACTTGTTCAGCTGCTCTGTTGGTTGGTGTGATGATTGAACGGTTTGCCAACCAGCAAGCATCCATTGAGTTCTCTTCTAAATTTTCAAAAACAAAATCACAGAGAAGGAGATCATGTGGCAACTGTATCTTATGATACCCAAGGTCAGGTTCTGTAGGAAATTCACCATTTCCTATCTTTTGCAAAAGGTCTTGAAAGTCAGGATCATTGCCAGCAGAGGTAACTCGAACATTGGTGATCAGATCCAAAGTTATCAACTGTTGCCAAAGGTATGACTTCTTCAGCGTTGCTGCAATAATCTGAGGCCTTGATCCATGCAAAACAACTGGTAAAATTTGCTTCCAGTCACCTGAGAATAGCACTGTAAGCCCTCCAAATAGTTTTTGCTTTTGCGTACATCCTGCAGACTCCGATCAATACACTCAAAGATTCGTCGATCATCCATTGTCACCTCATCAATAAAAAGGTCAGCTTTTTGCATCAGTTATCCTATGGCATCTCTTTTACTGAAACTGCAAGTTGATTCATCTTTTATTGTCAAAGGGACTTTGCATCTGGAATGAAGGGTTCGTCTATTATGCAAAAGTGTTGCTGCAATACCAGACAAAGCAGTAGCCAAAGCAATCTTCTTTTGTGATCGAAGGTAGTCCAGGATGACATTTATGGTATAGGTTTTCCCAGTGCCTCCGCTAGCATTTAAACAGAAAAGTTTCCCTAGTCCTTCACAGGCTGATTTGGTTACTTCTTGGAAGACTTTGTTTTGTTCAGAGTTCAGAGTTGGCAGCATTTGTTTTACAGATATTTGAAGCTGTTAAAAACTAAAATCACTCTCTTCCCTTATGATTTGGCCAATTTCCCTCACTGCTAGAATTGTAGGATCCAGTACGGGAAGTCCAAAATTGAGATGAAGATCAAGTCCATGATGCTGAAGTCTCTCCTGAATCTTGAACAGAATTGTGTGCATGGATCTTTCAGACATGACTGCTTCCTGATTCCGTCGCATGATATCTTCAGCTAGTTTCATTTTCTACCGATCCCAGAAGGCAAGCGTATCGGTTAGCATACAGTACAATAGAATGGTACAGAATAATTCTCGTAATGGTGGACCAAATAAAATTGATGATGCCTCTTCCATGGCCTTGTCCTTCTCTGTGTCATCATCCAATAGCCCCAGTTTCTTGATGTGTTGGATAGAGCTGACCTTCAATGGTCTTTAAGTCATCAAAAGATATTGCACCAGCCTTATGATGAAGTAACATACGTAGATAGTACAGCTCTGACTGATGACGACTTAAAGATATTGTTGGTATGCGACCAAGGGTCTCTCTACTTAAAATTTGTGATTGTCATCTCTAAGTCCACGTTTCCGTCGCTGCATCTTTTTCTGTCCTTTGTTCCAGGTAAAATATTTTGGCATATCTGGATACAAAACTTCATGAGCCTCGTGATCTTCTTGGTTAACTCTGAAATAGTTCGTCAACTTGGTAACAGGATCTCTATGCAAGAGAGCACTGTGTTCTTGTCCTTCTTCATAGAATATAAGCTGTTCTCTAGGCATGTGGCAAGGAAGTTTCTCGAGATCTGGTTTCCGTGAATGTAGAGGGAACCCATATATTCGCCAAAATGCCTCACTGGCTGAAATGTACCGTGCATTTAGGAAGGTCTCAATTTCATCAGCAACATGAACTTCATTGTTTTGATTATGACGGACTGTAAATGTGATTAGATCATTTCCCTTGCAAATGTACTTGTATAAGTATTTCACTGCTTGGACACTGTGAACCACCTCACAATTGATGTGTGCATCATAGCGAAGTGAGAGATATGGGGTGCATGGCACAATCCATCTGTTGTCAACAGTAAACTCACTACCGCTTCGTTTTAGAATATAAGTCAAGCCTCCATCTTGAGTTGAACGGCGCCTGTACTCTGGGTATGAGTTTTCACCAACAATGGTGCAAGTGTGCAGAGGTTTGGGATATCCTTTTGAACAGTGTCTATCATTTGCCTCACCCTCCATGCACATTGTGCATTGTGTTTCCGGCGGTTTTTTTTCATAGTATATAATGAAACTAGCGGACTTAGTCAATAGTCATACTACTTTGATGGAGTTTCGGCTTCAGACAGACAGACAGACAGACAGAAAGATAGACATATACATAAACTCTATTATTAATACTAGCAAATATATGCTCCCTCCGGTCGCATATTTTTGCTAGGCTGCCGCGTTAGAAATGAACGCTCACGCGTAAACCGATGGAGCCCTAGTCATATTTCTTGGGTGGTTAGACATTGATTTTCTTTGTTTTTGACCATGAATTTTTTTTTGTTGAAAATAAAAAAGAAAGAAATTCGAACCTATCCCGATTTTTGTTTTACTCTACCCCATAAATAGAAATATTTTTACGTTAAGAAGAAAGAAAGAACATTTTTGGCAACCCCTTTCTCAATTTTTTTTATTTAACCTTCCCCCATACATAGAAATAATTTTAGTTAAGAAAAGAAAAGAATTTTTTTGACGGCCTTCCACCAATTTTTTAAAATTCTCCCCCCATATATATAAATATTTTTAATTAAATGAAAAAAAAGAAAACCTAACCCTAACTCTAACCCCCACGTTGACCTTGACCCTAACTCTAACGACGGGATCAAAGTTAGCGCGGGTCCTAAAATGAAAAAGCACCAACAAATCAAATGCAGTGAACGCTATGTGTGTTTGTTTGTTTAATGACCTTTTTTTAATTAAACAATTTGATTCTAAAATCAGTTGTATAGTTTTCTAGTACAATGTGTTAGTTTTTTTTTTGTTGACAGTAAAGAAAGAAAATCATTTTTTTTTCTAATAAATAAAACATGGAATCATAAATTCAGGTAAGATAGTGAAAAAAATGATAATATTGGATATGAAAGTATTAAGAAATCACATACGGAGGGAGGGCGTTCAATGGATTAACGCTGTTTAATCAGTTGGGTTTTAGATGAAATAACTACGTAACTGATTAATTTTTAAATCAATTATTATTTTAATTAAACAGTTTGATTCAATAAATTTGTGTTTTAAAACATAATGGCTAATAAGATTAACAAAATAAACAAACTCTGAACGTTTTAAAGTAACACGGTTAAATGCCAATGTTTTGTTGACATTTTAAAATACGCCCCGTCTTGCGTCCGTATTAATTTGACGGAGGGAGGTCGTTACATGGATTAACGCTGTTTAATCATTTGGGCGTGGTTGAAACACCTACGTAAATCATTAATTTTTAAGTCAATTATTATTTTAATTAAACAATTTGATTCAATAATTATAATTTATAAGTAAGATTATTAGCGAGCAAAATTGCGTAAATACATATTTAAATTTGAAGCAAACAATCATTAGTGTATATTTGCGAATACTAATTTATTAGAAGTTCAAATGCAATTGATTATGTAAATTGAGAAACGAACATAGTGTTTATGGCAGTTTTTTCATAGTATATAATAAAGTTTGCGGTAATGATCGATAGTCATACTACTCTATTATTAATATATATATATATATATATATATATATAAATGGGTAACAGAGAAGATGGAAAGTACACCCTAGTGTTGAGTGGTGAATGAAATCCTTCTCTGCGTATGTCTATTTATATTTACATGAACACTATTTCTGTATATAAACTCAATGCACTATACTTATTCAAAATTAAAGAAGTGTCGCTTATTTTAATCCAAACGATCAGAATATCAAAGAGGTAATGCCCCAACAAGAGGCTGGTTGAACGATATATCGACATTCGGACGAGAGATAACACCACTGGGGTGTACTTGCCATCTTCTCTGTTACCCTGTTATATATATATATATATATATATATATATATGCACTCACATATGTGTGTCCATGTATGTATGTATATATTCTCTTGCCTGTGGGTTTAGCCTTTAGAAGGGGAAATAACGGTTTCACTTAGCGTAAAAGCAATATCCTTATAGAAAGAACAAAGTTCTATTAGGTTACTAGAAGCGTAGATGATAAGTAAACAAAGCCTATAGCAAGTGTGTTTGCGCAGGGAGAAGACACCTGACACTTATGATCACAGATGTGAA
>OY744521.1:100084164-100284164 GCA_963556195.1 Sepiola atlantica | reverse complement strand
TGATAATATACGGGTATTAGTATGTATATTTTTCTGTGCAAAATGTTTCATCGACTGAAGAAGGACAATGAGTAGGCGCGGAGTGATGGATTAAAGTTGCGAAATAAAAACGATGTATTTCACGAACAACTTCTAACGTGACTCTGGTAACAGGTGTAACTAAAATATGAATGATAGGAGCAACGTATATCAGAGTACGCACCTTCACTTACACTTTAATGCTGAGAACGAAATACGTTTAATGATGGCTAATTGACCTAGCTCCTATCACTCGTCCTGAAGGGAACTATAAAAGGGAGTTTTTATTGACCTCAACCAGATCTGAGTGTAGTACTACGGAGGCGTAACATGAAAGCCACATTCTCCCAAACTGGGCACTCTGGATGGACACAAAAAATTGATTATCGGATCTGTTAGCATTTCTTGTGAGGGCAGTTCAGGCTATTCTCAAGGAACCAACTTTCTCCTAAAAGAGAAGCTAGTGCCTGATAGAATCGCTTCCTAAGCCTGAACACGAATATAGCCTCTTCTATCCCATTCTGAAGAGTAAGTAATCCAGCTGAAATAACAGGATATGGTAACGTTGACGGCATAAAATAGGTTTTGGATATGACTCATCTAAGATGTAATGCCCAACTCTGTTCTCTGGCCAACACAATCGCTACGTCAGGTAAGACGCCCTCATTTTCTCTACGAAAGCCAAGTATACTCTTAGGGTTAAAAGGCAATACTTGCTGAAGCAAATAAAGACTAATTCTAACAAAACAATAAAAACGTACTGGTACCCATACTATTGTTTAGAATTGCATAACATCTTGCATGCAGAACACATGGCATTTCAGATGTAATGTAGGTGAGTCAAAATTATGCTACTACTTCTCTTAATAATACTTCTAATACTACTTATAATATAAGTAACACGACTACTACTACTACTACTTATGATAATAATAATTATAATACATACTTGTAGGCCCCATAACTATTAATAAGAATTACACCAACTCTGACATGAGGATGTAATACAATGATGTAGAAATAAAGCCCTCAAATCTATCTGCATATGCTTGAATATTATTCGCTTTTTGTAATTAGAAAAAATGAGAGGTTTTAAAATTGCATCTGTATTAATTTTGAAATAATATTTCCATCTCTAAGCGAAATAATGGACGCCTTTTAGAATATATGTCCTTATTCATTTTCTTTGTTATTTCATTTTTTTATTTCATCAACAGACTTATTTAATAAAAATAAGCGCATTTCTATAGCAACTACATTGACACTAGTTTAAAGATATATATATATCGAGAACACTGCAACATTTTTAATTTCGAAAAAAAGTTCAAAATTCAGTTATATGAACGCATCTATTAATAAATAATTGCAGAAAATTTGAATAATTGAAACATATATTTGTGTTATATGTTTTCACATAGGAAGTGTCAGCACTTATATCAGGCATTAACGTTTCTGAACGACTCAGGATATTATTCATGGCGTCGTTTTACACATTAGCAAATTAAATGTGTCTGTTCGTCGGTTAACGTGATAATAAAATGAAGAATTTTGAAATTTTCTAAAAATGAGCATTCACTCTGTTATAATGTAGGTTTCAGAGTATTCTTAACATTACATAATATGAGGTTACTGAAAATCTTTGTGCACGTGTAAAAATGAATGAGGTATTATGAATTTATTTATTCAAAACCAACAAGTATTCTTCAATATATAGATTATCATTGTCCACAACATTCTGCCAATAATCGTCAAGCTTTGAAATTTGGTCGAAATACAAACGTGTGTATAATAACCTCTAACTCAGTATACGGGTGTGTGACCCTTGACGTGCGCTCTAATTGTGAATGTGTGTGCATATGTGTGGGGCTTTTTATGGGTTGACTGATCTACCCCTGCCCATTCTCCATGTAGTAAGCTGTAAAAGCGGGTATTTGTAATACTCTAACCAAGTCTGAATGTGGGACAGAGTATGCGTAAGGTGCGAAGTACATCCATCTCAAAAGAACACATTCTGGACGAAGAAGAATATACTCATGAGCAAACTCGTCTGTGAATGGAATAATTCTTGACAGACCATTTCAATTTCATCGGACGACTAAAATTATCGTAAAGTGCTGCATTGATAGAAATAGTCAGTACCAGATGAAGCAACGTCAGAATGCGGCAGAATTTCCATGCGGTCTTATTATTTAATATTATTGCTAGTCTTTCTGGCGGCATGTGGATTTGTGCTGATTGGGTACTTTGCAACCAGATTATTGTAGACTCGATCAACTGGTTTGTAGAATAATTCAACGTTAAAGACGCGAATATTCGGCACACATTCAAAATGCAAGATTTCCTCGAAGTTCCAATAAACAGAAATTATTTTAACACAATCTTTTTTCTCAAATTAATAATATTGCTACTGACATGTTAGTATCGGTTAAAATATTTTTGTATTACTTAATAGTACAGTTGCGAGATTGGAAACTGTGTTAAATATTAGACGGGTAGATCAACTAGTGTACATTTTAGTTAGTCGAAGATAACAGAAAACTTGACAGGCAAAAGGTCGACAGACGTAAACTCGTTGCACCCAGTGTGAGAATTAACTATGCTGTAGCAATATATATACAAACAGATAATATGCCACATGACCAAAAAGAAAGAGAAGGGCGGTGATAGCAAGAAGGCAGTCCGTTTGGAAGTACGCAATGATATCTAGCGAATATACAATATAGGCTGAGAAGATATAATTAATTAGTGGTTTTAATTTCTCTCTGTCCCATCCACCCCCGACTGGTTTGTGGGTTGGAACTAAGTCCCATCAAATAAATGTCTCGCTCTCTTCTATTATCTGTATCGAGTTTAGTCTTTAGAAAGATACTAGCAAAACCTACCCGCCCTCCGTGCAGCAATTAATTAGGATGGGAGGCCGTTAATTTAATCAAAAACAAATACTTAGAGAATTCCAAAATTTTAACAACAAACTTTGGTAAATGTGTAAATAAACACACTAAGCTAAATTACACTCATCTAACAAATAAGTCTTTATTTTACGGTCATTCAACATTTCTAGGACAGTTAACTAGTATTAACTAATATATATTTTAATCACTAATCCTAAGTTCAACTGGAAAGGGCGTAAAACAACACGCCATCGCCCCAAAACAATGACGCACATAATTAGTCTCCAATGGAAAAAGTGCTTAACTGCCATAAAACCCTAGAATGGCTCAAAAATGGAGAATCATTTTTGGTTAAATTCATTTGTGAAACTAAACCCATAGTCAAAATTCGAAAATATTTTTTGTTGTTTCTCTTTCCGACAGTTTTTATGGTATTCACACGTAATAGCCTAAAAAAAGTAGCATCTCATTTTATCAGAAGATGGCTGTTCATTTGCAATAATATCCAAACATGTAAAAATGTTATTTATACAATAAAAATAAGGTATTTAATTAGTTAGATAATTTTTTAAAAAATTTTCACGGGAAAGTAAACACAACTAAAATGAATTGTTTAAAATTAAAACAAAAAAGAGACGTATGGTTAAAAATGTATAAGATTAAAAAAAATTAAATATGGGAAAATTTGCAGAGAAATACCCCTCAATATCCTTGCCTCGAAAAAATGACATTCTGCTTTTTTTTAGGCGATTGCATGTTAACACCGTGGAAAACGGAGATAAAGAAAAACAAATATTTAAAAATTTAGTGGGAGATAAGTATATATATAAACTGTGTTTCTTGCTTTAGTGCAAATCAAAATATTGTTAATAACTTCAATAATATGAAGCGCACAAGTTTGAAATTTTGCACACTGAAAGAGTGCTCCTAAGTAGGTAGGATACCAAAATATTTTGCAAATCTATACAATATTTCTTAAGTTATAGACATTTATGCATTTGTTAGCCACTTTCATTTTTTATCGCTTTATTGCAGGTTTGTAAAAATCCTCAAAAATCGACGTTTGACTGCTACTGAAAGGCAAAGGGTTGTAGCTGGCCTTGCAGAAGGACTGACACTTCTGGATTTAGCCAAGGAACTGGGAAGGGATAAGAGAACCTTGGTTTCTTTTGTGGAGAAGCCCAACACTGCACCAAGGAAAGATAAGGGTATAAGAAGGAGCATTTCCCCTCGCGATATGTGAAAAATACGCAGACAGATCATTAGGGAACCAAATGGCACTAGCGCCTCCATTATTGGCAAAGCTGGCGTTGTTCCGATGTCCAGGAAGACCAGATGCAGTGTCTTGAATGAGATGGCCAGGAATGTGAAGCCCATTTCCAGGCCTTCCTTGAACAAAACCCATAAGGTAAAACGCATTGCGTGGGCAGAAAAATCCATGAAAACGGACTTCCAACAGGTTCTATTCACAGATGAAGCTAGAGCCAAACTTGATGGTCTGGATGGATGGGCTAAAGTTTGGAGTCCTACCGGAGCTGCTATCTCACATCGCGTTCGTCGCCAACAAGGTGGCGGGGGAGTTATGTTTTGGGCGGGTATCATAGGTGATAAATTAATTGGACCTTTCCGAGTGCCAGAGAGTGTGAAACTCACAAGCCAAGCATACATATCGTTCTTAGATAAGCATTTGTCACCTTGGCTGGACGACCTGCCTTTACTTCGTCTACGTTAACTGATTTTTATGCACGACAATGCTCCATCTCATGCAGCAAAGGCTACGACTACCTCCCTCGCATCTCTGGGCATCAAGGGAGAGAGTCTCATGACTTGGCCGCCTTGTTCTCCTGACTTAAACCCGATTGAGCAGCTCTGGTCAATTTTAAAGAGGAAAGTTTATGAAGGAGCACAACAATTTACTTCAAAAGATGCCATCTGGAATAAAATTGTTGATGTTGCTAGTAGCATAACACCTTCCCAAATCAACAGATTGACTTCATCTGTTGATGGGAGACTGCAGAGGGTAATTTCAAGAAATGGGAGATTTGTTGATAAATGATTCAATTTTGTGGTGCATATCTGGTGATTTCTTCCTTACATTTCATTCATATTGTTACTTATGATGTAAATGATTAAAATAATTAACCTTGCCAAGTCATTTTTTTATCACCTATGGACTGTATTTTAACAAACCTGCAATAAAGCGAGAAACAGTACAAATGGCTAACAAATACATAAATGTCTATAACTTTAGAAATATAGTATAGATTTGCAAAATATTTTGGTATCTTACCTACTTAGGAGCACTTTTTCAGTGTGCAAAATCTCAAACTTGTGCGATTTATATTATTGAAGATATTAACAATATTATGATCTGCAATAAAGCGAGAAACACAGTTTATATATATATATATATATATATATATATATAGCATTATATGAAGTGAAAGAATAAAATAAGCTGCAAATCAAATTGTATTAGAATTCAATGTTCAGGCAAAGTACTTTAAAGTCCTTAACTCATGAGCTTTCAAAGAAAATTATTCTCCTCAGATGACCATTACCGCAATGACATTACTGAAGCTAATAAAAATTAAACTTTGAAAATATATAAAAATATATATAAAAATACATACAAAGTATACAAAACATCAAATAAATCGGCTCAAAACATAACTTTTAGTTAAACCTATACAGTTCATCCAAGTCATAAAGTTTAAAACATATTCAGGAAAGATATCAATATGTTTTGAACTTAATGACTTGGATGAACTGTATAGGTTTAACAAACAAGTATTTCATATTCAATTCCAAATATGAAATCTAAACGGCCGATCAAGCCTTTTTCAACTGCTCCAAGCTTCGTGGATACTGGACGCATGTCAACGAGGTGACGGCTCGCATCGTTCCCGAGTGGGTGACGTGTCTGGATTTGGCATTCGTAGGCTTCAACATGAATCCCTTGTGCCCCAAGCAGAAACGAATGGTGTTGTTTTTGCGATTTTAGCTATAGCTAGACTCATTATGTGGACTTCACGCCTAGAAATAGGGCGTGGGAGCACATCCTTCTAATTAGGATTTTATTTCGTATTTGAAGCATCAGCTTAAAATCAAAATTAAATGTGATAGAAAGAGATTTTTTACGTTACTATTTAAAAGTAGGTGAATTCACACCGCTAGTTAATGCGTGTTCATACGAAATAGATTTGAGTCTGTGTTCCCTTTTTTAAATATCCAAGTGTTGGATCAGTCCCGCTAGCTAGTTGTACAATTGAGTTCTTTGTCCCTATTTTTATTTTAAGTGTCAGAACTCCTCCAGGATGCTTGCTTCCGATTTACTTTATCCCTGACCCGCCTTAAACGTATTTATCCTGAGGAACATCGCACTCTTTAAAGAACCCATCCCTGTATTTCTTTTGTCCCGTAGACAACGCCCACACCTATTAGGAGCTGACTCTCTTGCTTTTGATTTTACCTAAACGCAGCGAGCAGTTCATACCTTAGATAGGGTGGAATGGTCCTACTAACTTTCCATAATTAGCATTTTATCTTGTTCGTATTTTTCTATTCCCTTTATTTTTATTTTTTGGGGTATATTCTAAGGTTACTTTGTTCTTCATACAAATTGTACATATCTTTTGTAAATAGAAATCATCAAAACACCATAGAGTTA
The DNA here is from genome assembly GCA_963556195.1 of Sepiola atlantica. Classification (NCBI taxonomy): domain Eukaryota; kingdom Metazoa; phylum Mollusca; class Cephalopoda; order Sepiida; family Sepiolidae; genus Sepiola; species Sepiola atlantica. The sequence continues at coordinate 100,277,585 of OY744521.1, read as the reverse complement.
ATGTGGTATTGTGGTGATTGAAACTAGTTTAAGGGCATAGACCAGTGGACGAACCCCTACCCCCATTTTCCACCGAAACCCAATTTGGCATCATGCCACATCTTACTTTTTTATATTTTCTTTAAATGTAAAAAAATATAAAGGTAAATAAAATGTATTATTGATTAAAATAAAAGTCACCCGTTTAGATTATTAGATAGAAGTAATAAATTAACAAAAAACTTACGCATTTATTCATTTAGATAAGAAACTATTGTTACAGGAGACGTAATTATACTACCTGAGATGATCATGGCACGAGCGCGCACAAGAAATACAGCCGGAAAACAAAGTATGAAAAACTATTGTTCATTTTGATGTTTTGTAATTATAACGGAAACTTGAGTGTTATGTGTATGACACAAAGCTGAGTATGTAACAGGTGGGTTTAGAGGAAGAGTATAAACGTTAAACGCATGTGACGAGACACTGTTTATACTTCCTCACGGTAATATGTTAATTGAATAGTCTTATAAAAAAACACATCGACAGATAATTCAGAGAAAGAATACACATTAGTTCATTAACGATGGAAGAGTTCTTACAGCTAGATACAATCTGTTAAACATAAACATCGAGCAACAAACTAGTGAAAAACAGACAAGCCAAAAATATACAAAGACCTGTAAATTGTTGAAAAAGTATATTTAAAATATCTACAAGATGTAAGACTTAAGCTGCACCACTTTTATCTCCCCTTAAAAAAGATGAAAATCAAGGTATAACGAGACTTAACTTTATTTCTCGAATCCTTATTCTAATGTTAATCAAACTTCATTATTTTATTTTGTTCCAAGAAAATATCTAAAATGCAAAGCTTAAGCTTTTGAGGGTCTTCAGAAGAAATTGAAATTGAGAGAATTTTGTTTAATTGGTGTCTAATTCAATGCAAATATAAAACAATTGAATTTTTATATGGGTGGTTATGCACATATTATGCCTTCTAAATACGTTTAAAATACTCCAAAGAAATAAAAATCTAGGGAATATATCTAATACCTATTGTTCAGATTTCACAAATATCGGAGTTATCCGAAGTTTCAGATAAGGACTTCACCTTTATATATATATATATATATATATATATATATATATATATATATATATATATATAGCAAGATTTCAAGTTGTAAAATCGGCACTTCAGTGCAATATACCTAGAATGACGAACCAATAGTGGCTGGATATCTCTGAGAAACACACAGAAGAATTATTATATAAAATATATGAAAACTATGTACTATTAAATTAGGAATGTTTTCGGACAACAATCCTTATCTATGGTATCACTCAGGTTCAAATATGAGTCTCTAGTCCATAAAAGTTTCGAGGATATTATGAAACGGTGGACTGAGCATTTCAAGGATCAATTTTATAATCGGTCAGTGGTTTATGATGCGGTAATCAATAGTTTGCCACAGGAGGCTATCGACAATGCAATAATGGACGCCCCCCACCTCCCTTGAGATTCAAAATACTATCAATAAAATTAATATCGACAAGGCACCTTGCCTTGATGGCATACCAGTTGATGTTATCCGTTTTGGAGATGACATATTCGCTGTAAAAATCCACTGTTTAATATCTGACATCCAGAACAGGATAAACGCAACTTTGATCTCGTTATACAAGGGAAAAGAAACCCGATCGGCCTGTGGCAATTATAAAGATACAAGCTATCTTTAGCGGTGGATAAGATATTTTCAAAGATTATGCTAATCCGGCTTACTACGTGTGTGTACTCCTCTGTTATTCCGAAATATCCAAGTTGCTTTAGTTCAGGTCGTGGCACGATGAATATGATCTTCTCTGTCTGAAATTTCCAGGAAAAATGTCATCGAACAACGGGTATCTATCAAGTTTTTGTGAACCTGACAAAAGCTTTCGACACCGCTAATAGAGCAGCATTATGGAGAATCTTCAGAAAAATTGGATGGTCATTTAAATTCTGTGAAAATGCTTTAAAAACTTCACCAGAACATATAGGCACGCATCCATTTCGGTGTGTCTCTCTCTCTGAACTGTGTAAAACAGGGTGAAATTCTTGTATCGGCGTTGTTCTTTATATATTTTGCAACGGCCCTCTCACACACTATTGAGAACTGTAGCGTCGGTATTCTAATACGTTTCCGAACCACACTAGAGTCTTCAACTTAGCCCGATTTTATGCAAATTTCCAAACCTTCAAAACCCTCATACGGGGGCCTCTCCATGCTGATGATGCGGTTTTCATTGCCCACACCGATGAAGATATTGATATTATAATGGACCTCTTCTCTCGAGCATGCAAAACCTTTGGACTCACCATAAATCTGGAGAAAACTAATGTAATGCTCACTACTCCATCATGACTCTAATATGTAGAAACCAACATCTACGTCAAAGGAACTAGAGTAAGTGCAGTTGACTCATTTGTACATCTTGGTAGAACTCTCTCCCAAGGTAGATCCCTCAAATCTGAGATACCTCTAAGAATTGAAAAGAGTTGAAAAGCTTTTTCAGGCTTGAAAGGCGCGTGTGGTCAGCCAGATTCATTAGCATCAAAATAAAAAAAAGTATGTGTACTATTCATGCATCTTGTCTATTCTCGTGTATTCTTCGGAAATGTGACTCAGGATTATCTGAACTATTAAGTGGCAATAATATATACTAGACACCAATGTTCTAGAGAAAGCTTGAAGGCCGAGCATGGAAGTGCGTATTATACGTAGTCAGATGCGCTGCGGATGTTACTTAGTTCGGATGGGAGATTACAGGCTTCCGAAGCAAATGTTATATAGGGTAATGCTGCATGGAAAACGTCCAAAACACAGACTTAAGTTACGTTTTTAAAATGTTATCAAAACAATCTGAAAACCATTGATATGAACGTGGATGACTAGGAGAGGATGTTTTTGGAACTATCGGTCTGGTACAAGTTTATCTATGGTGGCTGTAGCAGAGTTCATAACAGCGTATAGAGTACGTAATCCTTGAATGTACTTTGCGGAAGCAATCAGTGCCAAACCTCCCAACCACATTTCAACCTTACCATCTGTGTGGTTAATGTGGAAGACTCTCTTTGTCAAGAGCTGGTCTATTGAGTCTAATTAGATCCCCTGGTAAGAGCCTAACAAACAGGTGTCAAACAGTAGTTTTATATAGCTACACACAAACGAAATCAAGTGGCTTGGTGTGTCATATCTGCAGCAAGACTTGCACAAATAAGTCGGGCATGCGTGCTCACAACTGACCATTGCAATATTGTGAGAATGGTTTCCTTCTGTAAAAAAATTCCAATCAGCATATATATATATATATATATATATATATATATATATATGTATATGTAAAGGCAGGGATCATGTGATGTGGAGGGTGGGGGAGAAAATCAGGTCAGATTTTATCTATAAGTCTTGGAATGGTTAATTTCATTACAAGCATTTCGTGTTGAAATACGTTTGTAGCATTGAGTTTCTTTCCCTTATTCTATTTTTTTCTTTTCAAGGATACCTTTAATGAGTCGTTTTATTGTTCGATTTGAAAATGCATTTTCATTATCAGCCTTCCATAATTGCCTTCCCGTTTTGATACGTTTTCACATCCGATTTATGTTCTTTTCTTTGCTGTCACGGGAAATAAATCAATAAAAGTAATTCTGCTAAATTCAATCAAATTACGGAAACTGCGAAGAAACAGATCAATTTCGAATTGTCTTCTTCCTTTAAGAGATTTTGGACAGGAGAGAAATGCATAGAATAAAATTAATATAGTTCTACGCTAACACTACAGTCGCTTATATGTAGCGTACCATTTAGATACTGGTGTATTACCTCCCCTCTGATGTCTCGTATGTCAGGATCAAATCAAATATGTGTTTTTTATACACGCATCATAGCAACACAACTAAATTATACCTCGTGTCTCCCGTCTTCATCTACAGCGGTTCTACGCGACTCAGGCACTTTCACCATTACTAACAACATCCATGGAACTTCATTCTCGCTCTGGAATTTTAGTTGTCGCAATAGCAATTGAAATTAATATTCTGAATTTGGAGAAGGACCATTTATGAGGCTATTGGCATTGTCATCTTTTCTACTAGCGGCGGGTATGGCATAGCGGGGCTACACATTTCTCAGGTCTGAACCCCTTCGTTATAATCGTTTCTTAAATAATTTTTGTCACGTGCTGTTACTTTCAAGCTTCCACCCAAAGTGACTCCTTCTCTCGCTCACCCTCTCTTTTTAGCATGTGACGTAACATCCGTTTTTAGCATAGAGCAGGTCGAGCTGACCTTCGCGTGCATAAGTTGACCTCGATTAAACCTGATTTCTTGTTCATGCGCCAACGTTTTCCTGTAAACTCAAGTCATCTGATATGCACTAGCGACTATATGCGTTTGGGGGTTGATATTACGGTGAATAAAGTTAAAAAAGAGAATATATCGTGATATGAGGACTTATTTAGTTGGATCATTTGTGCTCGTCTATGCGCGAATGGTAGTGATTCTTTTCTAGTTTGGATTGTCATTACATACCAGTAATTAACGTAGATATGTGAACTCAACATATATTATGTTTATTTTATAATAGCATGTATATTAATTGGACAGATGCGTGATGAAGTCTACTACTGACTATATTTAATGGATATATATGAGTTCCGTCTTGCTTCTAAACGAATTCTCTATTCCCAGCGTATGTTTGGTATCTTCTATTTACGTTAAGCTTTTTAACTCAATCAAAACGTATGTCTAATACTCGCCCTCTTAAGGGCGACCTCAATAAATAGCATATGATGAACACGTTCATGGAATACCTACACTTCTGATACAACCTAAAAAATAATGAAAAGAAGCATTCACAAATGTTATATAAAGAATGCAGTATAGTATAAATACAGAATACTTAACACTAGAACACTTGTAAACCCCAATAAACAACAACACATAATTTATATAAAAAACATTAATATAAAATTCTCTACTGGGCCCGTATAGTCTTAACGTGTTGAAACGATTTGTAGAATTTCTTAAACAGTATTAAAACTCTTACAAATCGTGATCACACATTAAAAATAGTAGGTTCAGTCGAGACTTTAATTATAATGTGTTTTATATGGATCACATGTTGTGATTTGGCGTTTATGAGTTCTCCATTATTAGTTATTCTTTAATTTTACCAGAATTATTTATTCCAGATCCTGTCTATTTGTCTCTACTTTTCTACTTTAGACTCAGAATCTGCGTAAAAATTGAATCTTACGATTTTTACTAGCTTAATCTTGTTTATTCGTATATTAAAACTGTTTGTTTTCGTCCTTTCTCACTCTGTATATATATATATATATATATATATATATATATATATATATATATATATATATATAATTGTATGGCTTGTTTAATGGTCATTTGTTTGTTCGCAAACATATTTTAGCTTTTTGGAGCTAGACCCCGTAAAGCTATGTATTCTGAAACTGCATTATCCAGGGTATTTGGATAAGTATATTTCCTTTATGGTAAAATACTATTGTAGGAGTTGTGTTCACGCCGGACATCTATACAATAAAATACGTGTTTTGGATTCCTATTTTATTATAACTTGAAGTTATAAAAATAAAGAAAAAAAAGAATAAAAATAAAAATATCCCTATGGGGTTCATGACTTAATTCTAATAAGTTAACTTTAAAAAGTAACATAGAGTAAATTAAATTCTTATTTTTGTTTAAATTGAATCCTTATGTTTATTTAAGTTTATGTCATTTCCTTATAAAATCTATTTCAAGTTTATGTACAAGGTTACCGATTACCAAAGCTGTTTGTAAAGCCAGACGCCGGAGTACAGTTTTAAAGATCTAAAGCCTGCGTCGATTCACTGATACGTTTCCTGAGGCTTTCATTATCTCTTTATTGTAATCAATATTTTCAAATGCAGCGATTGGTCCAATGAATGTATTTTTTTGTAAATTATCAAATGAGAACGCGTCTACAAAACAGACGCGTATAGAGAGCGTGCGTAATTAAAATATATAGTTGTTAAATTACAATTCCAAGATTGAAATATGAAATAATATTAACGGTGTTACAAATGTATTTGTCTGGTATACGTGGATGGCAGCGGTAGTAGATCGGAGTGTGAGAGTTAAAACTTCTCCGACTTACTTTATGCATGACTTTGTAATGACAACTATCAAGCAGGACTAAATAGTAAAATCGAAATATGCGATTGAAACCAAAAAAATTGTTTGCTAACAGCATAAGCAAATATTCGAAAGAAATAACCAATTGAAAATATTCTTTCATGCAGCTTTTCTTACCGAAGCTATTTAGCACCAATGTAGGGAAAGTAAAATTATTTTTATACATAATATAACGTCTAATATAATAATACGCTTTTTGTTTCAATATCTATATTCATAAATATATATCGTTTGCGTTTACTAACGGAGGTAATTTAGTATATGTTCAGAAGAGAAAGGAAATATAATATCTATTTGACAGATTCATATGACAAGAGGGACTACGTACAAATTGCGTACAGCTTATAAAAATAAAATTTAAACATGAATAATATCGTTCAAAGAAAATTCACTGCGTATCTCAATCGTTTTCGCATATTATTCTAAGTTAAAGTGAAGTAATAAATAATTTACAATTGTTTTTGTTTTACTTTTGTTCACCCCAAACAAGTCAAATTGCTACTGAGACGTAAGGGGCTACTGTAATTTAGGCCAGATTAATAGAAAAACCACATTAAGTGGGGGATTTATTTAGCTATTTGTTCACATTACATTTAAATTTCTGCAAGTTTTCTGTAATCTGGGGATCTTCACAGTTAACAGGTTGGATTTTGCTGCTAGTCTGGTTTCTCGCGGTATTTATGTTAAAGGGGGTACTCTCTCAGTAAGTTCAGCAGAGCACATCCTGTAAAGGGTCTAGTAAAACAAGCACAGGGATACAACAATGCTACGATGCTAATGGGGCTTGAGCTAGCTAGACAAGTCCTGTCATGCGTAGATGTAAGATCAATGAGTTTAAACTGCGGACTCTCGGGAAGGGTGCTATCACCCATGGCAATCGGTGTTTGTAAACGTTTCTTATAATTGTTAACAGGACACATTTTTGTCCTTGGCGCATTGAATGTCACTAATTATTTTTGGCTCCATACTACTACAGACTGCAGATTATTTTCTGAGAATTTAGCTATTGCCAGGAATATGCGCATGTTCGATTTACCCATATCTCGAGCATAGAGCTTTTTTACATCAGCTAATATACCAATCTCGCACACAATTGTATTAGGGAGGTCGTTTATGTAGATCAGGAGTAATAAGGGTCAAAGTATTAATGTGATGTTGTTTGGATATATGTCTATGAATTACAACCTGTATCTTTCTTTTAGATTAGAAAGGTATGATTATATTAAATATCCGATAAGTAATGCTGTAAGAATTTATTGTCCTGAGAAGAGATAAAATGCAGACCTTATCAAACGCCTTGGATATATCAAGTGCTACGGCCTCATCCATGCGAGTTCAAAAATGGCTAAATGAAACAATAATTCAAAGATTTTAGCGAAGAGCAGAAGAAGTGCGATCGGGCAATAGTTTTTTAGATCGTTTCTTTTACCAAGAGTTCTTGATAACTGCTACTACAGAGACAATTACCAGCTATCAGAAAATACATATTCAGCAAGTCATTTTTCATAAAGAGGACAGGGGGCAGCATAACATAATATGTATTTACTATAATATTAGGGATCAAATATGGTCCACCTACTTTGGATGTGTCAAGGCTTTTTTTATGATAACCTAGACTTGAGAAGGAATAATACCCAGTTCCTGTAGTGCAGTTACCGTCCGTGATGGGGTGTTATGGATGGAGTAGTTTGTGGAGTCCAAGGTTGAGTTTAAGGCTAACGGATGAAACTGAGCTGCTTGACCAGAATATTGAAGATTTATTTTCAGATTCTAAACAAAGTTCTCTAGTAAAGGTTGAGAGTTAAGGACGTAAACCTCGAGACGGTGTATATGTTTGTCAGAGTTATTACAGATGAGTTAGAGGTATCCTAGCATATCAAAACGATTTGTGGAGATTGAGAATTTTAGAATTGTTTCGCTTAGTGCTAAGGTATCTGGGGAGTTAAAAAGGAGAAAGGATTTTACATCATTGCGGTATGTTTTGTGTGTATAGCTTTCGGTGTCTTTGAAGTGCTCTTTGTGTAAAGTACTTCTATGCCTGGCTAATAGATAAATGAGTTCAAAGCTGGACGATAGCCAGAACTTATCTATCGTTTAAGCAAATCAGATTTTGTTCTCGAGTCCCCAACCCTCAGAAAGTGGTCGTCTAGGACAAAGGAAGTCTTCTTCTCCCAGTGATTCGTTGCAACGACGTTTGGAGTCAGTACGCATGTTTACATCAGAGTTTCTTTCTTTCTTCTAGATTGACAATCTGGCAAGGGTCTATCTCACCGAGAAGGGTAATCTCGCGCCTGGGTATTATGCCGTATATTTCTCCGCCACCGCATAGTTGAAACCATACATATATTAAATATCTACTTAAATAAAGTTTTGCGTCTCTTCCGGAATGATAAAAATAGTTTTCTCCAAATAAAAAACGGATTCGATTAAAGTCGAAAGAAACGTATTAATACCATTACCTCACAATTTATAAATGGCACATATTGTTCTAGAAAAGGTTTTCTTTAAGTAAATGTTATCACATTGACGGCGAAGGACACTTGGAGCCCGGGGAAAAGGAGTAAGCAGGAGAGCTACCATATGATCTAATATTCATGGATTTGTTAATTTATTTATTTAATTTTTAACTTAAAGGTAATTAGCACTGAAATTACTTTTTTTTCAAAATAATGGATTCCACGTTAGTAAAGAAAACAATAAAGAAAATAAAGATGACAGGTGAGAGAGACGTTTAAAAGATATGACATTACCATTTATAGATAGAAAAATGCTTCATAAAACCTAACATTAACTGTAAGTTCTGTTTATTGAGAAAATATGCCCTTCGTTAATCTTAACTGTTAACCTAAGTCCCAGTTTGAGATACTAATACTATTCTGTCTTGCAGTTGAGCAAATAACATGATCTTCATAAACTCTAGCACGACCACTAAGTTTATAGTAGCTGTTGAGAGAATAGAGTACCTTTCATGAAATAATATTATTATTAAACCCTACATTATCCATATTTACAATGAGAGGAGAGTTAAGACTATTACATAAACTCAATGAGATCAGAAGACGTAAACACGAGGAAGAAACTTTATTAAAAGAAGAGAAATAGAAGTTAAATGAATTTATTAAAAAAAAATAAAGAAAGCAAATAAAAAAGTAAGAAATAAGAAATTGTCAATGCTGAATTACAGAAAGCGGGCAAATTAAATTAATGAAAATCAGACATAATAAAAAAGTAATATTTCATAATTTAATTAAAAGAACGGTGAAAGGGCAGTTTTCTTAAAGTGTTATTTTTAACTAATTCTAAATGGATATGATAGTTTATATTGCGTTACTGTACATCAGAAAACATTTTAATTCAACAAAATCAGACCTTATAAAAAGTAGATGTAAAAAACAAAACTTCATGACGCAATTAAAAATAATTTGCAATTTATTTTAAGGAATATAAGTTAACAAATGTGATTAATGATTATTAAAAAGATTAGTTTCATTTTAAATAGCTGACTCTATTGTCATTATCAACATATATAATTTATTGTTTCATATTTGTACATATATGCTTTTGTTAATTTTTCTATTGACTAATTTTAATCAAAGGCTTTTACAATTTTTACTTAAACATCTTCCTTAAATGTTTATTATCCATTACTACTGAATGAATGCCATCGCCATAATGATCTAGATTCGGTTTAATATCTCTTTTAAATTCTTTTTTAAATGGATTAAATGCTTAATACGATGTGTAATAATAGTTTGCTTATTTCAGTGATGATAATGATGCGAATATACTTTGCATTAATCAGAGATTAAATATTAATCATAATTGTTTCAATTGTGTGTCTTAGAATAATTTTTCAATTCGAAAACAATGATGATGTAATCCGTTGTAAACTCTCAAGTAAAATGGCGACCCACACTTTCTAACAAATGTGTCTGCATGTGGTTTATCTATTTTGAATTCTCTTAAAATGAGGATCCAACACTTGACAGCGATACGTTTTTTCCCGTATGTGTTCACGTATAAATCCCCAAGTGTTGCTTCTGTGAAAATAGTAAGTAACACACGGTTCATTTGAAAAACAAGAAGATCCGCAAGCTTAACAAGAAAAACGTTTTTATACTTGTTTCAGTTTACTTCAGTATGTTCTCAGAAATGAATGGGAACATTTCTGAGGCTAACACTTAATTCATATATAAAATACATAGATATCCAAGTGTTCAATCAAGATTCTCGTCTACCTCTACAACTTTAAGTTAGTAAAGCAGTGAGGAACACTAATTTTCTCTCCCCAAATGACCAGATAACTATGTTATAGCATTCTTTTTTTTAGTCTTACCGGGTTTTAGGACAAATATGTATCTAGTCCGGCCGAGTATCTAGTTAAGTGCTGTTAGTTGAGGTAACATCACTAGGAGAAGGTGCAGTATTTCTCGTATGAGCCTATGTATAGCCGTGTCGAGATCTTATTTGGGGTTAAAATACTATGTTATTTCCTAGAGTAAAGAATCATCATGTGAGTATGTCCTGACATACCCTTGTACAGAGAGATTGAAGACACTCTAAATATGGTGTAGAAGGTAATTTAGTGTGTCTCTGCATGTGTGATTTCAAGGCTTAATTATGAAAACATGATAAGTACACACTTGATTGCAATAAGGGTTCTCCTTCTTTTAACTTTATTTTTTTTGTTGCTTTTGTTGATGTCTGGTATTGTACCTGATGCTAGACATTCACCGCTATTTCATAGACATTAACTGAGAGATCTTTTTAGAATTCAAACACCCTTCTAAGCATAATAGTTTGCACATTGTTCTCCGGGTATATTCGCAAGGTAGCTTTTAAAATTCTTTATCCTAGTGGCTTCTATTATTTCTAGAAAGATTAAGATCTTACTAAAATGCCAGTTTCCTCTCATTTAATAATCTTTAGTATGTAGTTATCTTCTTCCGCTCAGCTAAGTTTTAGCCAGCAATTTAATTAGGGTTGCTTCTGTCTTCCCCTTGTCTTATATCACTATGTCAGGTTTAACCGCTCCGTTTTCTATATCGATTGCATAGTCATAGTGTATGTTGTATAAATTATCTTCAACAGTTCTTTCTGGTATATGTTCATATGACTTGCTACTACACCGATATATTAATTTTATGAAGATTTTCCAGTTGGGATATTTACATATTCCATTGTGTCAAATTGTATAGTAGCACTCGCACAGCAATACGTAACAACTAGATTTCAGATGGATCACCCTTTATACTTCTGTGTGGCAGAACCTGCGCTTGTCCTTACTTTATCTTTAGCAGCCATTTGTGGTAGACATTTCAACAGCCTGTGGATTGCGTATTCATAGGGCACGCTGATGCAAGCAACGCACTATTATTGAATAATGTTAATTTAATAATGGGATAACGAATCCGAATAAAAAACTATAGTATTAAGAATCACCACTACACCATTAACGGAAATAAAAGTAGAGAAGAAGCACACTACTATGAATAAGACAAAATAATACCCTGTCCGTAAACACAAGTTGATGGGGACGTCAGAGCTGATAGTAGCATTTTAATCACTAAAAGTTTGCATCGATTCACTATGTTTTTTTTAGGTGTGCTTCATCTCTTTAAAAAATGTTTATTAGGTTTAGGCCGTCTGTACTTACAGAACTCTTAAAGCGTTGTTTGCATTTTAACGTGTTTACGTCGTCTTATGTTGTATGTGAAGATTATTTTAATCTCGTATTGTTTTTCTCGGCAAGTATATTTAAGTTGCATCGATCTATCTATGAAGTGCGTTTACAGGGTAATCACGTTAAACCTTCGTTGTTGCTTTTCTAAGATTGTCGTCTAAGTTTCGCGTCATCTGCTTTGCAGTTATATCGTATATCTATAAAATGTTTTTATCTATCTTCACTAGGCTATTTAATATTTCACATGGAGTTTTGTTTATTCTTGCATCATATGTCTGCAAAGGTTTCTTTGAAATTGCATTCTCGCTGTTCTCTACCTGCAATCGCCCCTTAACTTTATGTTGTTTCTCATTAAATATCTATTTAAGCACGCATAGTTTTTCTAAATTTGTCATTAAGCTTATGCAGTCTGTGTTTGACTATATTTCAAATATATACGGTTCTGTTTACGAATCTCTATGTGTTGCATAGCCCTTGTTTCTTCGGGCCGCTCTCGTTTATTATACTTTCACCTGTGGCTGTTTGCAACCCATGTTGTGCACTATGTAGGTGACAGGCGGTTTAAAAATCACTAGCACTACACACAAATAAGGGTACTATTTCTTTATTGTTTGCTTGCCAGAGACAACATTTCGTGAACTATCGTATGAGGTATACAATATATGTTAGTTGGTGTTCTTTATCCTTTATTATTTCTCAAAGCGTGAATCTACAGCATAGGAATAGCTCGTTTACCTTTGTTTAGATATATTTGACGTTATGTTGACAACGCGTCACAAAACGTTCAAACATTTAATTATTCTCGTGTAAGCTGGAAATTGTGAGAAAGGTAGTCCATTACATGTGGTCGGATATGACGTCAGCCATGTGACAGATACGGTAGCGGGCTAAATTCAGAGCAGCTGAAATGAAAAGACGCGTCTAATATGGTTGAACAAAACTATAATAATAATAACGCTGAGTTAAGTTTAGACAAAATTAATTATGTCGCAAATCTAACAATGATATAATTAAACAATGGGCTTAAAAGTTAAATAATTGAATCCGTCCTACTTTCTTTTTCTTCCTTTTTTTAACCTACTAAACGGTCATCGACGAATAAATCATTCATCTTCTAATATCCTGTTGTGATTTAAGTGAATAATTATCTTAATAAGCTTGTCAGGGACAGCAAGCATTTCCACAAATCAACCGCTAGAGTCATCTACGAATAGATAGAAATTTATAACGTCAGGTAATAATTGTAAGGCAGTGATAGGTGAAGCAAAGAAGAGGTATACATAGATGACCAGAAAACGCATTGAGTTACAGATACTAGTTACTCGTGATTTCTGCAAAATCTTCAATAATGTCGTGAATAATGAGCAATTAACAATTATCTTTCTATCCAGCCACAATAATTTCGTTTGCACGTAAACAGATAAGGCTACACTATTTGCTCAGCGTTTTGCCTTAAACTCAACTGTGAACTCCGCAAAAAACTCTCTCCAACATGTTCCATTGCAGATTGAATCCATCTTATGACCGGGACATCATAAAAATCCTTGACACATTCAAAGCATTAGGGGCTGACCTAATACCAGTAACAGTAATAAAATAATACTCTGCAGAACTGGTCGCAGTCCTCTTCAAACTCCACAACAAATGCCTTGCCGAATTTTGCTTTCCTGATAGCTGGAAATATGCCTCTCTGGTACCAGTCTACAGGAATTATGGTGATAGAACTGACTCTCAGAATTATCGCCCCATCAGTCTATTTCTGCATTTCGCTAAAATCTTTGAATCCTTAATCAATCTAGCGATAGTCCGTCACCTCGTTAATGCTAAACTACTTTCTGACCATCTGTATGGATTAAGGCAAGCACATTCTACTGCGAATATCTTAAGGGTCATCTCCGAACGCATATATCATACAATCGACAAGGCAAGTAAAGCTAGGGCGGTAGAACTTGATATATCCAAAATCCTTTGACAATGTCTGGCATAAAGGGCTTCTCCTTCAATTAATTTATATGGTATTACCGGACTAATATTTAATATAATTAGATTCTACGTATCCAAAAGAAAAACCTAGTTTGTTCTTGATTGCGGTTCATCCAAACAACATGGCATACATGCCATCAATGTTTGGACATTTATTGTTCTGGATTTTCATACACGACACCCTGATGACATTGTGTCTGAGACCGGTATATTATCTGATGATACCACGTTCAACTCTCGTCGTGTTGGTAAAACGGGCGGGCACATATCCGAGACAATTACTGAATCCGTAGAAAGTGACATCTAGTCTATAGTAGAATGGAGTCATAAATAGATGGTAACATTTAATGCTGCTAACACAAAGCTCCTTTCCTTCAACAACAAGAAACCTGTTCAACCACCGATTGCCAGGGCAAATAACACCTTAGTAAAAGTCCAACGTTTAAACTCCTCGGCCTTACCATTCGCAGATAACATGAATTGGAGCAAATACATTGAAGTCATTACCAAGGCTGCTGCAAAGAAAGTGGGCTCCCATTACCATGCTAAAAAACTTCTCACACCTGACAGTATCCTATATATCTACAAAGCCATCATCCGCCCATGCATGGAGTATGGTTTCATATCTGGCCTGCTATACTATCCACCAGTATCTCCGTCTTAGACAAGGTCTCCAAAAGAGTATCACATCTAATAAGTCCCTCACTATCTACCAAGCTCTATCCCCTGCCCCCTAGCCGGAATGTTGCATGTTTGTGCTTCTTATACAAGTACTTCAATGGAATGGGCTCCTATGAACTTGCTTTTTTGGTGCCCCGCGACATAAATACACTCGACCAACCCGACACTCAGCTAAATCCCATACATTCACTGTGGAGGTTCTCAAATAGCTTCTTTCCTCGAGCTGCCGGCCTTTGGAACAGTCTCCCTGCTATCCGTTTCCCCGATAGTTCCGACATGATGGACTTTAAAACTGACGTGAACAAACATCTCACTGTACAGTTGTCAATTTACGATGACCCTCTAAACTTTCATCCTAATTCTCAGTAGGCCCTTACGTCTACAGTGGCAACTTGCTTTGTTCGGGGCGAACTAATTTTTTAAAAAGATGGCTGATCGTCGTGACTAAAGGTGATGACCTCAATCCTCTGAAAAAAAACACACACGCGCAGGTATGAGAACCCGACGATCAACAATGTAATGTATATTATAATTTAATTAAGATACAAAAGATATACTAATCAAAGAATAAATAATTACTATTATGTAACAGTTTGTTAAATTCTTATAGCTGCAGCGTTTCTGCGATTTTTTTTGTAAAAAAATCGTTACAATCTGCCTACGAACGTCTATTTAATCATGTCTCTTCTCGTGGATAGATGTTCTACTTAAATTCACAGTGTCCCGAGGTTTACATGCAAAATAAATTAATATATTTGTCTGGCTTCATGCTGCTTTACTCAGCAGCCTACAGCTATTAACGGAAATAGGAACAGTAAAAATAGACTGGACAACAAAAAAAAGTAAAGTTTATAAGTTGATCGACAGACAAAAAAGTAAAATGAATCAGTATCGTGAAAAAAGTATATTTTTCAGCGCGTTACTTATAACTGTCACGTGAGTATTATAGGTTTTATCGGAGAACGAATGTATTGATTTTTATGTAATATGTAATAGAAACTCCTGTCGAAAGCTGAAATACACCTTGACCTGATACTTCTGTTGATACAGATTGTTACCGATGCTAAACCCGACTTTCCGTCGACATATTCCGACTGTTTACGTAAACAGCCGGAAGATGCCGATTGAAAACGTCTCGGCTTAAAAATCATAATGAAGCGACGCTAGCAATTAGGAAAATAAATAAAATAACATTTAAATCAAGAATAACAGTCAACGTATGTAAAATCTTATGAAACATATTTATTTTGACGAAGAAAATATAATAAAACAACTGTTATATTCTTTTTTTTACAAAATGTTTTCTAATGTTCGTTTAATTATGATTTTTTTGTATCGATAAATTGTTTTTTACGTACTGGTGTAGCTTTTGAACCATACTTACTACGTTAAGGGAATTTATTTATTTATTTATTTTTTACATTAGAGTAACCACTTATCAGAGCCTAAACGTCATTCAAAGATAAGGGTTATTGAGTGTCAGGTGGACGGTGAGACAACACCTTGATGATTGGTAATCATGGTGGAAATTTTGCAGAATTTGATTATTTAAGAGGACGGCTTCACAATAATTTGTTTACATTTAACTTGAACACGACAGTATTGTAGTCATCTGAGAAGCAGTTCCGCCGTACAGAGTTCCATCGGCGGGTAGTTCAAGAAAATAAACTTTGCTCATGTAAGTTTCCTTTAGTTTGAGGCACATAGAGGGAAAAGGGAAATTACTAACAGTGGTTGTAGCTAGACGGTATTTGGTTGTAAATGTTTTACAGGGGGGGGGGTGACCACAGATGAAGCTCAGCCGAGCACCTGTCATGAAAATAACGATATGATAGAGAAATACAAGCAACATCTCTTCTGTGAGAAAGAATTAGTAGGGAGGAGAAGAGAACATTGCCCACTACATTTCGAAGTCGGTTTTGTACTCTGTCAAAGCAGTAAATGGTACTCTGAGACGCACCTCGAATATGTGCGAATAGTAAGGTTAGGTTTAGGTTAGGGAGGACCCCCCCCCCCAACATTGTTTACATTGTTTTCAGAATTAGAGGTAAGAGTTTGGGTGAAAGAGAAAAACAGTGTTTCCATTGTTTTCAGGGTTAGGGTGAAAAATAAAACAACAGTTTTTTACATTTGTTTTGTACTTCGTCTTTCCTAAAACGCTGAAATTCATTATCGCTTTAATCAATGGTTTTAACTGAGAGTATTTTACGATTTACTGAATTTACAATTCCAAATTTTCGTCTGCTGCAATCTGATTGGCTAAGCGTGTGGGTATCTTCCGCCTGTTTACGTAAACCGCCGAATAATGCCGACAAAAAGTCGGTAGCATTAGTCAGAAACTGTACCTGTATTATTTTGTTAAAAGGCAAATATAAGAAGAGATTTGTACGGACAATTACGTTTTTATCCGGCAGTTTGAATCGGATGAAGCTGTAGTATCTGATATCCCGGGAGACCATCATCTAGACCATTGCTTGCTCTTTTTGGAGTCTCTATTTACTCGATTCCCCACGAGGTTAAAGTTAAATACAAGGCCATTTTGTGTGATATATCAAGTATCCACAAAAAGGCACTGGAAATTAGAGAAAAGTAAAAAAATTGCTCAAGAATTTGTTTTTATTTTAGTTGGGGGTGAGTTTATTATTTTCGCATCCTCCTTTCGGCGGCAGTGGGTTTATTACCAATAACCTAAATTGTCGTCATCCGTGTAAGAATCTCTAAATCACCGACCAAGATATTTTTGCACCAATACCAGAGTGTCCCTTTTCAGTTAACTGGATTTCTACTATACATTGACACTGTGCCTTACGTCGCTTCTGCGGTGACACAGGTAAACAAATATGTTCTGTTTCCGGTGGGGAATAGCCCCGTTACGTTTTACCTGAGGGTCTTTCGTATGTGAAAGAGTGCCGACATTACTATCAGGTAGTTTGCATCAATCCAGACTAACCCTCCACGGGCAGATAGAATTTCCCAACATTAAAAGCGGACATTTTTCTAACTTTTCCTTCGTGGGAACTAAATAAATTAGGTACAATAGCAAAAAAAAAACCCTATGAATTATTGGTATTCTAAAAGTACGCCAATTTAATCTGTGGGTTTAGTTAGAAAATATTATTTAAAATTTTAAGCGGAGAAGACAAATGACAATCCTATTTTTAATGTGAGCTTGACTGGCTTATGAACATGCTATTTGTGACAGACACATCGGGGAGAATATAGATGATTGGACGATAAAAATAAGATGCGTCCATTACATACGTGCATTTAGTAAATATGCTTAGGAGTGACAAATCGATGGACAAAGCTTCTTTTAGAGATGCGTGGACACATCTAACACAAATAAATACTTGAGTGAAGAAAACTAACATATATATATATATACATATATATATATATATATATATATATATATATATATATATATATATATATATATATATATTAAAGTGAAATATTTTGAAAATCAAACAATCGTGCAATTTTAAATGAAAAATTCATTTATTTAACTTTTTCTTTCGCGAATTTTCGTTGTAAATACAACTTACTCAAGCGAGACTGTCTTATAGTGTTTTTTCTTCTTTTCTTCCTCCTCATATTGGTGGTATTAATCCTGAGGGGTCGAAAACACGTCACAATCTTACGACGTTATTTTTTTTTAGTTCTGGCGATGTTGTATACGCTGATTTGGCGCTTTTTAAAGTAAGATAAGGAAATCAACATCTTAGAAGCACGGATTATAATGTATTAAAGTGAAATATTTTGAAAATCAAACAATCGTGCAATTTTAAATGAAAAATTCATTTATTTGTTTTTTTTCTTTTCTTCCTCCTAATATTGGTGGTATTAATCCTGAGGGGTTTACTTTAAAGGACTGCTTATAAAATAACAAAAATAATCAGATACAAATAGATGGATGCAGTGGGAAATTGAGTTAACAGTAAAAAGTGTAGAAGGGAAATTGTGGCACACTTTCTACAGTTAACTAAATGTCGCACTGCAACCATCTATTTGTATCTCATAATTTAATCGTTTTCATAAGCGGCTCTTTAAGGTCCACTCCTGCTACTACTTGCTTCTAAGAAAGTCTTTAAATAAAGAACGAAATGTTGATGACTACATAAATACTATTTTTTTAGGTTCTCTTTTTTATATTCTATATATTTATATATTCATATATAAATATATATATATATATATGTATATATATATAAATATATATATATATATATATATATATATATATATATATATATATATATATATATTTATATATATTTATAAATATGGGCTGGGAGTTAAGGGTCGGTCTTGTCCGTCTTGAAAAGCATACGGGTGTAATATTATGATGAAACATATCTTATATAGAAATTAGACCAGTAAGGGATTATAAGAATTTTAAAATGGGAGTTTTCTGTTTTGCCTGTATTCTGTTAGAATTTAATGGATGGGTGTGGTGAATTGTGTGATAGGTATCGTGTGCAGATGCCCGTAGGGGTCAAGTGGTCAAGCAACCTTGCGAGAAGGGAACACCCAGCGTGTCCTATAATCGATTGTGAAAAAGATGGCAATAGAGCCGATATCGATCATAAGGAAAATTTCCTTACATCCCAGGAAAGGTCATGAGGCCGATTTATGGCAGCCGGGTCAAGAGGGTGGAACTGAGATGTCCAGCCGCGCTGACCCCTGGTTCTGACCAGACCCTGCGGAGGGGTGCGTAAAAATAAAAAAATCTTACGATTGTTTTTTGTATAGGGAGGGGAGGAGTGTTGGATAATGTCCCAATGGGAATGGCCGTATCTGTTGGAAATCGTTGGTTTGACTTGCGTGAATTAGCCCGGGTGCAGTCAAGTGCAGAAATAGGGCCTGTTCTCACAGGCAGAGCTGACAAATGTGACGGAGTGAGCGTGTGACGACACCCCGGATCAAGGGTCGGTCTGCACCCATGAGAGGCTCTGTGACGTCACAGGCCCTTGCGTGGGAAACAGAGGGATCCGTGACGTCACTGATTCTTCGTGAGAAGCGATTTTCGTCAGCCTAGGTTTTGGAAGCAAACCGATGAAACGTGATTGTTAAAAGTCTGGGTTTAGGAAGCAATTGTTAAAATGTAATTTACAACAGATAAGGGAAATATTTCCCTAAGAAAATACCAGCGAGAGATATCCTTTCCCCCTCTCTATGAATGGCTGAGAAAATAATTGTTAACTAACTACGATAAAGTAGTGATTTGCTCTCTCTCTCTCGATGTTGTGAATGACGCCCATCTGATATAACAAACGCTTGTATTAAAAGGAATTGAAAGTAAAAAGATTGTGTTTGGTGTGTCGATCGTGGACTTTTGCTGCAGACAACGGACGGCGTGGTTCACAACAGGAAAGAAAGAAGAAAGAATTCATCAACTAGACGACACGACCCTCTACACGGTGAGGGAGAAAACTAAAGGTATATGAACTGTGTGACTTATGATTTTTTTTAAAATGACTAGTATTAAATGTGAACTGCCACGCCTCTTTCCGGGAGGAGTATAACAAACGAGTAAAGCCACGGCCCGTGGTGGGACTAGTGTACGAAACTTGTACTGTCGCGGTCCAGGCAGGAGTGAACCTGCAAAAATATGACATCATTGATTACGATAAGAAATACACACACACCCACACACATACACAGACACACATATATATATATTATTATTATTTTCAGCTCTTTGTAAAAGCAGAGTAGAGCACCATTGGCTGCTAAACAGGGATCGAACCCTCGATGTAAACATCCGTAGTCTAGTGTGTTACAACTGAACCAGAACACCTCACCACCTTTTATCGCCTATGATGTTAAATTGATTATTGTTTTGTGCATGCTTTTTTTTACTAGCGATAGGGAACCTGCGTGTTACCGGTGCGTTTTTTTTTTAAATTATTTTTTTGTCCCTGAGCGGTTTAAGAATATGCAGAAGATTGCATTCATTCGCCCTTAATCGGACGGGTAGTGATGCCGATGACGGCTCATAGCCAGAAAAACCCGTGTTTACGTATTTCTATTTATGCTCGCAAAAATGTATTTATAAAAAATAATTAATTTAAATATATATATATATATATATATATATATATATATATATATATATATATAATTGATGACACGTCCAATTAAGGACGGATGAATGCAATTCTCTGCATATTCTGAAAACGCTCAGGGAGCGAAAGATAATTAAAAAAAACGCATCAGTAAACACGCTGATGCCTTATCGCTAGTACAAATTATAAGAAAACAAAAAAATCTCTCTCCAGTTCCCCTCTCTCTCTCTTTATCTCTCTCTCTTTAGCTATCTATCTATCTATCTATCTATCTATCTATATATATATATATATATATATATATATATATATACATATATATGTGTGTGTGTGTGTATGTGCTTTGAAAATAACAAATATAATACAAACAGACTTTCGGTCTCTGGGTTGGGATCAAGGTAATGTATCTCTTCTATCCTTAGTCTGAGGAGAAAAATCCTACTAGACTGAAACAATTTTTTATTTTTGTCCAATTCCCTGTTTATTGACTGACGTTTCGCTGTATTATGAATCTACTTAACTATTTTGCTTTAATTAATTATTCACACGTTCCCAACTTTCTGTTGTTGTACTCTCAAACCTGCTAAAACTGTATTTTATCTTAGTCGTTTGCTTTCCAAAAAATTTGAACTGGACCTTTTTATGTAATCCACTGTAAGAGTGTGGACTTATTTTGCCTTCTGTGTATATTAGTTATCTCGTTTCTTTTTGTTTAAATTTATTTACCAGGGATTGAGCACACAACCTCCCGGTTAAAATCCATTCTAGAATACATCTCATCACAAATAACACTAGACTTATAGCTTGGTTTATAAACATAAGAAATATTAATTGATACTAAATTACATTGAATGTCGAATTTGATCAGTCTTACCCCAGTAGATTAAATAACTATTTCTGTTCGAAATTTCCGGAAGTAAATCGACTAACTTTCTGATTTTTTAAAATATTTATTGTAAGAACAATAACACCAGATAACGATTAGTTTTTAAATTTACGTAAAACTTATAATAATAATTAATCGAGAGTTATCTCCTTTGTTTGAGATTATCACCCTTTCTGGAACTCTTTAAAATATCTATATCGTTATCTATCTTGTAGTAGGTTCTCTTTTACACACATCAAAATCTTTTTGCATCAAGTATTAAATATTTATACATCTGTTTGCACGTGTGATAAATAATATCAAATCTACGAAAGAATACGCACGCACACGAGCACAATACGGCGTGCAGGGAACGAAAAGAAAAATACGGACAGGTTTAAATCCGCGTGACACGAGAGTCAGAAATGAAGTACAAATAAAACAACAATATTTGCTTGAAAGGCAAAGTAATTTAAGAGGACAGATTGACTTTGCCAGTCGAAATAAATAATCACATAGATACGAACGAATGTGCACGCGTATGACGAGTATTCCTAGATAGTGAGAAAAGAAAGGAAATTATTGAAAGTGAAAGTAAAATATCCAAAAAACAAGGCTATAAAACTAATAAATATTTTATGTACTAACGGGTCACCGCTTATCAATGCCCAAATGCCACTCAAGAATAAAAGGGTAAATGAGTTTGTCAGGAGGACAGTTTAACAACAACATGGGGATCGGTAGCAATGGTTGTGCTGGTCCGGGTTAGATTATTTAAGAGAACTGCTCAATAATAATTTGTTTACATTGTATTTGAAAACGACCATGCTATAGTCAACTGGGAAGCAGTCCCGTAGTATTGTGTTCAACATACGGATAGTTCTTGGTAAGCAACCTTGCTTAATCTTGGCTTAGTTCTGTTTAGTTTTATGTACACAGACGGAAGAAATTAAAAATGATTGACAGTGGTTGTAGCAAGATGAGTTTATATGGTAAATGTTTTACAGGGGAAATCATAGATTGGAGCTCAGTCGAGGGCTTCGATCAAAATTATGATAGAGTAGAAAAAGACTAACAACGTTTTTTCTATGACGAAAAGAGGGAAAAGAAAAGGACATCGTCTACTAAATTTCTAAGTCGTATATGTACTCTGTCAAGACAGAGAATGGTACTCTCAGTTCACTTTCATGTCATGTTACGAAAATAAAAATCAAGATATAAAGATAATAAAGCTTATGTTCAAAATCATCATTCTTATTCTGCTGAAATGATTTTGATTCTAGAAAATGTCTACAATTCAAGAATTTAAGATGTCTTAAGAAGAAATTAAAATTCAGGGAATGTTGCATAATTGGTTTCTAATGACTATCGATCAAATTAAATACAACTATGATATATCTGAATTTTCAAACGGGAGGTTGTGCCATATTATGCAGGACCGGCGGGACAGTTATAAAAGTGGGGGAGGCTCTCCTAAAAAGTGGGTGGGGGGGGGCTCGGTTAAACACATGCACATATAACTTCATTATTGATGACCGTAAAGTGGGGGGGGGGCAAGTCAAAACGTGGGAGGGCTTGAGTCCCCTCTGCCCTCCCCCCGGTGCCGCCGTCCAAGTTATGCTCCCTTCCAACTGTTTAACATACTCCAAATAAACTGAAATTAATACAATATGTATTAATTGCTGTCAAATACCTATTGTTAAAATTTGACAAATAATCGAAGGTATCTTCATCTTCACGAATAGCTTCCGCACCCATTTTACCCAATTTGCATGAAAAAAATAAACTTAATATAGCCTACATTAGCAGCTTAATTCTTAAATTTGAAATAATCGGTTACCAAGTTTAGGAGTGCGTCCTGTACATACAAATATAAAAACATATACCAATACATTATTTTATATAAATACAAAAATATACAATTGAATTTGACCATTTTTAAAAGCAGATTTAATTTAAATATTACTTGACATGCAAGAATAATAATTTTATTTTATTAAATTATTATGTTTTATTGTGAAATAAAAGAAATTCAGGAACCAAATTAGTTTTTAAAATTAAGCTAAATATTTGTGTGCGGAGGGCGCATACATTTGCTGGTTCGTGTAATAACAAATGGACATGGAAGCTAAGACAATTGGACAAGTTAAAGACTGCATGACTCATGTGTTAGAAAAAGTACTAAAAAAGAGAACAATATTTGCTTAAATGTAAAAGTGTAATAAATAAATGCATAGAAACTATAGAAAATCAAAATGGCGATAAAAAAAGGAGAAACACGAGAAAGAGTGAAGTGAGAAAGGAAAGAAAAAGAGAGAAACGAAGAGAAAGCAAGATTAGATGTCAAAGGAGGAAACGAGTCCTGCGCATGCGCGGACGGACATTGACATCTTTCTTCTGCCTTTGATGCTGTATAATTTCACCATCATGGCGGTCGTTTCTTCCCGCCATTTTTGCTCGTCTCAGGTAGGTCGGTTCATTGATCGTTGATTCATCCTTTCTCATTAGTATTTTGACTCGATGGCGTCTTTACTAGTGCATGACTGCTAAGAGGCGCAGAGCTTAGCCAACACAAAAGAAAAATATTACTATCTGAACATGGAAAAAAAAGAATAAATAAAAGAAAGAGTTGCTTTGCGTAACTAAGGTTCGACTACCAGTCAAAATACAGAAATATCTAGTTGTAGGCTTTTCGAAAACAAAATCTTATTCAACAAAATATGAATTACGGTGTATTTTTTAACGTCTTCGTTGAATGTTTACTGGTATATATATATATATATATATATATATATATATATATATATATATATATATATATATATAGTCTAAAGAAGCTTTAAGTCATTTTAACAGAAAAAAAGAAGTAAAATGCAGTTTAAATTCCCAGATAAACTAACTAAATCCAAGATATTGCAGACTTAACATTCGTTGGAAAATTCATAAATAAAAAAATAAAAAAATAAGTAAATCAAATTTTTAAAAAGGGGGGGTTAAGTATCTAGCAGTGACACAAAAACAGGAAACCTATATATATATATATATATATATATATATATATATATATATATATATATATATATATATATATATATATATATATATAGTACATTTATTTGTTTCTATAGATATTAATCTAATGAAACTTCAGTTTTTATAAAAAAAGTGTTCAATAACAAGTAGAGCTGTTTTTAGTATACATTTTTATTTATACAAACATTATTGGTTTCATATATGCATACATGTTTTAGTTATCTCTTCCATAGAGTCAACTTAGTCAGATCTTTACAGTAACTCACAACTTGAGTTTCTCTAAAAGTCTGAAAGTTGAGACAACTGAAACATATATGCACATATGTAACAAATAATGTTTTTATGAATAAAACTGTATACTATATATATACATATATATATATATATATATATATATATATATATATATATATATATATATATATATATATACATTTCCTTATTCGCACAAAGATTTATATATAGGGCAATAGTGTACCATACTATTAGAGCTCTTAATTTAATATGGTATAATCCTAGTTCATTCACATAACATTGTATTAACAAACTATTTTTCTACTATGCGGGAATATTGTCACGTGTATTTGTAAGCTAAATATGAACATATTAACGAGGGAAAGCGAACCAATATTGTGGACATCATTTTCATGAACGCTTAAGTAGAAAATACATCTAAGCAACGTGTCCCCTTTGCTTGAAGTGATAAAATGAAGCAGTGAAAGGAATGACAAATTAAATATGTTTTTCTAAAATAAATTAATATTGGACGCATCTTGTTTTTAATTTCAAACTGAGTGTCGCGTGTTGTGCATTGATTAAGCTTTTTTCGTGAATGTTTGATACAGTTTGTATACCATAAATTTGCATATTTAAAAAAATGGGTAAAATAATTGTTCGTGAATAAAATGTTCTTTTAATGTAATAGGATTATATCATGTCATAAATATGCAGGTGACAAATATAGGTGGCCAATATATATATATATATATATATATATATATATATATATATATATATATATGTGTGTGTGTGTGTGTGTGTGTGTGTTAAAAATAGAACTAATATTCTAACGTGATTTAAAATGAAAAAAAACGAAAAACAAAAATATTATTTATGTATTCATCAACGTTTCGTCTTAACTTCAAGGCTTCTTGAGAATGATTTATCTGTAGAAATAACGCACAAAATATTTAAAACAGTAGCAGTATGAGAAGAAAGGCTCAAAAGGCCGCTTATGAACTAAAAAATATATTGTAGCAGTGGGGGAAATTCAGTTAACTGTGTAAAGTATTAGTAGTCCAGGTAAAATATGGCTGAACCTAAAAAAAAATGATAACAAATGATTTAATCTTGGATATTGGGCATAAATAACCCCTCGTTCAGATAACAACAGTTTACCAAAATTAGCCTTGCGGAAAAGGGGTCGCCAAGCGCTATCTTTAAAATCTAACTAACCAATATTAAAATTTCGAGACATAAAATTCCTGTCATTTCCTACAAGTATGTTCCTTTATTCCTGACAATTACTGACATAAATAAACGTTTTTTCCTGACAAAAAATGTATTAAATTAGAAACAAAATTTTGTATTTGCATGAAACCCTACACAGGTCCCACCCCAAGCCAGCTTGACATTTTCCTAGTGTTTTAAATTGTAATGATATGTAGCTATATGCTTAATAATGAATTAACACGAGAAAATGACTTGTCTGCCATTGTTTTCTATGTTTTTTATTTCCGATACAAATATGAATATCAAAGGCACACAAACAGACTAAGTAGCCTTTTTCAAGGCAACAATTGTCACATTAATTCCTGACATTTTATAAATAATAGGTACAAAATAAGTACAATTTACAAGAAAGGAATAGTCAGTGAGTCGAATTCTGGGACAAGGCTCTTGCATAACCACCGGCGAACATGTTCATGAACTGACAACATAACATTTATAGTCAAGAACTAGTCAAGGGTAATTTCATCATGATCAAGATCTGGCTGTGGTGAGTTGCTGCAGTGGATGCCTTTGCAATTACCACACAAGTTTGAAGAGTCCATGCCATGTTTGCTGCAACTACATCTTGCAGAACTACACCCTGAAGTAGATATACACCTAATTATAGTCAACAAATTTACAGGACCAGCTGGCAAGTCAGTCTTAATTGGTTGTAATTTACCATGTGAAAGTTTCCATCCCCACTCGTCAGGTTTTAGCTGGTTTCTGCATTTCCATTCATGAATTTGAAGTAAACTCGAAGGCTGTAGAATTTCGTAGCTGCTCTTGGTGATGGCAATTATTTGGCCTCAACATACCTTGAGCTTTTGGCAACCTTTTCCTTAAAGAGCCTCAGTCGAAAAAAATTGATGTTTTTCCCATCATTACCGGCACACTAAAGTCTTCTCCCCAGCTTCAATAACCTCTTCTGTACTGCTATCCTTGCTAAACACTTCTGCCAATTTTAGAAAGTTACTATTGTTCATCACCTTTCGAAATGAAGCTGCTTTCCCAATTCCATAAACACTGGATGTATAATGATAACCCAGTATTGCATGAATGAAAATAATGTTGGAACGTACCACATCTCCAAAAAATATCCTCATCTCTTAGATGTTCCAGACTTTTTGCACTATCCATTGGTTGTGGCGTGAAGAAGATGTTGTAACCATCATTTATATTGGCATTATAACATAGAAGGACCAATAGGTTAGTGTCATATGCTAACAAAATGATTTCTCCTTTGTGTGCCAGTTCTAGAGCAGTCTTCAGATGTATTGACGGCAACCTGCTTCCTCCTAACCCTTCTCCCAGCCAGGTGATGCGCAATTGTTTGTTTTCTTCATTAGCTAGGAGAACAACCTTTTTTATTTGAACACCATTAAAAGGGTCAGTGACACATTAACACCAACAGAGCCACCTGCTTGGCGTCGGTGAGTCGCGTCTTTAATGGATGGACCACGTTTATACCCATCAAAGACAATGCATGCTTTTCCATTTCTAGTTGTGACATATCTGCGGTATTGAGTACAGATCTAATCAAATGTTTGATTTTTTGCCATGGGAGGCGTTGAAGTAGTGCTCCATAATCTAAGAAATGCTGTGGATCTGAAGACTGTGGACCTGATTGTACAGGGGAAGTCAGTTCCATATTACGTCTGCCAAAGCCATTTTTTGGTAGTCTGAAAGAATAAAATATTGCAGGTGGGTAACCACAAAGCTCATACTTTAAATGTTCGTGCTGCTGTTGAGTTGAGAGTTCATTGGTATATATCACACACAGTCTCTGGAATAGTTGTGGATCAGTCTCCACTGCTTCATCTTTTCTGAGATAAACTTTTGACCCAAGTGTAATTGCCTGATCCTTTTTTTAAAAGTGTACTCGTTGATATTTTCTCCAACCATTGAAGCTATAATTTCCTCTCCTATGAAGTTTGCTCAGTCCACAATCTACCTTTTTGTCTCCAGTTACTCTGCTTAAAATGCTGTGAATAGACGGATCTTCCGTGAAAGGGTCATATGTCTGGGGAAACGCAAGGAGCTTCCATGTATCCCTCACATGTCGCTCTTTTCTTGCTGATGTACCCTAATGGTGCTGTTCACTAGTGCCATAACGAATACCTGCTAGTTATTGCATTGTAAACTTGATTTCAGCGCACGCTCGCAGTGATAGAGTCCAAACTAATCGTTGAAGTTCGTCCATTCTTCTGTCATCAGTAAGACCTCCAGATGTCTTCATGCTTCTTATTAGCACCTGCCCAATAACCATGTCCGTCGACAAGCCAGCCCAGTAGCGATCACTCCGTCTAATCACATGGAATCGTTCAGAAAGTTTCTGGTATACTCCAGGATGGCTTTTCGGCAGCTCCTCCATCTGCAAGTACAAGTAGGCCGAATTTGCGTATAGGATGTGTATTGCTGCAGCCAATATTGCCAGCATTTTCCTTACAGCGTCAAGGTGCAATTCCAAGTTTCCGCTGCGATCTGCCTTGATGAACAATTGCAGGATCCTCACCATATCAAGGTATTAGATCCACAATTTTGCTGTTCGCTGGTCAACCATTAGATCGTTGGTTATCTGGGTAATCCTGGTCATAGACTCTGATGACAGAACATTATTCAATGTCTCAGTCTCATCAGGGAGACCTTCCAATAGCCCGTGAGCTTCCTTCAGGTCTTCACTTTTAGGAAATGACTCTTCTGCATCAGTATTGGGTTGATCATCCTCAATGTCATGTAAAACTGGCAAATCATAGGCTTTCGTTAACAAAATAGCATTCAGAGAAAATCAACTAAGAAATGAGTACGAATGGCTCTTGCAATTGCCTTGCCACTTACCATGTGCTTGACTGTGTTTTCAGCATACACAAATTCAACATGTTATTGCAATCTAGAACCTGTCATCAAATGACCAATTGACCACAGAAAGCTCATCTGTGTATTGATCCCACCAAGTCGATAGACAAATGATTTCAGGGGACTGGAACTAGGCTGTTACTTGAATATCATCATTGCTTTGTACCAAACTGGTTGATTGAATGGTAGAATTGGTGTAATGTATTTTTTCTTGGCTAAATCACTAATGTAATATAACGTTGAGTACACGCAGATTGGGTTACCAGGGTCTATGTCGATCATTGGCAAAAACACTATGGCTTATTTCCCAGGATGTGTTCCTTTGTGCACTGTCTGCATAAGGCCTGACCATGCGGGTCTGGACGGATGTTAAATTAGTGAATCCTCCCAAAGGATGTCAACATGAGTAGTGGAATTGACAACTTTCTTGGGATGGAGCTCCTTAAATGTCACTGGTGGTTTGTTGATATGACGTGAATCTAGGTACTTGATGTTGATCTTTCCAACCTGTATTATATCTTCTGAAATGACCTGACTCCTTGGAACTGATTATTCTTTAAATTTCCCCGGCGTAAAAGATGCTATGATGCCCATACCGTGGAATGTGTTGAATCCATCAATACTCTTTACATTATGGTCAGCATTATCAGCTACGAACTGCACAACTTCAGTTTCAACAGAGGAGAGAGTTTCAGCGCCATAAACAAAATCAGCACTTCCTTCGAATTTCTGGACTTCCAAGTACGATGAAGAGACACCATGCTTATACAGAGTTTCAATTAAGAACCTCGATTCAAATTGGTCATCCATTCTCACTGCTAAACATAACTGCAAATGTGCAAAGAGTTTCAAATCATTACCATTGCCTGCAAATATCTTCTCTTATCACCTCTGATTCTGAATTGTTTGTTGAGCGGCTCTGTACATATAATTCATGGAGAAAACATTTTGCTGTACTTAAGAATGTAACCACATTATGTTTCCATTAATTTCAGTCACAATGATTTTGTCTTTGAAATGTTCTAACAATCGAGATTTCATGTATGAGAGACTGTATGTTCCAAAGCCAGTGTCCTCGAGAATTTTCTTTTATTTTTTAACAAGACTGACAATTGTGAGTTTCGGCTCGTCATATTGCTGCAAATATTTAGAAACTTCCTGAAATGCCTGCTTTATTTCTGAATTATCTGGTCTATTAAGGTTTTGTTTCGTAGAAGAATCCGCAGAAGCGAATGCTTTAGGAATGTTGTTATTGGAATTAAAGTTTGCAAAACATGTTCTGCGATAATGTGCTTCTTCTGAAACAAGGTCAGCTACATAACCTATTCTACCTGTAACAGTTGATGGCCAGCCATCATTTTCTCGGATTTTCTCACAAACTTGTAACACTCTGTCCTTAAACTCAATAGTTTCTACATGGGAAACATCACATGACTTTTCTTTCTATCAGATGTTGCTCTAGCACCACAACACAGACAATTCTCATTAAAGTTAAACACACACAAAGAGGGGATTGCACGGGATAGCATTTCATCATGTGTGGACCTGTTTTACTGTCAATTTCAATGTATTTGGGATTGATCCAACGCTGTCTGCATTTCTAGTGAAGATGTTGACCAGTGTGAATTATGATCTTCTCTCCACGTTGTTCAGAAGCTCTGTTAATGGAATCAATGTACTGCTGGCTTACAATGAATGTTTCTTCATTACTGGACAGTTCATTGTTGCAAATAGCACATTTGTCAGCATCCATAATTATCTGTACTTCATTTTGGCAAACCTGAAATTAGAATATGACATAATAATAAGCCTCTGCACTAATACATCAAACGAGACAAACATAAAGCATAAGACGTTATAATTATATTTAACTCTATGGAAATTGTTGGTTTTATCCAATTTCACATTGCTACATTTGGTATTTTTGAAGATGCATTTACAGAAATTGAGTCGAGAGAGGGGAGGCTAGAATCGACGGCAATCTTTAAAACTGGCGCCCGTTGACCCCTTTCCGCAAGGCTAATTTTGGTAAACATTTTTTTCTGAAGAGGCGATTATCCATGCCCAATGTCCAAGTTAAAAAAAACCTTTGTTAGCAATTTGTTTGAGGTTCTAGCCAAAAAAACAGCTACATTGACTGGACTATAGGGAAATGATAGCTGTCGGAATTATGAAAACCATTCGGCTATCTCCACCTCTCTAATAGTTTAAATAAATCGTTTAACAAATGTGTTTGTTTTTAAGTATGAACTGGGTGTATAAATGTAATTTAAGGAAATAAAACATCTGATGTGTTTTTACTATTGTAAACTGAATGTTGCTTAATGACCCATGTTATTTAAACAAAAGTGCACTATTTTACGGTAAACATAGGAACTAATGTCTTACAAAATTATGTATTACTACATTATGTATATATTTATTGTGTATATGAGTGCAGATAGAATATAAAGATTGAAGAAATTGAGTGAAAGTAAAGATTTTCCTTCTTACAAACACATACGAATATGTGATTTATCTGATAAATGAAACGGAATTCTATAACTAGTTTGTGTCAATGAAGCAGCCGTACATAACTGTAGTTTTAAAGCTGAATTCACTATTAATATTAGATTGTTTTATGCTTTATTGGACATCCGTCTTTGTAACTATCGTTTCCCTTGAACTAGGAATTGTTTTCCACACACAAGCATTTATACTATTACTACAATGTAAGTATGCACATAGAATTCGGTTAAATATTTCATGCGAGAATTATTATTTATTTGTTTAATATTATTATAATGATTATTATTTGTTCGTTATTTACAATGTTCCTTTAATATTTTACATATAAATCCATTTATTTTGTGCTTATTTTTAAAATTAATATTTTATATTTTAAAGTTTTCCAGGATTTCTAGATCTTTGCCAAGTTTTTAACAGTTCTTTTTTTAGATTGACTTTATCGCAACATTGAGCGACAATTTGCAATACTAATAATATTTTCTTGAAAGTCAACAAAACTACTACGAGGATATCTGAAAAGTAACGGGGAGTTGTGTTCTCTATGAACATTTGGCAAAATGCATTTTAATAAGAATTAGAATAAGAATTCAAGACATGAGGTTTTGTATCATTATATCTTCATTATACCCTTCGTAAGGAAATGCAAAACTGTTCTGTTGTATTCTTCTAGTAATTTATATTATATATATATATATATATATATATATATATATATAAATATATATATATGTATATATATATATATAAGGAAATTGACAAAACACACATACACAGATATATATATATATATATATATATATATATATATATATATATATATAGTGTGTAGATTTCAATTTTGTGTTGAGAATCTGAATAACAGAGCTCAATGTAATTTAAACAGAGCAAAACAGAATTATAAAAAGAAAAAAACTATACACACATTACGGTTGTACACATTATAACTTATTTCGACCCCTTAATTAGGTCTCCTCAGATGTATAAACAACCACGTCAAAAAACGTTTTTTGACGTGGTTGTTTATACATCTGAAGAGACCTAATTAAGGGGTCGAAATAAGTTATAATGTGTACAACCGTAATGTGTGTATAGTTTTTTCTTTTTATAATTCTCTCTCTCTATATATATATATGCATATATATATTTATATATATTGTAACATATATATATATATATATGTTGTAATATATATATATATATATATATTATAATATATATATATATATATTGTAATATATATATATTGTAATATATATATATATATTGTAATATATATATATATATATATATATATATATATATATATATATATATATATATTGCCGACCTTGTATGGATTAATTATAATGAAGTGTTTGAAATATAAAAAAATGATATATCCAAAAGAGTTAGAATTAAACTCTACATTTCTTGATTTGGAAATAAAATTTGAAAATAAAATATATCTATAAAATGTCTGATAAAATAAATTCCTTCCCTTGTTTTATATCGCTTGTATGCCGCATAAAATAGTAGTTGGCCTGTATATATTTTTTACGGAATAATCATGTCCAAATTTCTGAGAATTGCTCGTGTTACCTTAAATTAATAGATTTTATAACTCCAATATCTGCCTTAATAAGAGGAATTATTAGACAAGGTAGCGATCAAAATATAATATTTGGACAATAAAATAAGGCAATTACTCGCTATATTGACGCCTTTAAGTCATATCAAATTCATCAAAGTAGATTGATTGAGCAACTCTCAAAACTATATAAGAAT
The DNA here is from genome assembly GCA_963556195.1 of Sepiola atlantica. Lineage (NCBI taxonomy): Eukaryota > Metazoa > Mollusca > Cephalopoda > Sepiida > Sepiolidae > Sepiola > Sepiola atlantica. The sequence continues at coordinate 100,244,427 of OY744521.1, read as the reverse complement.
TCTTTAGAAAATGTGTGAATATATATATATATAACATATTATATATAAAAACATGTGTATATATATATATATATATATATATATATTTAATTTTTATTAAAAAATATAAAACTAAATATAAATAATTATATAAATACATAAAAATATAAATAACCAAATAAATAGCATAATGGATTCGTCCGAACGCTAGAAAATAGAGGAATTCTTTGGAAAATAACGAATACATTTTCTGAGACCCAGACCAACAACACATCTAAAGATGACATTTTTAATAAGAAAAAAAAGTTAGCAAACATTAATCTGACACAAAAAAACTAGATATAATATACGGAAAGTTTTTGTTGTTTTTTAAGGGAAGTTGGTCTGATAAACTATGCTTGGAAGCCATGATATAGAATACAGTTTTGTTTTTAAATTCCCGAAACAGTTTGTCATGGTAAACAACTAATGATCCCTTAAGACTAAGACTAGAGTAAATTCCTGGAAGCTAACTTCCTGTAAAATGTTAATTAACTAACAAACAAAGTAGTTTCCAACGAAAGACTTAGGACTAAAAGTGTATTTTTTTTCATAGAGTTTTAATGGTTGAAAAACTCTTCAGACAATATATATATATATATATATATATATATATATATATATATATATATATATATATATATATATATATATATATATATATATATATATATAGTAAAACCGCTAAGACAATATATATATATATATATATATATATATATATATATATATATATATATATATATAGAATAACGTCCTCACACAAATAACTGGTTCGGCCTACAGGCCTTGTCACGTCCAAATAAACACTGCTTCCCTCATGGGGTGACTTATACTGCAATATATTAACCAAAAACACAGCCATTTAACCAAGAACACAGCCATTCTTGGGATCTCATATTGCAGTATTCGTCTCTCCATAATGGAAGCGTTGTTTATTCAAGTAAAAACAACTAGTATCGACCATGCTTGTTATGAGGGGGGCGAAGATATGTTGAAGTGTTGTTGAAGTGGTATTGAACTGTTTTTAAACACCTCTTTTTAATAAATTCACAAATCTTTTATTTTGCATACTCATTCATCCGCATGAAGATAACCGACGTCGTTCAGAAACGTTGGCGAAAATATGGCGATTTTCTTATACAACATGGACGACAATACCAAATCTGTCGTGCGACGAATCGAAAACACGAATCAAAAAATAAATAAACAGAAGCTCGCGCTACTGTTTAACAAAACATGCATAAGAGAAGGAATGCTGTCTAATTACACAAATATATATATATATATATATATATATATATATATATATATATATATATATATATATATATATATATATATATATATATATATATATATATATAAGTAATATTGGTTGGTCATTCATTTAAAGCATTGTTGGATATGTTAATAAAATTAAAAATGTAAGCCATTAACAATACAAGATTAATTTATATATATTTTTTTACATTAATCTTATATTTCAGAATAAATTCCATCTTCCGAGATGACCAGTTATTGAGTAATTTTTTTTTCATCTTCAGACACCGGAATTTGAATCATGGCCACCAGTGCGGAGAAACGTTTTATCAAGTAACAAAGAAATAAGTTTTGTTATTCTTGTTTTGGATTTTAAAAAATTACTCAATAACTGGTCACCTCTGAAGATAGAATTTATTCCGAAATATACGATTAATGTAAAAAAAATATAAATTAATCTTGCATTGTTAATGGCTTACATTTTCAATTTTATTAACATATCCAACAATGCTTTAAATGAACGACCAACCAATATTACTTTACCTACATGAGCGAGCCAGGCTCTTAGTTCGACACCGGAATTGAATCATGGCCGCCAACACCGCCAGTGCGGAGAGACGTTTTATCAAGTAACAAAGAAATAAGTTGTGTTATTCTTGTTTCTGATAAAAAAAATGACTCAATAACTGGTCACCTTTGAAGATGGAATTTATTCCGAAATATAAGATTAATGTAAACAAAAAATATAAATTAATCTTGCATTGTTAATGGCTTACATTTTCAATTTTATTATATATATATATATATATATATATATATATATATATATATATATATATATATAACCAAAGCGAAACATAGCAATACATCAACTTTAAAAGAAATAAAAGAGATGGTCATGACAATTATAAAGTCAAGGGGTAAGAATTTATTGAAATGGTTGTGTACTTATCAAAAGGTAAACCAATAAAGAACATGCTTAATCCGACGCTGAGTGTTTTTAATGTTAGATGATTATTTGCTTGTTTTTTTTTTCAATTGAATTACTTTTTATTGTTCCTCTTCTCCTCTGATCTTTACTATAATCTTTTATTGACTTACAAAAAAAGTGATCTTCGCAATACAAAAATAACTAAAAATGTTTTTTTCTCGTACGAATCTAGACGCTTGCTAATCGATAATAAGGATAAGTTTAGCAAACATTTAAATCTTCTTCCGTTTAGGAACACAAACACACATTCATACGCCCCTCACTCTCTCTATCCCTCTCTCTCTCTCTCTCTCTCTCTATATATATATATATATATATATATTTATATTTATATGATATATATTTATACAGGTAAGAGTCGCCTAGTATCAACTAGATAATGTGAGGTAAAATCCTGGCTTATGGCGGGTTCTAGTTCAAGTTATACTGAAGAGCTGTGATACAGCGAAACGAACTATGGGTGACAATATGCATTGTTTTTTGTATAAACTGCAATTGATAGTGTTTTTTTATTGAGACTTTTCTTACAATCAGCGCTGCCGGGTGATATCGGTAGAAACGCCAACCGTCTAGACGACCGATTTTCAGCTCCAACTTGAGACACTTGCTTATCATGCAAAACTGAAAAGCTGTGATATAGCACAAAAGTATATATATATATATATATATATATATATATATATATATATATATATATTGGTACAGAAAAATTAGTACAATATTCGTACCGTCGGTTTCAAGCACAGAAGGACTTAGCCACCCTGCTCTCTTTAACTTCTGTTGTCATCTGTTTCGGAAATGTGAAGTCACGTGCCACTCTCGTTTGAACGCGCTATTTATATAGAGTGTCATGTGTGTTTGTTTTAATTTAGTGTAAGGAAGGTTTAATAAGGTTTGAAAAAAAGGGTGGGGGTGAAAAGTAAGTTATGATTTAAACCTAAGGAGATTTAAAGAGATATACAAGAATAAAAATTAAAATTAAAATAAATATATTTCTATATAAATCCTGTGAGCCAATATTATGAATACTTTGTATTTTTTCGTTACTGTTTTGTGGTTTAATAATGTGTCTTCTAAAGGGATTAGGGATAGAAAATGGGTTAAAAGATTGTACGTATGAAGAGATAAAAAAGTTAAAAGGAACAACATTAATGAAATTCAAGTTTAAATCCTGGATAAAGGACTTTAAATCAATCACAAATACATTTAAATAAATATATCATCGAGGCGGTCTAATGACAATAACTCTTCAGGGTTTTTGAATTATTTGCATTCGGGATTTAACATTATTAACTATTATATATGTTGTGAAGTAGTCCAACAGTGAAAAGAAGAAGTCAATTCGAGGTTGGGTTAAGATAACAAGTGTATTAACATAAAAGGTACAAAAGTAAGGAAACTGACTGGCATTCGGCTAGACAGTTACACTACTGTTCCTTTTTCTCCCTGGTGATTGTCTACTCGCACTATTTATAGTGAGAACCGGTGTAGTTTCTCTACTGTTTGAATGACCGGTTTAACAATATAGTATACTGAATGATTATGGGAGTGATAAAATTGGTATGCAAATTACAACTGGTGTAAGGATAAGAGTAAGGATTAGGTCGGCAAGATTGGATCTGTTTCGGAGATATGGGAGATTAGCATTATGACCGAGAAATGGTTGGGAATTATGAGAATAATAATAATGTAAAATGAGGGTGTTACCCTCTTAATGACTGGAGAAATATTTTTGGGAAAGTTATAATTATTGCCCTTGAAAAGTAGTGTAGATATTGGTTGATTAAGGTATTTGTTCGTATCTTTTAATTTTATTTATACTTATGAGGGGTGATAGTTCGGAAAATTTTCCGGCGTGGAGGTCGCTAAATATATATATATATATATATATATATATATATATATATATATATATATATATATATATATATATATATAAAGAGAGAGAGAGAAATAAATAAGGAGATAGACACACAGGATGTCTCTAGATGACTTTATAAATATATCTCTATTTATCCATATCTCTATTTCTCTCTATATTTATATACATATACTACATGCATATATATATATATATATATATATATATATATATATATATATATATATATATATATATATATATATATTAAAAGAAAAAAAACGAAATTTATTTTATTTACTTTTGGTTTCTATCTGTAAATCCTTTTTTCAATACGGCTGAAGTTTATTAGATCATAATAGTTAAACACCTACATTCGTAATCTATTAAAGAAGTTGAATAAATGAAACTGAAATAATAAACTACAACTTTTTAAGAAGTGAAACAGTTCATTCAATATTTTTTCTCGTGCAATTTTTGAAGCGGTTGTCTTTTCATTATTTATATGATTAAAACTATATATTAAAACAATGTTTTTAACGTGAGAAGGCATCGTATAAGTCAAATAAAATTTTGTTTAGTATGCTGAAAAGATTCAACAACTTTTATAATACATAAATCAAATATTTTGATCAACATGGATCTTTTTCAATGTAAATGAGTATTCGATATTCTTATTTTTATTCCTTTATCTCATCTCGGAATCGCTGTCGGTGAGCCGACGCGGCTGCGCACTCCTGCTGTAAATAGAGACTAGTTAATGTTAATATTATAATGATGGTAGAAAAAGGCGCCTGGCCACGAGTGCAAATATTAAAAAAATGATTTCTACTTAAGAAGGCATCGTTAAAGTAAAATACAATTTTGTTTAGAAAGCCGAAAAGATGTCAAGATTTTTTTAACATTTAATTTTCATTTAATTTTCATACAATAAATTTAAATCTTTTGATCAACACTGATCTTTATCGATGAAAATGTGAATTTGACATCGCGATCTCGGTATTTTCATTATCTATTTTGGTGGGTGTCAATTTGATTTAAAAAAATAAACTTAACATAAAGGAAAATAAAGCGATCCCGAAAAACGCCTGGCACTTACATCTAGTATATATATATATATATATATATATATATATATATATATATATATATATATAATGGACTCTCCCGTCGATTGCGACGTATGAGGTTCCAACAACTTTCACTTGTGTTTAGATCGTTCATGACACCTGAGTCCGGCAAGAGACCTGCAAGCCGCAGACAGTGCAAGAGTGTGAGTAATCGGATGCAAGGTGTGGAGCACTCTCTCTAGCTTTTCGCCTAACTCTGGCAGTTCTCATATCATCCACACAGGTCTCGTTGAATCTTTCCAGTCCAGTGCAACAAGCTGCTCGCCATGTCTTCCTGTCTTTTGTACAGTCTTCAAAGTTTTTTGGGGGTACTCCAATTGCCGTCAGCGCATTTTTCAATTTATATTTGTACCTCAGCAAGGGCCGACCAACATTCCTGTTACCACAAGCTAACTGACTGTACATCAATGCTTTAGGTATCCTCCCTTCGTCCATTCTTGCTACATGACCAGCCCATCGCAATTGAGACTGCAACAGGAAACTTTCAATTCCACCAATATGGCATCTGTTGTAAAGATCGATGTTAGCGACTTTGTCCTTCAAACTAAGTCCACATATGGTCCTAAAGCAGCTCCTGTGGAACACATCCAATTGGCGAATGTGATGCCGGTAAGGCGTCCACGCCTCACATCCATAGAGAAGACCTGTCAATATTACAGCCCTATACACATTGATTTTTGTCTTCAACTTAATGCCTCTGCTACTCCAAAGACGATGTTTCAGCTTTCCGAAGGCATTTGCCGCTTTTGCAATTCGGTTTACGATTTCATCTACAAGTGAAGCAGCAGAATTAACTTTGCTACCTAGGTAGGTAAAGTTTTTGACATAGTTCATTGGTCTGCCATCCACTTTGAGTTTTTCTAATGGAAATTCATGGACAGGCTGATTTTGTTTCACTCCTTGAACTTGTTTAGGGGTAGGGCATGGTTGATGGACCACCTCAGTCTTCTTGAAACTGATTGTTAAACCAAAAGCCCTACATGCACCTGAAAATTTTGTCAAAAGATTCTGAGCTTCTTCAAAAGAAGTCGCGACCAGGGCAGCATCATCTGCAAAGAGAAGGTCCCGAATGATGGCCTCTCGAACCAAGGTTTTGGCTTTAAAACGCTGATGGTTAAAGAGCCCACCTGTGGTTCGGAATTGAAACTTTACACCTGTGCTTTCATCAGTGAATGCGTGCCGAAGCATCACCAAGAAGAACAATGCAAACAGCACAGGTGACATCACACAACCCTGTTTCGTACCGTTGGTTACTTCAAAAGGCTCTGAGGTTTCCCCATTGGAAACGACCTGTGCTTTCATCCCTTCATGAAAGGAGATTATGACATCAAGCATGTTGTTGGGGATTCCAAGCTTATGAAGAAATTTCCAAAGTGCTACGCGACTGACCGTATCGAATGCTTTTGTCAAATCAATAAAAACCATGTACAGTTCCCGATTTTTTTCACGAACTTTTTCAGCAACTTGACGAAGGGCAAATACCATGTCGATTGTACCTCGACCAGAGCGAAACCCACATTGGGACTCTGGGTAAATCTCATCAATAAGATGTCTGATGATCCTGTTCAAAATCAACCTTGCAAGAATTTTACCTGCAACAGAAAGCAGAGATATCCCGCGATGATTATCGCAAGAATTCCTGCTTCCCTTGCTCTTATAAAGATGCTTGACATTACTATCCTTAAAGTCCTGTGGGACTTCGCCAACTTTCCATATCTCCACAAACAAGATGGTCAGTTTTTCCTCGAGTGCTCTTCCGCCATGTTTGTACACCTCAATGGGGATGCAATCTCTGCCCGGTGCCCCTGACGATAGCTGTTTTTTAGCTTGAGATACTTCCTGAACTGTAGGTGGAAACGACAGTTCCGGAATTTCATGATGCTGCGGAAGAGAGGAAATGATGTTTTCGTCAGTCACCGATGCAGAGTTAAGGACAGTTTCAAAGTGCTGCTTCCAGCGCTTAAGGATAGCAGATTTGTCAGTTAGCAGTGTTTCTCCATCCTCAGCAAAAACTGGGGCAAAACCATTCATTTGAGGACCAAACACCTCTTTCAGGCCAGAGTAAAATGACTTAGAATCCTTCCTGTCGGCTGCGTCCTGAAGTTCCGCAGCCTTGGATGACCACCAAGCCTCTTTCAATGCCCTAAGTGCCTTCTGAACTTGTGCTTTGTGAGCTCTATACACCTTCTTTTTCACTGTGGAACTTTTGTCCTCGAGCCATGTTTTGTGGCAAACATGCATTTGGTCGATAAGCTTCTGCACTTCAGTGTTGTTTTCATCAAACCAGTCTTGATGTTTCCGCAAAGGGAGGCCCAACAGCTCAGCAGACGAGTAATAAACAGCATTGCGCAATGAATCCCAAGAACTTGAAACGTCACTATTTACCTCTACAGAAGCTATAGCGGCCGTAACTTTTACCTTCAGCTCATTTTGTGTATCTGCCTGTTTTAGAGGCAGAACATTTAGGCGTTTTGGAACTGAAGACTTTTTCACTCTCCTCTTGTCTAAATGGAAGATGGTCTTGCCGACTATAAGCGCATGATCTGATAAACAACAGCTACTATGGAAAGAGCGTGTTATCTTAAAATCTTTGAGGTCGCGCTTTCTGGTAATTATGTAGTCAATGAGATGCCAATCTTTTGATCGGGGGTGCATCCATGATGTTTTTCGACAATGCTTTTGTTGGAAGTACGTGTTTGTCACACTGAAGTTAAATTCTTTGCATAACGTCAGGAGTCGCAATCCATTTGAATTCATTTTTCCAACACCATGGTGACCCAGAACACCAGCCCATGTTTGAGAGGTAAAAGGTGGATACACGTTTTTCTGGGCTGGTAAACCAGAAAACGAACCACGTCAATCTGGCGTAGGGTTTGCAGTGAAGACGGAAATTGCTAGATCACTTCCAACACTCCCAGTAAGTCCTTCAGATCGTATTATGACCCTAAGACTTCCACTAAAAAACAACACATTCGCAACACTTATCAACTGTTATGCCCCTACTATGAATAGTTCAGATCAATGCAAAGCTGATCTTTACAATGATTTGCGTAGCTTAATCTAAAAAATTCAGCATAAGGATAAGGTTGCTTTGATGGGAGACTTCAATGCTCGAGTAGGGCTCAACTCTCAAACATATATATATATATATATATATATATATATATATATATATATACACACACACACGCACACATATATATATATACATATATATATATATACACATATAAATATACACACGCACACACACACACATATATATATATATATATATATATATATATGTATTTGTAATTAAAATAGGAATAGAAAATAATTAAAAACAAAAAAATACCACTTAATTATATTATAAATCTATCAATGTATTTTAATTTCTCCTTTCAAAGTGTTTGAAAAAATAATTTAATTACGAAATTAAATACAACGGAACGTATTTCGGTTTCCTCGTTAAATGCATCTAGCTTAATGTACGAACGTGAACATGGAAATAATTCATTATTTCGTAACCCTTTTGACATCAGAAATCGAAATGCTTACGACTATAGAAAAGGAAAACATTTAATACTCATGTTAAAAAGTAAAAGAATGACTTGTAATCTAATTATATAAGGAACACAATTGTAAATAAAAACATCACATGTATGCGTGTTTCGGATTTACGATTATACCGTTAACATCCTGACAGGTGGGACAGCGAGCTGACTCTTGTTGATGTCAATATAATTTACTTATTTAATGCTTTAATTAAAGCCTGTGTTATTATTTAACATGTAACGAAGTGTAAACTTTAAATCGATGAACACACAAAGAAACGCTCTTGATAAAAGGTTCAGTGCGCATGCGTCAATAAGTTGTGTCTTTGCGATACCAACATTCCTTTGCGTTTTTGTTTTACCTGCATTCATATTGTGAGATCTCCTTTAGTTCATTAGAAGAACATGATTAATCTTAATATTTTTTCTTGGGCAGAAATGACGTTGCATTTTTTATAACCCTATTCAATGGTAGTGTTTACTATTTTTTAAAAAAGAAAAAATACACTAATGTCTATGAAAGTAAATGATACCAAAACTTCGTGTGAATGTGTGTGTACGTTTGCTTATCGATTACGTTGTTATAGATATCTATAAAATTATATCATATGATGATTATTACTTTAGTTGTATCATAAGGAGACATTAAAATCGATTTTATTATATAAATATAAAAAAATTATACTAAATTTCTATAGCAAAAGAAAATACTGCAAGTTAAATTGAGCTTCATGGTAATAACGTTTACTTTAACAGTTCATATATTACAACTTAGTATAATACAACATTAACGACACAATAGATAGTTTGTAATCATGATCCAAACACTTCAACATGAAAAATATTATATTGATTGGCTCGTTTTATATGACAATTTTATCAGATTAGTAAATCTTGACATGCGTTTGAGGTTTTATTATTTCCCTATACTCTAGAGATTTCTACTTGTGTTTTCTAATCAAATCTGCATTTAATAATGGTTATTTAAAAATGATGGGATAAATATTAATCTCCTGCAATATGATTTGTTTCTTTCTGCATTTAAACATATTTAAAATTTTTTAATTATTTACTATTTATTTTTTTCAGAGGAAATTAAGTAACATTTGTTAAAATATGATATTTGATATAATTTTCAGTAGACTTGCACTCTATTCTTTCTTTGACAACATATATACATTTGCCTTTTGAATTCAATTATTATAGACTACGATTAAAAAAAAGGAAAATAAGAAAATAAGGTTTTTGGATCTTTTTGCTTATTTTTGTTTCCTGTGTTTGTGGCCATTGTTAGTTTTGCATGTGATGAATTCCTTGTACTCCTCAGAACACTAGAATGTTATCAACCAGAAAAATACACATCGATGCGACAAACAAAAGTTTAAAAGAATACAAGCAACTCACATCAGATTTGCATTCATCGAGAGAGAGTCACAAATCACTATCTAGAGAAAACAGCCATCTTGTTATCGGAAGCAGAACTATAAACAAATACTCACAACATGTAGCATTAAAGCATCTATAGGAGCTAATAAGTAAACTTTTATGAATTTTAATTACAATATTTTAAATAAAAATACCATAATCAATTCATGAATAATAATTACAATATAGAAAAAAACGTAATTTAATTAGGGAAAGTTCATTTAAAACATAGAAGTACGAAACGAAAATATACGATTAATCACGGAGAGAAATAAAACTATTTTGAAGGGACTGAAATTACGGTGAATTAGTGTATAAGCATGATAAAATTGAAGCGAAAATAATCCAAAATATAAAACTAACATTTAAATATACATAGTGTGATTCCTAAGGTTTTTATCCTAAAATATACTATACACTGAGTGTAAGAGAACAAAATAAATATTCAACTATAATCGGAATTCGATGGGCTATAATGTTGTTCCGAATTATTAATACCTAAGTGGTCGGAATTATTCAACGATTAGGTGATAAAATTGAATTTATATATTTTTAAAATATATATTAAATCTATTTCAAAAAGCTCGCACTGAAATATCTATGAATTGACCGATCAAAATAGATGTAAGGGCTGCAACTCATATCAGAGAAACCTAAAAAAGGAGAATATTAGAGATCCTATTTAAGTATATAACTGGATAGTATTATTAAATATTCTCTAATATATATGACCCGTTTACATTGTTTTAGGCAATTAATCTTTTTTATAGTCTATATTAGAGCCATAGTAAATATGTCGGTCATTTAAAAAAGCTTTAAAATACATGGAATTCTGAATACCCTCTTCTCTCTGATTTATGTTCCCTATATCATTGCTAATTCTTTTACGTCGTATAGAGAAGATCAGCTTTGAACCAGCTAGAAAGTTAACAATATAACACTGTTTAATGATATCACTCTACATACTGACAATGGTTTTTCTTTGTTATGTGTGTACAATAGCTTATGGGTTCCTCACCTTAAAAGTTATCGCATATCTCCCTCCTCCAGAATCTATTTACTCAGATGTAATTTAATTAAGAACCTTACCTATGGTATCTTTTAAAACTTCAAAACTATTGTTTATCTTCATGGAATAATTGTTCATTGGAGGGTAATTTAGATAATCTTTTAGATAGTTCTTTTCATTGAACACGTGTTGTTAGAACAATAATCAATGTAATATAGTGTATCGTTGGGTTCATACCAGGGTTTATACACATGTTTATTAAGGTTTTGAGTAATGTAAAGAAGGTTCACTTCTTTATACTTTATATCTATGGTTATTCTGACGTGTAGATGTTCAAAGAACTGATGCATATTTATTTTCATAAAATTCTATCAGGCTTTCACTTTAGTGGGGTGTATATACATACAATCTAGAAAGTATATGCCAAAACATATATTTTCACACACCTATGTATATATATATATATATATATATATATATATATATATAATATATCATATAGGTTTGTCTTATGATGGTATCCATGTGTATATGTTATTATGAATTTGTAAAACTCTTGTCGTAATCCACGTTCACGTGAGTAGCCGTAATATCGTTTCTCTTCTTTTTAGTATTCGCTCTGTTATAACAAGAAAGACAATGATTCTCGCCCAAAGCGTAAAAGACTCCAATTGTCTAGACAAGAGAATGGTTATTGGCGCTTTTATAATTAGCGGCTTAAGATCACAATATTCGTTTTCCGGTATTCATCTCAGCGCAGACGAATACATTTGACGTTAAACATAAAGAGACAACAGCATATGTTATTAAAGTATGTAGAATGGTTAAGTAAATGAGCACCCGGCAAATCAAATTGACACCCACCAAAATAAATTATGAAAAGAAGACCTATTAATAAGAAAATAACCTATGATGTTTCTACATGTGTTTTAAAAATCAGCCGATTCTTTTTGCAGGAAGGCGAGTGTGTGAAATAGGATTAGTATGGCAAATTATGTAGTGTGGAATTTTCTAATTCGAATTCGAATTCGACTACAAATGCGTAAATAAACACAATAAAAACGAGTTTGAAAGAACCGCGAAAACGTGGTTGGATTAGTATATTTCATAGCCCCTGCTGGTGTCTTATTATTATCATTTTCTGGGGAATTTCAGTGAGATAAATACTACTATATTACATGGCTTTCCGTAAATCAAATAGAGTTTAACTTGACGGTTCCTTGCTCTTCAAAAACTTTTCAGATACGTTGCCTTATGACGGATTTATGTTTCATGTAAAGGAGTACTACTTTTCCGTGAGTTGCTCGACTAGAAACCTTGAATCCAACAATATAGGATGAATTTCAAAGCACTTTATGCCGCTACAGTCCCAGGTTGTGGCGAAAGTCACTCCTTCACGAGACAACCCTGTTAATGTGCATATGTATTGACAGAACACAGAGGATCTAATGGAGTCTAACCTCGAAAAAAGTTTTCTATTTATTTCCGGCAGTTGTAGTTACTGTAGCGATAATTGGCAAACGAATGCCTCGGCAGAGAGAACATGGCAGCATCCTGGAAGATCATCACGCATGACATCCGGAACGGGCATTATCCAATTAGCGGATACTCGTAATACATCTATAGTAATGGCGCCATAAGCTCATCAGCCATTGAGAGATTCATATGACAGTTTTATATGAAAAAAATTATCACATTGGTTGATAGGGATGTATAAATTTTTTTTTTTAGATTCAACAAATCATAAATCTCTATACATAAAGTTAAGTGTGTGTATATGGTTATACATTTATATGAAAAGAATGCATTTCTGAATTAATTAACAAATCATTAAGAATTTTGTAACACAGTTGTTATGCACAAGAGATCGAAATGTTTAGTTTAATTTAGTTTTATACAAAACAGTAAAAAGTTTGTCGAAGCCTTTCGTGGACATTCAAATAATTTTAACAACAGCTATTATACGTCAATTAATAAATTACAGTTTCACTAAAGTACTTTAAAGGGTTTCATGGTGCAGACTATTAGTACAATCTCTCATTTTAAAATTCAAATATTTTAGATTTACATTAAATTTTATACATAGTCATTATACACAAAGTAAGCAGGCGTTTCTGGATTTTACTTTCTTTCTTAAGACCTATAAGCTTAAATTTTAGATAATTTCTAGAATCAAAATCCTTTAATAGATTTTGATCAAAATTCGAATAAAGATTGTAGAAAAAAATGTTTTGTATAATTTTATTTTGATTTTAATTTTCGTAAGGGGACATAAAAGTGGTGCAAAACTGTTCTGTTCGGGGAATAAATTTTGCCCGTCTTGAACCGGAAATGTGTATAAAAGAATAAATAAAATCATGGAAAATAGATAAACATAAACGAAAATGGAAATAAACTTAATCCAGTTGTGGTAGTGGAAAACTTCAGAATTTTAAAATGGTGCCAGGTGCTCCGCAGTAAATGGATAATACGTTCCAAAAACGAACATAAAATGTGTATTCATCATCTAAATTTGATGTTCCAAATACCAGAATTGTGAAAAGTAACATAATGGGTATAATTGTCCCACGCACCGTTGGTGCAAGGGATATAATTGCTAAGTATATAAGCAGTTATAAATAAGTTCAGTTTTCATTACGAATAATACCATAAACACAATTACGAATTACTTAAGACAATTACGCATTACTTAAGACTTCTACCCGATCATGGCTGGTGGGAATAGAGCAGGTCACCACCGTCGATTAAATAATGCGTTCTATTCGAAATTCCGTACAGATCCCTGAGTTTGACATAACAAAAATCTGAGTATAACGAAACGCAGCTATCGAAGCTCGAATTTTACATCTGTTAAAATGTTATGATGGAAACATTCAAGATTAGAAAAGTAGTTCGAATAATTCAAATAATCCAAAATAGCATATCGCTTTGACAATGTTGGGAGCTGTACGGTCAGCTGGATACAGAGTATAGTGTTATATAGTGACAGGGTGCCGGAAAGGGGAAGTGTAAAAGCGGAAGTCGAAAATGAAGTATCTTCTGTGCGAGGTTGATTTTGCATCTCGGCCACTAACAAGCAAATAGATCAGACATGATGTACTCGAAGTCCTCGCCAGCCCGAGGGGAGGGCACGGACAGTAGACGCAGACGGCAAAAAGTGAAAAGGTATCTCTCCAAGTAAAGGCTTTCGTTCTTTTTCTCACATACAAAACATTCAATCTCTGTCTCTTGTGTTATGTTTTAATAAAACTTTCAAAAATCAACAAAGTGCGTCCGCGTAGTTTTGTCAGCAGCCGGGTTTACAGCGATGATTATTGTGACAGCAACAACCACAACGGCACAGACCAGCGTCCACGCCTTATTGTTAAACAGTGAGTGTAACACCAACGACGAAGCGGTCAAGATATACAAGCCAAAGGCGTAGACGAACCCATGTACTCACGGTTCGAAGGTAAGCAGCAATGCGACAATAGTAGGTCACATCCTTATAGTAACGAACTATCTGATATGTGAGAGAAAGTCAACATTTCTTTAGACTTGTTTTATAATGAACTGATTAAGTGAAATTGCCAAATATAATCGTGTTTAATTAACTGGTAGTGAATTATGCGTTGTTTCTCTGAAGTTTCCCTCAGTGATTAAGCAATCCCAGGGGTAAAATGATGCGACGCAAACCGTTTATAAGATTAATTACCAAATTTGACAGTTTAACTCGGATTCTTAAATGACGCCCATGCGTTTCTCCGTGAGTCCGTCGTGCCGTCTAAAATTCTCTCAGCCAATATGTCGCTATCAGAATACGTCTCAGATGGCAACGGCTTTAATCTTAACAAATAACCGGTGCCCAAAGGTGGATAAAACATCTGCTTTGTTCCAGAGCTCTCTCAGAATACTGCCTTGTTTTTCCTGTTGGATATAATTACGTTAGCATTGTCTATTATTCGTTTTCGGTATCGTCGGGTAATGTTGAAGGTTACCTCTTGGACTTTTGTTGGGGACTGGCAATTTGACAATGTTTGAAAAATAAGGTGAAAACTACGGTTTTAATTTTCAATATTACTTTATTCATATCAATTATGGGGTCTCATGTTTTCTTAGCGAAGAATACTGGCTTCTGCCTCGACCACGTTCAGAGATCCATATCCGAAAAATCAACTCGCTTCATATTTCCATTTTTACATGATCTAAATTACACAAATATAAATATATTCTTTATAGCGCCGACAGCTTATCTTCAAGCTCATAACATGGCAGACATATTTAATAATCTTATACAGTAGGCAAAACGTATTTTAATTTTACTTACAAAAATATTACTTCATGAATCACTAGAAGTATATGTTCATTTTGTATTTCTCTCTAGTAGGACAACGTTGAAGCTATTCACGTTGTTCTTTTCGCGAAACTGGTAACTGAAAGACATTATCGCCGCCAGCAACAGGGTTTGAAACTTGAAATGCACGTTATTCATCTTAACTACATCCACTACATTGAGTCTGGTAAGACAATCCGGACATACGTTTTAACCTTTAAATGTTTTTTTCGTTTCAAATATGACACATTCCGACAAAATACCTATTCAATAAAATATTAAACGAAAATGTGTGAAACTGCAATTTGTTTCACATCTGCAACGAGCCTGTTGGCATATATTAGTAGGTATAGGTATCATGTTACAGCAGCTCACCTGCTAAATAGGTAATCAGTATCTTCGATGTCATGGGTGTGTGTCATCTTCCTAATTCAAGAACGCATACTATGCATTTTGTTTTGTTTATGCTGTGATATTACAGCCAAAGGTAATTTATATTTTTTTGTTCTAAATTTTATATAATATTATTTTTGTACCAATTATGGCATTTGTTGCACATTTGCAACATTATTTATTTTTGTTCAATAAATATATATTTTTTCAAAGTTGATTTCTACTACTTTATATTACCTCGATGAAACGTTTTAAACTTGATCACATTTTTTCAAACAATATAAAAATAAAACCGTTAAAGGTTAAGCAAATTTATCGAGTGTTTTACAATGTATCAACCTAAAAATAACCTATTTTATAAATTAATAGTTTTGATATCAATTACCTCCTCAGAAAAGAGCAATGCCTCTACGAACATTAATGATATTCTTCTTCTCTTTCACCATCGCTGCATTGTTTGTCTTTATTCTTTTTGTCTTCATAGCTGCTGGTCGTGATCGTTCTAGTGGCTTACCTAGCTTAGCTAGGTAATAAAACCTTTTCTTCCTATAAAAGAAGGAATCGACGACATTCGTTTGGGAGTTAGGGTTTTTATTTTTATTCTTGAGAGGAACATTGACTCAGAGAGAGAGAGAGAGAGAGAGAGAGAGAGAGAGAGAGAGAGAGAGAGAGAGACCAGACTTATTTTAACTGACTTTTTATTTCATCATTTGCAGAATTTTAGGTTAATAACATTTTTTTCTAGAAGATAAATAAATAACTCGACGAACAGATATCATGTTGGGGTACGTCACATTTTGCCTTCTGGCTAGTTAAACGTACAAGGTTTTGCAGCATATAATTGTCACGTCTGCATTTCTTTCGTTTGCACACATATCTGTCTGAAAAGGCTTCGTTTCTTTGTAAACGACACAAAAGTGTCTTCACTCATTATATCGCCTAATACCTCTTTGCATCTACCCTTCTGTTCATTCCGTCGTAGAGAATGAATCATTTCTCAAAGTTTGTGTCCGCTTAACCCCCACTAAAGTATGCCCTTTAAAAATTCATACTGGTTTATGTTATCCTTCTCGGTTTCGTCAGTCCGAATGATAATAATTAACAAGTGTAACGTATATTACTATTGATGAAAAAATAATAAGGTAACTTCAAAAAAAGTACTGGCAATATTACTATTATTATTATTACTATTAATTTATTACTATTTTATTTTATTAGTGATAGTATTATCTATTATTATTATTATTATTATTATTATTATTATTATTATTTTTAATTTACTAGTATATTTCTTGTTTTCTCATGTTGTATTTCGTATTTTTCACTCAGCTTATCTTATTTATTTTTTATATATATTTTTATATCTTTATTTCTTTTTCTTACACATCATCTTTAATTTTAAGATGTGTAAAATTAAAATCCATATTTTGTAGACTTATTAATACCTTAACTCAACCTATTGGGAATTTTGACTCATATTGCCTTACCCTTCCCTAATTACCGCTACTCATCCAATTGTGTTTTTGCCCCCCTCCCGCCCACCACCAACTTTCAACGACATTTAAATTTAATACTGTTTTGCACTTTACTTTTTAACCATAATTAAATTTATCCATGGCTATTTTTTAATTTTTATTTATTTTTGTTCAGGCGTTGTGTACATATATGTATTATGTGGGTCTATATATATATGTATGTTTGTATATGTGTGTATGTGTGTATGTATATATATATATATATATATATATATATATATATATATATATATATATATATATATATATATATATACGAAACGTATACGTCCATAGATAAAAATATAAACAATAACAAATATTTATATTTGAAGCTCCTCGTTAAAAAGTAGAGCACTGTAAAATGGTTGTAGTAACACTTATAGAAGTTTGAAATCCTGTACGTTTTCGCCGCCGTTAATGTGTTAAAATTATCATTGTTTATAAGCTGTTCAGAACTAACCTAGCGGTTAGCGACGTTGGACTGTAGGTTAAAAAAATACTTGTAGTCCAGGGTTTCGAATCGTGTGACCGGTGGTGAATAGTCGTACTTCTATGCTGATGAGTCTTGATTGAAAAGAGACGAAACGTATACGTCCATAGATAAAAATATAAACAATAACAAATATTTATATTTGAAGCTCCTCGTTAAAAAGTAGAGCACTGTAAAATGGTAGTAGTAACAGAGCGTAGCGTCACTTGCTTTATGCATCGTTCCTTCACTTATAGAAGTTTGAATGCCTGTACGCTTTCGCCGCCGTTAATGTTATAAGCTGTTCAGAACTCGCCTAGCGGTAAGCGACGTTGGACTGTAGGTTGAAAAAATACTTGTAGTCCAGGGTTTCGAATAGTGTGACCGGTGGTGAATAGTCGTACTGCTATGCTGATGAGTCTTGATTGAAAAGAAACGAAACGTATACGTCCATAGATAAAAATATAAACAATAACAAATATATATATATATATATATATATATATATATATATACATGTGTATATGTATGTGTGTATATATCTCTATATATGTATATGTATATATATATATATATATATATATATATATGTACATATATGAATGTGTGTGTATATATATATGTATATATGTGTGTGTATATTTACATTATATACATAAGTGGTTGAACAGGAGTGCCAACTTCTGTTTATTCCTTTTGTGATCCAATCTTTCTATTTGTCGAACGATAGATCTTGTACTATTTACCATGGAGTGTAGGAAATCTCCATATTTGATGCAAACGTTTTCGACCATCAGTTGTCGTCTTCAGGCGGATGATTGATCAATGCAAAATAAAAATTGGTTAATTTATTAAGACGACGTTTCCATGTGATTAAAACATTAAAAACATTCAACAGCGTTTCAACACGCCTTCGCACCCCTCATAACGAGCATGGTTGATGTTGGGCTTTTTCAATTGAATGAACAATGCTTCCATTATAGGGAGGCGAATACCGCAAAATGACACAGCAGGGATGGATGTGCTACCGGTTAAGATATTTCTAAAATTATCTTTGGAGATGTTATGTGCTGTAAGGTGTTTGTAAATGGAGCTTTGAGGGGAGGTCAGGTGACAAGTTTATCGACGTGAAATACTGGTTCTAGTTATACCAATATACGTGCTGTTGGCAGAGACACATTCTCCGATATGGCATTTAAACACGTATATGGCATTACTAGTTTTTAGTAAGCCATTGTCGGTAGGATTATGTTTTATTAGTAAATTGCTGGTTTTAAACCTTTTGTAGTAAATAATAAATCTAATTTTAAAGTCGTTATCTACAAGGGATATATATATATATTCATGTATAATATTTTTAATGATTTTTTCATCTACTTTATAGTTGGAGTGTATCTGGTTGCAATAGAACAAGTTCATATTATTATTAGTAATGTTGTTGTTAGTGTTTTTATTTATGGCGGTTAGTGAGTTTTTAATTTGTTGATCTACTATATAATTAGGGAAGTTATTGTTAATTAATGTCTATTTAATATCGGCAAGTTCTTTAAAAATATTTCGTTACTGAAGGAGTTCCTTTTTGCACGATAGATAAGGTTTTTTTAATATTTATCAGGGAATTCACTCTTGAAATTAAGTAAGTTGGAATCTTTACTAGTAGGGTTCTTATTCGGTTAGGTGATAAATTTGTCTGTAGACATTTCTATTTATATATCTAGGAAGGGAATTTTTTTGTTTTTATTACTTTCTTGTGTAAAGTTTAATGTTGAATTATTTTTAAAATCATTTTTTATTTGAGTAAAATTAGATAAGTGTTTTTTCAGTAGGAGAATGTAATCGACGTATCGGACATATATGGAGGTTTTAGGGATAATATTAAAAGTTTTCATTTCTAGGTTAGACATATAATATTCAGCGAACAATGGTCCTAAGGCTGATCCCATTGAAACGCCATCTACCTGGGTGTATAAGTTAACATTAGGACCATAGAACGGTACCTCAGTGATGCAAGAATTTATAAGTTTGCGTAATATATTTGGGTTTATTTTGAGTGCAGGGAGAGTTAGGTTATTGTATATGCTGTTAATAATTATGTTAATAGTTTTGTGTATATTTTTATATATATATGTATACATGTATATGTATATATGTGTACATGTGTGCATGTTTGTGTATATATATATGTATATATACATATATATATATGTATATATATATAAGTATATGTATGTGGGTGTGCACGTTTGTATGTATATATATATATATATATATATATATATATATATATATATATATGTATATGTATATGTGAGTGTGTTTAAAATATATGTGTCACTGCTTTTAACATGTATCTGTGTATATATGCCTGTATGTATGCATGTGTATGATTGGAATAAGTGTGTGTCTGTTTATTCGTCTGTGAGTATGTGTGCACTTATCCGTATGTGTAGGTATGCCTGTAAATCTACGAATTATATTTAATTCAGCCATAACTTTAAAGACTTCCGTAGTCAGTCGCAGAATTTTCATGTCTGGCTGATACCAGACATTAGTCTCACCCAATTCTGCTTCTTTCTCCTTCCGGTCATTTCCCCTCAATCTATTCGTGTCTCTTTCTTTTTCCTCTACTTTTATTTATTTACAATTATCTGTCTATTTTTGTTTAATATGCCAACCTCAAAACTCACACCCTTTTTCTTTTTACACTGTTATATACTTTATCCACTCCCCTCCTACCTCCTTAACTTTAATGCATATAAGTCTTTGTTTTAGTTGGCTCCTGCAGATTTTAAATTGAAACATAACTTTAAATATTCTATTTATTTTTCATTTTTCAGTCCCTATTTGAATAATTACTTTTGGATCGAATCTTACTGCATATTTTTACTTGATCACATTATTTCTATATATACGTCAGACCAGAAAGTTACGGTTTGCGCAACTCTTATAAATTCATAAGATTCAACACCGAGTCAGTCTTCTGAACATTTATATGCTTTTGTTTTTTCTATCGTTTTATTAATTTGTATACATCATGAATACACTTTTACAGTCATCTACTGCATCGATGGCAAGCAAATTTTCAACATGGATAACTTTTTTCATTTATGGACTACCATTCACCACCTGGATTGGTTTTAATCGACATCTTTGACATCTTTCTTGAAATTGTTTTAAACTGTATGACTTGGATGTACTGTACAAGTTTTTAAAAAAAATAAGTGTGTTTTGGGCAATATATTTGATGTTTTAGATACTTTTATGTATTTTGTATATAGTTTACATATATTTTCAAAGCTTAATTTTATGACTTGCAGTAATGTCATTGCGGTAATGGTTGTCTGAGGAGAAGATTTTCTTTGAAAACTCATGAGTTAAGGATGGAATATCACTCCTTGTTTTTGAACTTCAATAAAATCTGACTAATTTCTCATTTTATTATGCCATTCAATTAATATTTCTGCTCTATACACTATAATGATATTTGTTTTTAACCTGATAGTCTACTAGTTTAATATATTATTTATATCTTTAAAGTATTATCTTACTGTCTCCCCCTCTATCTCTCTCTCTCTCTCCTTATATATATATATATATATATATATATTAGTGATTAGAGTGACAGAAAAACATATCCTTCGCCAATGTTCTCACTGACTAT
Source organism: Sepiola atlantica (assembly GCA_963556195.1). Taxonomy (NCBI): domain Eukaryota; kingdom Metazoa; phylum Mollusca; class Cephalopoda; order Sepiida; family Sepiolidae; genus Sepiola; species Sepiola atlantica. The sequence goes on along the minus strand of OY744521.1, from coordinate 100,222,842 downwards.
TTATCTAAATATATTGCTAAAATATTCATATAAAATCATAAACTTATGTTAACAATTTAAATGTTTATGAATAAATAATTATTATTAGTTGTGATTACTTAAGACAAAAATCACTAATCGTTGACGTTTTATAATAGAGTGGAGGAATTCTTTTCTAATTAATTTCCGGTTTCTGAAATGGTCGTCTGACTTACTTTTTTTTCACTTCTCCTCACTATTTTAAAATGTTTTGTTTCGAGGTGGAGGTGTCTGAAGAATAAGGAAAAGTGGTTGGAGTAGAATTAGATCCAAGCGTGTAAGTGAAAATTACTCAGTATGTAGGACAGTTTGAAGAGCGACAGGCGAGCCGAAAAAATGTGGAAATTACTAAAACCGAACAAAACAGTCGCGTATTTTCCGAAAACATGCATCAATAAGCATAAAGCTTGACCACAGCGGAATTCTATGCATCGCTTCTGTTTACAGAGCTATACTATCTGCTGAAATGGGGGAAACATCGACTTTACTTTATATAAATATCATATATTTATTAGGATCTCGAATTCGTAAATGCTCGTGATCTATTAATTATGATACATTACAAATATTTTTGTAAATAAATTCACTTAACTAATATAACCACTCTTGCTAGTGGATCTAAATATCTAAACCAATGACTTCAATGTTTCTATATATTTATCGGGGACCAGCGATATATCTATGCCTCGCACTTAAAAGTGAGAAAAACTATCAATATCATCCTATGCCAATTCGAACGATATAGCATTCAGATGAATAGATTCTTGAAGAGAAAGCTATTATAGGTTGAGGTAATGAACGAAAGGAGTGTTGCGATAAATGCTGAACACTTTCCCAAAAGACGTGCAGTGTAGAAACAAAGAATGACATATATAGTCACGTGATTGACGTCACGTCAGAGCGAGCCGCTTGATATTCAGACTAGTCTGTATCTTCCTATTCTGATACGCTAGATATTTTTGAAAATGATATTGTCTGGTTCAACGGTCGCGTTCGTCAATATAAACGTCAAACACATATCTGGAAACTTGTATTGTATATTAGCAGGCAGTAATAACCATTTGATATTAAGTGTAAGGGTCTATGTCATGCGCAATCATTTGCTTAAGTTGATTGACGCGATATGAACCTGGATTTTGTTTAGATAGGAGTAGTGGATTGTCGATTTGTTAACTTGGTTACGTTATATAGAAGAAATCTTCAGTTCTGTTGATGACAATATTTTAGTTATATCACACGTGATGTATCTTCATGACGCTATGCACCCTAATTCTCGATAATGAAGATAGTCAGAAAGCAACTACTAGTTAACGAGTAAGAGCTTCATTTAGTAAGTAAATGAGAATATCTTTAACAATACACTTGACGCTTTTTTTTGGCCAAAAAATCCAATACAACAATCAGAACAATTATAATTCGAAATGCATTTTAATTCGGCATTACATAACCCATAGTTGGTTGCTATGCCGTAAACCAAACCAAACAAAACTAAACCAAACCAATCAGAACAATTATAAACAGACGATATTTACGCTTCGTTCTCGTCAAGGACAACATGATACATATAGGACTATACGCCAAAATTACCAACAATGGATATGTAGAGTTGCCAATATATTTATGGAAATATCTTTTTTTTCAAATATGCAATATATATATATATATATATATATATATATATATATATATATATATATATATATGAGTTTATCTAAAAAATATATATTGAAGTATACATTCCATATAATATTATCCGAAATTGTTTCATATTATAAGCTCAATTTAGTTACGTTTTAGGCTTCAGAGTGGACATACATTTCAGTTGCATTCCAATGACTAAGAAAATCCGTTCACAACGATATATTTTACTTATTTTTTATTTTTTTAAATTCCGGCGGGGTCTGGATTTTTCTATTTCGTCTCATAATCATTATTTTTATTTATTTTGTTAAATTTCTTTCATTTTGGTGAATGCCTTATTTTTTCTATTTCGTTATACGTGCATTCCAATACCCGTAAAAGAAAATATATAGTATTTAACTGTAGAAGCTGCTCATCAGCGAATTGTTCATTACATAATAATAAAAACAAGCACACAATTCCAAAACAGAAGGAAGAAAGGTTGGAAATGATTGAGAAAAAGAACAAGTCAAAAGCACGAAACACTCACATTAGGGATAACATTCAGAGAAATTCCCTCACAAAACACTGGACCTAAAATTGAGCCGATTCCAGAACTGTTAACTTAGGTTCAAACAAAGAAGAGCTAGGATCGACTTGCTTCCATTCAAATCACAACACCAATAAAAACAACTCTCGATAAATTTTAAAATGCCGGTTGATAAAATATTGTTAGTTCTAAATATGAATAATGATGTATAAAATAAATTAAAATAATAGCTGAATACGAAAATACTGTAAAGTAGAGAGATTACAAGACGAAAATAATCGCTTCGGAATTACAAATATGAAACCCTAGACACAGTTTCCATAACCCTAACACAAAACAAATATATCGTTTATTACAGATAGTATTAATTCTAACAAAAATAAACTTAAAATTGTGGTTAATTAGATTTATTTCCTAAATTTTTATTTCATAATATTTCTATAATTAAACTGTTGTAATATGACAAAAAATAATTATCTATTCTTCCCAGTCTTGGAAAAATGTCCAAGAGACTTAATTTAGGTGAATATACTTGAGTTATCGTTTCATTAATTTTTACTAGAAAAGTGTTTTATTATAATCGAAAATTGGGAAAATAAATGAGAAAATAACTCAAGTATGTTCAACTGAATTACGTTGCTTGAATATTTTTCGTTTGGCTCAAACGAAATACAAGTAGTACTGAAACGTAATTGTATTTAGGTAAGACATTCTGAATATTTATATAATACTAGACCACCCGTGACCCGTTGGGTCAGTTTGTTATATTAGCTATGGAATTCATGTATGTGCGTGACACTTGTGGAGAAAACAAAAAAACTATTTGATGAAATTAAATGTAATTGTTGAAAAAAGAATATAGATAGATTTCTATGCGTCGTTCTGTTTATTATAATTGTTTTTTTTTTAAATTACAGTTACTGAATTATAAGTGGTTGGCCATACTTATAGGTAAATATGCACTGAACAGGTACCATAATACTTATTATAGTTAAATTCAAATTTTTATATATAATCTTTTAAATGAAATTGTTAGTTGAAAGTACAGTAAAATACAGGCGATTTGAGAAAGGAAGGGGGTACAACCGGCTGTCTCGCGTACGTAACGAAAACAGAGGGAGTAGGAGTGGTGAAATCTGTGAGAGGAAAAGTGGGAGGTGGTTTCGTTCACCGCCGCTATTGATATTAATAATGATTGTTGTTGTTTTGTTTGTTTGTTTTTGTTTTTTAAAAGGGAGGAGCTTTTTTGAAACTGCGGCAGACTTTACAAAGTCCTGCCGTTGAACGTTTTTAGCCGTGGAGAAAACAAAAAAACTATTTGATGAAATTAAATGTAATTGTTTTATATTAAAAGCGATATAAACATTTCCAGAATGAAAAATTTCATGCGTTCGTTAATCAGAATAGTGATTAACGGAATTGAAATAACAGATTGAGACGATGCTATTTACGCATGCGCAACCGGATGTTGAAAACCGGAAAGCTGAAAGCTGATTGCAAACATACAAGACAATAGAGTTTTAGTAGTATATAGATATATACATGTAAGTATCCATCTACAGGGTAGAATTTAGAGTATCCTGACTGTGTTTATATGAATGTGCTCGATAATAAATAGAGCTGTGTGTTAGGCATTTTTTATTCATACAAATATTATTAGGCTACACTTCGAGCCTGCGACGACTAACGTTTGCGTGTGTGTATGAGTATATTTGTAAAGAAACAACTTGCTTAAATGCATACGTGCTTACACTTTAATTTCCCATCTATACATGCCATTTAATATGACTAACTAGATATTGGAATTCAAACGTGTATGTACGTGATGTCAACATCGACTAAACAAATTTAAGTCAAAATTCTAACTGAAAATTTTAATAATAAATACAAAAAAATAAAATTCAATAGATAGTAATATCTTAGGTGATTAGAATGAGTTTTTTTTTTCTGAGCCGATCACGTGTTCAGTTTCGGAAAGCAATTTTGTTTTATTCCACTAAGTGCAGCCGTAAATAAAAAAACATAGGTCCACAGTGGTCTTACTATTGCTATGCATGGCTCTGTCCAAGACATGTATAGCTAAAAAAATAATAGTATGAATAAAAAAAAACATACCTTATATATATATATATATATATATGATTTTATATGTGTTTCTATACATACATAAGCTTTCCAATAAATCATTTGAAAGAAAATTGTGTTTTTTCTGATTCATGCAACAGAAATATTTTTACATATATATATATATATATATATATATATATATATATATATATATATATATATATATATATATATTGTATAAATTGAGTACACTGTAAGCATTGTTTTTTCTTTTTTCAGTTTTCTTATAGTTTTTCGTTTTTACCACCGATTTTTCGTCAAAATATAATCTCTCGGCAGCTGCATATATTTATGGTGATCGTATCAAAACAAAGGCGCAAACCGATATATAAGATGCTTATTCGTCTTTACAAAAGATATGCATATGCAATTGATATATATATATATATATATATATATATATATATATATATCGTTAAGCTATGATCTACTAGTCTCTATAATAGCTCTTTCCCTCTTTTTAGTCAAGAACGGTCAGTCTCACACACACGAATGCGCACCGAAACACACACAGAAACACACGTATATATATATATATATATATATATATATATATATATATATATATATATATATATATATATATATATGGGTGTGTTAGTGTGTGTGTTTGCATATATACAGATATAGAAATATGAAAGTTGCTGGCGAAATGAAGTGTCTTCTAGCACAAACTTCGACGTGCCAGTTTCGGACTCTGTCGAGTTTGTGCACAATTTTCCATAATATCTTTGAAATCACATCGTTACATATTAAGTAAATTTTATTATTTCAAGTCTTGTTCTTTTTTTCAAGAATAGGAGATACATAACACCAGTCTTTGTTTCTTACTTCGTGAATCAGATCATCTCTTCCTGGTTTTCTGACGTTTTGGACCTTCCGTTAGACTTGATTTAAGCAATTTTGTTCGATTTGCACAACTTAGACTTAGTTTCACTATAGACTCCTCGCACAATCATCCCTATTTTCCTCATGAGTTTTAATTGAATTTTATACAATTTTCCCAGATTTTAAATGCGTTTGTAAGAACGTATCTGTATATATATATATATATATATATATATATATATATATATATATATATACATATACTACTTTAAATTCCAGTGACCAAGTCGTATCTTAATTATTGCGGTAACTCTCTAAACCAATTGGCACTTCCTTAGAGGAAAACTATATATATATATATACATTTTAGTAAAATATTTGGAAAACCAACACCACGTGCAATGTAAATGAAACATGCATTTTTTTTGCAAGCTTTCGTTGTAGAACAACTTTGTCAGGCGAGACTTTCTTATAGTTTTGTTTTCTTCATTTTCTCTGTATCATTTTGATGGACTTATACCCCAGGGTTCGGATCACGATAGAAGCAGTAAGACACGTCACGTTCTGAAAGTAGTATTAATAAGTACAGTCCGGTCGCTGTTATGCGCAGATTGCTGCTTTTTAAGTAAGAAAATTGACAACATCTTTGAGGCACGCATCAAAATGTATTTAAGTGAAATATTTTGAAAATCAACACAACCTGCAATTAAAATGAAAAATACATTTATTTTTTATTGCAAGCTTTCGTTGTAAAACCACTTTGTCAGGCTAGACTGTCTAATGTTTTTTTCTTCTTCTTTTTTCTTCCTAATTTTGATGGTATTACACCCGAGCGGTCGACTCACGATAGAAGCAGAAAGGCACGTCAAGTTCTAAAAGACATTAGAATACGTATAGTCTTGTCGATGTATAGCGCAGATTGGCGCTTTTAAGTAAGGAAATTGACAACATCTTTGAGGCATGCATGAAAATGTATTTAAGTTGAATATTTTGAAAATCAACACAACCTGCAATTTACATCAAAAATGCATTCATTTAATGTTTGTTGTTCAAGTTTTCGTTGTAGAACAATTTTGTCAGGCGAGACTGTCTTATAGTTTTTTTTTCTTTTTTTGTTCATTTTGATGGTATTAACCCCCAGGTGGCGAATCACGATAGATGCAGAAAGACACGCAAAGTTCTAAAAGACGTTAGAATAAGTATATTCCTGTCGATGTTATGCGCAGATTGGCGCTTTTTACTTTTTATTTTCTTCTTCCTAATTTTGATTGTATTAACACCGAGGGGTCGTATTACGATAGAAGCAGAAAGACACGTTAAGTACTAAAAGACGTTTGAATAAATATAGTCTGGTCGATGTTATGTGCGGGTTGGCGCGTTTTAAGTAAGGAAATTCTCGGAAAACCCTTGAAAGTTTCATTCGATAAAACTATAAATAAACTGTCGAAGATATTTGACGAAAGAAATAGTCTATTCCACACGCGATAAAAATGTTTAAACATCCTGAAAACAGATAACGAGGATTTTTTGGCATTCTCAGGAACTCTTAGGTTGAGCAACTCACGATAGATGGTATCCCCAAGGATTTATTCAAATGCCTAATCTTTGTTAAAAGACAAATAGCCCTTAAGTAGAAGGAAATAAGGTCTAGAGGCTTAACAATAGTGGAGCAAGACACGAAAATTACCTTACAAAGAGGGACAGAAGAATGTTAGCATCTCATTAATGTTAACAGGGATAATACCCAAAATGAGGAAAAAGGTGTTTCCAAAGTACAGCAGAGAAAAAAAAAAAAAAAACCTTGAATTCAAAAAGACAGGAAAATGTGAGACGTACGGAAATACTAAGCATACAAAAGATGTATGTTAGTATAAAAACAAATTCTGTGAATCTTGCGGAATTAAGATTTATACATTTTCTATTAACCGCCTGAATAAGAAAACATAATCTTGAAAAAGTAAACGTTGTGTTTTTGAAAAAAAGGGATCCAGAACAGTGAAAATCGGAAATTCGTAGATGTACGTATACATAGTCATACAGTCACTTTTTTACTGGATTCTGGCTCAGAAATAAGTATTATTGACGAAAAATTGGAAAACCCAAATTATCCGAAACCAGGAAAATTGCCAAAGATGTTTCAGAAAAAATACAACTTTAAAAGAGAATTAAAACGCGACATTTCTTTCTGTGGCAAAACTGCAAAAACAAAAGTATATGTCATTCAACGGGTTAATTCATGTTTCCTCGAAATAGACTGGATAGTACTTTTCAAGTTATTTGAACTCTTAATGAACTCTTTTTTACAACGAAACAACCACTGCAGAAAAGCAAAAACATATATTAAAAATGAAAAATTCATGAATGAATCGAAAGAAGACAATATCAGAGTTTTCTCTAGGGGTATCAATACAGAAGTCAAGTTTAAACTTAAAGAAAATGTCCTTTCAGTTTTTAAACCAAAGAGAAACACCCCTTTTTCCTCCTTAAACACAATTAACAAGGTACAGGAAATATTAGGAAAATGCGAGATATATCTAAGGTAGACTATGCGGACTGTGCGTCGCCCACCGTCTACGTCTAAGAGAAAACCAAACATAAAGAGTGTGCGCCGATTTTTCAACAGGTTTAAACGATAGCATGGAGAATCATAATTATGCACTTTCTTCTCCAGAAAAGATTTTCTCAAAGTTAAATGAAGGAAAGATAAAAAAAAAAAACGATTTATATTACGCATACTTGCAAGTTAAAAATATTTGTGCATGAATACATATGAGGGAATTTCGAAACTATATAGACTAGCTTTCGGCTTAAATGGTCGCACCAGTTTTGTTCAAGCAGATTATAAGCACTATGTTGGCGTGTCTTGTGTTTGCTATCGCCTATTTAGGCGATATTCCAGTCTAAAGTAAGAACGTTCACGAACATAAAACACATCAGAGCTATGTTCAAACAACTAGAAGAATTCGGTTTCAAATTAAGTTCGGAGAAGTGTCAATTCTTCATGAGAAAAATTAAATTCCTCGGACAAGTGATAAACAGTGAGGAAAGAAACCGGACTCGCAGAGGAGTGATGCAATTAAAAATATGCCTACACCTGACACAGTTGCAACACTACAATTGTTTCTTGGGTTGGCCCAATATCATGCTATTTACATTCCAAAAATACACGATTTAAAAGCCCAACTTTACGAATTATTAAGGACATCCTAAAATGGATATGGTGAAGAGATTGCGAGACGGCTTTCCAGCAAATAAAAAGTCTCCTCTCAGAACTAGCTTTAGCTCATTATGAGCCTGTGAAATAAACCATCCTTGCGATTAATGCAAGTTAATGCGGAGTGGGTACTGAACTGCTACACAAATATGAAGATTGTACTACTAAACCGATCACGCACGCTTCAAGGTCTCTTCTACCGGCTGAAAAAAAACATTATAATCAAATCGAGAAAAAAGCATTATCGATCGTGCTCAGAGTTAAAAAATACTATCGCTTTTTACATGGTAGATCCTTTATACTTTAAACAGACCACACATCGTTAATAACTATATTTAAATAAAAAAAGACATGCCTACCCACATTGCTAACCGTTTACAGCGATGGTATGTAACCCTACTGAACTATCATTTTAGGATGGAATACATCGCATCCAAAAAACATAGGCATGCGAATGACTGTCACGATTAATCCCTAAAAATAAATAAATTTTAGAAGAATTGGTTATAGCAGAACTAAAAGAAGAAAATATTCGGCTTGCTGTTAAACACTATCAAAGAATTACCCGGAACATTGGAACCAATAACAAAGGAAGCCGAAACAGATGATATTATATTAAAAATAAAGAACCAGACGAGATTGAACGAAAAAAGAAAAGAGGAACCCATGTTTCACCTTTCTAATATGGGACAACACTTTAATGTGCGCAGATAGAATTGAAATACCCCAATCTCTATGTAAAGTTATGCTGACAGAAGTTCATACCGGTCATCCTGGCATGTTCCGGATAAAATCACTCATACAATGTTACGTATACTGGCCAGAAATGAACAAGGAAATATAAAGTTTTGTAAACTATGCCGAGGTTGTCAATTGGATGCAAGGGCGCCTCCGATCAGAAGGAATACTTGGCAAGAAACGGATTTGCTGTGGGTACGTTTACATATAGACTATGCCGAACCGATTAATGTATATTACTACTTTATCTTGGTAGACTCTTTTTGGAAATGGCGTTAGCTATTTAAGTGCAAGCATCCTAAAGCTACGAACACAATCAGTACATTAGCTTACATTTTCAGTCGTTTCGGGGTCCCCTGGACACTGGTCAGCGACAATGGTATGGCGTTCATAGGAAAGGAATTAAAGGATATTTGTATTTCCTTGGGCATTGAACACATTAATACACTAGTATATCATACTAGATCGAACGGTCAAGCCGCAAAAATTGTGGACACATTTAAGCGTGCCTTACAAAATAAATATGGACACGAAAGAAAAATCTATCCAGAATTTTTAGCAATTCATATGATGACTCCTAATGGAGAAAAACGACTCGAACTAGTCCCCTGCAGAACTTATGTTCGCAAGGAAAATACGATCGATTTTTGATAGATTGATACCTTATCTAAATAAAAAAAAGTTGTAAAAAGAAAGATGTAAACATAATAAAGATACTCCCCAGGAGATAAAGTATATTTAAAAAAATTCCAAGGTGGAAAAAGTTATTGGATGGATAGTATAATTCAGAAAATGATTGTCAAAGTTGTCTACACCATCAAAAGTCAATAATTCGCGTGTAAAAGCCACATTAACAAAATTCGACCACAATATGCGGAAAATAATGAGAAAAGCAAGGAAAAAGTCATAATAGAGATTCTATGTGATGCTTTTGAGATGACACTATCCAATATTGTACAATAACTTATCTATGCATCTCCTGGACCAGCCTTACGAGCTAAATAATTTGTCTTCGCCTCACACTGGAAAGGATCCAATTCCATTAGCTCGGAATTAAAAAAAAATCACGCACGTGAAAGTAAACCAGGGGAGCGCTTCAGCCCGGATCCTAAAAGGAAGAAATATTAGAAGCAGAAAATTCAAGGTGATTTTCAGCTTCGGGGGGAAGTTTTGTGATGGGATACCTAACTCCCGTCAAGGCTCATAAGTGTACTAGTCCATAGTATATATGTACTATAAACAATAGTATGTATGGTTGACTGTATTTGACTGTATTCAACGGTATTCAAATGTATTATGCTACTCCTATGTGATTACCGGTCGTGCTATTGTTTTGAACAAGATAGATGTTGGCATAGTAATAAAACATCTTTTGAAAAATACCTTACACTCTAGTTATATTGGTTATTATAACTTGTAACGAAGTTTTATCCACTACAAATTTACCTCCAAACCCTTTCACGTTGCATTACTAATATTCTTGGAAATATTTAATAGGAAATATATGGATTCAGAAATAATTATAAAACAGGAAGAAAGAAAATAAAAAAATGATCAAACTTAAACCAGCCACCCAACAAAATGCATCTGCGCCTCCGCCCTTGAGGCTCTCCTTCACTTATATCCGGAGACTTAGACCAACGTCAACGACGTAGAAACTTTTTCTCCTGAACAAACTCCAAGGTATCCTAGCGCTAAGTGAAACGAACCCTCACTCATAAATCTCCTCTAACCACTTTTACATGAGTGGCTACCTCCCACTCTATCGTAAAGACTCTGACAAACATATGCACGGGATAAGGGGATTATGTTCGAAACACCCTTCCTCTGACTAGAGAACATGGGTTATAATCAGATGACCAAGCCTACATGTTTTTTTTTAGATCGCATTAGTTACTTATATTTCGTATACGTTCACCTTCAACCCAGGACTGTACTCTGCTAAACTATTTCTGAAAGCATAACATTATCCTGTATCTGTACAAAGCCACCATCCGCCCATGCATGGAGTATTGTAGCCACATCTGGGCTGGTGCATCATCTACTAGTCTCTTTCTCCTTGACAAGGTCCAAAAAAGAGTCGCCAACCTAATAGGTCCCTCACTGTCAACCAAGCTCCAGTCCCTGGCCCATCGCCGCAATGTAGCATCCTTGTGCTTGTTTTACAAATACTTCAATGGATTATGCTCCGATGAATTGGCTACTCTGGTGCCCCCTGTTTCCCCGACAGTACTGAAATGCAGAAATTTTAAACTAATGTGAACAGACATCTCGCTGCGCAGATCCCAATTTAGGCTGACCCCCTCCCCCAACCTTCTCCCCTTTTCTTTTTTCTCAGTAGCCCCTTACGTCTACAGTGGCGGCCTGCCTTGTTTGGGGTGAGCCATGTTAAAAACAAAATAAAAAAATAAAAAATAGAGCACTCTCACTCGACTTAGTTCCTTAATTACATGTACTTGGGAATTTAAATGCACACCAGCGTGACTGGCTGGGCTTCTACAGTTTTATGACGCAACCGATAACTATTTATAATTTCTTTTTAGCTCACTCCCTGTCACAGACTGTCGTTTTCCCGACCCGTATTCCTGAGAGAGTAGACCAGCAAACCTCACTTCTCGACCTGTTCTTGACCTCACTGCAGAAGGCTTGTGTGATGAGAGCAATAGACCGCTCGGGAATGCTGATCACATTGTGGTAATGATTTATATCACCAAAAATATCTCCCCAAACAGCGAGATACTACGAGCAGGCTTATTTAGAGTCTATCAGAGATCACATCAGCGACGCCCAGTGGAGTGAAAACTTCTCATTTTCTGTGATCAGTGTGCAAATGAGTAAACCGAAAGAAATAGGTCAACGCAGACATTGAAGCTTATGCACCCATTTAGAAAATGTATCAGCAAACTCCACTCCACCCAATGGTTCACTTTGAAATGTGCAGCGGTCATTGCTGAGAGGCAGCAAGTATTCCTCAAATTCGGCCGCCATAGGTGAACTGCAAATAGACATAAATTAATAGAGTCAAGAAATAATTGTAAGGCTGTCATAGATGAAGCAAAAAAAGGTATACGGAGATAGCCAAAAGCGCATTAAGTTAGGGAAACTAGGTACTCACGATTTCTGGAAAATTTACAATAGTTTAGTGAACAATAGACCATCAATAATTCCCTCGCTCTCAAACCACAATGATGTCGTTTGCACGGCAACTGATAAGGCTGAACTACTTGCCCAGCGTTAAACTCCACTGTGAACTCGGCAAACCACCCCTATCTAAATTTCATTGCAGACCGAAGCCACACTTAAGAACCTGGTCATTACCCTATATCAGGTCAGAGATATCATAAAAAAAAACTTGACACCTCCAAAACTTGTGGGCTTGATCTTATACCTGTAATAGTAATAAAGAAATGCTTTGCTGAACTGGTCCCTGTCCTCTCGAACCTCTACAACAAGTGCCTACTACTGCCCAACTAGTCTACTTACGATCTTTGCTAAAATGAGTGAATCCTTAATCAATCGAGCGATAGTCCGGCACCTAGTTAATGCTAAACTTCTTTCTGACCGCAAGTATGGATTTAGACAAGAACGATCCACTTCGGATATTCTAACGATCATCCCAGAATGCATATATCACATATAGAATTAGGCAGGTGAAGCAAGGGCAGACACGCTTGATACACCTAAAGCCTTTGACAAGCTCTGACAGAAAGGGATTTCCATAAAAATTCACTCATATGGTATTACTGGACGAATATGTAATATAATTAGATCTTTCCTGACAAAAAGAAAAATCCAGGTTGTACTCAGTGGTCGTTCATCTAAGCAATATGACATAAATGCTGGTATACATCAAGGATCGATCCTTGGACTTTTATTGTTCCTGATTTTCATAAATTACCACTCTGATGACATCGAGTCTGAGATAAGTATATATTTGCTGATGGCACTATGCTCCACTCTCGTTATGTGGGCAAAACGGAGGCGTACATATTGGAGGCAATTGCTGAATCCTTTGAGAATTACTTCCAGTCTGAAGTGGATTAGGGCCATAAATATTTGGTAACTTTTAATGCCGAAACAACAAAGCTCCTTTGCTTCAATAACTACAAAAAACCTCTTCAACCACCGATTGTCATGGCAAATAACATTATGCCTGAGAGTTGAACATTAAAACTGCTCGAACTAAAATTCATAGGTAACAAGATTTGGAACAAATACATTGAATACTTTGCCAACGCTGCTGCAAAGGTGGGTTTCCTCTATTGTGCTAGTGAATTTCTCACATCTAACATAATCCTATATCTCTGCAAAGCTTCCAGCTGCCCATACATAGTATATTTTTGCCACATCTGGGCTGTTGCATTATTTACTTGTCTCTTACACTTAGATCAAGGTCCAAAAAGAGTCGCCAACTAACAAAAAGTACACTTATATTTCACGTACACCCTAGTCTGTATTTATATTAAAATATATACAGACACTCAAGCAAACATAAGGAATCATTTATTATATATATATATATATATATATATATATATATATATATATATATATATATATATATATATATATACATATATATATATATATATATATATATATATATATATATATATATATATATATATATATATATATATATATATATATATAGTGCATAACGTCCCTGGCTGTGTCTGCTCATTTAAATCTCTTTCTTGTCCTCTTTACATATATATTGTAAAGAGGACAAGAAAGAGATTTAAATGAGCAGACACAGCCAGGGACGTTATGTACTAAATATACCAAAATCTAAGATCTATTTCACTTAAATTTTATTATATTAAAAAAGGAAAAATGAAATTCTTTGTTTTCATTTACAAAAATGCAAATCGATGACAGGATCGAAACAGCACAATCGATGTTCCCGGTCTTATTTTTTGTTCAACTAAGTAATCTGGACCTTTGTTTTGTCGTTTTTATAAGATACAGAAGTATTTTACTTTACTTATTGTGCAACATGTCGGAAAATATCCAGTAGCTTTCTTAAAAAATAAAACTACAGTAAGGACTACTTCCATCATGTTTCATGGAGACTTACACATGTGTAAAAACCTTATATTTCAGGTACACTTCATATAAACGGACAACACACACAGAAGCTTTCTCGTTTAATACATAAATCATACAGATGTATGAATATTTAGTTATAAAACGATTTGACAATGAATAATATATTTTCTATTTCATTCCTTTACGTTCTCTCTATACTGAGATAATTATCGTAGTGAGTGATACACGAATAACTAATGAATTCATATATAAAAATTGTTTGCAAGAAGAGGCAAGTGATTGAGAAGGTTAGTCTGAAACAAAGAGAGACGGGCAATTGAGAGAGACACACAGAGGAGAGAATATACATGAAAATCCCTTTAAGCAACCAAAGATTGTAGTGTAAGGAAATAGCGGTGATCGATAGAAGTGCCGGACGGTACGGTTCTTTTGAAGTGAGCTTCGTGACTCGAAATGTTCGAGTTAATATCTCTGATCTTCTAAGATAAGGAAAATATCAATGTACAACATTCTACTATGTTCAATATTAATCACACACATAAATGCCTTAAAACATACTTATTCGATGCATCAATAACATCAATATACATATGGTGTATAATACTCCATCGCTTCCAAAGATGATATTCCAAATTACCAGACGACGTTCACACATTAAGTAGATATTGCATTTTATAGAACACCTTTTCTCGACACCATACAAGTGTAAACTACACAATTGCATGATATGTGAGACGAGAGGGATATCGATTTTGTAGTTAGTGTTATATCAGATTACTTCTTTCAGCTCGACTAGTTTTTTTTTGCAAGGCTTAGAAATTTAGTCTGTCCTACTATTTCACGTTTATTAAAGATGTATTCGTAACCTCACTTTTCCAAGTGTATCATTAAAAGTGACACGTTTTAATATTGAGCTTACATCGGTATCAAGTTCTACTTTATTTATAAAAATATATTAATATATTAACATTTATATATTCGATAATATTAATTGCGATTCGATTAATTGTAGCTCACAAATTGGACTAGTTATTAGTTAATTGTTACCAATAAAAATAAAGCACCGACAAAATCCCGTTAAATTTCATTAAAATATGATATTTCACTCTGTAACACTGTAAATAGCAAACGAATAGAGATGGACAAGGCTCTGAAAAGGACACGTGGACAGATAAACTGAATTGCTACTGACAGCGATACAAAACAACGCGATACAAAACAAAGTATATGAAAGCCAAACTAAATAATATCAAGCAAAAAGCAAATGTGGACTCTGAACAAACAGACGAAACCATAAATCACTTAATAAGTGAATGCAGCAAACTAGCTAATAAGGAATACAAACGACAGAATTACTACGTTGTAAATACAAGCCACTGGAAACTATGCAAATATATGCACATTGGACGTGAGACAAATGGTACGAACACACATCGTAGTCGTTAGTAGAAAAGGAATACGTAATATCCTTCGGGACATGGAAATGGAAAGCGACAAACTCATCTAAGCAATGAGACTGGACGTGATAATAATCTGCTAGAAAGAAAAATCCAGCCAAATCGCATATTCGCCGTACTAGTAGACTAAGATGGTAGGAAAACTAAGCACATTCATGTAATTCGCCAGAGACTTGAAAAAGGAAATGAAATATACAGAAGACCACTCTTATACCAATAATCATAAGAGCGCTAGGAACAGTTCCGAAAAAAACAATTACAAATTTTGTTTAAGAAAATCTAATAATATAAATTTTAGACAGAACATTCGTATAGAATTCGGAATAACAAAAAAGGTGAGCATTACTTGACATCAGAAAGGGAAACCTTGAAACATAAGAGCACATAAACTGACCAATATAGAGATGATGAAGACGCTTGGCGAACAGGCTATCTATAAATATCTGAAAGTTTTGAAAGCGAACACTACTAAATCAACAATAATGAAAGAGGAAATTAGAAGAAAATAACTAACAAGGGAATTAAAACGTCTTGAAAACAAATTATATAGTAGCAACATTGAACTAAATGAAGCCTAGATAAACAAAACGAAATAACACAATTAATGTATATCCTATCTCTAACTTCTACAGTGATGGCGTGAGAGTTTTCGGTTTGTCCTCTTAATCGGAGGTATTCATGTCAATGGAACACCAGTGCGAAGAGTTAATTAGAATACATTCCATTGGAGTACTTGTAAAACAAGCACAGGGATGCAGCATTGCGGTGATGGAACAGGGGTTTGAGATTGGTATACATTGCGGGACCTATTAGATTTGAAACTTTTGTTTTGGCGCTGTCTAATAGGGAGATACTACTGACTGATGCTTTAGCCCAGATATGGTAAGGATACTCCATGCATTATTTTGACATAATAAGTTATAAGGTTTTATATATATTTAGATGCTGATTTTCTTATGTACTTTATTTCCTTATATTATACTTTTATGTTTTTATATCCGTAAGGTAGTTTACTGCCGTTTTTAGCGAGTCACCGGAAGTAAACACTTAATTTTCACTTACATAATAGTGATTATTATGTAAGTGAAAATTAAGAATATAATCAGTATTATTGAAAATATTTTTTTATATTATTATATTTACTGGTAAATTCTTTAAATATAATTAACTATTTTATTAAACTCTCGCACATTCTTTATATAGTAATTCACAATCTTGATCTTATGAAATATATTTTAGGAATATTAAAGTAATTTTTTATCCTATAAGGAGATGTCAATCTTACATTTTGTATTTCCATTTTGTATATCCATTTACAAATACACTTTTTTATTTGAATTGTCTGTTATAATACAATGCTATCCTAATTTAAATAATGATGTGATATTCACTTTTTATTCTATATACCTTATTTTAATTTAACATGTATTACAAATTTTTGTTTTCATTTAAATATACGAGTAATTATTCCGTTAAATATCTTACCGTTACCTTGACGATGTTACCCGTCTACCCTATTGTATATATCTCCTTAATGATATAGTACTTGTTCTAATTTTTATTCTAATTTATGTAATCTATCTATTGAATTCTGCATACATGATTTCATGTAGTGGTTACAATGACCTATATTTTCGTCATAATCGTTATTGAGATTGTTCTGTCTTTTTATCTGTGATCAGTAAATAAACATCTCAGCCAATGCAATCATAATAACAACTTACCTCATGATAGAATCTTATTTTGTCCTTGTGATATCTAATATTTTTTTAGATTTTAGTTGGTAATTCTTTTCTGAACTTCTTTCAAATCATTATATTTTATAAGTAAGTCGAATTTTTGTTCATCTTAGCACTGTTTTTTTTATCTTTAAACACACTATTTAAGCTCTGTTACAATTATATTATTCATTTATTTTTTCAATACAATATTTTTTCTATATGTCATCTTTATCTATTTATTTTAATATTATTAAAGTTATATATATATCTTATATATGTTATAGATTATTTAAGAGGAACTTTTTTATTGTATATATATATATATATATATATATATATATATATATATATTATAAATAATGAGTAATGATATAATAGGAGGTTGTTTACATAAAGGCAAATATAAATATAGTAAGAATGATAGGAGGGAAGTCAGAATAACGGAAGTTACCCAGTTTACAAATATGGATCCCAAATGTAAAAAAGTAAATATATAATGTAAATTTGATGACAAGTAAAGAAAAGAAAAACAAGAATTGATAATGAATAATTACTGTGATTTATGGACTTTATTTGTCTTTGTTTTTCATTGTTTTATAGAATCAGCACTGATGATACGAAACTAAGAAATAAATGAATAGGAGTATTTACATATATCTTGCTGTATGCCGAAACAATTGTATGCTAAATAAGATTATAAATATCTGTGACATATAGACATCTGTTTTTCAAAACATTAGATACAAAATTCGAATAATAATATCATATATATAACGCAAAGTTCTCTGAACGTGTATCGTGGAATCACAGTAAAACGGTTGATATAAGAATTAGACAAATCTTATATTTGAAATTAGCACTTTAAGTCTAATTTCCTAATAGAGATCGGAAATTTAAAACCTTTTTAAAAACTTTTTATTGAAAATTAAAAGTACATGAAAATAACATTAAAAACAAATCTACCGCCATTTTTAGCGTTCTCTATCAAGTTTAATATTTTCTATGAGATTCGAATAATGAAAAGTCGCATAAAATATTGGAACTGAAAACGTGCGTGTTGTCTTTTTAACTTACCATTTCCTCAGTCAGTTAATCTGACTGAGGAAATGGTAAGTTAAAAAAACAACACGTTCGCTTTCAGTTCAAATATTTTACGCGACTTTTCATGATTCGAATCTCACACTAAACCATTTGTTTGCTCTAGCTTTAAGTTATTTCCAAGCCAAACTCAATCATCATACGAATGAATAATACACCATTTTAAAATGATTATATTACGCTTTAAATAATAAGAAAAGTCCATTTGAACTGACGTGCAGAATTAAAGGGTTTCAAAATCCAGACACTGACGGGTACGTCAGCTAGTGTGTACATAAACCAATGAAACTTATGAATTAAATATTTTTTAGAGCCCAAATTCATATAGTGACGGCAGCATAGACTTTGAAAAATCTAATGTCACCGAATTGTTACTTTTTCGACCGCGTGCATGACTTACCCAATTCTGTTTAACATCTTTATATGTTAAGATGCCTATTTTATCGAACTGTCAAATCATTTTTGAAACAAACCATTGCCATTATTGATGGTATCGATTTGCTGGATTGATTTGCGTATCTTTCCACTTTTGCATTATCATCATATGTCAAAAGCTGGCCAGTGGAGGCGTTGTTTCAAAGCCAACATAGCCATAATCGAGCTTGTAATTATAGATGCATACATTCTTTATTTGTTTTATCAGCTACATATTTTGTTATTGTTTGGCTATCGAGATAATTACATCCATTCGAAATAAACGATGTTTTATATAAACAAGTATACAATAGGTAAATTTCTTCATCTGTGAAACTGGTTAATATGGCGGTGCGTAAAAATAAGCGTACCTGATTTAGTCAGCATAATGGATACCATTGTGTAATATGGAATCGCCTATGCAAATTGAAATCGGCTTCATTGTGTTAACCTATCAGTCATGTGTAAAATAGTTAATATTATTCAATCGTTATTCTAATTAAAGTGTACACACTCCGTCAAAAATGACGAAAGAAAATTAAGCTTTGCCAGTGTTCGCACTCGTTATATATCTAGATACATGCCTAAAATATTCATATTAAATCATAGAATTGCTTCAGTGATTTAATCTTTTATACAAACATTATTATTATCATTTGTGATGACCTAAAAAAAAAACACACCTACCGTTGACTTTTTATTATAGAACAGAGGATTTATTTCCGAATTCATTTCAGGCGGCGGGAAAATTCTAAACAGGTTGTCTGACTTGTTTTTTGCTATTTTGCCTCCCCTAACCACTTGAAAATCGCTTCGCCCGAGAGATGAAAATAGTCACGTGTTTTACTCGCTAACATTTGCCTGACGGCATGAAAGTACATCTATTTATTTACATACAAATAAATGCACATTGGTCTTTATTACAAAGTGGAGGTTTGTTATTATTATTATTATTATTAGTAGTAGTAGTAGTATAATTATTGTTATTATTATTATAAGTAGTAGTAGTAGTAGTAGTAGTAGTGACCCTTTTACCAGATGGAAATTTCTTAGGTTTAATGTTTTATCTTGATCTTATAGAGTTAAGCCGAAGGGACGGCCTGAACTAACCATTGACATAACGCTAGCTTATATTTGGTTATACTTCCCAGCTAGACAGGTAATATTTATATATGTGAATTGAGTGTTTTTTTATTAGAGTACCTAGTTATCTCAAACAGTCACTAATCTTAATACTGGCACTTTGTTTTTCAACATCAAACAACCCAAAAGTCGATATGCCGTACAACAGATACCAGGGGGGGACAAAATAAATAGGAAGATGCAACGAAACATAAATTCCACGTCTCAAGTTTGAGCTATAATATTGAGACACACCCTTTAGGGGGATCTTTAAAAACCGGAATAAATTGAACAGCAAGTGATGCAAAGCAACTAAAACATATTACAACGATGAAAACTGTGCGAATGTATAGCTTACACGACACAACTTATGGGTTTCAAACGTTCAGTTTTTAAGTGAACACTTCTTAAAAGATTTAATGTAGTCCACATTCTGAAAATAAACAATATTTTTAATATTTCTCCCAAAAATTGTAATCTTATTAAAATTAGAGGTTAAATATTTTATTTGGGCGGCAGTTCATGTAGTTACATACGATCCGGGTTATTATTAGGACGATGCTGATGGTATACTGAAGGGAAAAGATGAATAATCCGAAAGGCTTACTTGGTCGCGTCCTAGGTTATATTCTGCTGGACTGATCACTGGTGGATATTCTGTTTTTGCCGTTGTTTGCCGGTTCCTTGTAAATTATCAATCATTAACATTTTGCAGATCACAATTTGAACATAACATAATACAATACAACATTTACGTAATAGTTTTAATTTCATTAACATGATTAGTTTATTCATCTGCACCATGTTTCAGATTATATCTATACTATCATAAGATG
This sequence comes from Sepiola atlantica, assembly GCA_963556195.1. Taxonomy (NCBI): domain Eukaryota; kingdom Metazoa; phylum Mollusca; class Cephalopoda; order Sepiida; family Sepiolidae; genus Sepiola; species Sepiola atlantica. The sequence continues at coordinate 100,202,047 of OY744521.1, read as the reverse complement.
TGTGTTGTATCTGTTATTCTGGTTGTTAACGACACGAACTGACAACCTGGGTGTGCAAAGTTCGAAGCCAGTTCGTTCCACAGGAACACTTTCACTTAGGATGCTGGCAACCTTCACGTAGTTCCTCTCGTAAGTACCTAATATATTTCTAGATAGTATGATAACTAGAAAAATATCAGGGAAACCAATGCAGCAATAGAATCATCTGATTCATACGAAATGAAGGAATGAATTGTGTCAGTTAACTAATTCTACTCTATACGACGTAGAAACGCGAAACATGCCCAGATTGATCCACTTTATACGAATAATGTCTTAAGATAACCATACTAGAGGATTTAGTAGTGGTCCCTCTTGAAAGCAGAATCGAATAATGTGAAAATTGGTATGATAAGTGACCTGCATGTAAAAGCTGTCTCATGGCGGGTAATGATACAGGGTCGACCATTCGTAGGTTGTAAGGCTTTAAAAATGTATGCATGTTAACGAAACGATTTAATTTATTGATTCCACGCTAGAATATCTATTCCACGATGACGTCATCATAACGAGAAATTTGAATCTGCGTACTTCAAAGTAATCTAAATAACACGCGAGTTTGACAATAGAGAGTAAATAAACTAAAGTTATGGATTGAATAATTTTGATAGTTCAAGGTCATGTAACGAGATTAGCCGAGGTGACTGGAGACGCAAGATAGCAGATATGAATTATAATCTAGATGTTAATGAGATGTATGTCATGTGAAATTTGTGGGTTAAGGTCCCGTTTGAAATTCAACTGCGCTTATTTTTATAATTTCAAGATTGGAAAGAAATTCGAAAACATTGACATTTATTGTTTGTTGTTTGAGTTGTGTTAATTTGAGAAAAGTTGATAATAATAAAATTATGCAAATAAATAGATGAATTACACTTTTCAAGATGTGGGTAAAAGGTATTTATGATATATATATATATATATACCTTATAAATCTGTATTTATACAAATATTATTGGTTACACAGTTGCATAATATGTTTCAGCTGCGATTTCTTGAAAGAGCCAGCTTTTTCAGACCCTTTTTTAAGGTCTGAAAAAGCTGATTCTCTCAAGAGATAGCAGCTTAAACATGTATGCACATATGTAACCAATAATGTTTGTATGAATAAAAAATATACTAAAAAAACAGCTTTACGTGTTATTGAGCACTTTGTATAAACACTGGAATTTCTTTAGATTAACATCTAGGAACAAAAATAATATATGTACTATACATATATATATATATATATATATATATATATATATATATATATATATATATATATAGAAAGAGAGGGAAATAGAGAGAGAGAGAGAGAGAGAGAGAAGGAGAGAGTTAGAGAGAGAACAAGAGAGAGACGTACACACGGGCAGACGTGCAGAGAGTTGTTAGTCAATAAAAATATCAACATCGAAGATGTTCTTCATTTATATTTTATACTAGAAAAAAACAAGAAAACAGATTTTCTTTCTGTGAATTTAAAATGAGGATCGCAAAAGCAACTCAAGGTTGTTAATCTGAAGCTATCTCAACTGACTAATTAAAATATTTGTTTAATTGTTTTTTTAATAACATTTATAATTACATTTCTATTTGTTTTTTCAAAATGTTGAAAAAATGCCCGTACATTCTTTAAATAAGGGCACGTTGCGAATAAAGACTACTTCCATCATTTTCGTAAGATAATACTACACGTGTATTAACTTTTAAATTTTAGAACACTCTCTAGTCTGTCTTTCTATAAATGGAAGGAAACACACACAGACATTCTCTTTTTATTGTCTATATATAGTGAAGGAAAGATGGAGCCACACAAATATTTATTGGAAACTAAGTACACATATTTCATTCTCTGTATTGTTACAAAATGTTCGATATTCCGGTCAAGTATTTGAACAAGTTGAGATGGACGCCATCTTGTATGGATGCCTTTACAAAAATGAATAAAACATAAACTTCGAAGGAAAACAGCGTCATATGTTTTCAATAAATAAGCATGTCTAAATGAAAATATGGAGACAGAAAACATATAATATACACAGATCCGCGCACACACGCAAACACACACACACAGAGAAACACATACACACACACACACAGACACACATATATATATATATATATATATATATATATATATATATATATATATATATATATATATAGTAAGTACTAAGTTATGAAATTATTTTTATGGCAATTAAGCTACACAGCGGCTCCCGCGTTTTATCCCCGGGCGGAATCTTCAGGCTAAAACGCGGGAACTTCTGTGTAGCCTTATTGCCATTAATATATTTTCCTAACTTAATACATAGCTCTACTTACGTATCGAGCACTGCTGAAGTAAATACTGACAATTGATACATAAAAAATTATATCTCCTGATAAAATGTTATGTTGATACATGAAATACTAATATATATATATATATATATATATATATATATATATATATATATATATATATATATACATATATATATATATATATTATTTTGAGAGTTTGCTTTGTACTAGACACCATTTTCGAGTGTCTTCGGCTTCTTGTACAGGGGTTCTAAGGATCCTGACATGAGGATCGTTCATCTTACAAGTAAACCCTGACCAAATATTAAAAATAACAGTATTCACAGCATAAACACGATCCCTTCAACACGGCCATACACTTGCTCATACGAGGAATAGTAAATCTTTTCCTAGTGATGTTAATTCAAGTAACATCATATGGCTGGATACTCCACCAGACTAGATGAGTTCTTGTCCTGGAATCTGGTAAGACCGAGAGACAACTAGAATAAATATACAAAAACATACTTAGCTGGTCAATTGGGGAGACGAAAATTACTGTACTTTACTTCTTTACTAAGTTAACGTTTGACAGTTCAAGGAGAACTTTAATGGAATATTCGAATATCTATGTATCTCATACGGAAATCAAGTGTCAGCCCAGGAAGGGGCCCATTGATTTCTGAGAGCTGCGACTAAAATAAAATTAAACAAAAAGAGACAATAATTATTTATAAATAATAGCTTTTAAATTAACCCATATACACCTATCTTTAATGCCAAACCGGCAATCATCAATTTGGGAGAAGACAATCACTGCCTGTCATATGATTCGATACGAAAGTCATATTTGTTTCAGTAATTGGAGCACGTACCGATGTACCCACCACGCATTGTCTAGAAATAGGAGTACAAATTTATGCGTTTATGGCAAACGCTTTAAATAACGGACTGGCTTCAACTTACATAAAGTGCTCCATCTACGGAAGCTTTCAATGTTTATACATAAATATTTTTCAAATTATATATATATATATATATATATATATATATATATGTATGTATGTATGTGTGTGTATATATACTTTGAATATAATACAAATAAACTAAAAGAGGAACCTCTTTAAGCCAGCGTCGTCATTGACACTTAAATGTCGAGAATATCAAGCCTTAGTCTTATCTTTTCACTTTGTAGGTTTTACTACTTTCAACAGCCGTTTATTTGAAACGGTATTGGTCTACGAAAAAAAAAGTTATATTGAAAAATATAATTTCGGGTTTGATTTAATTATAATATACTAAATGCATTTCATTATACGCCATCGATATAACATCAATATATATGGGAAAATATAAACAAATAGAAACAATAAGATATCCGCGAAAACGAAGGTATTTACTCAAGGACTATTTCGAAATTAGTTAACAATAAGTGGTAACGATGAAGTTCACTATTTTCGGCATACGTTTGCATCGTGTCTGAGACATATTTCTTCAGTCCCATAATAACATTAACTGTTTTTTTATTAAGGTATTTGTTAAGCAAAAACTGGGTTTCATTATGAAAATACAATTTCTTTGAATAACAAACCTTACTTAAGAAATAAAACATTGTAAATATTCAAAGTTTAGAAATTAATTAAAGTAAAAGGCAAAGAGTGTTGGAAAAATTATCGAAAAAAATATAACCAGTCTCGGGCAATGCCGGGTAGGAACAGCTAGTATTTCTCTCATTGTCTCCCTCTCTTTCTCCCGTCTCTCTCTCTCTCTCTCTCTAACTATCTCTCTATCTCTCTGTCTCTCTCTGTCTCTCTCTCCCTCTCTCTTTCTCTCTCTCTCTCTCTCTCTCTCTCTCTCTCTCTATATATATATATATATATATATATATATATATATATATATATATAGTCTAAAAAAGTTTTAAGTTATTTCAAACAAAGAAAGAAAATGCATTTTGAATTTCAAGGGATACTAACTAAATCGAAAATATAGTAGACTTAACACTTGCATAAGCCGATTTACCGTTGGAAAAATCTTGAATAAAAAATAGGATTCAAGTATATAACAGTGAAATAAAAACAGGAGTCCGTAACTTGAGCTGTGAAATATTAAACGAGGATCATCAGCTGTTTACCATGTAACTGTTTCGGCGATTTAAAAACAGGACAGTTATGCAATTCCTGGCTCTCCAGTGGTACTGATCAAATGACCACTTCCCTTATAACCAAATGTAGACATAATTCAGTTTAAATTTCACTAATATATATATAAGTAAATAATAATAATAATAATAATAATAACAACAAAATTACCTTTAGACTACGTGTGATATGGTAATTTGCATACCAATACTACTACTACTACAACCACTTCTACTAATACTACTAATGCTGATACTAATACTACTACTACTACTACTACTACTACTACTACTACTACTACTAATAATAATAATAATAATAATAACAACATCTAAGCACTAAACACAGAGACAATTCTGCGACATGGTAGTTTTCATATAAAATTATATTTTGGAATAAAAGATACACACACAAACACACACACACACACACACACACATATATATATATATATATATATATATATATATATATATATATATTAAAAAGTGATGGAAAGAAGGAGAAAGAGAAATAAAGTGATATTTAACATTGATATAGCATTAGCTTCCCTTCTACTTCGAACTGAATGACCCTGATTTGTGCACGATGAACTAGAAATATATTAATTTAATTGCAAAAAAACCCTTATTTATTCAAAAACAATGTATTTAATAGATTTAGCGGGATTTCTAACTGCAATTGAATGTGCAGCACATCTGCATCATAACAGCAATCATCTTTGAAACTATATTTTTTCGAATTGCCTTTTTCTATGTTCAAATATAACTTAAGAATATTATTTGTTGTCAAAAGAAAAGATGAAGATAAATGCATGCACTCAGGCACGTATCGTTGTAACACATGCACGTACGCAATATCCCTCTGTGGACCTATCTATATTGTGAAGTTAGTCTGGAAAGTAACGGGACTGGGTGTGTTGTGTTATGTGTGAGCTATGGGCGAAAGAGATATTAGTGAATTTTTTTATCTTTCTGAAGCTGTAGGATATTTGGAATTAAATAAATGATTTGTGATATCAGTACTGGTACTCTGCAGACATACCTCGTGCAACCAATGTAAAGTTTGTAATTTATTAGTGCGTAGAGATGGAACAACATTAATATAAATATATATTTAAGAAATAGGTTACGTAATTGCGCTCACCAAAACAGTCGAGATGAATTTATTGTAGTTAAGGTAAACAGTATCTATTTTTCCTATTTAAAAATAATATTCCATAATAGTGATTAGATGAGGGAAATGAATACGAAGATGGTGGTGTGAATATAGGCAATAAAATTAGTAGCTTTAATTGACAGGGGGTTAATGTAAATATTATCTATTTATAAATTAATCGTAGAATATTAATGTTCGCAGTCATCCTGACGAACACCTTTTAGTGAATCTCAGCAGTATCTGAGTATTGTGTTTGTTGTAAGTATACTTTGTTATAAGTATACTTTGTTATAAGTATACTTAGTGTTATAATTAAGCTTTACTTATGTTATAAACACTATTAAAATCAATACTGAAACGTGCACTTTTTACCACAATAATGTACACCTGCACTAGGATGCATTTTAGTGGTGCATACGAATGGCAGACGTTGCAGGTGTCAGATGCTCGATCAAATGGAAAAAAATGGAGGGAGCACACAGAAAATGTAAAATACCTCTGATTTTGTATTTTGGGGCACACAGCAAAAACAGGAACTATTTTAAACACTAGTATATATTTACAAATACATTTATTTAGCAATTAATAAAACAGCAAATATACAATAATACTCTATCGATATCTTATGTAAATTATATGGTTTTAAATATTTTTATATATTTTTATATGGAAAATATATATTTCGGACGCGATGTTTCATTTTATACCTTTTTTAATGTGAGTTATTTTACGGAGGTTTATTTTTGTATGTACAATAATATATGATATTACAATTGTTTCGCTTTGTTTGTGAGCTTCCTAAAGCAAATAGGACAGAGGTAAAAAAATATATCGCTGTATGACAGTTCTTTACAGTAGATTGATGTGAACGTGTTTTAATCTGAGAAAGAAAGTGGGCGGAGAAAATATGCAATTAACAACGGAAAAAGGATTATAGTATATAACATATAACTAATCACGGTTATCAAAGTCAATAAAAGTTACTTTTCTACTCATCTGAATAAGTTTTCATGTTTGCAAGTGTTTCAATGCGTTTTTTAAATTTCATTATTCTCTTTCGTTTAAATATGATTTCGTTAAGGTCATAGTTCTCCCAGCTACATTCCGGAAATGACCGAAGATTGATGTGCATTAGAAGTTTACTTCTGTAAAAGGAAATATCCTTTTTATTTTTGTAGAAGGGAAGACTTTCTCTCGAAATATATAAATATTTGCAATAATCCTAGATTTCATCAAGAGTAAGTCAACTATTTACTCATGAAATAGTTAAAAGATTTACTGAAAAATAAATACATAAGTTACTGTTGAAAACTATCGAATATATTGTCTTCAATTATTTTACCAATCCGGTGTTTCGGTATTGCTTTCAGCCTTAGTGAATGCCTACATATTTATTTACGAGTAAAGTTTAAGCAAACTACCATGCTTTAATAATATCTATCTATCTATCTATATGTGTGTATATATGTATATATGCATATATATTATATTCAAGTCGTTATTTCCCCTTTATCTTTGACAATTATAGACTTTACAGCAACAACTTAATATGCCAGACATTTCCGATAGGTACCAACAGTAATTTCTAATGCGTGTTTCACGAAAACAATTACATATCTTTTCCTTAACAAGCATCTTTACATTTTGTCCTATCCATGTGCAATTCAGAGATTTATTAAAAAAATTTTTTAGAAAGTAACATAAGCAATGACCCCTAATCTTAAATCTATAATATTTACTTTTGTTTTATTCCATTTTTGCTGATGTTGCTTTTAACGTTGTTTACATGTAATCGCTTCAAAGAGTAAAATCTGATTTTATTTTATTTTTTGGAGAGGTTCTACGATAGGTGTGATACTAAAAATACTGATACTTTTTGTTTCTGAGTTAGAGACTGCTTCTACACAATGTTAAATGTTCACAATGTTTCAATGACTTAAAAACTATTAATGCTAAAGTTATGAATACATTCAGAAGTATATGTAGTAAACATGGACTACTTACGAATGCTAATGACAAGAATGCTACTTTACAATAAGCATTTATATCTGAATATTTGAAACATTTGTTTGCCGTCATTTTTTTTCATGAGCAGTGTCTCATCCAAAACGACTTTCAGATGCACACCCACCCCAAAAAACCATTTAATGAACATTTCCTTCTTAGGTCAGTACTGCATGGACGAGTCAATTTAGTTACGAACTGCATGAGAAAACATCAATTGTTCGGGATGGTATCGGACAACTAAATAAAGTACACACTTTTAACAAACACTCCATATTGTTCATACGCAAAAGTCTCACTGATAAGCTATATGCTTGCATTAAGTTGTCAGATTCGTAACAGTACATCAAAACTGTAACAGTATCTACACACATGCGGCTGTCTATCAATAGTGACCCACTTACTTGTGAGTTTGCTTTTCTACTAATAAAAAAGCGGAGAGCAATATTGCAACAACTAATCATAAGATTGTAATTACAAAGGTATTACATTAATTGTCAAATTGTTAAATCTGGTGTTTTACATATACATTCTGGGTGCTGGGTTCACGGCGGCTAATTATAAGCACCACATAATTCCATAGTTACAGATAAACCATGGCATTTCTCTAGTTAATCGACTTTTCCCTAACAACGCTGCAACATAAGTAAGTTAGTTAATATATCGATATATATATAGAGAGAGATAGAGATAGAGAAAGAAAGAGAGAGTGAGAAATAAAGATAAATAGGGAGAGGGATGGGGAAAAGTGTAAGGAAATATAGATAGATGTTCAAATATTTGAAGAAACTAATATAGCAGAGCAAGAAAAATTGGAAGTAGAATGAAACTAATTGATATGTCCGTATGTTTGTATGTATATATATATATATATATATATATATATATATATATATATATATCATATATATATATATATATATATATATGTATGTATATATCCACCCTCTCTCTCCCTCTCTCTCTCTATCTCTCTCTCTATATATATACATAAATATATATATGTATATACATATATATGAATGAATATATATATAAGCCACACTGATGAGCTGTGAAACAGCGAAACAGTCTGTATGTGGATGACTATATAAAGCTCCCCCCCGGGTAGAGTTTATGTTTGTAAGGGTATCGCCAACTGCCATTAGCGTAAAAAAGGCAATGCATATATATATACGTGTGCGTGTGTGATACATTTCAAGAATATTACTAGATTTTTTATTTTATCCCGTATTTAAAATTATTGAACCGTTGAATTGAATTATATACTGTATGTACTGTATTATTAACACAATATTGTGCTGATTAAATGCTTCATATAATTATCAATTTTATGCTTGCTATTAATTATGATAACATTAAAATTTCGCAAGGACGTATATTGTTTGTAGTGAATTTTTCAAAGCATAATCATTGCAAAATAATGATTGTCCATTAAACTTCGTTATAATATATATATATATATATATATATATATATATATATATATATATATATATATATATATATATATATATAAATGGTACACAGCGGACCAGGGGTTTCTCTCGCCAAAACCGCTCCTATCAATTCGTTGTTCATATGCCTTTCAATAATTCTCGTTTCACCCACATACAAACAATGGCGAAATAGACAGAGGTGTGTAGTGAGGCGGAGGGGATTCCCTTTAGCAATTTCAACCGATCGATAGACAACGTTGAACGAAACGCCGATTATTTGTAGATTTCGAACGAAGGAAGACGATTGGAAATGTATATCAACGAATTCGATACTCTCTCCTCCCATTCTCCCTCTATCCCGAACAGTCTATCTGTATGTCTCTGTATTTGTTTTTCTTTCCCTCTCCCATGCTCCTTGCTATATATATATATATATATATATATATATATATATATATATATATATATATATATATATATATATATATATATATTCAAGAAAAACAATAGATGGAGAAAACGATCAGTGAGTAATCCATTGTGAGAAATGAGATAGCGAACGGATAAGACACACGCACACATACGCACACATACGAGCACACACATACATACACACATATATACACACATACATACATACATATATGTAAACATATATATATATATATATATATATATATATATATATATATATATATATATATAATGTAACCGACATTTTAAAATAACTAACTTAACCGACAAACTGGCTAAGAAAATAATCAACAAAAATAAAAACTTTTTTAAATAAAAATAAAATCGTTTATTAAATACTCTTCCCCTACTTAAAAAAAGCGAGCCAGAGGCAGCTTTTTTACACACACGGAATATCCTTCGTGGGAGAACCCTGTGAAAGTCCACCTGTGAACGATTCTTAAACCCTATATCGTAATCTTCGATAACAAAGGGAGACTGGCGAATCTTTTTGTGATAACCAGCCGAATTTTATCTTAAATCCGGGATGACCAGATTCAATAAACCTAGATATCCCCAACAGACAATGTATCTTATATTATAAGCTCTAGTAGAATGTACAATCAAGAAATTTATAATTTGGAGCAGATGCCATTCTCTCTGGATAATTGTTCCGGTATTGAGTTACTCTTCAGCTGTTCACCTCATCTTGATATGTTACTATATATTGCCTTTGCACGTTGTTGTAGGCAAATGATGATTTTCTTTTTTGTATTACATAGATGATGTGAGTTGAAGTTGAACTATTTTCAAGTGAATGTTGGCTTTCGATATACGGATGACCCGAACCTTTAAACTGTGCTAGTTATCAATACATCTAGGAAATATAATTTGTTATTATATTTTTTTTTTCATAGTGAACTGTATAGATAGACGGATACTGTTCACATGGTCACTCGATGCTAGAAGATCTTCCTGATAAGTACAGAGTATGGAAGAGTTATCCACATATCGCAGCCATAGTGATGGTTGTACTGTTATATATATATATATATATATATATATATATATATATATATATATATATATATATATATATATATAATTGGTAGTTTGCTGGAAGCATTGCTGGGAGTAATAATGAAAGTTTTTAAAAAGGTTGAAGGCAATGCGAAAAACAAAACAAAACCGAAATAAGTCGGATATAGATCGAAAAGTTTGTTTATTTTTCTAGACAGCAAGGGTGTTAGTTTGTAATATCCGGATTATCAAGAATCAATTTGATATATTTCGAGAGATTTTTTATTCTTTCTTTTTCCTCTCCTTGTCAAAAATAAATAAAAGAAAAATCCCGGATTCCGAGAAAATGCCAGGAGCGCTGACTGTAAAAAGGTTCCTGCCATGATATACACATTGAGGACACTTTACTTTTCAATCAATGTTCGTGGGTAATATATGTATGTCTTATACGAAGTCTGGCTACTATAACCCCTTCTCTTCTTTTCCTTCTGTAGCCCAAGGGCCACCTAGCAATAGTTGGCCAAATCTTGTGTAATTTATTACTTTTGCATTCATCCCAAGATATCTGCCATTTTTCTTTTATCAACCTGTTTATAGAAGATCGAAGAAAAGTGCATGGACTCCTAGTATTGGTAGGTATCATGTTCAGCGATTCTTTTACTGCACTATCCGCTTTTTCTTTTCTACAGATGCCGATATAACTCGGTATCCAGCATACTTAAATTTTACATGGCTTCTCCTTGTAGATAGACGTGATGTTATTAAACATTTTTGTGATCAGAAGGCTATCCATTATTTTTGTTCTTCATTGTTGTAATCACTGATTGGGAGTCGGAGAAGATTATGAATGTATCTGTTCGACTATTTTCTATTATTTTAGAGCCAGGTATATGGCTGTAGCTTATGGACTAAAAAGTGATGCTTTGTCTAGTAATACATACTGTCTTTTAAACTTATCTAACATAGCAGCGCATCCAACTCTGCCTCCATCTATAGAACCATCAGTGTAAATGTACACAAAGATGTGACAAGTCGAAATACATGCGAAAAACTCACGTGAAGAATGATGACAAAATCGAAGGACCTTTCTCCACCCAAAAAAGAAACAACACCCATGTAACTTAACCCCGAATATATATATATATATATATATATATATATATATATATATATATATGCTGTGCCAGAAGCAACGTACTCTCCATGTTTTCATTAAAATACACCACACACTATTTATTTTATTGGTCATAAGCTTAGCATATGGAATATTCTAGTACACAACAAATGTGAGATGTCCGTTCAGAAAAAAAACTACATGAATATCAGTGTATAATGCGAGACTTCTATGGCACCTTGTACATATGCGTATATATATATATATATATATATATATATTTATTTATTATTATTATTATTATTATTATTATTATTATTATTATTATTATTATTATTATTATTATTATTATTACTAAAAGGAATCCGTGCTGAAAGAACCCAAGAAACCCCTGCTTCCAAACCTGAACTAAGTATTACTATTTTTATTTTTATTTGATATATTTGTTTAAGTATTCATTTTTAGGTCATGAATAAAATAAGCCCAGTGATTTATTAGCCGTTTATGTCTTTTCGATATGATCGCTGACGCCATGATATTACTGTGAAACAACGGCGACACTAAAACCAAAATAGAAATAGGAAAGTTTCAAATAGAATATACGTACTTTGTTAATGGTTAAAAGAAGTAATTTCTTATTAGAAATCGGTTTGGTCGCTTGTTCCTAATTCATGTGTAGACAAATGAAAATGCAATGCAATTTAAGTGTGACATCTAATTGCGTAATTATATGTAACGAAACGTAACATAGCATTAATATCTCTTCAGAAAAGAATAGACGAACAAATTAGAACTTCAGCTGCAATAATAAACATTTAAAAATCAGAAAAATCGTAATGTATGCATTAATCGACACGCAGGCTTTTTTCATTGGCTACTACACTGGTGCAACTCTTTTTTCTGAAATGCTCCGCTTATACTTGAACCTCATCTTTAAATACTGAGTGTTTAACAAGTAGGGATAAAGTACGATTTTCTAGATGTTTGGAATTACTCGATCGAAACTTGAACCTTGTTTCCCGCCCCCATAAGCAGACACACTTACTTTTATGCTTTTATGCGGGTATGTATGTATAGTAAAATTACAAATTGCGAAATTATACTATATAAAATAGACAAATCAACATTAAAACAAAGCAAACAAACATAAACATTCTGATGGTCAACACCGATCTAAGATAACATAAAACAAAATTTAGTCGGCATTTTAAACCATGTCTCTTGTTTCTAATTGGACGATGCTTGCAGCCATCTTTATTCTATTCATGAACGATTGGTCAATTATCCTCACTTTAAGCAACCTATTTTAGTAAAACAAAAACAAAGTTTACTTTGCTATTTTCGGCGGAGATAAATTTTCGGCCGAAGTTGTCTGAAATTAGTTTAACACGCGGAAGGTGTTAAAATCTGAATGCGTATAGGTCGTTCGGTTCGTTTCTGTTTGTGGTTGCTTCCAACGAAAAAAGAAACCGCAAAAATAATAAAAACACAAATCTTATTTCAAGTCTAGCCTTTCTGTTTGTGTCGACTGTATAATTGGTCTTTGCTAGAAAGAAATCTTATACAAAGTTTACTCACAGATATGCAGCAAAGTTATATATATATATATATATATATATATATATATATATATATATATATATATACATATATATAGACATATATATATAAACTAAATACATATATATATACATATATATACACATATATAGGTATATATATATAAATATATAAACATATATATATATATATAAAACAAATACATATATATATATATACATATATATGTATATATCGATATAAAACTCAATGTCTGTGTGTACGTGAGTGTCTTTGTGTTCCCTATAGAAAGAAAGGTAATATAATCCACATACAATCAAAAAATATTTTTCTTTATGTGACATTTACCAGGAGAAAAATGGAAGTGTTCTCGAATTTCGAAGTGCACGGGTAATGAAAGCGTAACCCCGTAAACAACTTAAGATATATTCTAGTTTGATGAAATATATCTTATATGTGTAAAATAATCCTGGTTATTCTATATAAGTCGTCCCAAATCTTTACGTTTCTTTATATTCCATTCATTTATCTACCTATCTACATATGCATATATATATATATATATATATATATATATATATGCCTGCTTCACTACTACGATATTGGTTAAATACATTGTTTTTCTGTTTAAAAATACTTTCATTTACTTTGATAATTTTCTCAAATGTTCTTTTTTCATTGTTAATCACTGATATACTTTGACTTCTTCTATCGAAACTACGTTACACACCCTAAATAAACTTATTTATAAAAATGGGAAATAAATTCCGTCCTTTAGCCAATTATTAATTATGAATTAAAGAATTTAGAAAGAAGAGGTACGGGCGTAATTTTATGAAGACGTCCGACACATTAACACACATTCGTAATGAAATTTAAAAATCGCCAGGCTTTAAAAAGAAATGTGAAAAAAACGTGAAAGTATGAAAATCTCGGGCAACACCAGGTCGGGTCAGCGAGTATTTACATAATAATGAAGTTATAACGGAGAGTTTTCGTACACTGACAATATTTGCATACACTGCACATAAATTCTGCCACGGTATTATGAGTCAATATTAGCATTAGAAAAGCTGTAATTTTAATGGGAAACTGCAAACAATTCGTATAAACATGAGTCACACCGGTACACATATGTATGTAAGCATTATATTGAAGTTTAATATACTCACATCGATAAAACCTTAGCATCCTTATCGACGTGGCAGTTTATAAACAGTGTAACATGGTTTTCAAGATCCGCAAGAAATATCAGAATACAAAGATTTGTGACACATTAAAACATCAATAATGTTAGTAGGTACCAGTTCTATATCGGAAAATAAGGAATAAACTTATTGAAAGTATCTATGGCGTATTCCAAATATTAAGAATTTCAAAAGATTATTTTTTGAAAGCATAGCTTACATCAAACTACGAGGAGATTAGTAACTGTAAAATGTGTATAATTTATGAATGTTTTATATATCTTATATATGACGTAATACGGACTTATTTTGTTATTTGAAAACGCATTTTATTAAATTCTCTTGTTCGCTGTAAGCAACTAACGCAGATCAGGCTATGTTTTATAATCAATTTTATCTACGGTGTAATTAACTCGCTACACTTACTATATTGCATTAATTATATTAACAGAAAGTAGGAGGATTTATCTTCGTACAGAAATTAAAACTCCTCCCGCAAAGTCTTCACAAGATACAATCATAATAAAATATTCTAAGAAGAAATTTTCTATTTATTTACATTTTATATCAATTTTGCTGCTCCGCGGGTGTTGTATGTTTTCATTAATTCTGTTAACCAACTTCGGTATCAATTTCAAACAAGTAAACGTAAAAATACACTCTTGTTATTTATTTTAACCATGTTCGCTAATTACTACACAGTCGGTATTACTCGATGTTATCTCGGAAGAGAAACTATGCCAGGTTGAGTGCTTACAGAAAAATCATTCAAAATATAGTCAAGTTTATGTTTTCCTGATAAGACATTTAAAAATTCGTTTTAGTTCTTTTTTTAGTATTATTTATTTTTCAAACTTTATTTTAATAGTAAAAAGTGTTCAGAGTATCAATATTAACTTAATTTTCAAGTACAGTTTTAATTTAAGATACACTTAACTTAATTCTCAAATGCGAAAAACGCCTCATCTATATAATTTACTGCCTAAAGTTAACTTCTTTTATAAGAACATTATTTTATAAGATTATTAAATATGTAGTCTTTGAAGACTACAAATCGTATAGTTATATTGCCATTTAATATGATTTTTTTTATGATACTTTTTTTTCATTTGAATAAACCTTTTGCGAAGTTTAACATTTGTATCGTGTCTCTTACGTCTTGGAAAATCATTCGATAATAAATTAAACCTTTATGAATATTTCTTCCATTTTACTTTGTTATATGCTCTTTAAATGCAATGAAACTTTTTAAACTACAAACTGAAAGAACTATATAGATTCACGTCTTTTAAACAGTGGATTTAGGACACTGAAAACGTTTACAACCCAGGATAATGCAATGATAATGTTTATTAACATCATTCACTTATTTTCAATACACAATAAAATGCACTGTTTAATTATATATATAAATAATAATTGTTATTACTTTTTTAATGTAAT
This sequence comes from Sepiola atlantica, assembly GCA_963556195.1. Lineage (NCBI taxonomy): Eukaryota > Metazoa > Mollusca > Cephalopoda > Sepiida > Sepiolidae > Sepiola > Sepiola atlantica. Next base: position 100,186,218 of record OY744521.1, on the reverse strand, counting down.
GCACATTTTAGATTTGTGATTCAACAAAATAATGAATACTTTTAATGAATGTGTATAAAAAGGTTTTAATACTTTGACGGAGAGTGCCGAGCCAGTCCCGAAAATACCCCAATAAATTTACGATTTGAAAGCGGCAAAATAATGTAACAATGCGGACGGCAATTAGCATTCTAAGTCTTAGATTTGGGTTGGGATTAGGGTGAGGTTAGGGTGATTTAAAAATAATAGCCCTGTAGCAATAAGAGAAAAGAAAGTTGCTTTCAAATAATAAACTGATTCGACCATTTCTGGGACTGACTCGAGATTATCCATCAATGTATCGAAATCCTCTGGATATTAATTCATTACAAGTACCAAATAATGATAATGCCTGTATTAAAATAAACCAAATCATCAGAGCATGGCGTATAAACCTGTCGGTATTGATAAGCTTGTATGACCAATTTTGACGAGTTTGTGTGTATTTCCTGTCAACATAAGTTTGATAATTACACATTTACATTATTATTATTTTACTAAATATTAATAGAATATGTATTGAAATCAGAAATGTAATAAACTATTTTACCACAGTTAAAAACGTAGCATTTAATTGAGTACATGCTACAATAAATCTTAAACTAAGACCTGGTCAGATGCATCCGATACATCTCATTTAATAAACTACTTCAGCTTTCATAAAATGTTCAACAATACGTAACTAACAAATGTCTAATGTTATTTGGCCAATATGATACCTAGGTCTATCAGCAAAATGATTTCTCTTTTCTACAAAACAAAGAATTTCGATCTCATGTATAAACAATCATTTTACTTTCCACTTTAACATAACATATTTTAGTATTTATTATCAGTATTACTATCAGCCTATTTAATTTGAAGAAATATTGAATGTAATTTATTTTCCTGAACAATAGTCAGAAAACTAGAAGTTGTGGAGAGTCAACGACATGTCACAATTGCACCGTTTTCCCTCTCCAGTGATATTCTTTGGTTAGAGCATAACCGCAAACATTTTCACAATTTATATTGTCTATAATTTAAGGTTACTTTGAGATATTTTTTTTTACGCGTGTAACAAACGTGTGCACTGTCATTTCTTAGAAAGTAGAAATCCATTGTGAGCTTGACGCTGATTGCAGACACTGAACTTTCTCTGCAACGCAAGTTCAGTTTAATTATCCTATTGGGAAAATCGCCTTGGTGATGCTGATGCTGCGCGACCGTGCTAAACTATGTCTCATAACCGTTCAGTTGTGTCTACTAATTAGAGTGTACGTCTTGTGTATACGAGTCAAATCGTTCGTGAACTTTGCATATCCGACCGGGCACTCCTCTTACATCCGTCTCGCGAAAAGCCGCCGGGGTCGACCAATACCGCGAAAGGCTGGACGCTGGCGCTAATCAAAAGTTGTGTTCGTTCCTTTTGTTATGGCTTCTTCCGAACAATGTGCTCAGATTAAAAAGCCATCTTTTTGCCAATCTACAAATAGGATTTCAATGCAGACAGTATTAAAAGCGTTAATGTGATTAAGGTCTGAAAAAGATGGATGAGCTAAAAGTAAAGCCACACCAGGCTTCTCTATTGTGGCTTCTTTCTGCTTTTAAATATTGCCTATCTCTATCTATCTCCAACTCTATATGTACGTCTCAGTTTTTGGATTTCTTTTTCCCCCTCTAGCTCTCGCTCTCTATTTGTATCTAGGCTTTCCAGTCTGTCGGTTCACTCGTATTTACATATACTAGCAATAATATATATATATATATATATATATATATATATATATATGTGTGTGTGTGTGTGTATATATATATGTACTCTAATATACGTCCTATATATATATATATGTATATATATATATATACATACATATATATGTGCATATATATATATATATTTACTCTAATATACGTCCTATATATATATATATATACATACATATATATATGTGTGTATATATATATATATATGTATATATATATATATATCTTTACTCTAATATACGTCCTATATATATATATATATATATATATATATATATATATATATAGTAATACATATAAAATATACATTCATAGGATAAAAATCCTAATAATTTCAAACCGTCTTATAAAGAGTGCATAATATCACATATAGCTTGCATATATGATTATTCTATTATATATACGGACATGTACATAATCTGTGACAGTTTTTAATAGCTGTTAACCGATAACATCGACATGCCAAGATCAAGGATAATGTAACCGTATGAATAAAAAATAATGATATATATATATATATATATATATAATAAAGTAAAATTGAAATTTGAACACCGTTTGTAAGATTACAAATAAACATTCATTTAAAAGCTTCAGTGCAATGATCCGACACTGTCGTTTAGTGATATCGAAGGCTTTGATGTCTATGCTCGCCGCTTTCAGTGGGAACATCACTTAATTTCTCCGTGGCCTAGTGGGACTAGATGAACGCCTACACGTTTAAAGTGTATCAGTGAACCGGGTTCGCGCCCTATGCTCGTCTGAGACTGTTTTATTCCCTGCGCTGGTGTGAGCCATACACTCTAAACGATGTCGAATGTAAGTAAAATATTTAAAAAATAATTTACTATTATATATATATATATATATATATATATATATACGATAGGAAATTAGATTTTAGTGACGACGCCTTTATTCATTCTTAAAGAGATTCAATTATGTATGGTCTGTTTAATCATCACTATATTGCTATAGTTCGTCTGAGTGATGATAAAACGGACCGTAGATAATTGAATAAAGGCATGATCGATGGAATCTAATTTTCTATTGTTTATTTATTCATGCACTGGAGTAAAAATTAATATGTATTGAGCTTAAATCTTGAGGGTATTATAACTGTTACGGAACGGCTACGACGTGTTAGGCAAGGAACGCGCTATCGCCGGGGGCAAATGAATTAAAAAAAAATCTGTCTGGAACTCCGCCGAAGGAGCAACAATACCAACTGGAATATATAAAGAAAGGATGTTTATTGGATGAGGATTTGAACGTAGTAAACACAATACAACAGCGTGGAGCTAATTATATAATGTTAGAGAAAGAAAAGAAAATGTGTTTATGAATATTTATATTTGGGGTGATGACAAAGATACAAACGAAATATCAAAGTACCGGTTTCAAAGAAACAATGTGATAGTTTCGGGGAGAGAATAATTTGGGGTTAGAATAAGTTAATGGGAAGCTAAATGTTCTTAAGAAAGATGGTACAAGGTTTACGTGAAATGAAATAATTAAAGTTTACTTAGCTTTTGTAAATTTATCGTGAAAAGAACAAATATATTTTTGTGAATTTGTTTTATTGAATTTTGGTTTCGGTCTTAGTTGAAATGCCGCAGTAAATTTTAGATGACGATGTTCGGGTAATTGATGAAACTTGTGGGGGTTTTGAGAATATAGCTTTTTGCAAACAACACTGTATGTCGAATGCAATCTCTTAGCTCTTTGATTAATTCTCTAATGTTCAAATATATCGGCACCAGCGAGAAGACTTGCTCATTTCTCATGACGTAAAGTTAATGTGACATCTGTCAAACCATATGTGGGTTTTCCGATGGTTACTCTTGGGGTCAATGGGTACGGTGTAGAGTGACTCCATTTTGTGAATCTGTTAATTCAAGCGTAAAATGATGTTTTGTATTATCGTAGATTTCGCGAAGCCAAAAGTTCTCAGTTTCCCTTTTCTAAAATTTAGACTAACAATATTTGGAATCTTAAGTGTACGGGGACTAGCTGACCAGGTGAATTACTTTTACACTTGGGGATAAGGAATTTAAAACCTAGTTGCAAACAAAAAGAGGTAAAAGTTTTCGTTTAGCATCTTAAATAACACTGAAAAAATTGTGCATGGGGTACACATCGTTAGCCATCCCTGACATAAATGGTTCAAAATGTGGAGAACATGTGAAAATAATAAATACACGTTGCAGATTACGGAAGTTATAACATATACTCTTTTAACTCACGTCATTTCAACTTGCGTACCTAGGGATAAATAACATATAAGCTGAAGCGTGACAGACAGATGTACTGACTAAAGGACATACCGACCGACCAACTGACGAACAAAACAGCTGATAGAAATGCATGTATGCATTTGAATATATAGACTTCAAACCTAAGCTTGACCGACAAAAGAGAATAATATTGCAAACTTAAACGCGACAGACCGAAAAACAAGTAAAGCCTATTATAGTAATACCTTAAAACAACGATGCCTCCATTCAATCTCCGATTTTATTGGCGAGAATTCCTTTTCAAACTTAAACGTGACCGATCGAAAAAGTAACTCACAGCGACGCAAGTTCAGCCCTGGACTTAAGCATTTCAAGTTGTGAGGGGAAGCGAGAAAGCAAATATAAGTCAGACAACCACCTCAGACTTACTTCGCTGCTTGAAATGAATTAGGAAAATAAATCCTCCTATTTATACTAAAAATTTAAAAGTTTGTGTATTTTAATCATTATACCATCACAAATGATATATATACATAACTATTACTATTTAATGTATCCACACAAAAATTTATAAGGATATATAATTTTTATGTATCAATTTCCAGTATTTACTTAAACAGTGCTCGATACGTAAGTAGAGCAAGGTAGTAAGCTATGAAAATATATTCATGGCAATTAAGCTACACAGAGGCTCCCGCGTTTCATCACCGGGGGCATTTTAGCATGAAGATTCTCCGGGGATGAAACGCGGGAGCCTCTGTGTAGCTTAATTGCCATAAATATATTTTCATAGCTTACTATATATATATATATATATATATATATATATATATATATGAAAAAATTACTTACGTGATTCTATAGTTTTATAGTAATATGTTAGTAATATATTAAAACAAATAGAGGGTGCGAACACGTGTGAAACAATTTCTTTTTTCGTCATTTTTGTGAGAGGGTGTACAGTAGTTATAAATAATACGAAGGAGAGGTTCACGGAATATATATACAATTGTTTGTAATTCACTTAGTTATAAAAAAAAGAATACATTTTTTCCTCTTTTGACAATAAAGGGAAGGTTTTAATCTTCCTAATGTAGATGCCCTCAATAATCCGTCTTTGTTTAACGGAGAAAACTCGACTTAAGGTCTAAAACGGACTCTGCTGATCTTTCCTTGCGTTTATCTATGTTGCTAGCAGGTTGTATTATATTCTGATAAAAACAGAAAAAAACTACAACAAAAAACGCTAAGGTGAAACAAATGTGTATCAATGTTTCTTTGCAGATTACATGAGCTTTTAGCCTTGTCTAAAAAACGGTTTCTGTTACGCGTATTCTATTACTAATGGAGAGTTGGTATTTGCCTCCCTGAAGAATAAACTATACTATTACTTCTATTACCAATGGAGATTTGGTATTTGCCTCCCTTAAGAATAAAGTATACTATTACTTCTATTACTAATAGAGATTTGGTATTTGCCTCCCTGAAGAATAAACTATACTATTACTTCTACTACTAATGGAGATTTGGTATTTGCCTCCCTGAAGAATAAAGTATACTATTTCTTCTATTACCAATGGAGATTTGGTATTTGCCTCCCTTAAGAATAAACTATACTATTACTTCTACTACTAATGGAGATTTGGTATTTGCCTCCCTGAAGAATAAAGTATACTATTACTTCTATTAGTAATGGAGATTTGGTATTTGCCTCCCTTAAGAATAAACTGTACTATTACTTCTACTTCTAATGGAGATTTGGTATTTGCCTCCCCGAAGAATAAACTATACTGTTACTTCTATTACTAATGTAGATTTAGTATTTGCCTCCCTGAAGAATAAAGTATACTATTTCTTCTATTACTAATGGAGATTTTCCCTCAGTCTGTCTGAAGTCGAAATTATTCTATCACTATATTTAAATACTCAATTCAGTGAGGGTAGTGTAGTATCGGTTCTTTTCTCATGATACTATCCTCAAAGGCATTACTACCTCATTTTTTGCGTGGGTTAGTGTAGTATCCGTTTCATTGTCATGAAACATTAACTCCTCCATTGGAAAGCAGTGTAGTATATGATCGTTCGTCATGATGACATCATTCCATGCATTTCCTGCTACTTTTTGTAGGATAGTCGAAAAGTGTTTGTTCTTTGGTACTGATATCACGCTCTGAGATTTAAATTCTCCTTATTTTGTAGCTGAAGGTAGTGTAGTATTTGTTCTTTTGTCCTGAGATCATTCTCCCAGGAATTAGTTCCTCCTTTAGGGTGTAATTTAGTATATATTTTTTCGTCATATATAACACATCACTTAACAAGTACCGAGATTTACTAAAACAAGATATCTTAGGCAACCTTTACTTTATTCATAAATATAGTCTCCGTCTTAGGGTTATACACTTATTCCTACGTTTCTCTAAAAATGCAATGCCTTTTTCGTAGAACGATTTGTATTTTGTCTCAAAATACTCCTCAGTCTTCGATATCACGTCTTCATTGGAGCCAAACATCTTTCAGTAAAACATTATTTTCACAATGTAATCGATGAACAGAATACCCTGCGCACCCCTAAAATATTGCCCAAATCTAGCCTGTTTATGTTTGCGTATATTTGGAGAGATTTCACCTGCTACTGTCCACTAAGACGACTGCCGATTTGAATGCAGAGTGAAGTTGATCATTAATGTTGTATTCATTGTCACATATTGATGCCGAAACCCCTTTATATTGCGTTTAAAGAGTTTAAAACAACGCTCTGTATCGTCGACGCATTGCTGTGTTTGATTAAGTATGAGCCATAGTAACACTTACTTTTAACACGGCTTTCGCATTGACAAATGCTCATACAGAACGGTGAATATACTGCTTTCAGATAACTCACGCAACTTCAATTTACGACCGACCAAAACCAGTTTGTTGACTTTTATGATGTTTTTCGGGACAACTGAGGTATTACGGTGACTTGAGCGTTCAGTATATATATTTTTTGTCTTCATACAGCATAACGCCTCTAAACCGTTGTTTCTGACGGAGCAGAGTTCGAACAACACTTATCAAACTTTGCTTGAACCGTATGTTTTCGAATCAGAAAACAATTCTTTACTAATAGACAAAATTAAGATCGTTTTCATTGTTTTCAGAATTGACAAGCATAGCTTCACTTAAAAAACTGTAATTTGCAAGCAAATAATCCGATTGATATCACATTTTTACACGTAAAATGTGAAGTTTTGTCCATTAAAAAAAGTATATGGACTTTTTCATTAGTGGCACCATCTGTATGTTAAACCCATAACTTACTGAGTAATTTGTTACTAGCAATAATGTTTATTTGATGTAGCTTCGCATCTCGATAATAGTATCCGTCTGTCGGTTGGTCAATCGATCGATCGATCGTTCGATTTGTAATATTTAATTTGAACTCTTTCATAAATACTGTTGTTCTACAGAAAACAAATAACAAGTTGTCATACATTATCTTATATTTGTATTGTACCAATTATATTTGTTTTGTGACAGTCAGCGACATCGATGTATACGTTTAGTCGTTAGGGCCTTTCTGGAAGTCAGCTCAAAGTGAAAGCATGTGGTTTAACGACAAGTAAAATTAAGTACGTAGACATTGCGGAATAGCTTTGTCTCCATTATTAGTCGTTATGGGCTTTTCCGAGAGTCAGCTAAACTTGAAGGCACATGGTTCAACGACAATTAAGAGCAGGTACGTAGACATTGAGGAATACGTTTTGTTTCCACTATAAGTCGTTACGGGGTTTCCGAAAGTCAGCTGAATTTGAATGCACTTGGTTTAAGGAACATTAAGAGCAGGTACATATACATTGGGGAATACATTTTGCCATCATTTTTATTCGTTACGTACTTTTTCAGAAGTCAGCTCAACTTGAAGGCATGTTGTTCAAGAACAAGTTAGATCAGATACGTAGAATTTCTATAAAAATGATGCATTAACGGTTAAAAGTATTTGATCAGCTGGTCTATTTATTTGTGACATTTAAGTTTAAACCTGCATTTTCATCTCTAAACGAGGTTTGCTTTGTGGATGCGTATTATATGATGTAGATACTTATGAGGCTGTTTTCGTTGCTTGATAAACTGACCGTTGTATCCGTCTATCTCTAACGCTTAAGTTTAACATGACCTGTTTTCTGTCCCTTTGTTTGCCAATAACACATAATCTTAAGATAACACTGTTTTCATTAAACGTGCGGATTGAATAGACATATATTCAAAATATATGTTCTTTTTAAAATTTAAATGCTAGTTTAATACTGAGTATGAAGTGAAACATAGACACCTAATTCAACTCGCTGCGAACACTGTGATACCTTATCTTCTCCCTCTTTATTTTGTGGTCCATGAATTCACGATACAACGTGAATACTCCGTAAAATGTTTAACCTGGGAGGTTAAAGAGATTTAAAATGATATTACAATAAATAAAACCATAATGATTTTCTAAATATGAACAACGCTTGATCATTTTAAAAGGTCATCAAGCTTTAAGTGTAAAAATTTACTCTCTATTTAAGGTCAAACATTTACTTGTGTACGCTCTGTTTTTCAAGCATCATTCGTGTACATGTTCGATGGCTTCGAAGTATTTCGAGGATCAACTACCTTCAGTTATTAAAGTGCCTGACAATGTTTCAATATCATAGCAATTATGCTTATTGAAGTCAATCATATGTTATTTTTCGCATACATGTAGGGTTATTAGTGTTTCCATTTTTATATGTCTTAGTGTTTTAGTTTTTTGTAGGACATTTTATGAGAGTTCTTTGTCAAAGTTTAGTGTGTTCCAACTAAATATGTGATGTAGAAAAATGTTTGAAAGTGTTTGACTATTAGTTCAAGTAACATTTTTTCCATATTTGTGTTTAACTATCAGTTATAAGATTGGTTAAATCGAATTATTTCTGGATTATTTGGGTTATTCGGACTATTGGGTATTATTTCCACGATGTTTCCAGCCGATGTAACCTCAGATCTTCAGATTCATCTTGCCGAACTCAGAGATTTATATGCCGAACTCGGGAATCTGTACGGAATTTTTAACAGAACATTTTATTTAATCCACATAAAGTAGGTTGCTCTCGTCCCATCAGCCATGACGAGGTAGAAATCTTGAGTAATTCGTAAATGTATCTTAGTATCGTAGGAACTGAAGATTGAACCATACACTTTCCGAAAACTGTCACTTAGAACTGATTATTACTAAGCAATTACATCAGCCGAAACGTTGTGATAATAGCATCCAAGATTAGAAAAGTATTCCGAACAATCAAAATAATACAAACTATAAATCCTCATCTGAAATATTCCGAAACAAATTATTATTCTATTTTTTTTTAGTTCTCGTTGGACTATATATGAATTGTTTTGATTTTCAGATAAGTTCGCAGTTATTTAACTCTGTTCTATAATCTCTCCTTTAGCTATATTGTGACGACGTGTATAATGAATTACATTTTTTTTGTGAATTATTTTCAGGTTCTCTTTTGGTGGTTAAATATTACGCTTTGTAATCCACTTTGTTTCGATAAACTTCTATAAGTTTAAAATACACGATATATCATGCAATGAAACACCGTGGAGACAGAATGTATCAAGGAGAGACAGTAAAAACATTTAAATGCTAGAAATTAAAATCGAACGAGAGATTTGACAGATTTCGTTCGGATGAACGAACGTCTTCAGAAAAAATGGAAAACCCTCTTCAAGACCAAATCCTCTCTTCGACGCCGCAGCTGTATTGAAAGTGCTCTCATCACAATCTAACGTAAACCTAGGACTTGTCTCTTACGCCTGGACCAAATACCTGGAAAAATCGCACTCAAACAATGCAACATACCCCACAACTGAATTATCAACTCTGACTCCGGTTAAGTACTACTTATTTTAATTGTTATTTATGTATGCTGACATTTTTTGTTTTCCTGTTCGTTTTTCTTTCCTTTCCTTTTTTCCAATTATTGTCTTTTTCGCACGCGCCGCATATTTTTAAATATTTACTTTCGACCCAAAACATCCCGTTTTACATATTCTTTTCTATGTCTTGCTATTTTTTTCAATACATTTAAAATCGTTACTTTTTCTGAAGGCGTTAGTTTATCTGAACGAAACCGGTCTAATCTCTCGTTTGATTTTTATTAATTATGTGTTAAATTGTTTTCCCATTCTGCCTTTCACACATAAAGTTCTATGTATATAAAATCGCCTTTCTAGATCATTTTCGGACCGTTTAAATTTTTCAGTATAATCGCATTTGTACGGTTAATATCGCTTTTATATATAACTAGCGAGCCTACCCGGCATTGCTCGGGGTTATAAAAACATATAATTGAAGAAAAATCGTGTGTGTAAGATCTTTATATTCAAACTTCTATATCTCCCCCTACTCTATAGCCGTCACTTTATCTTTCTACCTTTCTCTTCCCTGGTCGCCCCATTTCACCGCTACTTTCTAATTTTGCTTTTTGCGAAAGCTGCTTCTTCCCCACCATTTCTCCTACGTCGCCCAGGGCAATAGTATGACATATTTCTATAAAAAGTACCACCTCTATCTGCGCCTTCTATATAGGTAAATATCTCCGCTCCGGTGTTCATACTATATACGTACCTATCGCCACTTTTCGTCTGAAGGGAAACGTAGATGGCATTACAATATTATACAAAGTTCTCACTACAGTAGCCTTATCTATGGTATTGAGAACTTTTCTCCCGGACAACGCCGACTACTTAAGAAAATCAAGGAGGCCTTCAGAGCACTACTAAAATCACTTTTACTGATCCCCCTTCTTTTCATCAGCACAATAGTCCGAAGGGAAACGTAGATGGCGTTAAAATATTAGACAAACTTATCACTACAGTAGCTCTATCTACGATATTGAGCAATTTGCTCCCGGACAACGCCGAGTACTTTGAAAATCAAGGAGGCATTCAGAGCACTACTAAAATCACTCTTACAGATCCCCCCTCTTTTTCATCTGCACAATAGTCGGAAGGGAAACGTAGATAGCGTTAAAATATTAGACAAACTTATCACTACAGTTGCTCTATCTAGGATATTGAGCACTTTGCTCCCGGATTACGCCGAGTACTTAGAAAATCAAGGAGGCCGTCAGAGCACTACTAAAAGAACTCTTACCGATCTCCCTCTCTTGTTCATCTGCACAATAGTCGAAAGGGAAACGTAGATGACGTTAAAATATTAGACAAACTTATCACTACAGTAGCTCTATCTAAGATATTGAGCACTTTTCTCCTGGACAACGCCGACTACTTAGAAAATGAAGGAGGCCTTCAGAGCACTACTAAAAGCACTCTTACCGATCTCCCCCTCTTTTTTATCTGCACAATAGTCGGAAGAGAAACGTAGATGGCGTTAAAATATTAGACAAATATATCACTACCGTAGCTCTATCTAGGATATTGAGCACTTTTCCCCCGGACAACGCTGAGTACTTAGAAAATCAAGGAGGCCTTCAGAGCACTACTAAAATCACTCTTACTTATTTCCCCTAATTTATTTTTCCAAAATGATCACCCATTTAGTAATGGCCGGGATATGTATTTCTTAACATAGGTGGAGAGATTGACTGACGTAGCTGGACAGACAGACAGACGGACGGCGAAAGTAGGTCGTCATATAAAGGAACGTAAGTTGACGGTTTCTCAAATTAGTAAAAATAGCGTATAAAAGATAAGATGAGTTAGAGAAAAACCGCATAGGTGAGCCTAAACCTCTTTGTTGATCATCAAACCTGGTGTAAGAATTTGTTAAATAGTATTATACAATGTTTGTTCATGTGAATGTTCGTGTGAATTAATAAAAGTTATTTGAACACTGTAGTGGATCGCCAGCTGAAGTAGGGTATGTCTTATATGAATACTCCATTCAATTTGATAAAAAAATTTGATTTATGTGGCTTTTTGGCCAAGATCAAAGTGTTGTTGACAATTTGGCCAAGATCAAAGTGTAGTATCTGTTCTCACATTTTGTTTTCTTAGGCACAAAGGTTCTCAGTTACTGATTTCTCTCTCACTCTTTGTATAGTCAGTGGCACTCTGATCGCCTGCCCCACTTTGTCTGTCCTCCTTCTCATGTCATCGGTAGTTGAGATGAAACCGTCGCTGTCTCTCTTCCATTAACGCTCTTCCCCTCCCTCTCTCAGTACTTTGCCCCTTCTTTGCCTGTTTTGGCGCCCTGAGAGCGCGTCAAAACCGGCTCTTCTCCCTGACGCTGTCTCCACGCCAGTTGTTTTCCCGAACATTTTGTGTTTCAACACTATTTGGAAGGCAACTTGCTAAGAGACCCGGCAAAATACTTAAACTGGAAGAGATAAATCAGACTCAAAAGACGACGACACCACCACCAACTTTGACAGCGAGGGGGCACATGAACCCCTCAACCCGGACCCCACACAGATTCTGACACCCCCAGAGGGCGACTTCTCAAATGGGGGAGCAACATTGAAAAACGGAGCATACCGCCCGGATGTTTGCACCTCGGGAGTTACCACACCTGGCAGAAGTGCCAATGTAGAATGGGCTGCTCCCCCTGAGGACGACTCCCCAAATAGGGGAGCAAAACACGGAAACAGGGCATACTGCACGGATTTTGACACCCCGGGTGTTGCCACCCCTGCCAGGAGTCCCTCTGAGGACGACTCCCGGAAACAGGGCGTACCGCCCGGATTTCATCATCCCAGGGACGGCTTCCCCTAAAAAAAATTCCCTTTGCGGGAATGCAAACCAAAAAGAGATTGCTCCCTCAGAGGGTGACTCCCCAAATAGGGGAGCAGAACAACGAAAAGGGGCGGTTTCACCCAATGTGGTGATGCCCTCTACAGTTGAGGGAAAGCGTGGCTACCCCAGTGAGTGACTCCATTACAAGTAGTATGGCTTCCCCCAGCGAAGGAGTGGTAAAGGGAAAAAAGCCAGTTTCATTCAATGAAGCGATTCCCTCCACTTCCAACACCCTCCGGACTCCCCAGAAGAGGGGCTCCGCTTCCAGGAGCCAAGACGTCTCTGGTTCCACCATCAGGGAACAGGGGAGGGGTAAAACAGCACCACTGAGGGAGTCCGCTTGGGGGAAGAAGAACCCAGATAATAGGTTGTCCCCACAGGATTACAAGCAATTGTATAAAAAAATATAAACAGTACATTGAAGGGAGTGTACTGCAGCCTGTGCCTGATTCCTGGCCGTCGATTGATGACAGGGTTTTGTCCCTCGTACCCTCGGATTGGAAGGAAAATCGCCTACTGGGACTCAAAAAGGAAGATATAGCAGAGCTCCTTAAAAAGCTAAACATTCCGGCAACCTATATCTGCCAGATGAGCTATGCCATCTAGGACATCTTGCTCCCCTTTCGGGAGGAAGCAGAACGTCTCTCCATGAAAGAGATGAGGAGCGGGAGCATAAAATTGCAGCCCGAATACCAGGGCAGAAGGAGAACCCGGGTCCGCATTTATAATGCTCCACCTGAGCTGTGCGCGGATTACCTCGGCGCATACTTCAGCCAGTTTGGGGATGTAGAACAAGTGGACCCGGTAAGGTCCAGGAGTGGACTACACATGGCCGACTACACGATCGCCATGAAGCTGATGCAGGCAAACTTCCTTGCTATTCCGCCGGTGCTGACGCATAAAAGCTGGAACATGCCGATCGTGGTAGAAGGCCGTCGCCTGCACTGCTGGTTATGCACGCAAATAGGCCACATGGCAAAGAACTGCCCTAAAAAAGCAGTAACCCTCCCAATTAAATTTGGCCTGAGGTGCCCCACCGGTGAATGTCAACACCTCCTCTCCCCAACTTTAGCCTGAGGCGCTCCACCGGCGAATGCCGACCCCCTCCCCCAAATTGGCCAGAGGCGCCCCACCGGCGAATGCCGACACTCCCTCTCCCCCACATTTGGCCCGAGGCGCCCCACCGGCGTATGCCAACACTCCTCCTCCCCCAAATTTGGCTTGAGGCGCCCCACCGCCGAATGCCGACACTTCCTTTCCCACAAATTATGCCTGAGGCGGTCACACCGCTGAATGCCGACACTCTCTCTTCTCAACAGATACTACACTATCTCCACACCTCTCAAAAAGGAGGAGGTAATGCCTAGGAGGGTGGTATCATGTCAAGAGAACTGGCGTAGGGAGGAAAGAATATTAATTAAGAAAAGAAAGTAGAAAGGGTGGGAGTGAGAGGAAAAGAAGGGTTTTTTCTACACTCTTTTTTTCTGACGTCATTTCCTGTTAAAATCGTGACTTTGATTTATTTTACAAATTACACATGATAGTATTTGTTTTTTCTCAAATTAGTACTAAACAACGTTGAAAATCGAGGAAAAAGCCACCCCCCATTGGAGAAAAGTTCTCAGTCGACCCCCGAAGAGTCCATTTTTTTCCGGTTCTGAGATATTACACATCCCTGGGCTGGCCGGTTCGAATGATGTCAATCGTGTGACCGTTTGTTGGGTACACTCGGAGGAGAAGCTTTACATACATACATACATACATACATACATACATACATACATACAGACAGACAGGTGAGATTTATATAATACTAGCAGGGCTACCCGGCGTTGCTCAGGTTATAGAATAGAAGAAAAATCGCGTGTGTAACATCTTTATATTCAAACTTCTATTTCTCTCCCTTTCTCTATAGCCGTCTCTTTATCTTTCTACTTTTCTCTTCTCTGGTCGCCCAATTTCACAGCTACTTTCTCATTTTGCCTTTTGCGAAAGCTGTTTCTTCTCCACCATTCCTCTTACGTTGGCCAGGGCAAAAGTATGACATATTTCTATAAAAAGTACCACCTCTGTCTGTGCCTTCTATATAGGTACATAATATATAAGTACCTATCGCCACTCTGGTGTGAATGCTAAATCCGTGTCTATTGTCGCCCAGGTGCGCATGGTATGTACTTACTTATCACCATCTCTGTTCACATGCTATATACGTACCTATTACAGCCCCGGTGCGCATACTATATACGTACCTATTGGCGTTGCACGGGGATCACTTCTCCAGTCGCCCTCCTTCCACAGTTGCCAGGAGTAAAAGATGTCACGTACATGGTTGCCAATTCACCCTGGCTACACTATCTCCGGCCTCCCCAAAACTCTGCACTACCTCTCCATTCCCTGGAGTAAAAATGTAACATTTCTATTAAAAGTACCATATTTGTCTTCATTATTAATGTTAATAAGGGTGTTTGTTTATTTACTTCTTCATGTCCGTGTATGTTAGATAAAATAACCTAGGTCGATCAGGCCCCTCTGACAGCAGTCTTTGTTAATGATAATAATGGTGTCTATTTACTTCTTTCATGTTTGTGTATGTTAGATTAAATAACCTAGGTTGATCACCGATTAAATATTTTATATGAATATAATAAATGGTATCAATGGGGAAGAATAATTTTTTCTTTTAAATTCACCGATCGAGACATTATTTTATATGAATATAAATAATAGTGCTAACAATGGGGACCCTTCCTATACATTCTACTCAGACTCCGTAATATACCATTCGGGTTGAACTCCAGGCCTTGACTCTTTCCTGAACATCAGGCTCTGACTCCTACCCGAACAATTAGGACCTGACTACTTCCTGAAGAGCTGGCTCCGACTCCTTAAACATCAGGGTGACTCTTTCATATACTGCAAGCTCTGAATCTTTTCCCGAACCTCCAGCTTTGACTGTTTCACTGTTTCACTGCTCCCCGAACATCAGTTTTTTTTTTAATCCTGTGCTATGGTGTGTATAATAAACACACCTGCTCTATCTAGGATATTGAACTCTATTTAATTAAACACTCGTTCTATGTAGGATAATGAGCACTTTTAAAATAAGGAGGCCAAGAGAGCACTATCACAATCAAGCGCCTAGAACTTGTTAAATTTCAATGTAAAAAAATGCTGACTGATTTGCTATTCTCTTTTACTGGATAACATTAAAAGCAGTGTTTAATTATTGATAACATTAAAGGGAAAATGCCAATGTTACCTTACTGTAAAGAATTTACTATTTTATGTTAACCTTCCACTAACCTTGCTCAGCAACAAATGTCTTAGCTGGGGAAACATAGAAATATTAATTTTTTTTCCTATGGTAGAACAATGATGACCGACGACACTCTTTCCCACACTTCTGATGGTCTTGTGTCTAATTTGTGTTATGAGTAAATGTGGTATTGTGGTGACTAACATTCTAGTTATAGTAGGATATACATTTTTATTACTTTAGAACACTTTTGAAAGCCTTGTTTTGAATGTAATTTTTTCATATTTTCTGCAAGTAAATAATTCAAAGTTTAGTATTTGTTCAGATGGATGCTACAACCCTTAATTGGTAACTGAAGTCGGTACCAGTCTAAGTGTTTGGTTAACGTCCGTAAAAACTAAAAAGAATGAAAGTTTACAACTTGTTCAATAAAGCAAAAAGCAAATATAAGGTTATGAGTAAATGTGGTATTGTGGTGACTGATCATTCTAGTTAAAAGTAGAATAGACCGAATTTACAGAAAGCTGCTGTATTTAGGGTAAAGAACACCAACAGATTAAGCAGGTACACCTTACCAAGTGTTACACTGTTCTATCTAACATGTTGAACAGTTACTGATTTAGTATATATCCATTAGTAAATTACACACATGCTATCTCTATGATATTGTGCACTGTTAGATTCACCATAAGACATACTAAGAGTCACACTATATTATAACACATACTTGCTCTATCTAGAGTATTAAGTACATCCGAATGCAGCATTTACTATGTTTTGAGTGTCCTACTGCATTATTGCACACATCTGTTGCATCTAGGGAACTGATCAGTGTTTTCTACAAAATATAACATTTAGAAAGTGTCCTAGTGCAGTAATAATGTATTGCTCCTGAGTTTGTTTCAGATTATAAACCTAGGCATGAACAACAAAACAATAGTCAAAAAATGTGCTTAACATATTTATGAAAAATGATTAGTTTATTGCTCAATATATTGAAACACATTTATTTTAAGTTTGTTCACCACTTTCAAGCAAGAATATAATGAAAGAAAACAAAAACAATTTTATATTTAAATGGGTGATTTTTATTTTAATGTGTCTTTTGAGAATGTGTAATTGTGTCAAAAGATAAAAACACAAATTTAAAAAAGGAACTGCAGCACTTAATGATATCAATCACAGAAACACATTGTTCAACCGTGATGTTTTAGTAATAAAACGTTTTTTTAACCGTCCTCATTTTGATTATTTGTAATAAGATTTTTGCTATAGTCTTCATTTTATATAAAAGAATATAAAAATAAATTTCAAGCTACATTGTCATCATCGAAATCTCCAGGTTGATTGTGTGGTTAATGAAACTAAGTAGGCAAATTCACTTAAATGAAAGATGTAATTGGGAAAAACAACCAAATTGTCTGAAATGGAAGATGAAATTAGAAAATATATTATTCAATTGAATGAGTACAGTAATCAAAATGATGTGGCTAAAAATGTACATCATTAATAATCACTTTTTAAAACTCAAAATATGAAAGTACTGAAATGTTTGTGTTAAGTTCTTATTAGTGACTTGCTATCATCAAGAATCCACCCCAAAGAATGTTCTTTCTTTTATGATTTTGAGGAATAGATAATTAAAAACATGAGAGCTATGACGTAGTTATTATTGCAAGAACAGTCCTTCGTTTGTGATGATCAGTGATCTTCTTTTTTTTTTTTACTAATCATACATCAAACTAAAGTCATGTATTAAAAAGAAATTGTTCATAAAGATTACACACACAAAAAAAAATAACTGAAGCAGTGAGTCCTGTGTTTATAAGAATAAATGGTGTCTATTAATCCATGCATAAGGTAATGGGTAGTCTGAATTTCTCTTAATTCAAATTGTGGTATAGCCGGACTCTGGTAATCAAATCTGAAGGAAAGAAAGCATCAAATATATAGAACATAAAGAAATCTATTTCAAAGGTATTCTGAATTGTGAATAGAAAAGGATAAAATGCAGTTTGTTTAAAAATAGATAGTTTTGTAGTAAAAGATATAAAATTACAAAGAACAAATGCTGTACTCTATTGAAAAAGGCTGCTTCAATTGAGATTTTCTAGTACTGGGGGGTCTCAGGCTGTTAAGCAATTCCAAACTTAAACAGAACTAAGATATTGTTTAGTAGTAAAATAGCTTGGCCTTTTGGCTAAGATCAAAGTGTGGTATCTGTTCTGATGGGTGCTGCACTTCATGGATCGGTGTTGTCTTGGCCTTCGGGGCTTGGTTTCCGCCGGTCTGTGGGTCTGATCTGTCCTGTGCAGTTCTAGGAGGTCCACCCTCCCAGGTTTTACCTCCCCTCTTTGGGGAGGAGTAAGTTAATTGCTTACTGCCTGAGGCGCCCCTACCGGAGAATGCCGACGGGGCTGCCCAGGCAATTTTTAATGGCCAGAGTGCTCACCTTCTCGAGCGCTGGCTTTTCAAATCCCACTTTCAGTCCTTCTGTCACATATTCCTATTGTGGGTGGGGGTTAAATAACGCCTTTTGGCTAAGATCAAAGTGTAGTATCTGTTCCGATGGATACTGCACCCCATAAACTGGTATCGTCTTGGCCTTCGGGGCTTGATTTACGCCGGTCTATGGGTCTGTCCTGTGCAGTTCTAGGAGGTCCACCTTCCCAGGCTTTGCCTCCCCTTTTTGGGGAGGAGTAAGTTTATTGCTTACTGCCTGAGGCGCCCCTACCGGGGAATGCCTACGGGGCTGCCCAGGCAATTTTTAAACCCCACTTTCCCAACCCGACTTGTGGGAGTAAGATAAAAACTGACCTTGTGCCTAACTCCTGGAGAGGAGTAAATCAATACTCTAGTGTAAATTTGTGTTGACGTTTTCCTTTGTGTAACTTTCTAATAGGAGTATGTATTTACTATTGCCTGTTGGGTGAGGTGCCTTACTATATTCACGAGGGAGTCTCAATGGGACTATACAGTCATTTCACTTCTCACCAAAGTGCCATTGTTTTCACTAAGTTTCAGTGCTAATAGTTTTCAAACATTTAGTTAGAAAGTGAAAATAATTATAAAAAAAAGAATGTGCACCAAAAAAGTAAACAAAAATATTTTCTCTGATAATGACTGTTTTCCCCTATCTGTCCGACTGTCTCCCTTGCTTCATTTGTGTGCATGGTTTGGTTTATATCATGTAGCAGTATTTATATGGTGTTGCATAGTTAATAGAATAATACACATGCTGTTTATTGAATGTAACATCGACAAACTAATAGAATAAATAGCAAGCAAATAAAAATACTTGGTTGAAACAAAATAGTTGAAGAATACATTACCAGAGCCTCGTTAGCCAGGGTTATACAGAGTGAAACGGGCTATAAGAACTGGTGTAAAGTTACATCCATAACCTCCTAAGCATTTACACTGTTTTACCCTGTTACCACCTCCCAGAACGGGGACCAGAGGTTGTATTTTGGGAGGCATGTTTGGATGTTAAGCAACCAAAACCATGTTCTTTTAGTCAATTCTCAACTGTCATTCATTTTTAAGTTATTCTCAACTCTGGTGAGGTGTCATTCATTTTTAAGTCATTCTCAACTCTGGTAGATGTGTCATTCATTTTCTAATTATTCTCAACTCAGGGGGGGGGGCATCATTCATTATTTAATTATTCTAAACTCTGGGATAGTTGTCATTTTAGAATTAGTAATTTGTATAAAAAAATGTAGTTAAAATGAATTTACAATTCTGAAAACTCTTGAGGAGTTTCAAATTAGTGACTTACTGAAATAGAACATGGTGACAATGAATGTTGGAATTTTTATTGTGTTTTACACATTTCAGTTGTCAATTTTGTTTTGTTTATTCGTTGATTTTAGATTCTTACTGATTTAGACTTTAGGTCATTTTGGAAGTTAAAATGAATTTAGAATTCTGAAAACTCTTGAGGAGTTTCAAATTGGTGACTTACAGAAAAAGAACATGGTGACAATGAATATTGGAATTTTTATTGTGTTCTACACAGTTCAGTTGTCAATTTTGTTTTGTTTATTCGTTGATTTAAGATTCTTACTGATTTAGACTTTAGGTCATTTTGGAAGTTAAAATGAATTTAGAATTCTGAAAACTCTTGGGGAGTTTGAAATTGGTGATTTACTGAAAAAGAACATGGTGACAATGAATATTGGAAATTTATTGTGTTCTACACAGTTCAGTTGTCAATTTTGTTTTGTTTATTTGTTGATTTTAGATTCTTACTGATTTAGACTTTAGGTCATTTTCGGAGTTAAAATGAATTTAGAATTCTGAAAACTCTTGAGGAGTTTGAAATTGGTGACTTACTGAAAAAGAACATGATGACAGGGCTACCCGGCGTTGCTCAGGTTATTGAATAGAAGAAAAATCGCGTGTGTAACATCTTTATATTCAAACTTCTATTTCTCTCCCTTTCTCTATAGCCGTCTCTTTATCTTTCTACTTTTCTCTTCTCTGGTCGCCCAATTTCACAGCTACTTTCTCATTTTGCCTTTTGCGAAAGCTGTTTCTTCTCCACCATTCCTCTTACGTTGGCCAGGGCAAAAGTATGACATATTTCTATAAAAAGTACCACCTCTGTCTGTGCCTTCTATATAGGTACATAATATATAAGTACCTATCGCCACTCTGGTGTGAATGCTAAATCCGTGTCTATTGTCGCCCAGGTGCGCATGGTATGTACGTACTTATCGCCATCCCTGTTCACATGCTATATACGTACCTATTACAGCCCCGGTGCGCATACTATATACGTACCTATTGGCGTTGCACGGGGATCACTTCTCCAGTCGCCCTCCTTCCACAGTTGCCAGGAGTAAAAGATGTCACGTACATGGTTGCCAATTCACCCTGGCTACACTATCTCCGGCCTCCCCTAAACTCTGCACTACCTCTCCATTCCCTGGAGTAAAATTTCTATTAAAAGTACCATATTTGTCTTCATTATTAATGTTAATAAGGGTGTTTGTTTATTTACTTCTTCATGTCCGTGTATGTTAGATAAAATAACCTAGGTCGATCAGGCCCCTCTGACAGCAGTCTTTGTTTATGATAATAATGGTGTCTATTTACTTCTTTCATGTTTGTGTACGTTAGATTAAATAACCTAGGTTGATCACCGATTAAATATTTTATATGAATATAATAAATGGTATCAATGGGGAAGAATAATTTTTTAAATTCACCGATCGAGACATTATTTTATATGAATATAAATAATAGTGCTAACAATGGGGACCCTTCCTATACATTCTACTCAGACTCCGTAATATACCATTCGGGTTGAACTCCAGGCCTTGACTCTTTCCTGAACATCAGGCTCTGACTCCTACCCGAACAATTAGGACCTGACTACTTCCTGAAGAGCTGGCTCCGACTCCTTAATCATCAGGGTGACTCTTTCATATACTGCAAGCTCTGAATCTTTTCCCGAACCTCCAGCTTTGACTGTTTCACTGTTTGACTGCTTCCCGAACATCATTTTTTTTTTTAATCCTGTGCTATGGTGTGTATAATAAACACACCTGCTCTATCTAGGATATTGAACTCTATTTAATTAAACACTCGTTCTATGTAGGATAATGAGCACTTTTAAAATAAGGAGGCCAAGAGAGCACTATCACAATCAAGCGCCTAGAACTTGTTAAATTTCAATGTAAAAAAATGCTGACTGATTTGCTATTCTCTTTTACTGGATAACATTAAAAGCAGTGTTTAATTATTGATAACATTAAAGGGAAAATGCCAATGTTACCTTACTGTAAAGAATTTACTATTTTATGTTAACCTTAAACTAACCTTGCTCAGCAACAAATGTCTTAGCTGGGGAAACATAGAAATATTAATTTTTTTTCCTATGGTAGAACAATGATGACCGACGACACTCTTTCCCACACTTCTGATGGTCTTGTGTCTAATTTGTGTTATGAGTAAATGTGGTATTGTGGTGACTAACATTCTAGTTATAGTAGGATATACATTTTTATTACTTTAGAACACTTTTGAAAGCCTTGTTTTGAATGTAATTTTTTCATATTTTCTGCAAGTAAATAATTCAAAGTTTAGTATTTGTTCAGATGGATGCTACAACCCTTAATTGGTAACTGAAGTCGGTACCAGTCTAAGTGTTTGGTTAACGTCCGTAAAAACTAAAAAGAATGAAAGTTTACAACTTGTTCAATAAAGCAAAAAGCAAATATAAGGTTATGAGTAAATGTGGTATTGTGGTGACTGATCATTCTAGTTAAAAGTAGAATAGACCGAATTTACAGAAAGCTGCTGTATTTAGGGTAAAGAACACCGACAGATTAAGCAGGTACACCTTACCAAGTGTTACACTGTTCTATCTAACATGTTGAACAGTTACTGATTTAGTATATATCCATTAGTAAATTACACACATGCTATCTCTATGATATTGTGCACTGTTAGATTCACCATAAGACATACTAAGAGTCACACTATATTATAACACATACTTGCTCTATCTAGAGTATTAAGTACATCCGAATGCAGCATTTACTATGTTTTGAGTGTCCTACTGCATTATTGCACACATCTGTTGCATCTAGGGAACTGATCAGTGTTTTCTACAAAATATAACATTTAGAAAGTGTCCTAGTGCAGTAATAATGTATTGCTCCTGAGTTTGTTTCAGATTATAAACCTAGGCATGAACAACAAAACAATAGTCAAAAAATGTGCTTAACATATTTATGAAAAATGATTAGTTTATTGCTCAATATATTGAAACACATTTATTTTAAGTTTGTTCACCACTTTCAAGCAAGAATATAATGAAAGAAAACAAAAACAATTTTATATTTAAATGGGTGATTTTTATTTTAATGTGTCTTTTGAGAATGTGTAATTGTGTCAAAAGATAAAAACACAAATTTAAAAAAGGAACTGCAGCACTTAATGATATCAATCACAGAAACACATTGTTCAACCGTGATGTTTTAGTAATAAAACGTTTTTTTAACCGTCCTCATTTTGATTATTTGTAATAAGATTTTTGCTATAGTCTTCATTTTATATAAAAGAATATAAAAATAAATTTCAAGCTACATTGTCATCATCGAAATCTCCAGGTTGATTGTGTGGTTAATGACACTAAGTAGGCAAATTCACTTAAATGAAAGATGTAATTGGGAAAAACAACCAAATTGTCTGAAATGGAAGATGAAATTAGAAAATATATTATTCAATTGAATGAGTACAGTAATCAAAATGATGTGGCTAAAAATGTACATCATTAATAATCACTTTTTAAAACTCAAAATATGAAAGTACTGAAATGTTTGTGTTAAGTTCTTATTAGTGACTTGCTATCATCAAGAATCCACCCCAAAGAATGTTCTTTCTTTTATGATTTTGAGGAATAGATAATTAAAAACATGAGAGCTATGACGTAGTTATTATTGCAAGAACAGAGTCCTTCGTTTGTGATGATCAGTGATCTTCTTTTTTTTTTTTACTAATCATACATCAAACTAAAGTCATGTATTAAAAAGAAATTGTTCATAAAGATTACACACACACAAAGAAAATAACTGAAGCAGTGAGTCCTGTGTTTATAAGAATAAATGGTGTCTATTAATCCATGCATAAGGTAATGGGTAGTCTGAATTTCTCTTAATTCAAATTGTGGTATAGCCGGAATCTGATAATCAAATCTGAAGGAAAGAAAGCATCAAATATATAGAACATAAAGGAATCTATTTCA
The DNA here is from genome assembly GCA_963556195.1 of Sepiola atlantica. Lineage (NCBI taxonomy): Eukaryota > Metazoa > Mollusca > Cephalopoda > Sepiida > Sepiolidae > Sepiola > Sepiola atlantica. The sequence continues at coordinate 100,162,436 of OY744521.1, read as the reverse complement.
AAGGTATTCTGAATTGTGAATAGAAAAGGATAAAATGCAGTTTGTTTAAAAATAGATAGTTTTGTAGTAAAAGATATAAAATTACAAAGAACAAATGCTGTACTCTATTGAAAAAGGCTGCTTCAATTGAGATTTTCTGGTACTGGGGGGTCTCAGGCTGTTAAGCAATTCCAAACTGAAACAGAACTAAGATATTGTTTAGTAGTAAAATAGCTTGGCCTTTTGGCTAAGATCAAAGTGTGGTATCTGTTCCGATGGGTGCTGCACTTCATGGATCAGTGTTGTCTTGGCCTTCGGGGCTTGGTTTCTGCCGGTCTGTGGGTCTGATCTGTCATGTGCAGTTCTAGGAGGTCCACCCTCCGAGGCTTTACCTCCCCTCTTTAGGGAGGAGTAAGTTAATTGCTTGCTGCCTGAGGCGCCCCTGCCGGCGAATGCCGACAGGGCTGCCCAGGCAATTTTTAATGGCCAGAGTGCTCACCTTCTCGAGCGCTGGCTTTTCAAATCCCACTTTTCGACCTTGTGTCACATATTCCTATTGTGGGTGGGGGTTAAATAACGCCTTTTGGCTAAGATCAAAGTGTAGTATCTGTTCCGATTGATACTGCACTTCATAGATCGGTATTGTCTTGTCCTTCGGGGCTTGGTTTCCGCCGGTCTGATCTGTCCTGTGCAGTTCTATGAGGTCCACCCTCCCAGGCTTTACCTCCCCTCTTTAGGGAGGAGTAAGTTTATTGCTTGCTGCCTGAGGCGCCCCTGCCGGGGAATGCCGACGGGGCTGCCCAGGCAATTTTTAAACCCCACTTTCCCAACCCGACTTGTGGGAGTAAGAAAAAAACTGGCCTTGTGCCTAACTCCTGGAGAGGAGTAAAGCAATACTCTAGTGTAAATTTGTGTTGACGTTTTCCTTTGTGTAACTTTCTAATAGGAGATGTATTTACTATTGCCTGTTGGGTGAGGTGCCTTACTATATTCACGAGGGAGTATCAATGGGACTATACAGTCATTTCACTTCTCACCAAAGTGCCATTGTTTTCACTAAGTTTCAGTGCTAATAGTTTTCAAACATTCAGTTAGAAAGTGAAAATAATTATAAAAAAAAGAATGTGCACCAAAAAAGTAAACAAAAATATTTTCTCTGATAATGACTGTTTTCCCATCTGTCCGACTGTCTCCATTGCTTCATCTGTGTGCATGGTTTGGTTTATATCATGTAGCAGTATTTATATGGTGTTGTATAGTTAATAGAATAATACACATGCTGTTTATTGAATGTAACATCGACAAACTAATAGAATAAATAGCAAGCAAATAAAAATACTCGGTCGAAACAAAATAGTTGAAGAATACATTACCAGAGCCTTGTTAGCCAGGGTTATACAGAGTGAAACGGGCTATAAGAACTGGTGTAAAGTTGCATCCATAACCTCCTAAGCATTTACACTGTTTTACCCTGTTACCACCTTCCAGAACAGGGACCAGAGGTTGGATTTTTGGAGGCATGTTTGGATGTTAAGTAACCAAAACCATGTTCTTTTAGTCAATTCTCAACTGTCATTCATTTGTAAGTTATTCTCAACTCTGGAGGAGTTGTCATTCATTTTTAAGTTATTCTCAACTCTGGAGAGGTGTCATTCATTTTTAAGTCATTCTCAACTCAGGGGGGGGGGCATCATTCATTATTTAATTATTCTAAACTCTGGGAGAGTTGTCATTTTAGAATAGGTAATTTGTATAAACAAAATGTAGTTAAAATGAATTTAGAATTCTGAAAACTCTTGAGGAGTTTCAAATTGGTGACTTACTGAAATAGAACATGATGAGAAGTAATATTGGAATTTTTATTGTGTTCTACACAGTTCAGTTGTCAATTTTGTTTTGTTTATCTGTTGATTTTAGATTCTTACCGATTTAGACTTTAGGTCATTTTGAGAGTTAAAATGAGTTTAGAATTCTGAAAACTCTTGAGGAGTTTGAAATTGGTGACTTACTGAAATAGAACATGGTGACAATGAATATTGGAATTTTTATTGTGTTCTACACAGTTCAGTTGTCAATTTTGTTTTGTTTATTCGTTGATTTTAGATTCTTACTGATTTAGACTTTAGGTCATTTTCGGAGTTAAAATGAATTTAGAATTCTGAAAACACTTGAGGAGTTTCAAATTGGTGACTTACTGAAATAGAACATGGTGACAATGAATATTGGAATTTTTATTGTGTTCTACACAGTTCAGTTGTCAATTTTGTTTTGTTTATCTGTTGATTTTAGATTCTTACTGATTTAGACTTTAGGTCATTTTGGGAGTTAAAATGAATTTAGAATTCTAAAAACTCTTGAGGAGTTTGAAATTTGTGACTTACTGAAAAAGAACATGGTGGCAATGAATATTGGAATTTTTATTGTGTTCTACACAGTTCAGTTGTCGCTTGAAGAGCTTAGTTTTACTGTCCCAGGTATAATAAAGTGGAACTTCCGAGTAAAAAAGTGTACGTGCAAAAAAATCTGTTTGACACAATTTGAAGAAAGCTGTTAGAGTGGTTGTAGGTGGATTTGCAACTCTATCTGCTGCAGTACTTTCAGTAAAGTATATCCGCTGTCCATTTTCTAGAGTAACTGATAGGTGAATAACTGGGGGATGATGTACATGTATGTGAAAGTTAAGTATTCTCCAAATGGCTTCATTGGTTGATATGTAACGTCCTGTTTCGTATCTCTTAACTTCATCATGAGCATTACTTTCAATTGTGAAGATAGCTTGATCACTACCTTTATTTACATATTTAAAAATGTATTTTATTGATTTCACGCTGTTGCAGTATTCAACATTGATATGTGCATCAAAAATCTTACAAAGCAGTTTATTATGTGGTACAACCCATCGGTTGTCTACAGGAACCGTTATGTTGCCAGGTAGGGTAACTGTCGTCTCAAAACCTCCAGCTAAAGGAGCTAGTCGTCGATATTGTGGGTAGCCATTTGTATCCGATTGAGTTTCACTCAAGAAGTGTCTGGGATATCTCTTACTGCAGTGTCCATCTTTTAGACAGCGTGAACATCTGTTCATGTTTCCACATGGTCCATGAATCATATGGTGCCTAATGATATCATGTAAAACCGGATCTGCCACTGGATCCGGAATTTCCGCACTGATAACTGAATCTATGTCAGAGGATCTCAATTTTTGTTGAAGCCAAACCAGACAATGAGCATGTGGCAATCCTCTTTTCTGCCACTCAACAGTGTACATGTATGCTATGACCACTCCTAAAATGTTTCCTTTCATTAGGAGTTGGATACCTAGCTTTAGATGGAAAACTCTTGCTATGAAAATCTTGAAAATGTGGCAGGTTAGTCACGTCTGATTTGCAAGAAATTAAACCAATTTTGATCTGAACCATGTATTGTGTTAAAAGTCCAAAGGATATGTTATTGTATGTAATATGTTTCTGATGTGTATCAATTGGGCAAATAAAGGGGGAGCATTAATTACTATTTAAAGCATGTAAATTCTATTTCCGTATGGAGCTTGAAAGGCAAACAAATCTGATGTGTTGGTCAGTAAATACTACTGGAAGTTATTGTAGTAAGTGTGAAACAGAAATATTGTTGTAGTCGAGTGGTGAACACTATCGACAATATGTCGCTTGCCACCGCCTCACGGGTAAATCTAAGTCTAAATTAATGTCAATTAGTGTATGTTGAAAAAAGAAGAAAATGTATTTAATATAAGGGCAGCAGTTTGGGGGGGGGGGTGATTGTAATGTGGCTCTGTAGGCCTCTTTAATTTTCAAAGGCCCCCTTATCACAGACAGAGTAAGTGTTTATTAAAAAATTTCAGCAATTGTTTTTTTATTTTTTTTGTGAGTTTAATGGGTTTTTTTTTTAAATTTATTATAATGGAAAATATCCGAATTTGTCAATTGTTTTTTTATCGTGTAAAGTTCTAATGCCTTAAAAAGAAGTGTATCATATTTTATTATCGACGTTTACGAATTCATATTTGATTATGTCGGATGAGTTTTTATACTTAAAAATATTGTAATATTATTTATAAAAATATTGTAATATTATTTATAATGGGTGGCACGTTATTATGTAGTCGCTGTCTTATATATTTAGGTGGGGGTGGGTGGGGGAACATTTTTTATTGTAATAAGTAAGGGTAGTTCTGCATTTCAAACGTCACTTGGACTTAATAATTGAAGAGTTCCATTCATTCCACCGAGTCAACCGGAAGTGCCAAACTGAATGTAAAGTCATCGATTTATCTTATTGTATGAATGAAAAGTTTCTGAAAGTAGGCAACAGAAATTTCTGAAGTGAAAATTTATCAATGAAATGAGTAGTTAGTGATTAGTCAATAGTGATCGTTTAAAACGATTCTAAGAAAGTTCAAATTCTGTATAAGTAACAGTTGTTTTAACTTCATGTAAATAAGTAAAATGTAAATCTTTATATTAATTGTTAGGTGTTTTTTTTTTGTAATTATTATAATATGAAATATCGGAATTATTCATTTTGTTTTTTGTAGAAGTATATCATATTTAATTAGCGACGTTTACAAATTCGTATTTGATTACGTCGGCTTAGTTAATAGGTAGTCGATGTCCGTTACGTGTAATGATGACGAAAATAGAAAATCCGTGTAAATTGAATACATGTCCACGCGTATTTATTACAATAAAATTCAAGGATGTCGTTTTTTGAATATTTTTTTCTAATAGTCGTTAATGGAAATCCCATTTGTAAAAAGTATTTGCTTAGTTTACGAACGAATTCTACCAAACAGGTCGGTCCAAATAGTATAGAAGTCACAGATTTGTTTAAAAAAAAAAAAAAAATGAAAGGATAATTGAAATCCCAATTGTAAAAAGTATTTGCTTAGTATAAACTAATCAGTCCGGTCCAAATAGTGTAGAAGTCACATATTTGTTTGTTTATAAAAGAAGTGAAAGGTATAATTATTGGTATATATTGATTCTTGAGGTGTATATTTCTTAACAGAAGGAAAACGTTAAAAAAATTGTATCTTATATGTTAGAGTATACTTTTTAAAATTTTTTTATTATGTAATCTCGTGTCTGTTATGTAAAGTAATGAAAAAAATTGAAAAATACGTGTAAACTGAATTCCCCCCCTACGAAATATAAAAGTTATTTGGAATATTGTTTAGTATGTATTATAATATCATATGTTTGATGTGTATTCTTTGTGCAAAATAAATTAAACTGTTCGCTAACGTGAAAATGCTACGAAGAAAGAATAAATAATAGAATAACAATCGCTAAATCTGTAAGTGTTTTTTTGTTTCTGAACTTATTACGTTAGTATTGTAGCAACAATGATAAGAGCTGAATTAGATGAATAAAATAAATATATTTTAATTTGTTGTGTTGTTGTTTTTTTTGGGGGGGGGGGAATGAACAATTGTCAGTCAGATGTGTACATATAAATGTTTTACCGTTTTATTTGGGGTTGGCTTACGAAGTGAAAAGTAAATATTTACTTGCGTCCCCACGAAGGGAGATTGCATAATAAAGTCATATCGTGTTTTTTTTTTTTACGATACGTTTAATAAACCAAAAAATTAAGTTATAGAAATATTTGTAAATATGAAATATCGGAATTATTCATTTTGTTTTTTGTAGAAGCATATATTTAATTAGCGACGTTTACAAATTCGTATTTGATTACGTCGGCTTAGTTAATAGGTAGTCGATGTCCGTTACGTGTAATGATGACGAAAATAGAAAATCCGTGTAAATTGAATACATGTCCACGCGTATTTATTACAATAAAATTCAAGGATGTCGTTTTTTGAATATTTTTTTCTCATAGTCGTTAATGGAAATCCCATTTGTAAAAAGTATTTGCTTAGTTTACGAACGAATTCTACCAAATAGTATAGAAGTCACAGATTTGTTTTAAAAAAAAAAAAATTAAAGGATAATTGAAATCCCATTTGTAAAAAGTATTTGCTTAGTATAAACTAATCAGTCCGGTCCAAATAGTGTAGAAGTCACATATTTGTTTGTTTATAAAAGAAGTGAAAGGTATAATTATTGGTATATATTGATTCTTGAGGTGTATATTTCTTAACAGAAGGAAAACGTTAAAAAAATTGTATCTTATATGTTAGAGTATAATTTTTTTAATTTTTTTATTATGTAATCTCGTGTCTGTTATGTAAAGTAATGAAAAAAATTGAAAAATACGTGTAAACTGAATTCCCCCCCCCCCTACGAAATATAAAAGTTATTTGGAATATTGTTTAGTATGTATTATAATATCATATGTTTGATGTGTATTCTTTGTGCAAAATAAATTAAACTGTTCGCTAACGTGAAAATGCTACGAAGAAAGAATAAATAATAGAATAACAATCGCTAAATATGTAAGTGTTTTTTTGTTTCTGAACTTATTACGTTAGCATTGTAGCAACAATGATAAGAGCTGAATTAGATAAATAAAATAAATATATTTTAATTTGTTGGGTTTTTGGGGGGGGGGGAATGAACAATTGTCAGTCAAATGTGTACATATAAATGTTTTACCGTTTTATTTGGGGTTGGCTTACGAAGTGAAAAGTAAATATTTACTTGCGTCCCCACGAAGGGAGATTGCATAATAAAGTCATATCGTGTTTTTTTTTTTTACGATACGTTTAATAAACAAAAAAATTAAGTTATAGAAATATTTGTAAATAAAATTATCGATCTTAATTGTTGATTATGGATGGTGAGGCCAATGTACGGTTATTTTTTAAAATGTATATATTTTGTTTATTTATTAAAATATATTGCGTTTCACGTTGGGAAACTGAACAAACATGTTTTTGTGTCAGAATTTACTTGCTTCCCCACGAGGACAGAATGCATAATAAACTCATATATATATTTTTTTTTTACGATACGTTTAATAAACAAATAATATCAGCGAATTTTTTTGTTTAAATAAAAATTAAGTTGTTTATAATTGTTGATTACAGAAACAAATAAAAAAAAAGGTCGTAAACTTACGTTTGTATGTTGGCGCGTTCAAAATGGTCTTATTGAGGAAGTGACATATATTTCACGCATGCGCAAATCGTTTTTGTACTCTGTCTTGATTTTTTAAAACATCCCCCCACCCCCTCAACGTTTCGAGCCATTTCTATACGAAAATATGAACGTTTCCCCCCAATTTTCAGAGATAGCACGTCTGGAGGCTGGCTGGTTTTAATAATGTCACCCGTGTGACCGTGTGTTGGGTAGTATCGGAGGAGAAGACCTACATACATACATACATACATACATACATACATACATACATACATACATACATCCATACAGACAGGTGACGTTTATATAATAGATATTTCTTCAAGTGTATTTAATATGTTTATTAACATTAAGTAAAGTATGGCCATACAAATGTAGCAACTCATTCGTTCATTCGTACATACAAGGTGACTTATTTACTTTTCTCTACTCACGCAGTTTCTTTATCAAATAGTATTGATTCTGTTTGGAAGTGTATAATGAAAATTCATTTATTGTTTTTATCTCTTGATATGTTTGTTTCTCACAAGTATGGCTTAATCCTTACTATGAAGTAGAATAAAACACGTCTTTAATATTTACTTGTATAAATAAACAGTAACGTTATGTTCCCTATATTGGGCATGTACTCCTTATAAGTGTTACATATCAGACTTATATCACACACCTACTAACAAAGTTGCCGTAATTATTGCAAACAAAAACCTTAATATTCAAAAATGATATTCATCCCTAGGTCGCGGTATACTTTCTTTGTTCGCGCTTCTGTTTGATTCTTCGTGACAGATGAAACGCATCTTCAAAATAAATTATTTTTTCATACTTCGACAAAGACTAACTTAAGACAAGGACTGATATAAGACAAATGCCATTTATTCATCTTGATTAGTATGAGCGCAATGAGATATATATATATATATATATAGAGAGAGAGAGAGAGACGGAGGGCGGTTGAAATCACTAATTAATTACATTTTGTCAGCCCATATCATTTTACACGTCTACGCACTGCATGCTACAAAATTAACTATCCTCTTATCTCTATACCCCCTATTTAGGCCATGTAACGTCATATCCGTTTCTATTAATTCCTGAAATTCTCAGCTTGTGTCATGAAGTTAGCCCCGGCTGACCTTTCATTTCCTGTTATTTCCAACTAACAATTCTATGTACTAGTGGGTTTACTCACCCAATATTTGAAATAATCTCTTATATAAAGGGCAGTTGTCTGTATGTATGTCTGTTTGTATGTGAAGCTTCTCCTCAAAAACTACGCAGCGACATGTCAAAAAGTGTATATCTTTAGCACCGTACAGATCCCGGAATCATAATATCTAAAAATCGCGACAAACGATTCACTCGCTGACAGTCAACCAGACCACTTTCCGACAAAAGGTAGCAGTTTTTTCGTATTTTCCACGACTTTTTCAACGTTATTATGTACTAAATTCGAAATAATCTAATGTATTTATGTACTAATCCGATAAAAATGCAGAGTCATTGTAAACATCCCATAATCCCTTGCCGGATGTACCCGGTCTTGCCCTAAATTGTGTCCGGTTCTATCAGATCATCCAATAACTTCTGTCCAGATGCATCAATAACAACATAGGAATCCTACGTTAAGAGTGTGTAGTGAAACAAGGGTTGCTAAATCACATCCGCACCTGTCCCATAATCCCTTGCCGGATGTACCCGGTCTTGCCCTAAATTGTGTCCGGTTATATCAGGTCATCATGACGTCAGAGAGTGGCAGTTTTCCTTTCTGTCATTTTTCCCTCTCACACTTTCTTTCTTAATTATTAATAGACGCTAATATTCCTCCCCCCTCCCTCCCTGTGGCCGTTCTGTTATCATGATAGGAATTACCTCCTCCTTTCAGGCCAAATTCGGGGGGGGGGGGGTTACGGTATTCGCCGGTGTGAGCATTACCTCCTCCTTTTTTGAGAAGTGTAGAGGTAGGGTAGTATCGGTTCCGTTGTAATTATGCACTGATCCCATGCATTACCTCCTCCTTTTTTGAGAAGGGTCCTTTTTTGAGAAGTGTTGAGGTAGGGTCGTATCGGTTCCGTTGTCATGATGCCCTCATCCCATGCATTATCTCCTCCTTTTTTGAGAAGTGTTGAGGTAGGGTCGTATCGGTTCCGTTGTCATGATGCACTATTCCCATGCATTATCTCCTCCTTTTTTGAGAAGTGTTGAGGTAGAGTCGTATCGGTTCCGTTGTCATGATGCCATAATCCCATGCATTATCTCCTCCTTTTTTGAGAAGTATTGAGGTAGGGTCGTATCGGTTCCGTTGTCATGATGCCCTCATCCCATCCATTATCTACTCCTTTTTTGAGCAGTGTTGAAGTGTGAGCGCCTCAGGCGAAATCCGGGGAGGGGGGATGTCGGCATTCGTCGGTATGAGCGCCTCAGGCGAAATCTAAGGAGGGGGAATGTCGGCATTCGCCGGTATGAGCGCCTCAGGACTATTTGGCAGATCAGAAGGAGAGAGGATACCTAAGGGATTTCAGGAGTGCTCATGAAGCCTCCTCGATTTTCAAAGTACTCGGCGTTGTCCGGGAGAAAAGTGCTCAATGTCCTAGATAGAGCTACTGTAGTGATAGGTTTGGAAAATATTTTAACGCCATCTTCGTTCCCCTTTGGAGTATTTCGCAGATCAGAATGGGGAGAGGATACCTAATGGATTTCATGGGTGTTCATGAAGCCTCCTCGATTTTCTAAGTACTCGGCGTTGTCCGGGAGAAAAGTGCTCAATATCCTAGATAGAGCTACTGTAGTGATAGGTTTGGAAAATATTTTAACGCCATCTTCGTTCCCCTTTGGATTATTTCGCAGATCAGAAGGAGAGAAGATACCGAAGTGATTTCAGTAGTCCCCAGGAGGCCTCTTTGTTTTTCAAAGTACTCGGCGTTGTCCGGGAAAAAAGTGCTCAATGCCCTAGATAGAGCTACTGTAGTGATAGGTTTGGAAAATATTTTAACGCCATCTTTGTTCCCCTTTGGACTATTTCGCAGATCAGAAGGAGAGAGGATACCTAAGGGATTTCAGGAGTGCTCATGAAGCCTCCTCGATTTTCAAAGTACTCGGCGTTGTCCGGGAGAAAAGTGCTCAATGTCCTAGATAGAGCTACTGTAGTGATAGGTTTGGAAAATATTTTAACGCCATCTTCGTTCCCCTTTGGATTATTTCGCAGATCAGAAGGAGAGAGGATACCTAAGTGATTTCAGTAGTCCCCAGGAGGGTTCCTTGATTATCAAAGTACTCGGCGTTGTCCGGGAGAAAAGTGCTCAATGTCCTAGATAGAGCTACTGTAGTGATAGGTTTTGGAAAATATTTTAACGCCATCTTCCTTCCCCTTTGGAGTATTTCGCAGATCAGAATTGGGAGAGGATACTTAAGGGATTTCATGGGTGTTCATGAAGCCTCCTCGATTTTCAAAGTACTCGGCGTTGTCCGGGAGAAAAGTGCTCAATATCCTAGATAGAGCTACTGTAGTGATAGGTTTGGAAAATATTTTAACGCCATCTTCGTTCCCCTTTGGATTATTTCGCAGATCAGAAGGAGAGAAGATACAGAAGTGATTTCAGTAGTCCCCAGGAGGCCTCTTTGTTTTTCAAAGTACTCGGCGTTGTCCGGGAAAAAAGTGCTCAATGCCCTAGATAGAGCTACTGTAGTGATAGGTTTGGAAAATATTTTAACGCCATCTTTGTTCCCCTTTGGACTATTTCGCAGATCAGAAGGAGAGAGGATACCTAAGGGATTTCAGGAGTGCTCATGAAGCCTCCTCGATTTTCAAAGTACTCGGCGTTGTCCGGGAGAAAAGTGCTCAATGTCCTAGATAGAGCTACTGTAGTGATAGGTTTGGAAAATATTTTAACGCCATCTTCGTTCCCCTTTGGATTATTTCGCAGATCAGAAGGAGAGAGGATACCTAAGTGATTTCAGTAGTCCCCAGGAGGGTTCCTTGATTATCAAAGTACTCGGCGTTGTCCGGGAGAAAAGTGCTCAATGTCCTAGATAGAGCTACTGTAGTGATAGGTTTTGGAAAATATTTTAACGCCATCTTCGTTCCCCTTTGGAGTATTTCGCAGATCAGAATGGGGAGAGGATACCTAAGGGATTTCATGGGTGTTCATGAAGCCTCCTCGATTTTCAAAGTACTCGGCGTTGTCCGGGAGAAAAGTGCTCAATATCCTAGATAGAGCTACTGTAGTGATAGGTTTTGAAAATATTTTAACGCCATCTTTGTTCCCCTTTGGATTATTTCGCAGATCAGAAGGAGAGAAGATACCGAAGTGATTTCAGTAGTCCCCAGGAAGCCTCTTTGTTTTTCAAAGTACTCGGCGTTGTCCGGGAAAAAAGTGCTCAATGTCCTAGATAGAGCTACTGTAGTGATAGGTTTGGATAATATTTTAACAGTATCTACGCTGAAAAGGATTGCGTAATCGATAAGAGTTATTTCAGTAGTGCTCAGGATGCCTCTTTGATTTTGAATTACTCGGCGTTGTCCGGGAGAAAAGTGCTCAATATCCTAGATAGAGCTACTGTAGTGATAGGTTTGGAAAATATTTTAACACCATCTTCGTTCCCCTTTGGACTATTTCGCAGATCAGAAGGAGAGAGGATACCTAAGGGATTTCAGGAGTGATCATGAAGCCTCCTCGATTTTCAAAGTACTCGGCGTTGTCCGGGAGAAAAGTGCTCAATATCCTAGATAGAGCTACTGTAGTGATAGGTTTAGAAAATATTTTAACGCCATCTTCGTCCCCCTTTGGACAATTTTGCAGCTGAAAAGGAGGGAGGATACCTAACTGATTTCAGTAGTCCCCAGGAGGCCTCTTTGTTTTTCAAAGTACTCGGCGTTGTCCGGGAAAAAAGTGCTCAATGTCCTAGATAGAGCTACTGTAGTGATAGGTTTGGATAATATTTTAACAGTATCTACGCTGAAAAGGATTGCGTAATCGATAAGAGTTATTTCAGTAGTGCTCAGGAGGCCTCTTTGATTTTGAAATACTCGGCGTTGTCCGGGAGAAAAGTGCTCAATATCCTAGATAGAGCTACTGTAGTGATAGGTTTGGAAAATATTTTAACGCCATCTTCGTTCCCCTTTGGATTATTTCGCAGATCAGAAGGAGAGAGGATACCGAAGTGATTTCAGTCTTCCCCAGGAGGCCTCCTTGATAATCAAAGTACTCGGCGTTGTCCGGGAGAAAAGTGCTCAATGTCCTAGATAGAGCTACTGTAGTGATAAATTTGGAAAATATTTTAACGCCATCTTCGTTCCCCTTTGGACTATTCTGCAGATCAGAAGGAGAGAGGATACCTAAGGGATTTCAGGAGTGCTCATGAAGCCTCCTCGATTTTCAAAGTACTCGGCGTTGTCCGGGAGAAAAGTGCTCAATATCCTAGATAGAGCTACTGTAGTGATACGTTTAGAAAATATTTTAACGCTATCTTCGTTCACCTTTGGACTATTTCGCAGATCAGAAGGAGAGAGGATACCGAAGTGATTTCAGTAGTCCCCATGAGGCCTCCTTGATTTTCAAAGTACTCGGCGTTGTCCGGGAGAAAAGTGCTCAATGTCCTAGATAGAGCTAATGTAGTGATAGGTTTGGAAAATATTTTAACGCCATCTTCGTTCCCCTTTGGACTATTTCGCAGATCAGAAGGAGAGAGGATACCGAAGTGATTTCAGTAGTCCCCAGGAGGCCTCCTTGATAATCAAAGTACTCGGCGTTGTCCGGGAGAAAAGTGCTCAATGTCCGAGATAGAGCTACTGTAGTGATAGGTTTGGATAATATTTTAACAGTCTCTACGCTGAAAAGGATTGGGTAATCGATAAGAGTTATTTCAGTAGTGCTCAGGAGGCCTCTTTGATTTTGAAATACTCGGCGTTGTCCGGGAGAAAAGTGCTCAATATCCTAGATAGAGCTACTGTAGTGATAGGTTTGGAAAATATTTTAACGCTATCTTCGTTCCCCTTTGGATTATTTCGCAGATCAGAAGGAGAGAGGATACCGAAGTGATTTCAGTAGTCCCCAGGAGGCCTCCTTGATAATCAAAGTACTCGGCGTTGTCCGGGAGAAAAGTGCTCAATGTCCTAGATAGAGCTACTGTAGTGATAAATTTGGAAAATATTTTAACGCCATCTTCGTTCCCCTTTGGACTATTTCGCAGATCAGAAGGAGAGAGGATACCTAAGGGATTTCAGGAGTGCTCATAAAGCTTCCTCGATTTTCAAAGTACTCGGCGTTGTCCGGGAGAAAAGTGCTCAATATCCTAGATAGAGCTACTGTAGTGATAGGTTTAGAAAATATTTTAACGCCATCTTCGTTCCCCTTTGGACAATTTTGCAGCTGAAAAGGAGGGAGGATACCTAACTGATTTCAGTAGTCCCTAGGAGGCCTCTTTGTTTTTCAAAGTACTCGGCGTTGTCCGGGAAAAAAGTGCTCAATGTCCTAGATAGAGCTATTGTAGTGATAGGTTTGGAAAATATTTAAACGCCATCTTCGTTCCCCTTTGGACTATTTCGCAGATCAGTAGGAGAGAGGATACCTAAGGGATTTCAGGAGTGCTCATAAAGCCTCCTCGATTTTCAAAGTACTCGGCGTTGTCCGGGAAAAAAGTGCTCAATGTCCTAGATAGAGCTACTGTAGTGATAGGTTTGGATAATATTTTAACAGTATCTACGCTGAAAAGGATTGGGTAATCGATAAGAGTTATTTCAGTAGTGCTCAGGAGGCCTCTTTGATTTTGAAATACTCGGCGTTGTCCGGGAGAAAAGTGCTCAATATCCTAGATAGAGCTACTGTAGTGATAGGTTTGGAAAATATTTTAACGCCATCTTCGTTCCCCTTTGGATTATTTCGCAGATCAGAAGGAGAGAGGATACCGAAGTGATTTCAGTCTTCCCCAGGAGGCCTCCTTGATAATCAAAGTACTCGGCGTTGTCCGGGAGAAAAGTGCTCAATGTCCTAGATAGAGCTACTGTAGTGATAAATTTGGAAAATATTTTAACGCCATCTTCGTTCCCCTTTGGACTATTTCGCAGATCAGAAGGAGAGAGGATACCTAAGGGATTTCATGAGTGCTCATGAAGCCTCCTCGATTTTCAAAGTACTCGGCGTTGTCCGGGAGAAAAGTGCTCAATATCCTAGATAGAGCTACTGTAGTGATACGTTTAGAAAATATTTTAACGCCATCTTCGTTCACCTTTGGACTATTTCGCAGATCAGAAGGAGAGAGGATACCGAAGTGATTTCAGTAGTCCCCATGAGGCCTCCTTGATTATCAAAGTACTCGGCGTTGTCCGGGAGAAAAGTGCTCAATGTCCTAGATAGAGCTAATGTAGTGATAGGTTTGGAAAATATTTTAACGCCATCTTCGTTCCCCTTTGGACTATTTCGCAGATCAGAAGGAGAGAGGATACCGAAGTGATTTCAGTAGTCCCCAGGAGGCCTCCTTGATAATCAAAGTACTCGGCGTTGTCCGGGAGAAAAGTGCTCAATGTCCTAGATAGAGCTACTGTAGTGATAGGTTTGGATAATATTTTAACAGTCTCTACGCTGAAAAGGATTGGGTAATCGATAAGAGTTATTTCAGTAGTACTCAGGAGGCCTCTTTGATTTTCAAAGTACTCGGCGTTGTCCGGGAGAAAAGTGCTCAATATCCTAGATAGAGCTACTGTAGTGATAGGTTTGGAAAATATTTTAACGCCATCTTCGTTCCCCTTTGGATTATTTCGCAGATAAGAAGGAGAGAGGATACCGAAGTGATTTCAGTAGTCCCCAGGAGGCCTCCTTGATAATCAAAGTACTCGGCGTTGTCCGGGAGAAAAGTGCTCAATGTCCTAGATAGAGCTACTGTAGTGATAAATTTGGAAAATATTTTAACGCCATCTTCGTTCCCCTTTGGACTATTTCGCAGATCAGAAGGAGAGAGGATACCTAAGGGATTTCAGGAGTGCTCATAAAGCTTCCTCGATTTTCAAAGTACTCGGCGTTGTCCGGGAGAAAAGTGCTCAATATCCTAGATAGAGCTACTGTAGTGATAGGTTTAGAAAAAAATTTTAACGCCATCTTCGTTCCCCTTTGGACAATTTTGCAGCTGAAAAGGAGGGAGGATACCTAACTGATTTCAGTAGTCCCCAGGAGGCCTCTTTGTTTTTCAAAGTACTCGGCGTTGTCCGGGAAAAAAGTGCTCAATGTCCTAGATAGAGCTATTGTAGTGATAGGTTTGGAAAATATTTTAACGCCATCTTCGTTCCCCTTTGGACTATTTCGCAGATCAGTAGGAGAGAGGATACCTAAGGGATTTCAGGAGTGCTCATAAAGCCTCCTCGATTTTCAAAGTACTCGGCGTTGTCCGGGAGAAAAGTGCTCAATGTCCTAGATAGAGCTACTGTAGTGATAGGTTTGGATAATATTTTAACAGCATCTACGCTGAAAAAAAATGGGGTAATCGATAAGAGTTATTTCAGTAGTGCTCAGGAGGCCTCTTTGATTTTGAAATACTCGGCGTTGTCCGGGAGAAAAGTGCTCAATATCCTAGATAGAGCTACTGTAGTGATAGGTTTGGAAAATATTTTAACGCCATCTTCGTTCCCCTTTGGACTATTTCGCAGATCACAAGGAGAGAGGATACCTAAGTGATTTCAGTAGTGCTCATGAGGCCTCCTTGATTTTCAAAGTACTCGGCGTTGTCCGGGAGAAAAGTGCTCAATATCCTAGATAGAGCTATGATAAAGACTATCATGAGAGGATTGAAAATGATGAAGACTATCATGAGGGTTATTGAAAATGATGAAGACTATCATGAGGGGATTGAAAATGATGAAGACTATCATGAGGGGATTGAAAATGATGAAGACTGTCATGAGGGGATTGAAAATGATGAAGACTGTCATGAGGGGATTGAAAATGATGAAGAATGTCATGAGAGGATTGAAAATGATGAAGAATGTCATGAGAGGATTGAAAATGATGAAGAATGTCATGAGAGGATTGAAAATGATGAAGAATGTCATGAGAGGATTGAAAATGATGAAGAATGTCATGAGAGGATTGAAAATGATGAAGAATGTCATGAGAGGATTGAAAATGATGAAGAATGTCAGAGGATTGAAAATGATGAAGAATGTCAGAGGATTGAAAATGATGAAGAATGTCATTAGAGGATTGAAAATGATGAAGAATGTCATGAGAGGATTGAAAATGATGAAGAATGTCATGAGAGGATTGAAAATGATGAAGAATAGACTGACAGGATTAGAAATGATGAAGAATACCATGAGGGGATTTAAAATGATGAATAATATCATGAGGGGATTGAAAATGATGAAGAATATCATGAGGGGTTAGAAAATGATGAAGAATATCATGAGGGGATTGAAAATGATGAAGAATATCTTGAGAGGATTGAAAATGATGAAGAATATCTTGAGAGGATTGAAAATGATGAAGAATATCTTGAGAGGATTGAAAATGATGAAGACTATCATGAGAGGATTAAAAATGATGAAGACTATCCTGAGAGGATTAAAAATGATGAAGACTATCATGAGAGGATTAAAAATGATGAAAACTATTATGAGAGGATTGAAAATGATGAAGACTGACATGAGAGGATTGAAAATGATGAAGACTATCATGAGGGAATTTAAAATGATGAAGACTATCATGAGGGAATTGAAAATGATGAAGACTATCATGAGGGGATTGAAAATGATGAAGACTATCATGAGGGGATTGAAAATGATGAAGAATGTCATGAGAGGATTGAAAATGATGAAGAATGTCATGAGAGCATTGAAAATTATGAAGAATAGACTGACAAGATTGGAAATGATGAAGAATACCATGAGAGGATTGAAAATGATGAATAATATCATGAGGGGATTGAAAATGAGAAGAATATCATGAGGGGATTGAAATGATGAAGAATATCATGAGGGGATTGAAAATAATGAAGAATATCATGAGAGGATTGAAAAAATGAAGAATATCATGAGAGGATTGAAAATTATTAAGAATATCATGAGCGGATTGAAAATGATGAGGAATATTACGAGAGGATTGAAAATGATGAAGAATATTATGAGGGGATTGAAAATGATTAATAGCATGAGGAGATTGAAAATGATGAAGAATATTATGAGGGGATTGAAAATGATTAATAGTATGAGGAGACTGAAAATGATGAATACAACGAGGGGAGTTAAAATGATGAAGGATATCATGAGGGGATTCAAAATATATAGTATGAACACCGGGGCGGTTATAAGTACCTATATAGAAGGCGCAGACAGTGGTGGTACTTTTTATAGAAATAAGTCATACTATTGCCCTGTGAAACGTAGGATGAAATGGTGGGGAAGAAACAGCTTTCGCAAAAGGCAAAATTTTAAAGTAGCGATCAGGGTAGATAAAAGTAGAAAGATAAAGAGACAGCTATAGAGAGAGAAGGAGAGAAATAGAAGTTTTAATATAAAGATGTTACACACGCAATTTTTCTTCAATTATGTTTTTATGACCCCGAGCAACGCCGGGTAGCCCCGCTAGTCTCTTATATAAAGGGCAGTTGTCTGTTTGTATGTTTGTTTGTATGTCCAGTATCTCCTCAAAAACTACCCGACGACATGTCAAAAAGTTGACACCTACAGGACCGCACAAATCCCGGATGTAAAATATCTAAAAATCGCGAAAATCGATTCACTCGCTGACAGTCAACCGGACCACTTTCCGACAAAAGGTAGCAGTTTTTTTCGTATTTTTCACGAAATTTCAACGTTAATATGTAGTAAATTCGAAATAATCTAATGTATTTATGTACTAATCCGATAAAAATGCCGAGTCACGGTAAACATCCCATAATCCCTTGCCGGATGTACCCGGTCTTGCCCTAAATTGTGTCCGGTTGTATCAGATCATCCAATAACTTCTGTCCGGTTGCATGAATAACAACATAGGAATCCTACGTTAAGAGTGTGTAG
Source organism: Sepiola atlantica (assembly GCA_963556195.1). Classification (NCBI taxonomy): domain Eukaryota; kingdom Metazoa; phylum Mollusca; class Cephalopoda; order Sepiida; family Sepiolidae; genus Sepiola; species Sepiola atlantica. The sequence goes on along the minus strand of OY744521.1, from coordinate 100,144,397 downwards.
TGAAACAAGGGTTGCTCAATCACATCCGCACCTGTCCCATAATCCCTTGCCGGATGTACCCGGTCTTGCTCTAAATTGTGTCCGGTTATATCAGGTCATCATGACGTCAGAGAGTGGCAGATAATTTGAAAAATAATGCAAAGTGGCGGGAATAAATTCACTCACACTACAACCTTTTAATAGACGCTAATATTCCTCCCACTCCCTTCCGTTATCATGATAGGCATTACCTCCTCCTTTCATGCCAAATTGGGGGGAGGGGGAGGGGGTGACGGCATTCGCCGGTGTGAGCGCCTCAGGCAAAATTTGGGGGAGGGGGTTTCGGTATTCGCCGGATGGGCGCCTCAGGCCAAATTTGGGGGAGGGGGAGTGTCGGCATTCTCCGACGTTCACACCTTTTTGAGAGGGTGGAGATAGTGTAGTATCTGTTGCGAGGAGAGAGTGTCAGCATTCGCCGGTGTGAGCGCCTCAGGCCAAATTTTTTCTAGGGGGGGGGGATATATAGCAAATCTATAATAAAAACCAATGTGCATTTATTTGTATCTATAATAAAGACCAATGTGCATTTATTTGTATCTATAATAAAGGCCAATGTGCATTTATTTGTATCTATAATAAAGACAAATGTGCATTTATTTGTATCTATAATAAAGACCAATGTGCAAAGTACTCGGCGTTGTCCGGGAAAAAAGTGCTCAATGTCCTAGATAGAGCTACTGTAGTGATAGGTTTGGATAATATTTTAACAGCATCTACGCTGAAAAGGATGGGGGAATGGATAAGAGTTATTTCAGTAGTCCCCAGGAGGCCTCTTTGATTTTGAAATACTCGGCGTTGTCCGGGAGAAAAGTGCTCAATATCCTAGATAGAGCTACTGTAGTGATAGGTTTAGAACATATTTTAACGCCATCTTCGTTCCCCTTTGGACAATTTTGCAGATGAAAAGGGGGGAGGATACCTAAGTGATTTCAGTAGTCCCCAGGAGGCCTCTTTGATTTTCAAAGTACTCGGCGTTGTCCGGGAAAAAAGTGCTCAACGTCCTAGATAGAGCTACTGTAGTGATAGGTTTGGATAATATTTTAACAGTATCTACGCTGAAAAGGATGGGGGAATCGATCAGTTATTTCAGTAGTCCCCAGGAGGCCTCTTTGATTTTGAAATACTCGGCGTTGTCCGGGAGAAAAGTGCTCAATATCCTAGATAGAGCTACTGTAGTGATAGGTTTGGAAAATATTTTAACGCCATCTTCGTTCCCCTTGGGACTATTTAGCAGATCAGAAGGAGAGACGATACCTAAGTGATTTTAGTAGTCCGCAGGAGGCCTCCTTTATTATCAAAGTACTCGGCGTTGTCCGGGAGAAAAGTGCTCAATGTCCTAGATAGAGCTACTGTAGTGATAGGTTTGGAAAATATTTTAACGCGATCTTCGTTCCCCTTTGGACTATATCGCAGATCAGAAGGAGAGAGGATACCTAAGGGATTTCAGGAGTGCTCATGAAGCCTCCTCGATTTTCAAAGTACTCGGCGTTGTCCGGGAGAAAAATGCTCAATATCCTAGATAGAACTACTGTAGTGATACGTTTAGAAAATATTTTAACGCCATCTTCGTTCCCCTTTGGACAATTTTGCAGATGAAAAGGAGGGAGGATACCAAACTGATATCAGTAGTCCCCAGGAGGCCTCTTTGATTTTCAAAGTACTCGGCGTTGTCCGGGAAAAAAGTGCTCAATGTCCTAGATAGAGCTACTGTAGTGATAAGTTTGGATAATATTTTAACAGCATCTACGCTGAAAAGGATGGGGGAATCGATAAGAGTTATTTGAGTAGTCCCCAAGAGGCCTCATTGATTTTGAAATATTCGGCGTTGTCCGGGAGAAAAGTGCTCAATATCCTAGATAGAGCTACTGTAGTGATAGGTTTGGAAAATATTTTAACGCCATCTTCGTTCCCCTTTGGACTATTTCGCAGATCAGAAGGAGAGACGATACCTAAGTGATTTCAGTAGTCCCCAGGAGGCCTCCTTTATTATCAAAGTACTCGGCGTTGTCCGGGAAAAAATGCTCAATGTCCTAGATAGATCAACTGTAGTGATAGGTTTGGATAATATTTTAACGCCATCTTCGTTCCCCGTTTGGACTATATCGCAGATCAGAAGGAAAGAGGATACCTAAGGGATTTCAGGAGTGCTCATGAAGCCTCCTCGATGTTCAAAGTACTCGGCGTTGTCCGGGAGAAAAGTGCTCAATATCCTAGATAGAGTTACTGTAGTGATACGTTTAGAAAATATTTTAACGCCATCTTCGTTCCCCTTTGGACAATTTTGCAGATGAAAAGGAGGGAGAATACCTAACTGATATCAGTAGTCCCCAGGAGGCCTCTTTGATTTTCAAAGTACTCGGCGTTGTCCGGGAAAAAAGTGCTCAATGTCCTAGATAGATCTACTGTAGTGATAGGTTTGGAAAATATTTTAACGCCATCTTCGTTCCCCGTTTGGACTATATCGCAGATCAGAAGGAAAGAGGATACCTAAGGGATTTCAGGAGTGCTCATGAAGCCTCCTCGATGTTCAAAGTACTCGGCGTTGTCCGGGAGAAAATTGCTCAATATCCTAGATAGAGCTACTGTAGTGATAGGTTTAGAACATATTTTAACGCCATCTTCGTTCCCCTTTGGACAATTTTGCAGATGAAAAGGAGGGAGGATACCTAAGTGATTTCAGTAGTCCCCAGGAGGCCTCTTTGATTTTCAAAGTACTCGGCGTTGTCCGGGAAAAAAGTGCTCAATGTCCTAGATAGATCTACTGTAGTGATAGGTTTGGATAATATTTTAACAGCATCTACGCTGAAAAGGATGGGGGAATGGATAAGAGTTATTTCAGTAGTCCCCAGGAGGGCTCTTTGATTTTGAAATACTCGGCGTTATCCGGGAGAAAATAGCTCAATAAACTAGATAGAGCAACTGTAGTGATAGGTTTGGAAAATATTTTAACGCCATCTTCGTTCCCCTTTGGACTTTTTCGCAGATCAGAAAGAGAGAGGATACCTAATGGATTTAAGGAGTTCTCATGAAGCCTCCTCGATTTTCAAAGTACTCGGCGTTGTCCGGGAGAAAAGTGCTCAATATCCTTGATAGAGCTACTGTAGTGATAGGTTTGGATAATATTTTAACAGCATCTACGCTGAAAAGGATGGAGGAATCGATAAGAGTTATTTCAGTAGTGCTCAGGAGGCCTCTTTGATTTTGAAATACTCGGCGTTGTCCTGGAGAAAAGTGCTCAATATCCTAGATAGAGCTACTGTAGTGATAGGTATGGAAAATATTTTAACGCCATCTTCGTTCCCCTTTTGACTATTTCGCAGATCAGAAGGAGAGAGGATACCTAAGTGATTTCAGTAGTCCCCAGGAGGCCTCCTTGATTATCAAAGTACTCGGCGTTGTCCGGGAGAAAAGTGCTCAATGCCTTAGATAGAGCTACTGTAGTGATAGGTTTGGAAAATATTTTAACGCCATCTTTGTTCCCCTTTGGACTATTTCGCAGATCAGAAAGAGAGAGGATACCTAAGGGATTTCAGGAGTGCTCATGAAGCGTCCTCGATTTTCAAAGTACTCGGCGTTGTCCGGGAGAAAATTGCTCAATATCCTAGATAGAGCTACTGTAGTGATAGGTTTAGAACATATTTTAACGCCATCTTCGTTCCCCTTTGGACAATTTTGCAGATGAAAAGGAGGGAGGATACCTAAGTGATTTCAGTAGTCCCCAGGAGGCCTCTTTGATTTTCAAAGTACTCGGCGTTGTCCGGGAAAAAAGTGCTCAATGTCCTAGATAGATCTACTGTAGTGATAGGTTTGGATAATATTTTAACAGCATCTACGCTGAAAAGGATGGGGGAATGGATAAGAGTTATTTCAGTAGTCCCCAGGAGGCCTCTTTGATTTTGAAATACTCGGCGTTATCCGGGAGAAAATAGCTCAATAACCTAGATAGAGCAACTGTAGTGATAGGTTTGGAAAATATTTTAACGCCATCTTCATTCCCCTTTGGACTTTTCCGCTGATCAGAAAGAGAGAGGATACCTAATGGATTTCAGGAGTTCTCATGAAGCCTCCTCGATTTTCAAAGTACTCGGCGTTGTCCGGGAGAAAAGTGCTCAATATCCTTGATAGAGCTACTGTAGTGATAGGTTTGGATAATATTTTAACAGCATCTACGCTGAAAAGGATGGGGGAATCGAAAAGAGTTATTTCAGTAGTGCTCAGGAGGCCTCTTTGATTTTGAAATACTCGGCTTTGTCCGGGAGAAAAGTGCTCAATATCCTAGATAGAGCTACTGTAGTGATAGGTATGGAAAATATTTTAACGCCATCTTCGTTCCCCTTTTGACTATTTCGCAGATCAGAAGGAGAGAGGATACCTAAGTGATTTCAGTAGTCCCCAGGAGGCCTCCTTGATTATCAAAGTACTCGGCGTTGTCCGGGAGAAAAGTGCTCAATGCCTTAGATAGAGCTACTGTAGTGATAGGTTTGGAAAATATTTTAACGCCATCTTTGTTCCCGTTTGGACTATTTGGCAGATTAGAAGGAGAGAGGATACCTAAGGAATTTTAGGAGTGCTCATAAAGCCTTCTCGATTTTTAAAGTACTCGGCGTTGTCCGGGAGAAAAGTGCTCAATATCCTAGATAGAGCTACTGTAGTGATAGGTTTAGAACATATTTTAACGCGATCTTCGTTCCCCTTTGCACTATTTCGCAGATCAGCAGGAGAGAGGATACGTAAGTGATTTCAGTAGTCCCCAGGAGGCCTCTTTGATTTTCAAAGTACTCGGCGTTGTCCGGGAAAAAAGTGCTCAATGTCCTAGATAGAGCTACTATAGTGATAGGTTTGAATAATATTTTAACAGCATCTACGCTGAAAAGGATGGGGAATCGATTAGATTTATTTCAGTAGTGCTCAGGAGGCCTCTTTGATTTTGAAATACTCGGCGTTGTCCGGGAGAAAAGTGCTCAATATCCTAGATAGAGCAACTGTAGTGATAGGTTTAGAAAATATTTTAACGCCATCTTCGTTCCTCTTTGGACTATTTCGCAGATCTGAAGGAGAGAAGATACCTAAGTGATTTCGAGTAGTCCCCAGGATGCCTCCTTGATCATCAAAGTACTCGGTGTTGTCCGGGAGAAAAGTGCTCAATGTCCTAGATAGAGCTACTGTAGTGATAGGTTTAAAAAAATATTTTAACGCCATCTTCGTTCCCCATTTGGACTATTTCGCAGATCAGAAGGAGAGAGGATACCTAAGGGATTTCAGGAGTGCTCCTGAAGCTTCCTCGATTTTCAAAGTACTCGGCGTCGTCCGGGAGAAAAGTGCTCAATATCCTAGATAGAGCTACTGTAGTGATAGGTTTGGAAAATATTTTAACGCGATCTTCGTTCCCCTTTGGACTATATCATAGATCAGAAGGAGAGAGGATACCTAAGTGATTTCAGTAGTCCCCAGGAGGCCTCCTTGATTATCAAAGTACTCGGCGTTGTCCGGGAGAAAAGCGCTCAATGTCCTAGATAGAGCTACTGTAGTGATAGGTTTGGATAATATTTTAACAGCATCTACGCTGAAAAGGATGGGGGAATCGATAAGAGTTGTTTCAGTAGTGCTCAGGAGGCCTCTTTGATTTTGAAATACTCGGCGTTGTCCGGGAGAAAAGTGCTCAATATCCTAGATATAGCTACTGTAGTGATAGGTTTGGAAAATATTTTTACGCCATCTTCGTTTCCCTTTGCACTATTTCGCAGATCAGAAGGATAGAGGATACCTAGGTGATTTCAGTAGTCCCCAGGAGGCCTCCTTGATTATCAAAGTACTCGGCGTTGTCCGGGAGAAAAGTGCTCAATGTCCTAGATAGAGCTACTGTAGTGATAGGTTTGGAAAATATTTTAACGCCATCTTCGTTCCCCTTTGGACTATTTCGCAGATCAGAAGGAGAGAGGATACCTAAGGGATTTCAGGAGTGCTCATGAAGCCTCCTCGATTTTCATAGTACTCGGCGTTGTCCGGGAGAAAAGTGCTCAATATCCTAGATAGAGCTACTGTAGTGATAGGTTTAGAACATATTTTAACGCCATCTTCGTTCCCCTTTGGACAATTTTGCAGATAAAAAAGTGGGAGGATACCTAAGTGATTTCAGTAGTCCCCAGGAGGCCTCTTTGATTTTCAAAGTACTCGGCGTTGTCCGGGAAAAACGTGCTCAATGTCCTAGATAGATCTACTGTAGTGATAGGTTTGGATAATATTTTAACAGCATCTACGCTGAAAAGGATGGGGGAATCGATAAGAGTTATTTCAGTAGTGCTCAGAAGGAGTCTTTGATGTTGAAATACTCGGCGTTGTCCGGGAGAAAAGTGCTCAATATCCTAGATAGAGCCACTGTAGTGATAGATTTGGAAAATATTTTAACGCCATCTTCGTTCCCCTTTGGACTATTTTGCAGATCAGAAGGAGAGAGGATACCTAAGGGATTTCAGGAGTGCTCATGAAGCCTCCTCGATTTTCAAAGTACTCGGCATTGTCCGGGAGAAAAGTGCTCAATATCCTAGATAGAGCTACTGTAGTAATAAGTTTAGAACATATTTTAACGCCATCTTCGTTCCCGTTTGGACAATTTTGCAGATGAAAAGGAGGGAGGATACCTAAGTGATTTCAGTAGTCCCCAGGAGGCCTCTTTGATTTTCAAAGTACTCGGCGTTGTCCGGGAAAAAAGTGCTCAACGTCCTAGATAGAGCTACTGTAGTGATAGGTTTGGATAATATTTTTACAATATCTACGCTGAAAAGGATGGGGAATCAATAAGAGTTATTTCAGTAGTGCTCAGGAGGCCATCCTTGATTATCAAAGTACTCGGCGTTGTCCGGGAGAAAAGTGCTCAATATCCTAGATAGAGCTACTGTAGTGATAGGTTTGGAAAATATTTTAACGCCATCTTCGTTCCCCTTTGGACTATTTCGCAGATCAGAAAGAGAGAGGATACCTAGGTGATTTCAGTAGTCCTCAGGAGGCCTCCTTGATTTTCAAAGTACTCGGCGTTGTCCGGGAAAAAAGTGCTCAATGTCCTAGATAGAGCTACTGTAGTGATAGGTTTGGATAATATTTTAACAGCATCTACGCTGAAAAAGATGGGGGAATCGATAAGAGTTATTTCAGTAGTGCTCAGGAGGCCTCTTTGATTTTCAAATACTCGGCGTTGTCCTGGAGAAAAGTGCTCAATATCCTAGATAGAGCTACTGTAGTGATAGGTTTGGAAAATATTTTAACGCCATCTTCGTTCCCCTTTGGACTATTTCGCAGATCAGAAGGAGAGAGGATACCTAAGTGATTTCAGTAGTCCTCAGGAGGCCTCCTTGATTTTCAAAGTACTCGGCGTTGTCCGGGAAAAAAGTGCTCAATGTCCTAGATAGAGCTACTGTAGTGATAGGTTTGGATAATATTTTAACAGCATCTACGCTAAAAAAGATGGGGGAATCGATAAGAGTTATTTCAGTAGTGCTCAGGAGGCCTCTTTGATTTTCAAATACTCGGCGTTGTCCGAGAGAAAAGTGCTCAATATCCTAGATAGAGCTACTGTAGTGATAGGTTTGTATAATATTTTAACAGCATCCACGATGAAAAGGATGGGGGAATCGATAAGAGTTATTTCAGTAGTCCTCAGGAGGCCATCCTTGATTATCAAAGTACTCGGCGTTGTCCGGGAGAAAAGTGCTCAATATCCTAGATAGAGCTACTGTAGTGATAGGTTTGGAAAATATTTTAACGCCATCTTCGTTCCCCTTTGGACTATTTCGCAGATCAGAAGGAGAGAGGATACCTAAGTGATTTCAGTAGTGCTCATGAGGCCTCTTTGATTTGCAAAGTACTTGGCGTTGTCGGGGAGAAAATTGCTCAATGTCCTAGATAGAGCTTCTGTATTGATAGGTTTAGTTAATATTTTAACAGCATCTACGCTGAAAACCTATTTAGCATTCGCACCGCGGCAGCAATAGATACGTATTTAGCATTCATCAGTGGTGATAGGAACGTATATAGCATGTGCACATGGGCGGCAATAAATACGTATATAGCATGCGCATCGGGTGTGCAAAATAAATTGGGGGAAGGCAAAATATTTTTAATTTCTTTTATCTTTTTCATTGAAAATATTTATATGTATGAGGGAGAATGAAAAAAAAAAATTTTCGGGGGGGGCTGAAAATTTTTTTTTTTTTTTTTTTAAATGAAAATATTTCTATGTATGGGGGGAACATAAAATTTTGGGGGGTAGGGGGGGTCAAAAATTTTTCTTTTTTTTTCCTTTAAATTAAAAATATTTCTAAGTATGTTGGAGGATAGAAAAAAAATTTTTCTTGTGGGGAGGCAAAAATATGTATTTTTTCTGTTTTTAACTTAAAATATTCCTATTTATGATAGTGACAATACATGAATGAACACAATTTTGTTTTTCTAACACGACAGGGGCGAATTAATATGAGTTCTTACGTATGCGAACTGGGCTGGAGATTGGTACATATATAGTATGTGTACCCTTTCAGAGATAGGTAAGTATGTAGTATGCGCACCAGAGCCGCGATAGGTACGAATATAGTATGCACACCAGGCCAGCGATAGGTTTATATATAGTATGTGCACCGGGGTGGAAATAGGTACTTATATAGTAGTGCATAGGGGTGGCGATAGCTATGTATTTAGCATTCGCACCGGGGTTGCGATAGGTACGTATTCAGCAATCACACCGGGGCGGCGATATGTACATATTTAGTATATGCACTGAGGCAGTGATAGGTACATATGGTGTATGCACACCGGGGCGGCAATATGTACGTATTTAGCATTCATCCCTGGGCGGAGATAGGCACTTATTTAGCATTCAGCGGTGGCGATAGGTACGTATATAGCACGTTCACCGGAACGGCAAAAGGTATGTATTTCGCATTCGCACGGGGCGGCTATAGGTACGTATTTAGCATTCGCACCAGGGCAGCTATAGATACGTATTTAGCATTCGCACCAAAGCGGCGATAGGTACGTATTTTGCATTCGCACCAAAGTGGCAATGTGTACATATCAATTATTCGCACTAGGGCAGCGATAGATACTTATGTAGCATGTACACTGGGGCAGCGATAGGTACCATTTAGCATTCGCACCGGGGCGGCGATAGGTACTTAAATAGTATCTGCACTGGGGCGGCGATAGGTGCGTATATAGTATGTGCACTGGGGCGGCGATAGGTACGTATATAGTATGCGCACCGGGGCGATGATATATACGTATATAGTATGAACATCGGGACGGAGATAAGTACCTATATAGAAGGCGCAGATAGGGGTGTTACTTTTTATAGAAATGTCATACTATTGCCCTGGGCAACGTAGGAGATATGGTGGGGAAGAAACAGCTTTCGCAAAAGGCAAAATTAGAAAGTAGCGCTGAAATGGGGCGACCAGGGAAGAGAAAGGTAGAAAGATAAAGAGACGGCTATAGAGAAAGGGGTGGAGAAATAGAAGTTTGTATATAAAGATGTTACACACACGATTTTTCTTCAATTATATGTTTTTATGACCCCGAGCAACGCCGGGTAGCCCCGCTAGTTATATATAAAATACACCTAAATCAATTAATATAGCTCTCTTATATACTGCTCTATATCATTATAAAGTAATGTTTAACGAAATAACATTTGATTGTTTTCAACATAATTCTAATATTCTTATTGTAAACATTTAAAAAGTGTAGGAAATATATATATGTATATATATATATATAATTAATTAAACAAAATCACATATACTGTTAAATTGAATTAAACACCAATCTTTTTCCGAAAGTACCTAATACTAGATAGAGCTTTATAAATAGTTATTATATAAGCATTTAGAGCGGCCTACACAAAATAAATTACGTTTCTTTTGTACTCATTGTAATATTTTTTATTTTATTTTTATTAGTACCTTTCTATTTGTATAAGGCGCTCTAAATCTTTATATGATAAATATTTATATATATATATATATATATATATATATATATATATATATATATATATATATATATATGTATATATATATATATATATATATATATATATATATATATATGAGAAACAAAAACATAGTATTATATACACGTATGAGCATATAGGGTCACTGTAATATTAAAATAGACATATTTATGAACCTAGAAAAATACATACATCGTAATAGCTTTTTAAACACATATTTGTGAGATGAAATGCCTTGTGATGAACTGGGAAATTATAAAAATAACTCTCTAATATAAACATGCTCTAAAAAATGTTGATTATATTTGGAGATAAAGCTGGCTAAAGATACACACATTTCAGTCAATAAATTATTCAATTGCCACTCTGAAATCTCGAATAGATGCTGGCCCGCTAAAAAAAACTTCTTTTACCACCCGTACAAATCAATAGCCATGGATTTGTTACAACTGTCTGTACACGACCAAAACCTTCGAACTGTCTACAAATACTTGCACAGTATTCGCGGACGCGTTTACTACTAACACATTCGGACTATTTGAAACACACGCGAATTATACGCACATGCTCCCTGCATACACGTAGCTAAGTTGTTGATTCTGCTTGTGTTACCGGGGTCATTTTAGCTTGTGTTTTCTTAGTTTTAATTTATATAACAATTTATATAGATTTATTTTAGTTTAAATTATATAGAACTAAGGTTGTGGGTACATAGTGAACGTATATATGAAGAGTTCGGAAGAAACACACGATAAACCAATTTGTTAAAATTGAGAAATCAAACAATAACACGACGAATATATGAACTCTAGACTTCGATTGAAACTTTATTTTAAATGTAAACCATGATTTGGGGTGTTGCAGCGAGTCAAAATGCGACGTATTCTGTAGTACTAACTTCATAATTTTGAAAATGGCGTTTATCGCGTTATGCATTTGCTTTCTTTATATTTACTGGCAAGAAACAAGGCGGTAACCGGGATTTAATAAAGATCTCAATATCCTTTTGCTACCAGGTTATAACACCATATTACCGGCTTTATTTTTATTTTTTTACATTTTATGAAATTTATTTTAGTGGTCGAAGTATGTACTCAACACAATTGGATGTGAGAGGTGTAAGAAATATCATAAGTATATAAATAAATTTCAGTAAATCTTTAATCGGCTTAAGTCAAACGGAGTTTACCGGAAATCAATGAGTATCCCCGTATATGCCTACTCCAATCTTGGAACACTTATTAACATTTCTCTTCTGATTTTTTTCATAAAAAAATGAAATCAAGTAAAACTTTCTATTTTGATGTAGGTAATGTTATACCCCTTTAATCAAAATTAAATATACTTATCCACGTAATATGCGTAATGTCATTTCAGAAAATATATGGTTATACTGTAGGAATTGTTTGTAATACCACAACGGGATTGTGGACCTTTACGTAGAAGTAATAGAGGATTATATCGAACGCATGATTATTACTGGGGCTAAAAATGTAATTCATTTTAAAGAGCTACTTTTTTCGGATGAGGAAACCCCGGCGTAGCCCGAGAATGGATGATTAATCTTGTGTCCTTCTGCCCCTAGCACTGAACCGTATATATTCGTTAACATTTTTATAATTTTTAATTTTCAAATTATAAATAAAATATAATCATATAAGATTAATTAACTTCTATCTCTTCGTACCAGTACAGCATTCGACCTCGACAATCAGTTCGATAGTGGCTGTTGTTGTTAAGCTGAGGTATGGTCTGGTTTAGTCTCAGTAGATCTACACTCATAGGATTTACCTTCTCTTTGAGAAGTGGTTAGTTTTTCGCCAATCGCCTGAGACGCCCTTAGAAGGGAATGCTGACGGGGCTGCTCAGGAATTGTTATATGCTAGAGTGCGCTAATACTGATGCACTGGATTTTAACTTAACACCTGACCTTCTGTCTTAGCATCTTGAGAGGTAAATAAAACAAGATTAAGTAAAACACTTTATATGCTGTTTATGGGTGTATGGCTGAAACACAGACCCCGCGCTATTATGATAGAAAAGTCTAATAAAAGATGTATACCACCATTTAATTATGCGTGAAATATTCCTGGAGCTAAGTTGTGATTGATCATGATATAGGTATTTTTAGAGAGAGACAGGTGTATATAGAAAAAGAAATCAGCGGGCATTCATTTATCTTGTGTATTTATTTGCTTATTTTTTCTCAAATTACTTTATAATGTATTTGTTAGATATTGTACGATTAAACGGACTATAAAATGGTTGGTTGAGAATAACAAAATGTAAGTTCGATCGGGGTCAACTTTCTGAACTAGAGGTGATGATTATTAGTTTCGTAGAATTAGTAGAAATTGATATAACGTCACAGGGCTCAAAAGAGAGAGGGAGACAATGTTAGATAGTACAGTTTGCTCATCGGAAGCACGCAACGTGTGGAACTCAAAAATTGAGACAGGCTGAAAAAATATGATTTAGCAATAATTATCGTTCTCTCTGTTACACTCGCTCTACTGATCAGATTAAAGATCAAGTTGAATAAACCTTTCTATCTTTCATCAGTCTTAATACTTTTTGAAAGTGTAAACAAAATTCTTTGATTTCAGTATAAGAGGAGCGCGTACAAGAACAAGTAAAGTATGGAGAATAATTCTGAACTTTTATCCGTTTTTTAAAGCAACACAGTTTTCTGCATATATGACAAAAGGTTGACATGCAACATTTTTTGTGTAATATTTTATGATTGCTAACAGTTCTGTAGTTATTTTATATGTATTTTTTATTTCTATGTGCATGACCTTAACTTTGTAACTGGTATGTACGAGATTTTAATTCAAGTTTGAAATTTGATCAACGTTTATATATTTCTTTAACAGTGAGTTTTATTTTAAAACAACTCTAGAAGACGATTTTGCTTTGCTTAGCAATAAATATAGATTGCCTTGTACTTCCTCTCCTATGTCCTGAATGCTATATTACAATTCTTATAATTTTATGTAATTTACATTTGTTTTCCTTTTAATTTAGGTCGTTTATTTATTTACATCATCCTCTTATTTCTCTTTATACTGACGCTGATTGTATACTACGTCTCATTCACCCTTACTTTTTCTAAAATACTGAATGTGTAAATAGAAACCAAGTAAATAAGCACGATTAAAAGAGTTTTAGCATTATATCAATCTTTGAAAAAATATCTAAATGAGCTATTTTCGACACAAAAAATGTTTATTTTGTTCAAAGATTCACGGAATTTAGAAATACACCATTATTATTGACGGTAAATAAATGCTACAATGTTTTACTATCACATACAAAATAGCTGAAGATCTAATTTTAAAAAAATAATCTCAAATTAAGAAAGATCAACTTCAATTTAACAAAGACTAACTTAAACAACCAACCATAGATCAATGATCTAGGCATGCAGTAAAATCGAACGTTTATTTTGCAATAGACTTTTGATTAATATCGTTCCCGCCAAGGAAACGTCCTTCTCCTTATATTCCCTAAACGATGAATTATCGATTTGCTTGTGTTGCTTAGCAACCGTGGACCACACGCGACGTCGATTGGCCGCGCGTGTTTCAAAGCGTATCGTTGATTATGGGGCGTCGTTAACTGGTTACACAAGGTTTTCTTTGTTAATTATGTAAGGTGTATTCGTTTCGAAACGGCGGCGTCCGTTATTTATGGCGAGGATCCGTTAATTGCTATCGCCATCATTAATTGATCCCCTAGATATTTTAGGGGTAACCGCTTCACTGGTTAAATGGCATGATCGATGCTTTGCACTGTCACGGCTACCTAAGCTAAACTAAAACCATCCACGTGAATATAGAACATACATGAACATAAAAAGACAAACACAACGTATGCACACATGCAAACACACAGAGACACACCCACCCATACATATATATATATATATACATATATATATAACATGTAAATAAAATGTTGTAAATCTGAACAGAGCCGTATAAAAACAGCAGACATTTCATGCACAAAAGGTTCGACACATTGTAAGATATAGCTGTATAACAGCAATAAGTTATCAAAACAACTTGTCCTAATATGTCCATTGAGATAGGTATTTTAATTGTCTAATTTTATTATATATATTGTTATATTCTGATATATTCTAGTCTCCTGTAGTGTGGCTCATCTGTTGAATATGACACCGTGTATTTACACGATTCACAAAATTCAAAGTTATGCTATTTACACTCAGGTATCCGCTGGTATTTTAAAGACAACCGATAAGGTCGCAGTAATGAAGCACACGTCGATACAATAGATAGTATAAACATATGTCATTAATAGAATGTGTATATATATATATATATATATATATATATATATATATATATACATATATATATGTATGTATGTATATATATACATATATATATATATATATGTATGTATATATATACATATATATATATACATATATATGTATGTATATATATACATATATATATATACATATATATGTATGTATATATATACATATATATATATACATATATATGTATGTATATATATACATATATATATATATACATATATATGTATGTATATATATACATATATATATATACATATATATGTATGTATATATATACATATATATATATATACATATATATGTATGTATATATATACATATATATATATATACATATATATGTATGTATATATATACATATATATATATATATACATATATATGTATGTATATATATACATATATATATATATACATATATATATATATATATATATATACATATATATATATACATATATATATATATATATATATATATATATATATATATATATAGAGAGAGAGAGAGAGAGAGAGAGAGAGAGAAAGAGCGGGAAAGAGAGATAATTATTAAATGGAAAATAACTATACACACATTAAGGTTGTATACATTATAAATTATTTCGACCCGTTAATTAGGTCTACTCAGACGTATAAACAACCACGTCAACCACCGTTTTTGACGTGGTTGTTTATTCGTCTGAGGAGACCTAATTAAAGGGTCAAAATAATTTATGATGTATACAACCTTAATGTGTGTATATGTTTTTCTTTTTAATAATTCTGTTTTGCTCTATTTACATTGAGCTCTTTTATTCATATTCTCAACGCAATATTGAAATCTACACAGACGAACTATATATATATATATATATATATATATATATATATATATATATATATATATATATATATATACAAAGATAAATGAAAGATGAGATATATAGTTGCACGAATGACCAAACTATTTCAACTTTGGTTGTTCAATGCAAAGTGTACTCGACAAAATAACATGTGCATTGTTCTTTCCTTAAGCCAAAGATTAAAATCTTATCATAAGACGAATTACATAGATTGATAAGTTGGCAGTGGTGAAGCCAACATCCAAAATTTTAAAAAATATATAAAGTAATGGAGAGTAAGAGTATGGGTGTAAAAAATATATAGAGTCTATCCAGTTGGTGAGTGTCCGTTGATAAGGTGTCCGGTGTATAGAGATTTAAAGATAGAAAAATTCGTTTTGTGAAGGCAGCGTCGAAAATGTTCAAAATGAAGTAAATCCAATGGAAAAATGTTTAGTTTAATCGTAGATGGAACGCACGTATTCAGGTTTAATTTTGAGAATTCGGCCATTTTAAAATACTTCCGTGGACAGAGAATGAAAGTAGTTTTTAAAGAGTTGAGTTTGAAATGTGTATATTAAACGCAGGCAGTCGGGAATTTAAGTAACGGACACTCACAAACTGGACATAATATATATATATATATATATATATATATATATATATATATATATATGTATATATATATATATATAAATATATGTGTATATATATAAATATATATGTATATATATATGTGTGTGTGTGTGTGTGTGTGTGTGTGTGTCTGTGTCTCTGTGTGTGTGTATACTCCAATTCCGACACGCAAAAGTTAGAACAAAGACACGTTCATTTTGACAATCCCACAGTCGAAATATTTCCAAGTCCTGATGGGAAGCGAAAAAAGTGAAAAAGCCAAAAACCATTCCACATAAACAGCTGATACGTTCTGTGACGTCTGAAATAGATTTGAAAAAAATTCCCAAATTACATCAGAAAAATTCAACGGCCTTGTTTTCAGTTAGGTCATCAAAAATAATAACAATAACAATAATAATAATTCATATATTAAACATTAAATTAATAATGTAATTCTACGAATTCATATGAATATTTTATGAATAGCGAGTGCTAACACTGGTTTACATAATTTGTTCCCCTCATGTTTTAAATTTTTGACAGAGTATACACTAGTAAATATATATATATATATATATATATATATATATATATATATATATAGTTAGCAATGAAAATATATATGGCAATCAAGCTTAATTGCCATATATATTTTCATTGCTTACTACCTAGCTCTACTTACGTATCGAGCACTGTTGAAGTAAATACTGAAAACTGATACATAAAGAATTATATCTCCTTATAATATTTTATGTGGATACATGAAGTACTAATATATATATATATATATATATATATATATATATGTATATATATATATATGGCAATTAAGCTACACAGAGGCTCTCGCGTTTCATTCCCGGGGAAATCCCCAAGCTAATATTAGCCTGAAGATTCCCCCGGGGATTAAACGCGGAAGCCTCTGTGTAGCTTAATTGTCATAAATATATTTTCATTGCTTACTACTTAGCTCACTCATGTATCAAACACTGTTGTAGTAAATACTGAAAATATATACATAAAAAAATCATCTCCTTATAAATGTTATGTGGATACATAAATTAGTTATATATATATATAAATATATATATATATATATATATATATATTGCTTTAATATTGAATGCATAGTACATTTGAGAATGTATCCATTCTATAGATTTTAATTAAATCCTCAGATCTTCCTTTCAATTGAACAAGTCCAATTCCCGAATAATCAAGGTGTCCTCTGAAATTATATTAAATAAAAGTCCATTTTCAAATACGAATTCGTTTTATTTGATATTCATTACTAACAAGCAGACCGCTGTTGCCCGGATATGAATGAGGTATCTTATGTACTGCGATTTCAAGCTCCGGATCCTATTATGACCATTTTATTTTCTTTGGTTTTTATTAAATACTCTCTTAGTATATATCAAATAAAATACAATAACACGTTGAATTAGCCCTATTTATATAGAAAGTATATACTGTAAGAATGTAGTTTCACACACACACACACAGACACACACACACACACACACACACATATATATATATATTTAGACAGATTGACTATTTTCGGTGTATCTTCTATATCTATCAGCTAAGAGTGAAATAAAATTAGTGTCGTAATTGCCTTTTATCTATTTTGACTATTTTCCGTTTTGTAATTTTTGCAAAAACTCATCTGTTTACACAAAGCATTTATTTTTCTTTTAAACACATGTATTTTTTTCAAAATAGAAACCATTTTAAACGACCAACACATTTTGATTTGTACGTTAATTTCGATTTGTACGTTAATTTTGATTTGTACGTTAATTTTGATTTTTATATTTGTTAAGTGTATTGCAAAGTTTCCAAGTTTATTTTGTCATGGAAAAAGTTTGAATATAAAAACGCTTTTTACACCAGCCGAAGTGTGATATATATATATATATATATATATATATATATATATATATATATATATATATATATATATATATATTAATCATCATACTCGTGTCAGGGGATCAATGATTCTCCTAAATCTCTCACGCCAACTTGCTCTATAATCCATAACACCTGGTAGGTCTTCATAGGTGCATTCAGAGTTACATAAGTTCTGTTCAGTCCACCCACTTAGCTGCATCCCTGTTTTGGCATCCACAGAAGAACATATCTGATGATTTCATTCTTAGCCTTCTAGCAATGTCCAGTAAATATGTTTTTTCTCTCTCCGATCAGGGCTGAAATCTTAGGGAGGTGTTCATAAAGTTGCTTTTTCGTGAAGTGCTGTCTCCAAGAGATGTTAAGATCATCTCTTAGCATTCTGGCGTATACCCTATCACTTTTCTTCTCCAATCTTTTGGTGAAAGTCCAAGTGTTACTGCCATATAAGAGTACCGATGGAATAATGGCATCAAATTCATGTTTCATCTTGGCAGGAAGACTTGACTTCCAGATCGCTTTCATCTTGCCCACTCCTGTCCAGGCCTTTCAGTTCACACCCTGTTGAATTGTTCTTGCGAACAGTTTATATTTACGCAGATGGTGATCAGTCTTTTCTAAAGCCATTTTGATTTCGTCTAAGAAATTTGTTAATCTCAGGTCGGATTTGTTTCAACAAAATGGCATTGTTTATTTTGGCAGAAATGGCTGTAAGAATTATTTCTTTGTAGTTTGGGTCAATATCAAGGTATCTTATTATGAGGAATGGGAGCAAGCACATTGTTGTCTATTTCTCAATACACTGTTGGTGATATACAGCGTTACAGAATTCAAGCAGGATGTCATTGACATTTCTCTGTTTTCCAGACTTCGAGAGGAATTTCGTTATAAATGTTCGTAGAACTGCTTCGAGCTTATATATAATAATGTTCCCAGTTTTAATATTGAATTGCCCATCGATTACCTTTTCCATCGGCAGGACAATGTACGTTTTTCCAGAAGATTGCTGAAGTGATTATTTCCTAGTGTAGGCCTTTCTTTGTTTACTTGAGGCATTAAGTTTCGATTTTCGAGAGCTTTTTCTTTCGCTCACTTCATTTACCATTTTCCAGGTCAATGCTGATTGTCTATTTTCCAGTGTAAGCCGGATCAGATAAATATTCCTTTTAAACATATGCTACTTGCTCCTTTTGATAGGTTTTTATAACATCTTTTTGGGCGTTTGACAATGTAAATTAATAAACTTCAGTCGGATTGCCCATCTTCAGATTAGAAGTCTGTTTCGGGACTTCGCTCTTTTATGAAACTGCAGCTGTTTCTCAGGGAACTGCCCATTTTCGTTTTCAACGCCAATGTGATGTGTACCTCTTCGGCTTCTTTGTGAGCGATGACAAGTTGCTCAAGTTTGTTGTTTCACTGTGATCTGATATAGGGAACATATATTTTAGTCTGACAATCTTGACCATACGTATCTTTAAAGAGTATTTTTGTCTTTTTTAGACTAAGGCGGATCTTAACAGATTATGTTCTCTGGTCTGAAGAGACAGCATCAAATGTGTCACATGTTGCACAGCCGATGGCACTGTTCGCCTATTTAATATATAATCTAATTGAGCCTTTGCACGGTTTGGATATGTGAATTTCCAAACTTTACAATATCGTTTTTGATATATAGTGTTCAGACACAGGGAACTACTTTCAGTGATGAAGTTGTGAAAGAGCTCATCATTTCTGTTTAGAACATTATGATAGCTATGCCTCCGAAAACCGCATTTAGGTATATGTTCAGTCATGTAATATCCTATAATCAAGTTCTTGTGTTTTGATACCTGTTTTATCATTAAAGATAGTGATAGATCATGATGACATTATCATCATTGGCTATATTTGTTTGACCGTAGCAAGAAGTTGCTGTTACTTCGGAGTTTCTAGTGAATGTAGCTACTCTCATTCTGGACTGGATTTTTACGATTTTTTCGTAAGGTGTTTCAGGCAGAGGCAGATATTTAAACCCACTTTTTTCCTGTGTCGATATGCTTTAGGTCGACATCAAGTCAATGTAGTGCTCTGCCAAAAAGGTAGTCAACTCTGGAAGTTGGTTGATTGAGCTAAGTGTGTATACATTAAAAGATGACACTTTATTATACATTTTACACTCTAGAAAACGTGCTGGTTTATGTTACGCTGTTTCTAGCTGTGATTGGAGTAAGAACCTTAGCAGATAGTGCCTCTTATCAACTCACGCGACGGGCGATGCGGTTTGAGCGTTTAAGTTATGAATAAGTCATAATATATGTTTCGATAGCTGTATTAAGTCTAAAGACATAGACAACGCAGTAGTTCTTTGTTGATCTGACGTGTTCCACCATTGACTTACACTTGCGAGTTCATCTGCTTGGAGCACACATCCACCGAGTTGTTCCTCTTGGCTTCACCGTAATCCTGGTAGGGGGCTTGTAGGTGTTATGCCTTGCCAGAGGGCAACCCGTGATTTTGTCCGACACTGTTTATTTTCTCTATTTGCAGCTTTCGTCTATATATAAAGGCAGTTCCCCTATCCGCAATCTGTGGATCCGGTGGATAGGAGTTCTCATCTCCACACCACAACATTATACTGTTGATTTCAAGTCAGCCTTGCTGATATGAAACCGATGGTATTATGTTGTTTTGACTTTACCTTCTGTAACACGATATATAAGTAAATAATACGCTTTTATTTTAAATTACAATATTTTGGAACATTGTATAATAATAATTGAGCCATTTGCTGGGTTTCTTTCTCTCAACTTTACACAAGCTATCTATCTATCTATCTATCTATCTATCTATCTACGTATCTATTTATCTTCGTATTCTACACAGGTTACTGATTTAATAAGGCTTTATTTACTCCAATAAATTTTCCAAAGATATACCTGGGATGCTAGTCTATTTTTCGTCAATTGTAATAAGAAACAAATAGTAAAAAGAGATACCGGCTTTGCACGTTTCCTTTAAAAAAATAGTATTCAAAATGTTTATAGACATAAAATATTAAACTTCTTGGATAAACATTGAATTTAAATGAAAACCATTAACCCCTACAATAAACATCAGTATACTTTATACTATATAGATAGTTACTCTAAAAAGTCAAAGCCAGTAGAAAATGCACTAATTCCAAACGTTTAAAAATATATATCAAATTATTTTCTAATTGACAAATATACAATAATAAAAAAGAAAACATTACAACAAAGCATTAATAAAATCTGAATGAAATAAAGAAAGACAATTCATTAAATATGCTTCGAATAGTACTATAGATGTTAAACCTGTACATAAGCTTACGTAGCATGTTATATTATATAATATGGTCATTGGAAACACATACATCAAGAAATATACGTATAATAATATTGAGTGAAGGTGTTAGAAATAAACAAGAATCACACAAAACGATTTGCATACACATAACCTAGAATCTAAACGGGTAGAAACTTTAACAGGAAGAATTAAAAAGAATAACTATTACACAAATGATGGTAAGAATAATAAGAAATATTTACAGCAAAATTCGATATATTTGAATCCGACATGCACTAAGCACACTCTACATAATATTCCCAAAATAGTTCTATGTGATTATTGAAAATAATTTCGCGTGAGAATAGTCGATAAAGAAAAAATATTAATAAGAACAATGTAAAACTAATATACTACTAAATCGCGATACACACTATAATAGCATCCAATAATACTAAAATAAAAAGTAACATTAAAGTTTTAGTATAAAATCATTATTTTAAGCCTCACTTAGCACTTCACTGCAATTAAAGTCATGAACATAATAATCACAAGCAAATGCCTTACCTATGAAATAGTGTAAAGTCATAAAAGGCGAAAGAACTAGGACATACATAGGCGCAACAGTTGCTATTTAAAAATTATATATAGAAAGTGGGTATATTAATTTGAAAAGATCGAAGGAAAGAAACAAACAAGAACCGAACATCATTAGCTAAATATATTAGAGTACTAGAAGATAATAAAAAACGATACGAATTTAAATTGTCAGTTTTAGTAGAGCGAATAAATTTATCCCAGGTAAATGTAACAAATGTTATCTATGTATCTTAGAATCTTATCTCATCATAACATACACAGAATAAGATAATTATAAAAAACAAATATGAAGTTTTTCAAAACTGTATGCTTCGTCCTAGAAAAATCTACACTAATAACTTATAGGTATGCTTAGTACATTTGAATTACAATTAATTATTATCTGGGAGGAATAGAAAATATATTCAAGAATATAAATAGTTCATGACAAAATTATAAAACACATTAGTGTCGTTGTAAAACTAAATCAAAAATAAGATATATCCCTAACTTTAATCTATAATAAATATAACCAATTAATTATTATTATAATTTGCAATGCCTTAATTAACTAATTATTGCTTTAATAAGAAATTACAATATAGATAATGTTTAATCAGATGATAAAATAAATGACTTATGTTTTTTTTAACATAGTTTACTCCAAACAAAGAAGGCCGCCACTGTAGACGCAATAGGCTACTAAGAGATAAGGTGTAAATTATGGGTGTTATCCAGAACAGTCGGGGAAACAGGGAGCATTGAGGGCGTTCCAGGAGCCGGTAGCACGAGGAAGAATCTAGAAGAGTAGAAGGCTATTAGGTATTTGGGGACCTCTACAGTTAATGGGTGGGATTTGGACGATATTTGGGTATGTCTAGTGAATTTAAGTCGACGGGGGCACCAGAGCAGCAAGTTTATCAGAGCACACTCTATTGAAGTACTTGTAAAACAGGCACAAGGATGCAATATTGTGGCGTTGAGGTCGGCGCTGGATTATGGTGGATAGTGAAGGACCTATTAAGTTGACGACTCTTTTTTGGGACTTTGTCTAAGAGGGAGAAACTAGCGGATGATGCCCCCGCCCAGATGTGGCAATCGAACCTAATGCCTGGGCTAATGGTGGCTTTGTATAGATATAGAATGATTTTAGGTGTGAGAGATTTACTAGCATAGTAGAAGATGCTCACTTTCTTTGCCGAAGCATTGGCAATGTCTTAAATGTATTTATTCCAATTCATGTTATCTGCGAAAGTTAGGCCGAGGAGTTTGAATGATGAACTCTCAGGTAGAGTGTTATTTGCCATGACAATATGTGGTTGAAGGATGTTCTTGTAGTAATTGAAAGAAATTAGCTTTTTCTTTGCGGCATTAAAAGTTATTATCTATTTATCATCCCAATTCACTACAGCCTGGAGGTCAACTTCTAAGGATTGAGCCATTGCCTCGGATATGTTCGCGTCCGTTTTGCCTACATGACGAGAGTAGACCGTTGTGACATTAGGGAGGTAGTTTATGAAAATCAGGAAAAGTAGAGGCCCTAGAATGGATCTCTGGGGTACACCGGCATTAATGTCACGTTGCTTAAATGAATGGCCATCGCGGACAACCCATATCTTTGTTTTTGGTTGGGAAGGATCTAATTATATTATATATTTGTCCAGTAATACACTATGAGTGAATTTTTAGGAAAAGCTTTTATGCCATGCTTTGTCAAATGTTTTGCATATATCAAGCGCTACCGCGCTAGCTTCCCCTGCCTTGTCCAGTGTATGATATATGCATTCAAAGATGACCGTAAGGATATCCACAGTAGATGGTGCTTGTATAAATCCGTACTGGTGTTCAGAAAGAAAGTTTCGTATTTACTAGGTGCTGGGCTATCGCAAGATTGATTAAGGATTCATAGACTTTAGAAAAGACAGGGAGTAGACTGATTGGGCAGTAGATTTGAGGATCAGTTCTATATCCAGAATTTAAATATCATTTAGAAACCATAATGTGTGTTGCGTCCATTTTGAGGTTCAATTGCTTATTTTCATAACTCCGAAAATATGGAAATTTATTTTCGTATTCTGTGATTTTTGTACTTTCTTTTTCTTTTCTTTTTGTTACTTTGTTCCTTTTATTTTTATATTTTTTATATTGTGGATAGAAATATATTTTTCGGTTTTTGTAACAGTACATAGAGGAAGATAAATAATTTTATCAGCGCTGATTTAGTTAAAGATAACGTCCGTTTTCGCTATAAATATTCAATTCGTTTCGAAAAAAACAATATACCAATAGAAACGTTTACAAGTGTCATTATTTTCGTCCATTTATTTTTCTTAGGGAATGTTTTTTGGTCGTTTTTTTTTCTGATGAATAATTATTCTGGAAATTCATAGTATTATTTTGATACCTCCCTTGTTAACATAGATGTTGAAACGACTATAAAGAATTCATCTATTAAGTGAGGAATAAAGATATGGTCGATGGATCACATATATATATATATATATATATATATATATATATATATATATATATATATATATATATATATATATACAGTGCTTAACATATATATTGGAACGCCACCCAATATAAGATGCTGTGAATTGACAGCATGGATAATTGCAAAAATCATTTAATATGATTCTATAATACTGAAAACATTAATATTTACAATCTTTTATACATAAATTATACTTTCATGCAAACCTATAATTATCATTGTAATCTATGAATATTTCGTTTTTCTAAAAAGATTTAAAATAATAATTCGCTTTATTTCGTGTTAAATTATAGTTTTTTTAAAAATACTTTCTACTCCTGAACAAGAAAACACAATTGAATTAGTTAATGTTGTGCTCGATTCATTTCAGATTTACGAAAATAATAAATACATCTAATAAACTTTATAACTCCCTATCTCTGTTCAAAGTGGTGAAATGTCAAGAAGTTCGCATTAAAGCCCTTCGTGATGATAGATATTTCAAGACGAATAGGAAAACACATAAAGTGCCGTCACATTGTAGTTTTGGAGTCAATAGCCAAGACTTCTATTTAAAAATGCTGGCATGGAAAAGGCAGGAAACAAAAGTCAACTAAAACAGAAGTTGAACATCTCATTGTTTTCAAGGTACAAGGGGACAACATGTTGCTGATTGTCAGCGAAAAATGCAAAATACCCATTATTGGGGTTTGAAAACGTTCTGAATCATTTGTAATATATCAGGGAGCACTATCATTTATCAGTTAATAACTGCGTCGGCGGACGTTCAAGTTTGAACATTTCGGTCAACATTGTCGTGTTTCTGTCTACGGATAGGATAGATACTTTTTGTATGCCACATGATATGAGGTTGCGTTAGTGAATCAGTGAAAATCAACAGTATTAATTGTAAACATCTACGATAACATCATGAAATATAGTCCGAACTGAATCTGCTTTGTTATGGGTTTATATATGCCACCTGTTCTCTAATTTTATAACCACTGACTTCTCACAGCCTGGACATTATTCTAGAGAGCACAGAAGCCACGGCTACTACTTTCCTTAAACTCTCCATAATATCAACTCAAAATTTCGATGTACTTCTATTACATTTTCCTTCAAATTATCATCCTGAGGAAGTCTTATAATAAAGACGAAACGTTGATGAATATATAAGATATATATCTTGCTTTTTCCATTTTAATTTCCCATATATATATATATATATATATATATATATATATATATATATATATATATATATATATATATATATATAATTAACTTGTTACAAATATCCAGGGGGTATAAATCCGAAGGAAGTTGAAACCGGGTTTATGAGAGTGCTCAATGAAAATTCAGAGCAAAATATATTTTTTGTTGGTGATTTTATTATTCCATTAATTGCGACAAAATGTATGCGGTTTCATTAGCGCCCATAATGAACGCCAACTTTTCAAGCGTCAATGGAATCCAAATGCGTAAGATTTTAAATTCAACCCCAACCGGAAATTGAAGATGCATAAGAGGGAGGGGGACGGAGATGGAGCACAGCCTATAGCGAGGACATGAAAGGGGGAGGGGGGAGACCCCAACAAGTGATATTTCAGAAAGTTGAGTGGGGTGATTTCAAGTGTCTGGGCTATCGTAGCCTCAATTATTATTATTATTATTTACTCACTAGGAGTTATCATACTGGTCATCGTCAGTGGTCACCCACTGCCGACAACCTGTGGTATTCCCTGGAGTCTGAGTGACAACAAGTCTCCTCAGGCCTCCAGTATGCTCCACCTCTTTTCGTTCATCACCGCTGATTACCTTGCGGTAATCGCAACATCCACCTACCAACGATTTCCCGCTGATAAGGGCCATTGGTCTCCACTGGGGTCCGAGTGGCAACAAGCCTTCCCAAGGTCCCAGAGCTGTCCGCGCTCTTCCAGTGGAGGTCTGGTTTTGCGCTTTCCCTCCTCGACCTTCTGTCCATAATTTTCGTGGCGTCAGCCTATGCTTGCGCCTCTCTCGTTCGGTTGTATTTTCCCCGGTTCTGTTGTTTTGTGCTTCCATGTGTTTGTTCTCCATTCGTTGCTTATGTGGGTTGGTTTCCGCATTCGAGGACATTTCTCAGGATTGTAGCTGTTTTGATCATTACTGTCCTTTGTATGATCTCAGTTATCCCTTTGATTCCTATTTCTCCTAGTCTTTTCTTCATGTTTTTGGGGACTGTTCCTAGTGCTCCTATGATTATTGGTGTTATACTGACTTTCTTCATGTTCCATATTCCTTTCAATTCTCTGGCAAGTTCAGTATATTTGCTTCTCTTTTCCGTCTCTTTGATCTTCACTCTGTGGTCTGCTGGAACGGCAAAGTCCACGATTTTGCAGGATTTTTCTTTCTTGTTGATTATTATCATATCCGGTCTCCTTGCTGTTATGGGTTTGTCTGTTTGTACATTCATATCCCATATGATTTTGTGTTTTTCGTTTTCTAGTACAGTTTCTGGTTTGTGTTTGTACCGTTTTCTTGCATATTCGAAATTCAGTTGTTTGCACATTTCCCGGTGTACTTCTTTCCCCATGCTGTCATGTCTGTTCTTGTATTCCCTTTGTGCTAGCTTGCTGCATTCACTTATTATATGATTTATCGTTTCGTCTCTTTGTCCACACAATCTGCATTTGCTGTTTTCCTGGGTTTTATCTATCTTTGCTTTAATAAAGTTTGTCCTAATCGCATTGTTCTGTGCGGCCGTCAGCAGAGATTCCGTTTCTCTGTTCAGGTTTCCTTTTCTTAGCCATGCCCAGCTGTTTTCATTGGCTTCATCGCTTGTGAGTCTTATAAAGCGTCCATGTAGTTGTTTTTCTTCCCACTTTTCCTTTCTTGTCTTTTTGTTTCTGGGTTCAGTGCTTCCGGGGTTGTTTGTTGGGCTGGTGTCTCTTGCTGTGGTGATCAGTCTTTCCGTGTTCTGGGTTACATATTTCTCCAGCTCTTTTTTGGTGTCTTCCACACAGTCTTCTATACTTACCAGTCCTCTACCTCCTTCATTTCTTTTCACGTAGAGTCTGTCCGTGTCGTCTTTTAGGTGCAGTGCATTGTGCATAGTCATTAGTTTTCTAGTTCTTTGGTCAAGGTGCCTGAGTTCTTCTTTGGTCCAGCCTATGAATGGTCCAGAGTATCTTATTAGTTATACAGCTCATGTGTGTATCCCTTTTACTAGGTTTCTGCTATATAGTTTAGTTTCTAAGAGTTTCCTTGTTCTTCGTAGATATTCTTTTCCAATCTTCTCTTTCATTTCTGTATATTTGATTGTGTCTGCTTCCAGAACTCTCAGGTATTTGTAACTATCTTGTTCTCCTAGCGCCCTCATCTCCTCTTGGTTGGGGAGTTCTATACCTTCTGTCTTTTCTAGTTTTCCTCTTTTGATCTCTAGCAGTGCACACTTTTCTATTCCAAACTCCATTTGGATATCCTGGCTGAATATCCTGGTTGTGTTTATCAGCTTTTCCAGTTCTTTTTTGTTTTTTGCAAACAGTTTAAGGTCATCCATGTACATCAGGTGGTTTATTCTTTGTTCTGTATCCGTAAACCTGTATCCGGCATCACACTTTCTGAGTATGTAGTTGAGTGGCATCATGGCTATTATAAACAGTAGTGGTGATAGAGAGTCTCCTTGAAAAATGCTTCTCTGTATTTTTATCTCAGACAGGTATTGTCCTCCGGCTGTCAGTTTTAGTCTCCATGTTTCCATTGCTTTCTGGATGAAATTAATAATCCTGTCTGGTATCTTGTATATTTTTAAGCATTCAATTATCCATGTTTGGGGGATTCTGTCGTAGGCTTTCTTGTAGTTAATCCATTCCATGGTTATGTTCTTTTGTCTGCTCTTCACCTCCTTCAGTGTCTTTTGATCAATGTATAGTAGATCATGTGCACCTCTGTCCTTTCCGGCATCCTTTTTGTTCCTCGGGGAGCAGTCCACGTTTGTCCAGGGATTGGTAGATTTGTTCTCTCAGTTGTGCTGTGAGAATTTTCCACATTATTGGTAGACATGTTATCGGTCTGTAGTTGCTGGGGGTCGTTCCCTTTTTGGGGTCTTTTTGTATTAGTGTTGTTCTTCCTTCCGTCATCCATTCTGGTATGTCTGTTTTGCGGATACATCCGCTCAGTTTCTGCGCTATTCTTTCATGCAGGGTCGTGAATTTTTTAAACCAGTATTATTATTATTATTATTATTATTATTATTATTATTATTATTATTATTATTATTATTATTATTATTATTATTATTAATACTATTGTCACTGCGACTATCGTAGGTATTATTGGCATTATTATTATTATTGTTATTATAATTGTTTTTATTAATACTAAAAATAGTAACACCATTAAACTTGTTTTATATAATAATTTCACTAGTATTAATTTTAGTATGATATAATCACAATTAAAAAAATATTATCACAACAAAATTCACTACCATTACTGAGATCATTATACAAGCCATAAATAATTATATTAAAATAGAATGCAAAAGTAGCAATTAATACCCTAAATTTAAATTATCAAACATTTTTATCTACACGATAATCACCTATTACAACAGAAATGACAGTTATAACTTTATAATTATAATTCTATTCTCATTATTAAATTAAACCCACCCTGCCCCCGCCCTGGTTGGAATTGAGGTCACGATAGCCCAGATCCTAAGGATCACCCCACTCAACATTCTGAAATATCACTTGTTGGGGTCTCCCCCTCCCCTTTCATGTCTTCGCTATAGGCTGAGCCCCATCTCCGTCCCCCCTCCTGCTTAAATTTTCGGTTGGGGTTGAATTTAAAATCTTAGGCATTTGGATTCCAATGTACCCTTGAAAAGTTGGCGTTCATTATGGGCGCTAATGAAACCGCATATATTTTGTCGCAATTAATGGAATAATAAAATCACCAACAATACATATATATATATATATATATATATATATATATATATATATAAATATATATATATATATATATATATATATATATATATATATATATACATATATATATATATATATATATATATATATATATATATATATATATAACTCAATTTCTGTATGTTTTATGCGTGTATGTTACTTATACAAGCAAGGTTAGGGAATCTACACAAAATCTAAACGATATTATTATGTAGAATTTATCCTGGAAGAAAATGTAAATATGTAAGTGCACCCTTAATTGCGGCTATGAGAGCATAACCACTTTAAAACTTCAAATATATCTTATTTTATGAAATATTAATCATATGTATCATGGTTTCATGGAGAAGACAATGAAAGTGGTTTAGAATATATAAGTTCCTTTCTATAACCTAAGAGAATCAGCATTTAATATATCTTATTCTAATGACATTTATATCATAAATACAAAATTATTCGATAAAGAGAATGGAAGGTGTATCAAATCTCTACGAATATCTACGTGCCCTCACTTGTAATAGAATAAAACTGAACTAAAGAGGGCAGCTCGTTCTACTTCGCCCCACATGTATTCCACATAATATTGAGACCGTCGAAGAAATTCTGAATACATATCTAGACCTTATACAGCTTGGAAAATGGTCCACGGGTAATGGACACCTATTTCTGTCTCCAACATGAGTTTGTTTCTCGTTGTCGACGGTTTTAATCTGATCACGTGATCTTACAATCTTACAGTTTGAATTTCCTTTTTCTTTTCTTCTTTTCAACTTCATACTTTCAAAATATGTTCTAAGAGAAAGATCAGATTTTCATTCTGCCTTATGAGATCTAAGTTGCTAACAGCTGTTGATCGCTAACATCGACATGCCTGTGTACATGTCTGTATAAATAAAAAAAAATTATATAGACACACACAAACACACACATACACACACACACACACACATATATATATATATATATATATATATATATATATATATATATATATATATATATATATATGCGTGTGTTTGTGTGGTTGTGTGTATATATATAAAACAATTATATTCTTTACCTGGAATGTGATGAATTGATAGAGGTTTTTTGGGTATTTTGTGCTGAAGAAGTGCTTTGTTTGTATTTCTGAAATATATTTACACATCTCTTTTTGGTCATGTTGAATTTTTGTAACATGATTACATAATATTGATTATTTCATCAATGTTGTATTCTTGTAAGAGTATATATATATATATAAATATACATGTATATATATAAATATATATATGTGTGTGTGTATGTGTGTTAGTGTAAAACAATGCTGATTTAGATTATTTATGAGTGATAAGTAAATTGCTGGCGCCACATATAATAAACCAGGATGCCTTAATTTGATTGCTGAATCCCTGGTTGGTTGGATTAATGCATCTCCAAGGTCCATTAGATTGAAGAATTCATGGGAGTATAGATGTAATTATATATACAAATATAGCCAATTTCGAAAGATAGATAATTACTCACATATATTTGCTTGTATTACCCGAAACGCGTGACGTGAACATTGTATTACATACTGAACTTCCTCGGTATTGCCGGGGATATTTTTTTTTACTTTCGCTTACATTTTCTCTTAAAGGTGTACATAACACAACTACCATCAGCACCGTATAATGTAATGAATGATGCAGATGGAAGGTCTAATGTAACTGGCTATTCTGTAGACATTGTCTTTATCTGAATTTTAACTGTTATTGATTAAATTTGGGTCAAAGATGCTTAGATTTCTTTTTTATTCGAATATCTTTTACATTATTTGTTAAAGTGTTTAATTATCTAAAGTCAGAACAGGAACATAAACTTCCGTTGAATCTTCAATGTAGAAGAAAAGTATACATGAATCAAATAAGAAAGTAAAACACACTCATGCCATTAAAAATCTTATTATTCCCCTGATTTATAAGACGAACCTAGGACTTATTATCGGACAGGATTTTCTTCGGTTTTTTCGGGTGCAGTAGTACGATCCTTGATTTTATTTTTTCTTTGTTTATATTAGCTATTAACCTGTTTTTTTTTAAAACTTTATCCGTGGGAGTTCATTTTCTAACATTTTTGTTTACTCGTGCTTTTTAGTAATCACGTGTTTGCTAATAAATATACTATATTTATTTTGAACCCTATTTAATTTTTAGTACTAGTCAGTTTATATTTATTGCATCATATATGATTCCTAATTTAGTCTCACCATGAAATATTTATTTTATTTCTGGCCGAGATGAGAGTATCATAGCGTGTTATAGTATCTAAACATCGACTGCTGACTAAGATTTTAGAATTTCCATGAAAACGAAAGTATCGATGGAAAACGAAATGTATCGTATCAACAAATATAACTATACCTTTTATTTGTCTAAGCTCTGTCGAGGCTTGTTTTATCAAGCGAAATATTAGATTAAAAAAGTCAAGATGAAGAAAAAACATTTTTTAAATTTTTATTTTGATTTTTGAAGGCATTTTGCCTCTATCTTTATGTTAAAATTCAAAAGATGCTTAAAAAAATGAACTTTCCCAAATTCATAAATATATATATATGCGAAATATTTTCTTATTTATCACTCCTATATAACAATCAAAACATGCTACTCTTTACATAATTAATACACGATATTCTTTTGAAATACATTATTTATGTTCAAGTAAAGTTGAAAACACATTATTTATATATATGCGAAATATTTTCTTATTCATCATTCCTATATAACAATCAAAACATGCTACTATTTTAATAATTAATACACGGTATTATTTTGAAATACTTTATTTATGGACAAGTAAAGTTGCAAACACAAACTTTTTAGAAAAATATTTAGAAAACATTTAAAACTAAAAACACGTTATTCTTTGGCGATATTATAGGTAATTGTACATAAAAAAGAAAAGAATTTGTCCGTAAAACGGGTGAAAAAAGGGTAAAAGTATGTAACGAATGAGCGCTGAATATCTTAATTGATATGCTACAGTTTATGAAGTTTCGAATAAATTAAACATGAAATAAATAGTATCAATGGTTTTACTCAACGGGCAAATAATAAATGGTACTGTTATAGATGACGCGCCTGATTTCCGTGACTTCGCGTCGACAACGATCGGGCATGTCACGGAAGCGCCCGAGCGCTGACGGAATAATATCATATTATCTTATAAAATCATTGACAAAATTCTACCCCCCCCCCCACTAAAAAAAAACATTATTTTCACAAAAAAAAAAATGATTTTAATCTATGTATTTTTTAATTCAATGTATTCGTCTTATATTATCGTCTGCCAGTCTTCCAGTAAAAGCTTGGCAGTTTGAATGCAGGGCTTGGCTATCGCTAACCCTAAACCCTAACCCTAAACCTAACCTTAACCCTAACCCATTTTCTTTTCTTTCTTTGTATTATAATAGCAAGAAGGAAAACAAAAAGAAAAAAACAGAGAAACAAATGAAAAAGAAAACATTGACAAAATCGCCTCTCCCCTAAAAAAATTGTCTTTCTACACATTTAATTGAAAATGGATCATTTGATCCCTGATCATATTGTTTGTTCGGTTTTTATCTTTTTATCTATTTAATTTTTCTTTGATTTTTTTGTCTTATATTATCGCCTGCAAGTCATCCATTAACGCTTGGCGTTTTCGTCTCGGAAACTCTCGGGCGCTTCCGCGACCTGTCCAATCGTTGCCGACGCGAAATCACGCAAATCAGACGCGCCATCTATAACGGCACTTAATAAATAGTATATATGTGTCCCAATTCAAATCGCCAGATCACTTAAAACTGATGAACAGCCAGGGATTTTACCCCGACGCTATTAGGCTTGTCTCAACAATAAAGGAATTCATGGCGCTATTTTGGTTTTGCATTCGCTTAGTGTCTACGAAAAACGATATTCTTATAATGAAGTGTAATTCTTTAAGCTAAGTGGAAACCGTTACTTCTATTAACCCACGATTCATGTTTTAATTAAAAGTTGCGAAAAGCATTATAACATCTACGTAAAAATAATCCCTTTTCGTGGCAAAATGTTGGCCAATGATCAAATATTAAGTAAGCAATAAATATGCAATCGCATTTTGTCCCATCCTAAAATACACGAAGAACGAACAAGTTAAATACGTAAAATTATGAATGATCTTGAAAGAAACACAACTATATGTAATTATAATAACGTAACAGTCGCTTTTAAACATATGGTTTAATACGTGGCTCCAAAATTGGGAATACAACACAAACACCATACCTGTTATCCAGAAACACGTTCCAGCGAAATATGACATGTTGGCATGTGTAAAGATATGTTTTTTTAAGCGGACAAATTCCGTTCCATATGAACATATGATAATTATTTACGGTTATAAAAATATACGATTAAATCATAATCCTATATTAATGAACGAATAGTGTAAACACACACAAATAAAACGACTAAAACAACAAAACAACTTTCACATTTTTGTGCAAAAAGCGGCTACAAAATGGGAAAAAAACAAAATAATAAGAATAACAAGTCATGTGACATGCTTACAATTACGTAACTTCAGATTCGAAGCATAAATACTTATGACTTGGTTTCCTTCTTCTTTTGCTTATCGAGTAGCTCTGGTCAATCATGAAGATGAAAGATAATAAACAAAATATCAACAGCGTTGCTGGTATCATCATCAACACCATCATCGTCGTTGTTATCATCATCATTATCATCATCATCATCATCATCATGGTCTTTTTTTTATTTAACTCCTGGTAGAGGAACCCTTCCTTAGTTTGTTTCCACCTTGTTTTAGGCCTGGCTAGGCGTGCCCAAGTAGGACCTAGTTTACTATAGATGTCGTCTCTTTACTTCTTGGAGGTATTTTCCATTCCCTCGGTGTCCATTCTGTCGCTCTATATGTCCACATCTCGAAAGGTTATCTGTCCATCTATGTTTTGCGATTCGTATGGTAGTGATGATGTCATTTACTTCAGTTAGCTGTCTGATCCAGGTGTTTCCTTTTCTATCATGTAAACTGATGCCAAGCATAATGCGCTCCATTTTGTATTGTGCCACTCATAGCTTTTCTATTGTTTCATTATTAAATGTCCATGTTTCGCTACCACATGGTACCACATGTTTTGCTGGTACCATAACATCTCACATTAGTATGCAATCTAAGAATGGGTTGATAAAGGATGCTTCCTCATACCTACTGGTTTGTAATTTTGTAATTACAAATCTATTTATTTATATAGTCATAATGATTCTATACAGTGACGTAATAGAGTAGATAACTATAATATTGTTTCTGATTTTTTAGATGTATTATTTGGATTGTTCGGACTGCTCTTCTCATCTTGGGTGCTATTTACAAGATACATCTGAAGTAGGTCGGAGGTTATATCGGCCAAAACGTTGTGAAAATAGCACCTAAGATGAGAACAGTAGCTCTAACAATCCAAATAATACATATTATCAATCCTCATCTAAAAAAGTTGAACCATTATATCAAATCTGCACTAACCCGAATGAATACGAAACTAGAAACGACGTAACGGAAAAGAGAACAAAAACACTCGTTCCACTATTCACCAATAAAAGCCATTGTTAAAATACACTTGACGAAGCTCGGGGTTACATCGACCGAAACGTGAAAATAACACCCAAGAAAATCCGAATAATAAAAATCATAATGTTATCACAAAGTTTAAAAATGCAGAGTGGATGTTCTCCTATGAACTGAAGCTCCTGTAGCCTTCTGCAACTGTGGGAGTTGTGTACTGGTGGTTGTCTTGCGTTTCCTCTTGTCGCTGGAGTTGGTTCTTTTGCAGTGAAAGTATTCTGTGGTACATGACGGATGCAACTCCTAAACACGGAAATTACGTAAATAGAAAGTATAACACGTGTAATCTAATGGATTTTTGCTATGCCTTTTACATTCAGTTTTTAGTCACGTGCTTCATTATTAAAATGAAATGAAAATAGTTTGTGTCATTAATTTAAAGCGAGATTGTGTACACATGCACTAAAGTGTGACACAATTGAATAACAATAAACTACACAATTTCACATAAAGTTGTATATAGTTTATTAATATAATTGAAATTCGCACTGCAAACTTACCTACTTGAATGTTTCAGTGTACGAAAATTCACTTCAGTACAAGCTCTACAAGTTAAATCATCAGAAAATGTGACATGCAATAAAAGTTGACACACAGTTTATATATATATATATATAGGTAGTAAATTATGAAAATATATTTATGGCAATTAAGCTACACAGAGGCTTCCGCGTTACATCCCAGGAGGAAATATATATATATATATATATATATATATATATATATATATATAGTAAGCAATGAAAATATATATACCATTCAAGCTACACAGAGGCTAAATGCCTGACGATTCCCCCCGGGGATGCAACACGGGAGCCTCTGTGTAGCTTGATTGCCATATATATTTTCATTGCTTACTACCTAGCTCTACTTACGTATCGAGCACTGTTGAAGTAAATACTGAAAACTGACACATACAAAATATCTCCTTATAAAATGTTATGTGGATACATGAAGCACTAATATATATATATATATATATATATATATATATATATATATAAAACATAAAACATGAGGCACATGCCTTCATAAAAACCATGTGTTAAACGCATATATTTCTTATTAAAATCAAAATAAAAAATCAAAACATTTTTTTTTCTTCATCTTTACTTTTTTATGTAATATTTCGCTTGATATAACAAGCCTCGACGGAGCTTTAGACAAATAAAAGTTATTAACCTTTTTATTTCGTAATAATCCTTCCATGACTACTAGAAGTCACGCCCGATTTATGTGGACTAACGGTGAAAATGTCTGTTTTAAATTGAACTTAAATGGCGTATGGTCGCTGGTAGGTATACATTTGGGAAAGATGCTTAAAAAATGTACTTTCCCAAATTTTTACCTACCAGCGACCATTCTGGAGGAGGTCTGACATCTAAAATAAAGACAGGGACACAGAATTCATTTGTACTACTAGCTAGAGGGGCCGATCCCAAACTTGAATATTAAAACAATGGTCAAAGAGAAAAACCTAAGATTTATGTGTGCAATGCTAAGGTTGGGAACACGAACTCAAATCTATTTTGTATGAATTTTGTATGAATACGCATGAACTAGCAGTATGTATCCACCTACTTTAAAACATTTAGATAAACAACCTTCTTCTATCACATTTAATTTTGATTTTAAGCTGATGCTTAAAATACCAAATCAAATCGTAATGAGAAGGCTGCGCCCTCCACGTCCTATTTCTAAGCGTCAAGTCAATACTACGAGTCTCGCTACGGATAAAATCGCAAGAAACACCATTCGTTTCTCCCTGGGCCACAAGGGATCCATGTCAAAGATTACGAACGCTAAATCCAGGCACGTTACCCGCTCGGGAGCGATGCGAGTAATCACCTTATTGACATAGTCCAGTATTCACGAAGCTTGGAGCTGTTGAAACATGCGTGATCGGCCTATATATATATATATATATATATATATATATATATATATATATATATATATATATATATATATATATATATATATATATATAGATATATATATATATATATAAGGTTAGTGGGAATGAATCTCAGCAGAGTGCACAGTTATTAAGAGAGATCCAAAAATAGGAGCGTAATTTTTATTGATATATGTAATTACAGGAAATGAAGACAACACCGGTACCATCACTTTCAAATCAAAAGAAAAGCACCTATAGATGACCTCCTCTGCAAGACTCTTCAACCTCTGTTTATCTGTTATCTGTTTATAAACATAGGTGGAAGGCCATATGTAGCCTCCTTTGTTTTGCTTTGAAAACGACGTACCGATTTTCGCGTAATGTTCTGTAATTACATATATAAATAAATATGTCTGTGTGTGTATTTAGACAACATGTTTTCATTTGAGTAAATTTAATTAAAATCGCCTCAATAATTATAAAACCTTTTCTGTTTGTAGTGCGGTATACTGTTTTTATGTTGTTAACTAAAATGTATCTATATTGAGATAAGAGAAAGTTATGTTTTTTTAGGTTATGGCAAATTGAACTAGTTTCGGAAAGATTCATGGTAACCCTATGGAACAGTGCCACAATAGTAACACCGCTAAAACAATTAGCTTTTATTTTAATTGTTGTCGGTGTAAGAATCTCTCAAAGGCATGTGTGTGGTCTGAAAACAGTTATTTTAAACTATAAGTTTTAATACATGTATATGCATCTCTTTCTCTCTCTGTCTCTGTCTCTGTCTGTCTGTCTCTCTCTCTCTCTCTCTCTCTCTCTCTCTATATATATATATATGTATTTATATATATATATATATATATATATATATATATGTATATATATATATATATATATATGGTGTAAGGTACACGATAACTCATGAAAATGAAATGCCGTGGTAGACAAAATGTGTGAAAAATGACATATATATATATATATATATATATATATATATATATATATATATATATATATGTGTATGTGTGTGTGTGTGTATTTGTTTCAATTTGTAGAAAAAATCCGAAAAAGTACTCGCTGATTAGAACGTAATATTTATTTATAATATTACAGAAGTTCGTATCAACATGTTAACTAAGGTTTCACACTGGAAAAAATACAGTGATTTCTTAATTTGTACTTATACTTATAAACCGCTTACCGGCTGTCTTCAGCCATATTTGATCTAAAGTTTTAAATCAATTATGGCTTAAGTGAGCTGGAGAGTTTTTTTGTCTAGATCCGCTTCCTCAGCTTCACACCTAAGATACCATGTTGATCTGAACTTCTCTAATGTTATGAATATAAACATATATATATATATATATATATATATATATATATATATATATATTAATTTTTACGTACATATAAAAAGAATCCATAGACACGTGTTTCTGGCTGTAATCCGTCATTGGCATGAAAAACAATGACAAAAATATATGCATTAATATGGATATTGGGCTTCAACTCAGAATATAGTTATTTAACAAAACTTTAAACTTTAATAAGTTTTAAAAATATATTGATTCAACAACGTAGCTCATCAAATCTGGATGGTATGGC
Organism: Sepiola atlantica; assembly: GCA_963556195.1. Taxonomy (NCBI): domain Eukaryota; kingdom Metazoa; phylum Mollusca; class Cephalopoda; order Sepiida; family Sepiolidae; genus Sepiola; species Sepiola atlantica. The sequence continues at coordinate 100,106,205 of OY744521.1, read as the reverse complement.
GTTGTATTCTATTTTATTATAATTATTAATAATTTCCGAAGGATACCTCCATTTTTAAACGAAATTATTACTCGATTCGGAATGTTTTCTTCTTGAAGCCGGAAAGCGGAATCGGGAAAATTATGTATTTTGTAGCAGTGTGGCAGAAATTAATACATTTATATTAAATTATTTGTTGTAAATTTTATTAAATATATATATATATATATATATATATATATATATATATATATGTGTGTGTGTGTGTGTGTGTGTGTGTGTGTGTCTGCGTGTGTATATATTAATATTCTTACAGACGATCAGATCAAATAACCATGAGACCATAGAGGCGAACTCCAATCGAAAAATAGTGTCTTATTGAGTTTATTTATATTTATAACGAAAACGCTACTCGACTATCTTCAGCCATTTATATAGTCTGAAAAACATCCAAACTCATTAGCAAACTTATTTTGATTAGTAAATGCAGCTGTGATATTTTAGTTTGTAGCATAACGAGCGAGACTTTACAATGATTGAATAAGTGAAACTCAAACTTCATTTCATTTTCCCAATATACATCTGCCGATATATATCCTAATTAATCATATATATATATATATATATATATATATATATATATATATATATATATATATATATATATATATATATATATATATATTGCAGCGATGGTGTTAAAGTTTGTGGTGATTTAATTGTAAGACTTTATGCGTCGTTAATTACTTATTATTAAATTCAGCTTGAACTCTTGGGTATTTGTAGTCGACATATTCGAATTCGGCAAATGTTCGTCGTAGTTAGAAAGTGTGAAAGCCATATCTCATATATCCAAGGCATGGCTGTAATCAGCAATTTACTATTTACGAAACTTCCTTTGTCATTTTGCCAAGAGAAACCTGTAGTATTTGTTCTCATGCTGCATTTGTTATAGTCCGTCTTTGGGTGTGTGAAGAAGTACTTCTAGACTAAGGCATTTTAAAAATTGTTGTTGCAATCCAGAGTAAACATTTAGAGGATCTAGACCTTCCCCGATTTTAAAACGACCTTGTATCTTACTTTGCCCTTGTAGGGGGCGCAAGTAAATTGGAGCATACCCATTCAATTGGTACAAACACGTTTCGGCACGGCCCTTTGGATGTTTTTCAATTTTAATTAAGGCGTAGCTTCTTCTTTTACCCACAGCTGTTTCCTAGTATGAGTTCAATATGCTATTTTTCTTTCATTTATTTTCCTTCTTTCTCGTTTCGTTTATTTTCTCTTTTATTTTTCATCGTCTGGATTTAATTTAATTTTTTAAAATCTTTTTATTTTCTTTCTCTTTCCTTTATTATTTTATTTCATTTCATTTGTTCTTACGTTTCTGTTTTTCCTTTTTATCCTTCTATTTTATTTCCCTTTTCTTTTTTTCTTTTTTGCTATATCTTTTAGTTTTCTTTTTTTCTGTCTTTTCTATTTCGTTCTTGTATCGTATATTTGCTTTCTTTTTTCTTTCTTTTATTTTACTTTTAGTTTTAATTAACTTTTTTGAAATGTTATTTTATTATTCGGTCGTTTCCTTCCGTAAACTTTTCTTTTCTGATACTTTCTTTTTCTTTGTTTTTTCATTTCTTTTCTTTCTTTATTTTCTTTTCTTTCGCATCTTCTTTATTTTTCCATTCTTTCATAATTTTATCCATTTTTCGTCTAATAATTCTTTTGTTTCATCTTATTTTTTTCACATTATCTTTACCACATCGTTTATTCTGTCTTCAGGACCTCGAGTCAGGTTTAAATATGGAAGATGAAACGTTATCTACACGGGGAAATAATCAACATCAGAAGTTTACGAATCCCTCAATCAGAAAAATGGATTTTTCAATGGCTGCAAAAAATATAATGTAAAATAAATCAACGTGCAAATGAATATCAATATGATGGAAAAGGAAAACATTTAAAGATCGGTTAAGAATACTTCTATACCGATTAAATTATGTGTATGTATCTGAGTAATTGTTATATATATATATATATATATATATATATATATATATATATATATATATATATATATATATATATTGAAAAAAACCCATTGAATTTGGAAAGAATAAACATACTTAAAAGGGAAAGAACTACATATTTATGTTTGCCGTTGTCACTGGATCGCTCATTATATAGAAACGAAAACACCAGAGAAGAGTTGAAAAATAATATTGGTGAATTCAAAATCAATCACCAACATATTAATATGAAGCTGCGGTGATGTGTTGTAATAAGTTTCTTTTAAATATTTATTACTGTTTACTATATGCAATTATATTATAAGTATACTAAATAATAAGTTAAATAAATTAAACAAAAAATAACATCACTCTAGTTTTTATATATATGTGGGTATGTACTTCATGAGCTAGTCCCCTCTCCTGTCTTGCATTGTTCCTTGTCACTCCTGATGCCGATACACTTGAAATGACAGGATAACGTCTTACTTCTTGGGGAGAAGACCATCTTTAGCCTTTGTTGTAGCGTGATGGTGTGACGATAAACACACACTAGTTTCTGGTAAGCCACGTAAACAGTTTAGGGGTAGACTTTTTTCCCAGCCAGCCTAGTAATTTCTTCCTTTCCTATTGGGCTCATTAATAGCTTCTTTTTAGTTCGCCTGTTTGGGGTCGAGGGGATTGGATGCTGGTGGTTAGGTTTGTCTTGAATTATTCTACCTTTCTATTCCTTTTTATTATCATGACTTCCACAAATCATCATAACACACATTTTATCAGTAACAGTAGAGGTCTCAGGTCAAACTTTCCCGTTGTAAAGCTCTTTCTCTTGGGTAAATCTGCTCACATTCTTGCTCTTTGTAGAACTTATCTGGATGCTTCGATTCATAGGAACGATCTACATGGGAATGTTATTTGCCTCTTGTCCGCTTACAATATTTCACGCATGGTCTTGCTCTTTCTCTTCGCAAAGATCTATTTATTGTACGTGCCTCCGGTCTATAATCTCATGGGTGTGCTTCTATCTGTCTGAGGTAGTCTTTGCAAAACTCCACTTCCTATTTGTTCTTTTTTGTACCGGTTTCGTCTTCTGACAATGGCTGCTCTGTTGTTTATGCTATATCCAGCAGTATTTATGATGCATTGCAAACTTTATCCGTCAAGCTTCGTCCTTATTTTAGGTGATTTCAATTTTCATCATTCTGCCTTACTCCGTCACTCTAACCGCACAGATCAAGCTGGTGAAATCTGTCTTAACTTCTCTCTGTTTAATGCCTTGTCCCAAATTGTCACCTTCCTCACAGGTTTTCCTGATAATGATGTTCATCAACAATCCTTTTTTGATCTCCTTCTCACTTCTGTTCCTGACTCATATTATATTTCCTTTTATCCTCCATTTGGGTTCTTCTGATCATGCTGTTGTTGATGCTGAGGTGAATGTTTCGGTTAAGTCTTCTATTGATCGTACCTTTCATAGGAAAACGTTTAAGTACAGAAAGGTTGATTGGGATAGGCTTTGTAGTTTCTTATGCGACGTTCTATTGCGTTCTATCTTTTGTATGTGTCTGAACGATGCTGCTAGGGAAGTTACTGATTGGCTTCATGTTGGAATTGACACCTTCATTCCTCATCGTAAGTTTCAAACCAAACTTCATTCTCCTCCATCATCTGTTCGTGCTTCTGCTATTGTCCATCGTAACCATTACTTTAATCAGTACCGTCAGGATGGTTCTGAGAATTCTAGACAATCTTACAGAAGAGCTTGCAATGTCTGTAAGGGAGCAATCTCTGAAGCGAAGACTAGCTACTCTCAAAGGATTTGTGACTCTATCTAATCTCAAAAGGTTATCTCTTGTTATTTTTGGAGAATCTACAATAGTGTTATTAATAGTGGCAAGTATGCTATTCATCCTCCTTTAAATGGTATTGAGGTTATTTCAACATCTAAGGATAAGAGTGATCTCTTTGCTTGTTTTTTTTTACTGACAATTCTTCTGTTGACGATTCTACTGCTCTTCTTTTTGGTTTGTCTCTTTATTCTGTTATTATGACTCCAGAGATGGTTGCTAGGGTTTTTTTTTATCTTGACCCGTTTAATACTTCCGGTCTTGATTCAATTCCGTTTGTTGTTCTCAAGCGTTGTGCTTCTAAACTTTCATCTATCCTCTCTAAATTATTCAATCTATGTTTGTATAAGTACTGTTCACCTTCTTGTTAAAAGGGGTCCTTTGTTGTCCCTATCTTTAAAAAGTATTGTGATCGATCCTACTCAAATAAGTATTGTCCGGTGAGTCTCCTCTCCGTCATTAGCAAATTGTTTGAAAGATTGCTCAACGGGAAGCATGTTCATCTTCTGGAAAGCCTGCGCTTTTTAGTGATGTTCAGTATGACTTTCGTGGTTTTGGTTTAACTGCTTACCTTTTAACATCTGTGACTGAGCGAATTTGTTAGTTTATGGATGATTTAGAAGAGGGTAAAGCCATTGCGCGTAACATTTTGAAGGCGTTAGACAGAGTGTGCCATTCATGTCTCCTATACAAATTTAGAGTTATTGTATTGATGGTGAGGTTTTCCCATTATTAGGTCTTTTTTTCTGATCGAAGTTTGCAAGTATCTTTAAACGGTGTCTCTTCATTTTCGTTTCCTTTCAATGATGGTGTTCTTCAAGGATCTATTATAGGCCCAACACCGTTTATTCTCAATATACATGATCTAGAGAATATTGTTATGAGAAAAAACATCTATGCTGAGGATACCACTCTCTATTATGGTGTTGCTTCTCGACCACCTCTCTTGGATCAGTCGAAATATGCAGCTGATCAAGTAGGTGGCATGGGTTTAGTTGTGGATTAGGGTACGAAATGCTTGTTTCATTTGATCCAGTTAAGACTCAGCTCGTGTCTTTCAATCGTAGGCGTGTCTGTTTTCTTCCTGGTATTGTCATGGATGACTCTGCTTTTGAGGGGAAATCGACTCTGAAACATTTGGGTATTTCTCTCTCATCAAATCTTTCTTGGAGTTCGTACATTAGATCCATTGCTGTTTCTGCTTCACGTAAAGTCGGCTCTCTCTATCACTCCGAACAATTTCTCGCACCTGATGCTATTTTATATCTCTACAAATCTACAATCCGACCATGTATAAAGTATTGTTGTCATTTTTGGGTTGGCGAATCTCTGCCTTATATGAGGGTTCTTGATAATGTGCAGAAACGTGTTTGTAATTTGATTGGTCCTACACTTTCATCTTCTCATGTTCACCCCCTTTCTCACAGACGTGGTGGTGATAGTCTCAGCCTTTTCTTCCAATACTATTATGGCATGTGTTCTTCCGAAGTATGTGATCTATTCCCTATATATTTTGTTCCAGCTAGTTTGACTCGTTGGTCTAGTGGTCTCCATAAATTCGCTCTTTTTATACCTCGTTGTTATACAACTTCTTATTCCAGTAGCTTCTTTCAAAGAACCGCAGGCTTGTGGAACTTTTTCCTGCTTACTGTTTTCCTCCTTCCTCTAACCTAGGTATTTTCAAGACTAAGGCTAATAGGCATCTCCTGTATTTGCAATAATAATATTTGTTTTTATTAGCTCCTAATACCGAGTGGCTTCATGCCTTGTCTTCAACGATTTTCATAAAAAATTGAAAACAAAGACATAATCTTATTTAAAATAAATTGTTTGTCCGTGAGACAAAGAGGAGTGAAAAGGATTCGCTGGAATATGAAAACAAGGAAATTGAAAGAACACAGGAAAAGTAGTCGTTCGACGACATCTGATAATTAAGTAATTACAAAAACAGATTACGTGTAAAAGATTGCTTGTTTCTTTGCTCATTGGAATGCACCTATAATATATATATATATATATATATATATATATATATATATATATATATATATATATATATATATGCTCTAAACCTTGTAATACAAGTTCATTGCGCTTGGTATTTAAAAATCTTTCGGATATTACAAAGAGTATATACTTAAATATATATTTTTATATTTATATATATATATATATATTCATATATATATATATTAGTATTAATAATTTAATATTTATTGATAAATATATATATATATATATTTATATATAAATATACATATATATATATATAAGTATTTATAATCTAATATTTATTTATACATATATATATATATATATATATATATATATATATATATATATGTGTGTGTGTGTGTGTGTGTGTGTAAAAATAAAAATGGAATAAAAGATAAGCAAATCAACAACTAGCAAAAATAAACAAAACACTCATGTTATATAGTTATACCGAAATATGTCGGTAGTTTAAAATACGACCATCTTCGATCGGTGGCAAACTTTTATATATATAATCAAATTTGAAACTAAAAGTAAACTTTTAGTAGATTTAACCTGTAGTGAAATGGTTTAAGCTCAATATACGAGATAGAGCAATTATAAAGATATATGAAATAAGAGTGATAAACATGTACGAATGTCAAGATTTATTTCAAACTTCAATTGTTCAATGCAACGTATATTCTGTAATAAAATTATGTTTATGTTTCTTTCCTTAAGCCCCATATATATATATATATATATATATATATATATATATATATATATATATATATATATATATGCTTACATTGAGATATCTCTTACATTCAGTCAGTGTCGCATGGTGGCGTAGGGGTTTTCATCGCCGACTGTTAGCTCGACGGTCGCGTTTCGATCCCGGCCTGAGACACTTACTATTCTAGCCGCACTGATGAGCTGTGAAACAGCGAAACAGTCTGTATGTGGATGACTATATATATATATATATATATATATATATGGAAAAGTCACATTGGTAAGATTTAGGCTCTGTAGGAATTTTAATCGGCCGAATTTCTTTTGTTAAGATTGCTAATAGATTTAAAAGGCAAATTATATATTTTTGTATAAGCACCATGTTCAATCAAACCGGCTGATCGAATGATGTGGTTCATTGATCGTGATGCTATTCCAATGCATTTTGGTGCATTTATATATACTAACAAATATATGCTCTGCTCGCATATTTTTGCTAAGCTTCCGCGTCAGAAATAAACGCTCACCCGTAAACCGATAGAGTCCCAGTCATATTTCTTGGGTGGTTAGACATTGATTTTCTTTGTTTCCGACCAAGAATATTTTTAGTTAAGAATAAAGAAAAAATTTGTCGACCTCACCCCAATTTTTTTTACCCTTCTCCATAAAATAAAATACTTTTAGTTAAAAAAAAAGAAATTTGCCCCACCCCCTCTAATTTTTTACCTTCCCCGATACATAGAAATATTTTTAGTTAAGAAAAAAAAAATTCCCCCAATGTTCTTTTATCCTCCCCCATACATTTAAATATTTTTAATTAAAAAGAAAAAAATGTTGTGACCTTCCCCCCCTCCCCTAATTTTTTTACCCTCCCCTATATATAGTAGTATTTTCAGTTAAAAAAAGAAAATAAATTTATTTTTACCCTTACACATACATAAGACTATTTTTAGTTAAAAAGAAGAAAAAAATTGCACCCCCTCTAAAAAAAATATGTTACCCTTCTCCATACATAGTTAAAAAAAGGAAGAAAAATTAGAGGGTTCCTAGGTCATATAAAAATAACTCATGTTAAAATGTGCTATTGAAGACGTCATATCAAAGAATGGTCATCCATTTACTAATAGCCGGGATATACTTTGCTTAACTTCAATTTACAACAAAACACCTTGTCTTAACACCGTAATGAAAATAAAGAATGATAAGTGAACAAAGTCCTCTCACAATGACGTCACTTCCAGAAGGACCGGAAAGATGAGTCAGCAATTTATTTTTCCAAAATGGTCATTCATTTACTAATGGCTGGGATATGCATTGCTTAACTTCAACTATTCAATATATATATATATATATATATATATATATATATATATATATATATATATATATATATATATATGGGTTCTGGTTGACTCAAAGTCCTATCCATAGAACCATAGAGTTGATTTAATACGTACAGTATTCAATGGTATCTGATGGGCTGGATTTGCTTCATTTGTGATCTATGCAACTTTGAGGTGTTAATGTTTTGTTTCGTTATGATACTCTCAAAGTCAAATAATTTGATGTAACTCATCTAATATATATATATATATATATATATATATATATATATATATATATATATATTGTGTCACTGTATATACACATATATGTATAAATATATAAATATATTATTTATGTTATAATTATATATTCTAATTTTTGTCTTTCCGTTATTTCTCCTTACATACGCTGTTTTTCTTGTTAACATGTTGCGGTTTAATATTTATTCCTATATATTTCTCTCTTTTATTTTCAAAAGCGTCATTAAACATGGCAATTTTTCAGAACTTGTTCCGTCTGTCTCCACATATTTTCTGCCATATATCCTACATCTCCTTTTCTTCAGAAGTGAAATTCCAGTCTTTCTCTTGTCTGAAATTATTTTCATGGGAAAGACTCTACTGAACTCCAATATATTGTTCTACTCTCTAAAAAAATCACATTTACAGCAAGAACTCGTCCGATTATCACCATTACTAGTTATTATTCTTGATTTCTTGCTTCACCTTTAACCAAACAGAAAGTCCCATTAACAGATTTTCTGTCCAAGAACTTTGCATCGTTGGGACACGTTGCCAAATGCCTATTTCCCTGCAGAATACTACATGGTCGTCTTCAATGTCAACAAATACTTGTCGGACCGTTCTGCTGAGAGTTGCATAGCACCACTCCTGCCTGCAGTACGCGTTTCGTACACTAGTCCCACTACGGGCCATGGCTTTACTCGTTTGTTATACTTATTACTGAAAGGGCCGTGCAGTTCACATTAATACTCGTCATTTTGTAAACAATAAATCACATAGTTCATATATTGTTTGCATACCTTAGATTTCTCTCTCGCCGTGTAGAGGGTCGTGTCGTCTAGTGGATGAATTCTTTCTTCTTTCCTTCCTACCGTGAACCACGCCGTCCGTTGCCTGCAACAAAAACTCTACGATCGACTTCCCAAACAACCATCTTTTTACATTCAATTCTTTTTATTACAAGCGTTAAGTAATTAATCAGCTGGGACTCATTAACTACGTAGAGAGAGAGAGAGAGAGAGAGAGAGAGAGAGAGAGAGAAAAAATCACTACTTTATCGTAGTTACTAAACAATTTTTTTTACCCATTCATAGAGGGAGGAAAGGATATATCTATCGCTTATATTTTCTTAGGGAAATATTTCCCTTAAATCAAATTGCTGACTACATCAAAATCATGTCTGATAGGTTCGCCTCTAAAACCCAGACTGACGAAACTCGCTTAACACAAAGAACGAGTGACGTCACGGATCTGTCTGTTTCATACGGTGACCTTGTCACGTCTGTTAGCTCTGACTGTAAGAACAGACCCTATTCTGCACTGGACTGGACCCGCGCTAATTCGTGCAAGTCAAACCAACGATTTCTAACAGATTCGTCCATTCCCATAGGGTCATTATCCAACATGAGTAATCAGATGTGTTCTATTCCATTTATCGTTTTCAAGCCTCTTATAGTTCATCATCCAACGCACAATCCCATCAACTCTCATCCTCGAGTTGTTTTGACCTAGTATGTAGCGACTCATTAGTAAAAAAAAATAATTTTCTTTTCTTTTTTCTTCCGTTATTTAATGATTTTCTAGTCCCTTTTATTTCTTTTCTTACTAATTTCTTTGTTGATGTTGCTTAAAGTCTTAGATGAGCGTTAATAATTTGTATTAGTTGTATTAGTGAAGCTGCAGTTCACATTTTGGATGTTATACTTCAAACGTTTCGGCCGATGTGACCATCGACTTTTCTCAAGTGCTTCTTCTCTAACTTGAGATACTTTATTTCGAACTCGGAAGTCCATACGGAATCTACAACTGAACCCTTTATTTTATCTTTGAGGAATGATTGTTCTCGTTCCGTCAGCCATGACTGGTAGACTTTTTAAGCAAGTCATTTTTATTCTATTATTAATTAGTATCGCTTCTAGTGAAGATTTAACATTTAGCCTCCAGAAGACTGTCACTTAGAACTGATTTTTAACTTCACACTTTTATCCGTCGCGCCTGATTTATTTATGTATTTGACAAGTTACACCTGAAGATTAACGTCCTAAGTGTGAACTGTAGTCCATATAATCTAAATAATAAAAAAATATTTTGCTTATGTGCCCTTGTTTTTTTTTTACTTTTTTTTATCTCTATTATTTTGAAATTCAATATCCCTGACTTCATTTAATCTTTTACGGCTTTGTTTCTATTTTATATAACACTTTTTCTAATTAATTTTATTCTTTATTGTTCGTATTTCTTCTATCCTGCGGTTTCCCCATTTACTAGACGATGTTTCCGTTAATATAGGAGTGCCGAGAATTAACAATAATTTAAATAAATATGCCAAATGAATAGGCTTTTGTTTTTTTACAATTCGGAGATGAAGTGTTTTCTTTATTGCACACATATTGATTGTATTTGTCTTCGTTTTATTACCACGTTTTAAAAAAAAATGAGATTCGTTCTTTTTGGAAAACAGGTGAACACAATTTGTACGAATAGTTTCGCCATTAAACAATCAATAAAAAATATCATCACGTGACTAAATACAAAACAAATGAATAATTAAATTCTCATTAATATTATACAGTGGGAATCGACATGTCGGCATATAGAAGCTTTACACGTAAGTGTTATTACAAAGGACCTCATTGTGAAAATATGAATTGATAAATATATATACGTATAATTATTTTGCAATTAGAAAATAATTTTTACGTCGCACTTATCACCCTGAAGTCAATATCTCTACTTTCAGTTTATCTTGGTTAAATACCTTTAATTATCCGAGTTTACTAGTTCTTACAACACTGCAACTATTTTGTATCAGCAGGCACGGTCAGTGTTGCCCGGCAATGAATAGAGAGTCCCGTTTACCCATGTTCACATTAATTAACTGACGATTACTATTTTTCATCGTATTTGTAATTTCATTTATTTTTTGATTTTGAAGTTATAAATAAAATATTTATGGATCTCGCGATATTATTGTAAAAAAACTAATAAAAATGTGATAGGCCTTTTTCAGTCTAGATAATATAGACAAAAGGCCAGGATAAAAATATATTAGGTTTTTTTTCTTATACTGGAGTTGATTGCATCCTACACAGTGAACTGTATTAAACATACGAACGCTAGTTATGAGATTTGGCGTGATATAGATTACATGTACTGTATAAGAAACAGGGCAATGCTCCTGCCCAAAGCAAATTGAATATCCGACAATCGAGTAGAAAATCGCCATACTGATCACTTCATCTTTTTCCATGCAACCTTTTTCTATCTCATAAGTTCAACGGGTATTTTATTTATCATATATACATGCGTTTCCAGTAAAAAATATATACCTTTTTATTTTCATTTTGATTTTTGGGCCAGTATAATTTAAAGAAAAATAATTGGAGTTTCAGAAAAACAAATATCTTAATTTTCTGCTTTTTCGTTTTTTTCCTGTGAGCCCGTTTCAGATAAATATCTCGTAAAACGATATATTTAGATTAATTGTGATTCATCCTGAAATTTGTAAAATACACACTGTTGTCGACAAATATTTAAGAATATCGGTTAAACCTTATTTAAATAGTAATAGAATGTAAACCGATGTTGATTGCTAATTAATAGGATGTATTCCTGCACTGAGTCTTATATTGCCATTTTTAATGTTCTGTGATTTTTCAAGTTTTCTTTTCTTCTTCATGACATTTTTTTTATTTACGTCAGACAATTATACCCCTTCTCATACTCCCTTATTTTCTCATTTCATTTCTAAAAATGAATATTTTATATATTTGCTTTATTTCAATCTTCTCTTTTAAACATCTACTGCTCAAAACTTGCTTTTTATCTTCTTAATTTATGCGTTTTATTTTTTTACATCACTCTCTGACTCTTTTTTTAACGTTGCTACTACAATTTCTGCATGTTCCTCATCCATTCCTCTATTATTTCTACTCCCATATCAATCATAACATTCAATATGCCAACAAACAAGTAATTACAGTAGCTGGCAACATCGTAAGAGCTTCACTATATAGAATTACATTATAATGTATTTGTGAAATTTATTAAAAAAATGGCATAACTTTGCTTCATCTTACATTTTCTTTTTGCAAACCTTATTTAAAGAAAAATAAAAGGCGTCTGAAAAATAGACATCGACATTTTTCGATGCTTTTAATTTGAAAAAGAAATCAGTTTTTTTATGTTCGTTTTTATTTGTTTGTCATGCATCGTAAATCAATTATTTACAAATCATAGTAAAGAACAATTATGTATAATAATATGCTATTGAAATGTCATGCTCATACTTACGTTATCACACTCCACCATTTTTAACATAAAAGATCAACACAAAGCAAAAATATATTATTTAAATTTAATTTGATCTTCTTTGACGAACGTGAAACTCGAACTTAAGTACACTTTTTTGACCTAAGAGCTAGGGGCAAATTGTAGTATCAATTCTGTTCAAAGATAGTACCAAATAATATCGTGGAGTTTGTTTTCAGATCGGACTTCTATAGAATTAACAAGTGTCATGCACCCCTGCAAACATTTTGGAGATAGATATATAAAATTTATTTTAAAAGTCTTTGAGAGCAAGTAAGCGTTTGGATGAGCCCCCTTAATGGAACTCCATTGTAAAGTTTACAAAATAAATTATGTGTCCTATGTTGCTCACCGGGTTGCCGAGAATATACCTTCCAAAATTTATACTGATCGCTTAATACAAAAGATAAAATAACATAAAAACAAAACGAATTATATATGCATTTCCTAAATGTTAACATTTAAAAAAATGTGCCCATGTTACTCATCGTATTTTGTTTAATACTTTATATGATACCTTCCAACAATTCCTTTCTTATTGTTAAAAATATGTAATGAAATATGATCAAAATGCTGTTTTAATTATATGTTCAAAATAAAACTCTCTGAAATTTGATTATTGCGAATGTTTTGTTTTAAAGAAAGAAGATAATGAAGAAGACAACATGTTAATTCGTTACAAAATGGAGAAAACGTGAATAAGAGTGTTGGAAATTAGTCAGCGTTTTTAAAAGTGATTTTATTCTGCTTTTTATCGTTTTTAGTTGTTCCAAATTGTTTTTGATTTCATGTCCTCTTAAAGAAATCTGTTTGATCTAAAATCTGCTCAAATCCGTTGATCGTAATAAATAAATAAGAAGAAATGAAAAAATAATTATAGTAAAAAAGAGAGCCAAAAAAAAACAATAGAATGCAAAATAGAAATACTATTGAAGCACATTAATGCCGCTAGATATCTTTGAACGTATGGCTGACTTTGATTATTATGCATAGTCTGAATACAGAAAGATCTTTAAAAAGTGAAACAATGTCCAACCGTACAAGGCATATGAAAGAAAGTATTATGAGTGATAGTATTGCAAATATTTATAAGTAAAGAAAATGCCTTTAATATGGTAATGCCCATCGTTCTTCAAATAGTCTGAGATGAGATCTAGACATTATTCCATAATATATTCAGACTTTTATTTGAATTCTTTCCTCGGAAATTTGCCTTCTTTTTATTAAATATATTTTCTGATTTAAAAAAAAAGTGGGATTTCTATCATGATTCATGAGTTTGCATGATAGTGAATTATGTGGTATAGCATAATGGAATATATATCACTTGAAGCTTACACACATAGTATCTATTTATCTATCTATCTATCTATCAATTTATCTATATATCTATTTATCTATCCATTAATCTATCTATCTTTCTATCGATCTATATATCTATTTATCTATCTATCTATCTATCTATCTATCTATCTATCTATCTATCTATCTATCTATCTCCTTTACTCCATATTAAATACCAATGTGTATTTATCTGTATATAAATAAATAGAAGAAAAACTTAGGGCGTAAAATATCTGCTTTTTTCACGCTCCAAGACTAAACCAGTTCAAGTGCTGAGGGGAACGAGAAAGCAAATAGAAAAACATCCAATCACCTCAGATCACCCGCCGTCTGAAATGAATTTGGAAATAAATCCACCACTCTATAATAAAAAAATAATTAACGGGGGTGGTTTTTCTTTCTTTTCCTTACACCATCAGAGATGCTAATGATACTTTATATAGTAAAAGATAAATTACTGACATAATTCTATGATTTCATGAGAACATTTTAGAAATACATTATATTAATAGAGAGTGTGCACACAGACTAGTCACATTTGTTTCGTAATTTTTGACTGAAAGAGCGTGCACGAGTACATATATATACAAATATATATATATATATATATATATATATATATATATACAAATATATATATATACATATATATGTATGTATATATATGTATATATACATACGTGTGTGTACATTTATAATTTGTAGTCAGACTTTTAATGTTTAAGCTAAATAGATATTAATTTTTAACTACTACTTTGCATACAAAGGAAAAAGTAAAACTATCGATGTTAAAGCATTTATATACGTAGGTTAATTTATGTTACTTCTCTAATTCTTATCTGTTTTTTTGTGATCTAATTTAGAATGATATCGTTAGAAAAATATAAGTATCTATTTTATAATTCTTCTCAGTCTAAAACCGCCTATTTCTTATTAGTAGACGACATCCTTCCAGAGTTTTTGAGATACACATCTATAACCACATATATTCTGTGCTACATCCCGCAAATTAATTAGATAAATATATTTAATTTCAATCAAATAGACATACGAAATTACAAAGGGGTCAGCGTTCGCGCTTGAAATCCATAGAATGTAACATGAAGTTTAACAATATTTCATTTAATTTATATCTTGAAAATTATAGAAATTAAGAAATAAAAAACAAGAATGTTAAGAAGAGGTTCATGGCTTGTTGGAGAAATACACGGAAGTCGTGATAGATTTCCGAGAAATACCGTACGCTTCATGGTGGTAAATACAAAACAATTGCTGAAATTTATGTCATTTAATATAAATATACTTACGCTTCGTTTTATCCAATAAATACTGAGTATATCATTGAGCTGCACTCCAAAAATTGGATTTAATAAAATAAAAAAAAATAAATAAGAATAAAAAAGATATATGGTATTATGAGATGTTTGTGAAGTTACATAGATTCCTCCTTCTTCCTGTAGGTCTATCTATATATCTATTACTATCTACATTATATGCTAAACGAATTTTATGTTCGTCCGTACGTTATCACTTTCCACACTTTCTTAGAAGATGTGATCGCCTAAGCTGCAATGCCAAGGAAGTATTAATTATTTAATTTCATATTATGATATCGTTATGTAAAACGTGGAATGCAAACTAAAATACACGTTCTTACCGTAGGATCAAAGTGTAGTATCTATTCTATACAAAGATGGTATAATAAGATCGTTGGGTCTAATTTCGCACCTGACGTTCATAGAATAGAATACGTCATACACGCTTACAAGGGTTTTTAGATAGACTTCTATAACCAGATGTATTGCTCATCTCGTCTGTAGCTATTTTCGTTAGTCTCATTGGTTAGCTCGTTGACAGTTGGAGTTAATTATAACTCTTGTACCGGGGGTCGAATCATGAGACTGGCCTGAATAGTTATTTCTACACTGATGATTCCGGAGGGATGAAACACACACACACACACACACACACACACACACACATATATATATATATATATATATATATATATATATATATATATATATATATAGTAAGTTATGAAAATATATTTCTGGCAATTAAGCTACACAAAGGCCGCTGCGTTTCATCCCCGAAGGAGATCGTTAGACATTTGTTAAGTCGTCTTTTTAGATAAGACACAAAAGTACATTTTTATTTCATATGCACATAGATAGTCAGGACTACTTTCATTACACTGTATAGTCTGTATTTCTATAAACGAACTGGCAAAAAATGCACATGCATTCTGCTTTATATATATATATATATATATATATATATATATATATATATATATATGTGTGTGTGTGTGTGTGTGTGTATGAATTATATACTTCCATTTACTATTACATTTCAAGGTATTAACATCCGCACAGAACATAAGCGCTGATCTAAAATATAAAAAAATAGTTATGGTCTTTGTAAAATTCTCAAACGGACGATGAACTTCACATAACGAACATTCACTTAAGCTCATAACTTCAGTTAGGTATTTTCAATTTTAACACATTTTTAATTTAATAGCACATGCGTGTGTAAATTGCAGTATTATTCCACCTAGTTGTTTATAATAACTACAAGAACACCCGTGACGTATTGAGTAAGTATTTATATTATTAAATATTTGGAAATTCAAAGTTTCTGTCATGAATATCAAGCAATTTCAAATTACGGCTGCTGCAGCTGCAGCTGCTACTCTACAATTAAACATTACTAAATATTTATGAAACTCTATTAACATTATAACAGACCCTCTCTATCCTACCCCCTTTCTGTCTCTCTTTTCGGCTCTCTTCTCTTCTATTCTCTCTACATATTCTCACCCTTCGTCTCTTTAACTTCTTCTGTTTTCTCTCTTTCTTTCTCTTTTTATTTCCCTCCCCACTGACTTCTAGCTTCTTTTTTTAATTATTTATTTACCTCAATAGCCTCTCCCGTGCTATGTTCTCGCTATACCGTGAAGTGTGCACGGTTACAAGCAATTAAGATCATCAACGTGTTAGTACTGCATATCTTTCCGCTACAATAATCATCGGATGTAGACGGTTAGAATTTTAATGCGATTTGAAATGATATCCGAACTCCGTAATTCCCAGCGTGATCTACTTGCTTCGAGTAAAGGATCTGCTTCTTTCATACTTTGAAAAAAGAAAAAGATTAAAAAAACATGTTACAGATTATTTCGGGAAAGATCAACGATATTCTTTCAATATCGCTGAAATGCCATTTTCGTGTTTTTGTTTTTTTTAAAAAGAAATAGCTCCAGACAAGAAATGAAGCCAATTGATGTAAGGAGCTAAAAGAAAAAAAGACTACTTCAAGATCAAATACAAACCAACAATAAGTGTAAGATGGATAGATTTTGACCCAGAAAACAGCAGTTATTCCCCCTTTGTCAGAAACATCGCTGATGGGATGTAAGAAGTAAAGGACACAATAAGGGAAACGAGAGTTGCAAAGCTGCCGAATATAAAAGTTCATTGTCTATTCTCTGTCTTCTTGACCTTTTGGCTAAGATCAAAGTGTAGTATCTGTTCCGATGGATACTACACCCCATACACTGGTATTGTCTTGGCCTTCGGGGCTTGATTTACGCCGGTCTATGGGTCGGTCCTGTGCAGTTCTAGGACGTCCACCCGCCCAGGCTTTGCCTCCCCTCTTTGGGGAGGAGTAAGTTTATTGCTTACTGTCTGAGGCACCCATAACGGAGAATGCCGACGGGGCTGCCCAGGCAATTTTTAATGGCCAGAGTGCTCACTTTCTCGAGCGCTAGCTTTTCAAACCCCACTTTCCCGACCCGACCCGACCTCTGGTCACATCTTACTTGTGGGAGTAAGATAAAACTGGCCTTGTGCCGAACCTCCTGGAGAAGAGGTAAATAAATACTCTCTTTACAGGGTTAAAGATTTGTATTTGAAGAGCATAGTATTGGTTTTTTTTATTATGAGTAAAAACGGACTTTAAACAAAGTCGCCATATTAAAGTTCGATCAGATCTATTTAACATTTTATATCAAATGAGGAGGTAAATAATTACACGAAGCAAAATGTCGGTCGCTGAATGTCAACTCTTTTGATCTTTTTGTAAAATACATTCCGAACTTTTAGTTAAAAATGAAGAGAAAACTGATAATTGTGATAACATTTTAATATAAGTATGTCTTCCACTATGTATAGTCGTCCTCGGTCGCAGATTTAAGTACATCTAGTTAGAAGAAATCATTCCATTACGAGTGTTTGAATACGAAGACAACGAAGAAGTAGTTAATTCTCAATGTATGAATTTACATATATATTCATCTATAAACCTTTATAATTATCTCTATGATCTATCTACATATCTACTTATTTATATGTTAACCTATCTTGAACCTAAAAATGGAAGATTAAACCGCTCAACCAATCAAGTAAAACACATTTTAAGATGACTTATAGAAACATTCAGCATGCAAATATGATTTCGATTTAATTTGTCTTTAGTTGTTGTTCGTTTTTTTTATACATGCTATATGTCTATGTGAGATTTCTCACCCTCTATTCCCCCATAGTTATATATATATATATATATATATATATATATATATATATATATGTATGTATTCGTGAATTTTATTCCTTATAATTTTAGTATATATTTATTTATATATATATTGATATATTTATATTTTATTTAGCCCATTAAATTTTAATATCTATGTTTAAGTTAGATAACAAATGTAAACGTTTGTATTTTTACATAAATTTTAATTATAACCCCCTACCCACCCACCCAAATTTACCACCCAACCCCACCCCAACAAGTCCTGATGAATCTATAAATCTATAAATATATAACCACCCCACTAAACTATAAATAACATCAAATCTCTAAGTATTAGCTATAATTCTCAGACTCAATAGGCTCTCAGCCATACTACCAATTCTACCAAAATCATCTCCCACCTAAACCCATAACTGGGATAGCTATTAACTCTGATATTACTTAGACTAATCTAATCTCAATTACTTAATCCTTCGATTACTATCTTGAACACTTAATTATTGACTGGTACTTAGTCCTTGTCATTGGTAGTAGAACTATAAAAGCCTACCATCACTTGTAGACTTATTTCGCCCAATGACTTCGCAAGTAGCAGGATGGTAATAATGGTGATAATTATTATTATTATTATTATTATTATTATTATTATTATTATTATTATTATCGTTATTGTTATTATTATCTTGTTATTTTTATTTTTATTTTTATTAATGATATTATCACTGCGACTATCGTAGGTATGATTGGCATTGTTATTATTATTGTTATTGTAATCGATTTTATTAATACTAAAAATGGTAACACCATTAAACTTATTTTATATAATGATTCCACTAGTATTGATTTTAGTATAATATAATCACAAGTAAAATATAATATAACAACAAAATTCACTACAATTACTAAGCAAGCCATAAATAACTATATTAAAATAGAATGCAAAAGTAGCAATTAATACCCCAAATTAAAATTATCAAACATTTTTATCTACACGATAATTACCTATACAACAAAAATGACAGTTATAACTCTATGATTATAATTCTATTCTCATTTTAAAGTTAACCCCCCCTGCCCCCCCGCCCTGGCTGGAATTGAGGTCACAATGGCCCAGACACGAGAAGACCTCCCACGCACCTTTTTGAAACATGACTTGTTGGGGTCCCTCCCTCTCCCCCTCTCTTCTCATGTCCCCGTTATAGGCAGAGCTCCATCTCTGTCCCCCTCCCTCTAATGCATCTTCAATTCCCGGTTGAGGTTGAATTTAAAATCTTTGCCATTTGATTCCATTATAGCTTGAAGAGTTGACGTTCTTTGCGAGCGTTAATGAAACAGCATATATTTTGTCGCAATTAATGGAATAAAATCACCAACAATATATATATATATATATATATATATATATATATATATATATATATATATATATATATTAATACTATGTTTTTTTACAAATAGGTCACCATTTATCAATACCCTGGATTCATTGGAGGATAAAGTTTAAAGAGATTGTTATTTTGAAGACTAACGCCCGACAAAATGATGGGAATTAGTGGTTGGAATGGGCAGACTATTACTTAAGAGGAATTGTTTACTTAACCATGTTGTAATAGGTTGGGAAGCAGCTTCGTGGTATTTTGTTCCACAGATAGTGTGTCTAACGTAGAGACTTATGGAAGTTCTGTTTGGTTTTAAGTACAGAGGGCGAGAAAGAAAAGGTCATTGATTTGGTTATTGCTAGGCGAGTTTCTGATCGGAAAGTTTTTCTTGGGGCTCAACAAGTAATTGTATTTATGTTAAACACCTCCTTTGAAAATAACGATATAGTAGATAGAGAGAGAGAGACAAAGAGAGAGAAAGAGAGAAATATAAAGAGAGAGATATACAAAGAGAGAGAGAGAGAGAGAGAGAGATAGAGAGAGTCTGTCAAAATCTGTGCAAAAGAGGCTTTAGTTAAGAAATCAAGTCACCCCCCCCCCAGTAGGTTGTCAATTGAAATCCTGGGTCAGTATGGATACTACTGAAGAGCTCAAAGTAGAGCGAAACCCAAGTAGTGGGGTCCCCACTATGATGAAATGTTCATTTTCACTTCTAACTTTTGCAATAGTTAAGTTTTCGGTATGAGGTCGAAACTTAGGGTTTACGTTACGGTTTTTGTCCGAGTAGAGAAAGATCACATAGAGTCTTCATACATTATCGCCATTTTCAAAGATGTCCATCATCAAAATCTAATAATGTCAATATATCGGAAACTATTTAACCTAGAAACATGAATTTGTGTCTCTATATCTAGGTTTTCATGGTCAATAAATCAGGTAAAACCATTTCTCACTACATCGGATGATTTATTAATCCTGAAAGTGTGAGATTTCTTGTTTATCGCTGTGATAGTGTGTGTGGAAAATCAATTTTATCTATCTATCTATCTACTATTGGAATTCTGTGGACCTTGCTTTTCTGTTTGTTATATTGCATGTGTGTCCTCATGAATAAGTAATAAGGTAAAGAACGGATGACGCCACAACGCGTGGGGGCGTCGTCTACTTTGATGCAGTTGAAAGACAGTGAGCAAATACTTTCTAACATCACAAACGGAAGACGTCACAAAGGGATGAATACATCATCAACTAAAACAGGTTGGAAACACCGGAGAGAGACTGTTTATGATGTCATAAGCGAAGTAACAAAAGAATGACATCACTCTTTTAAATGAGAAACATAGAAGACCCGTGGTCCGAGAAGCTTCGGGTCGTCTATGCCAGCACTGACTACGGATGTGTACTAGAAGAACTTTTAGAACACGGTGGACCTACTGTACTACTATAACTCTTGGTATTTCTTGCTGAGGTGTTTGTCTCCATTCACACTAAATGAAGTCAAAGAGGCGTGGCGGCAAAAAAGGATGACATGTTTGACGTAACACTTGGACGACATAACACAGGTATGCCAACATTGCCAGATGGAATACATCAGAATGGCGTCATAAATAAATACCGTCATACAGTAAAACAGAGAACATAGGCAAAAACGTTGCATTATTTACGTTTTTAAGAAGTCGGACATATCTCGAGTTGAATTTTTACATCAAATCTTTAAATCATTGAGGAATATTAACATATTTCTCATGGATGGATAGTCATAAACTTAAGCTGAACGTATGTCTTCCTATGTTCTCGTTAACTTATAACTGTATATATAGGTGCGTGTTTGTATGTAGATGTCAGTAGAATTTAATTGATCCAGACAAATGGGATGCATTGCCTTCTTGTGTTCACCTTGATTTGGAAGGGTTTTTTAGGCTAGAGACTCAGACGATGTAATAAATACAAAAATGAAAAAAATGAATAAGTTAAGTAAAATCTTAACAGTTTAAATTAGTCATGAGTTATTTTAAAGTGTAGATTGGCCTCGGTACACTCAATAAAACCGTACAGAAAAAACGTTTCTGCTTGATAAGGTCTGGCTTCTGATAGCTGTGACTGAAAAATGTTTTGCAAATGTTCAGGAAAATAATGTTTGTGTGAATAAAAATTATATGATATATAGATAATCTATTATATTAGCTGATGGCATCAGCTTTATCTCTGGAAGATCCTATTCATGTTACCTTGATCTTTGCCAACTAGTATGGAGATATGGCGAAATGATGAATAAAGTGTCTAAGTGACGGGATACTTTCTAGGATGAGTTTTAATGTCAAATCAAACTGGAGAATAATCCGAGGGAAAGTCAATT
>OY744521.1:100031664-100081664 GCA_963556195.1 Sepiola atlantica | reverse complement strand
TCCGTGGTCTTCAACGACACATGTATGATAAACGACTTGCTGCCGAAATATATATATATATATATTTATATATATATATATATATATATATATTTATATATATATATATATATATATATATATATTATATATATATATATATATATATATATATATTTATATATATATATATATATATATATATATATTTATATATATATATATATATATATTTATATATATATATATATATATATATTTATATATATATATATATATATATATATTTATTTATATATATATATATATATATATATATTTATATATATATATATATTCCCGAAACAGTTTTTCATGGTAAACAACTGATGATCCCTTACAATAGTGTTAGAAATAAACTAATATAATAACTGTAAAAAATAAATTGACTTACATGAGTGATTTTCCATTGGAAGACTTGGGACTATAAGTTTTTTTGTTTTTTTTAATATAGTTTTAATGGTTGAGAAACTTCCGAGACTATATATATATATATATATATATATATATATATATATATATATATACGTTAACCTGTAAGATTGCAAGTGTTTACCCCCCTGACAACGAAAACAGCAAGCCTCGGCGTTTGCACGCGAAGTCAAGGAAAACAAAAGAATGGCGCTGGATGAACGTTGTCATTCTAACTCATTTTATTTTAAGTTCCGCGCTTGACATGTGTTTGCTTGTCAGATACGACCAGAGAACGACGGATCTTTATGCCGTCTCCTCCTTGATTCTCACTTGCGCCCTATTAGCGTGGTAGCTCTGACACTAGTACGTTGCCACTACACCTATAACGAGGAGGAAGCGTTTTACGTCAGGAGGGTGTTGCTGTTGTCGGGGAGTGAAGTAGCTTCAAGGTGTAGTAGTCAATGGCAGACAACAAGTTTGTGTTGACTGTCAACATGCACTAGGCACTTAGTCCATGCATATGTGTGTATTCTCCTGACTCTGTGTGAAACTTTTTTCACGTTTCTTTTCATCCCACCCTTCTTTTCACCTTCAATTATATTTAATTCTAATGCTGTCTTTGTTTGTATATCACCCTACGTCACCGGCATATTTTATAATTAAATTATTATTTTCAACTAAATATTTTTCCTGAACTAAATTCGCGAATATTGCGTGAGATACAACCTTTAAAATATTTGTTTATATCTTTAATTTAACTCCTCCAATGTATATTAATCATCGTCACCGTAATTATAATTGAGTTGATTGTCCGTTTCAACAAAATATATTTATTGACCACAATTTTCGAATGTTACGTGACATTACAGATTCCAAAACATTATAAGCTACACTTTGCTTATATCGCCAATGGGGTTTTCTCAGTCTACTATACAAACATTCATTAATTACAATTGCGTTAATTATTCTGTTCAGCAAAATATTTTTCCTGGTCTCAATTTGCGAATTTAGCGTAACCTCCACAGGAAATTTCTCCGGAATCTATTTTCTAAATTTGTAGTTTGAATGTGTATTTCCAGCATTCCTTATCGCATGAGGCGTGGTATCCTTATGACTAATTGTATTTGTCTTACCCTATGATGCTACATCTCCTTCTGTCATATTTATCTAAAAGTTTTTATCAAGAATTTAAAAAGAACTCTGAGCTCCAATCCATGATTCCCGCTGTAAAACAATCACAACAAGAACATGTCTTAAAAGAACTATAGCCAAATGCCCCCCCTTCTCTTCCTCACAGTACAAAAAATTAAACGGAGCAACTAAACAAAGTGTCTTTACTAAAACATCCTATCTGTGGAACAAGATACCACGAGTCTTCTTTCAAAACTGACCACAGTTCAAGTCGTCACCGAGTTCAACCTCGATGAGGTCGTCGAGGTGGCCACGAAATTGTTATATGATAACAACCAAACATTGAAAAAAGTTAGTTGACGATCGAGCCTCGGAGAAGAATCAACCGTCTGATTCCATGTGCACAAATCCTCTCCAACCACCGCCCTCCTCGTCACCAACAAATTAAGATACATCTTATATTTTCATAAGATACATGTGTTGTCATTTTATTAAGCCCTGCATAATACTACACCAGATCGTCTTCCAGTCTAATGTAAACAAATACTTGTCTAGCCGTTATCATCGATAATCAACTCATCTTATGAAAAAATTTGTCCATTTCACCCATTGTTTCTATTCTTCTCATGGTGGCGATCATCCCCTACTTTACGAGCTCTTTAAACTTAATTCTCGAGTGACCCCCGGGCCTTGATAAGTGGTGACTCATCCGTAAAAAATTAAGAAAAACATATTAATAAAACCAAAATAATATTTACTGCGAATGTTCAAATCTTCGTTTGTTTTTTCTACAACAAATATACGCGAATGTCGCGGAAATAAAAAACGAACAAACAAAATAAATAAATAAGTAAAAATAATAAAACCACTAAATAGCAATGACAAAAATAAATTTTTTTAGTCTGTTCTACGATATTCTTTGTTTTTCATTTCAAGTTTATATTTTCTCTTTTTTCTATCCAAATTTGTTATCGTCTCTTCAGTAGAGAAAAAGAATGAACTCTCAT
Source organism: Sepiola atlantica (assembly GCA_963556195.1). Lineage (NCBI taxonomy): Eukaryota > Metazoa > Mollusca > Cephalopoda > Sepiida > Sepiolidae > Sepiola > Sepiola atlantica. Next base: position 100,079,094 of record OY744521.1, on the reverse strand, counting down.
ACTTTTGGATTATTCCCTTACTTTCTGATAGCTCTTATTAACAAATGTTCAAATGCTTTATTTTTATTCTAATTTGTTATTAATTATTTATTTTCTATTTCTGGTAAATCGTAACCCTTTTTCCATTGAAGCAATTTCTCCTGTCTATTTTTGAAAATTCTAACCCATAGGGTGTCTACTGTGTTTATTATTTTTTATTCTAACTTTTTATTAATTATTTATTTTCTATTTCTGGTAAATCGTAACCCTTTTTCCATTGAAGCAATCTGTCCTATCTATTTTTGAAAATTCTAACCCATAGGGTGTCTAATGTGTTTATTATTTTTTATTCTTTTAAATTAACCAAACATTTTTATTTTCTGGTTCCAAAGCGAAAAATTCAATATTTTATTTCGTTTTATTTTCATATAAGTAATGTATCCGTTTTTCCTTTCTGCTTCCATAATTCCTGCTCACAACACAGTGAGATACCAGAAACTACATGGTTGACAACTGACGCTTTCTCGTTAGAGGCATTATCCATGCCCTAAATGAGATTAAATGTCAACAAATTAAGCATCGATTGTTGTTGTTGTTCTTTTTCTTCTTCTTCTTTTTCTTATTTTTCTTCTTTTTCTGCTTCTTCATCTTCTTCTTATTATTACTATTATTGTTATTATTAGTTTTATTTCCCTTAGCGATCTACAGATGAACCCTCGTTTTATGTGTTTGGCTTCATATCCCTTTTGGAACCCCTCTTATTCATATCGAACATAAAATCTCTTCACTTTATTTTTTCTCCTTTTCTATCGTAAATTATTATTTCTGGTTCCCTATCAAACGCATCTCTACTTTACTAACCTCATGGCTAAATGACGCTCCATGATTCGAATATCTGTTATATCATCGGAGTTTGCCTTCTCCTTACAGAGTTAACATCATCGTCATCTATTTCACAAGTTACCATGTCTGAGTCTACTAGAGCAGCTAATGTTGCTCTATATACCTCGTGTAAAGACATTCAAATTGTTACGCGTGGCATTGCTTCTTATAGTTGTATGTCACTAAACTATTATGTTCGTAGATAGTGTTTGTGTGTAGCTGGCCAACTGGCGTGTAACTTGTCAAGTTGATAGGTTATATAAATTTGAAATATGCACTTGGTTTTATCGACCTGTTGATTTGTCTAGCATTTTCGGAAGTATTTTCTTTCGCAGATTTGATCACACATGAAGACTCGAAACAATATATTTTACGCTGTTAACTATTTTCACTTGCATTTAAACTAAAGTTTAAGTCTTCTTGCAAGGAGCTACAGGGGAATAAAGCACATGACTTTTTTCTGCTAAACATTAGAAATGTTTACTTAACCGTCGTTTTCTGATCTATTTGTACAATTCCTTCTAACTAGCAACACCTACAGTTTATTTGATAAATTCCGTACAAATTATCAGAAATTACAAACTGTCAAACAAACACAGGTATGAATTCTACAACGTATATCTATATAGTTCATGTTCGTAACAAATACAGCTATCGCCATTATCACCATTATCACCATAGCGATTACTAATATCATATTCCGCTTCTTCTTCTTCTTCTTGTTGTTCTTCTTCTTCTTCTTCTTCTTCTTCTTTTCTTCTTCTTCTTACTATTACTATTATTATTGTTATTATTATTATTAATATCATCATTATTATTTTCTATAATTCTCAAAAAGTAATACTTGTGCATCTTCTCTAATTGACAAATTCTGGCTAGATTGATATCGCATTTGATATATATATACGCGTGGGGTAGAATACACTTTTGCCGATCGGATTTTCTATGAAGCTTTTGTGTGGTGTTGAGATAGTCATTTTTAAATATTGACTATTGTTTTATATGTGAGTATATTATATGGTTAACTAAAAAATAAATGGTGATGTTGTCACGATAACAACACCGGTTTCTGGTCAGCCTCTTGACCAGTTTAGGTGTAGAATTTTTTGTTAGTCAGCTGTGTAGCCTCTTCTTACCCTATCGGGCTCATGAATGACTTACTTTTCGTCTAGCTTGTTTGGAGTCTATGGGATTGAACGAGGATGGCGAGGGTTCTCTCAAAATTGTTTTTTTTTTAGAATGATTCTACCTTCCTCTCCATTTTTATTATTAGGATTACCTCCTTTCATCAAGTTCGTTCATGCCTTATCAAGAGCGATTTTCATAAAAACAATAATTCATGCTAAATAAATTATAAAGAAAAACTTATATTCTTTAATAATAGCACTCCTTTCTATTATTTAAACAACCAAAACGATAGGTGACCAATAATTTCTGAAGATTCACTATAAAATTACAAAATAAAAAAACACTTATCAGTCTTTCTCCAAGAGCGCATCGTTTACAACAGTTTTTGGTACCCTCCTAAAATAGCACTCAGCTATTTTTCTTTAATTCAAACATGCCCCTTTCGTCACTATCCCTGACTTCAAGAAATGTACTTCATATCCGGGTCTTCTTACTTATATTTGCCCCCAAAATGTTGAGATAACAAAAGTTATATACCTAATCGAAGTTCTGTTTAGGCGGTAGAAAACTGTCAGGAACAATCACATATTAGAAGCTCAATCGTATATTCCCCCAAATCACCTCCTGTCTGATTTGAGTGTTTTACAATGCTACATATAGTGCATCGTATGTGTCGTTTGACTGCCTATAGTAGGCTATAACGAAGTTTGTAAAAAAAACAGAGTTTACTTTGTGCATAACACGTTATATAAAAGGACATATGTTTTCTGTTGTATCAATTTAAATAATCCATCTCTGTATTCTTTGATTCCGCCTCTCTTAGCTTAAAATAACCTTATTGTGATAAATACAAATTCATCAACGGTGATCTGGGACGATTTTCCACCAGAATAACTGACCTTCACTCATCCTTCAACCATCGCAAATCCTCATAAAAATACACAAAAATGCAAATAAATATTAAAAAAATATGTCCTTCTAACGTTGAACTTCTCGCATAAAATATACATCTACCGTACGATCAAACAGAAAATATATTTAACTTGAAACATGTGATAACTTTGAATTCAATATCATATATATTTTTTAATTTAACATTTCTCATTGTGCGTAGATTTTGCATTCGCTATTGGCACGTATAGCCCATTCATGAAGTTTTTATTCACTATTCGCACTTATCGCTCATTCATGAAGTTTTACTTACTATCCGCACTCAAAACCCATTCATAAATCTAATGTTTACACTTAGTTAGCATGATATTTATCATTGTACATTTTTGTAACGTATATATCTCCAAATATTATAACGTATCTATCCGCTTTCACACAGTAGAGATGTTGCTAGTCTCTCTATACGGTATTGTTATGTCCATGGTAGGTGCTCGACTAATCTCTAATTTTTGGTAACACCTGTAAAATATTTACGGCAACAAGAACTCGCCTGGCTACAACCGCAACAAAGAACTTACTTTTTTCTTCTCTCTCTCCCCCCCTCTCCCCTCTCTCTCTCTCTCTCTCTCTCTCTCTCTCGCTGTGCAAGCAAAACAAGCACAAATTCTATTAACAAAGTTTTTTTCTATAGCGCCCAATCTTTGGAACAAAATATATGGTACTGCTTCCCAACCGACTACAGCATGGTCGTCTTTAAATACTTGATGGGCCATCTTCTTGAACAATCAATTCCTCTTAAGAAATCTTCTACCTCTTCCACCCGTTGTTTCAACTCTCCGCGTGTTGGCGTTCTATCGTACAACTGACGATTTATTTAACCCTTATGCTCGAGTGGCTCAAGGGGTTTATCTCAATTATGATCAATTAATAAATGAAAACAAAAACAAAAAGTATTTGGCTAAAACACCGCCTAAAATTAAAATCACATACCGTTTAAGAGTATCAATGACAATACAGTACTACTAAAACTTAAAAATACGAAAGTTCAATCATTGCGTGTTGTTTTTATTTTCTTAAATAAAGAAACATACGGACAATTATTTCCTGTTTCTGTGCTGAACATTTCTTAAGTAAGTCATATCAACGTGTTCACATTGTTACTGTGTGAGTTCCTTTCTTTGTTTTTCTTTATACAAGCCTGTCATGAATAGGTATATATTATTATAACTGTCCTTTTAATGTCTAATTATATCTTCTTTTTTATGGAGGTAACCGTCTCACCTTTTTCGTTAATTTTTTATTCTTCATGAATGTATTTGTTTGTAAGCTGGGAAACGTGTTTTTTACCTCTTTCCGCACTAACGTTTCTTTCTATGTTTGCTATTTTGTTTTTCATCTTCTCATTACTAGCAGGACCCCGACTTTGTTCTCCGATGACACTTTTCATTTTTGTCTTTTTTCTGTTGTTCGCGGCTGAATTTAAATTATTTTGGGATTATGGTATTGTTTTAATCGTGGCAATCCAAGTTCGTCTCGAACCACCTCAGGAGACTTCTGTAGTCAGCTTACCCTATTCAGGTTGTTGCAGCCCGTACAGCAACTTTAAAACAGCCGCAATCAATGGCAAGTCCACCCGCGTTCTCCAATTTTAACACGTCACTCAGACACTTCCCCATCGTTGACGTAGCGTTTCACGACGTCTCTTCTCTTCGATAAATCACACCGATATAGGCTTTTCAAACCTGTTGCGTCGCTTCATGTGACCAACGAACTTTACCTTTCTTGCTTAATCATGTTGATGAGCCAGTCCGCGAGTAAACCAAACTCTTTCCGTATGTCTCTATCCGTCTTCCGTTGGATCCAAGGTAATCGTAGGATTTTCCGGTAGCACTTGTGCTCGAATGCTTTTAATCTTTCGAAGTCTGCTTTTTACAGTGGCTGTGCTTCACACACCTAAGTGGCTACTTGAGAAACACACGATCGCAGGACCATAAACTTTGTGGATTTTCATCGAGTTCTCAACAGTGGCGCACTAGTCTTCGTCAAGTGTCAGTGATGCAGTCACCGTTATCTGTAATGAGTGAAGTAGGGTAGCGAAGTTGTCTGGTACACTGTGACCAAATATCATCTGTAACATTGTAGGACCTTATTTTTTGCAGGGATATCAATGTATGTAAAGTTCTTCAAATGGTTATGCGTGACGTTTCACATAAGAGTCATGTGTCACGAACCTATTATCTTTGTCGATTTGATTCGCTTGTAAGTCCCTAAGGTTCTACGTTGCATAAAACTTACAATCTTCTGTTTCGGGATTTTTGCAGATTAAAATTGATAATTTATATTATTAGGATCATTCGGACAATTGTTCCTATCTGGAATCTTATTCGCAATACGTTTCGACCTATGTAACCTAAAACCTTCTTCATACATGATAGCTCCAATTGAAGAGGCAACCTTGAATATGCCCAAGGCTAGGGAAGATCACCTAAGATATAAGATAGGCACTCGAGAAAGCAAAGCCCCACACAGCTAATCTCTCAAATAAAAACGTATTGACTGTCAAGTCACTTCAGAATGATGATGATATTATATTATAATATTACTACCAGCAGACAAAAGCAATGCGACAGTGTTAATGGAAAAAGCGGAATATTTAAAATAAAAACTACCACAGCTATACGGTCTTCCTAACATTCGCAAAAAATGGTATGCTAGTAAAATTCAGCATATCATCTATTGAGCCAATGTTGGTAGAATATCACTATCCCACTCACAAGCAACTTTGCATCATATGTCAAGAACCCCATTCACTTTTTGGGTACAATCAATAATGCTCTCATTTATGTATATCAGATGGCCAGACTAGACGTACTAAGTCTGTTAACAAAAGTAACAACTCACGAGACTCTTAATTTTGTCATGTTTACTGAACTTTTGAGAATTCGGGCGATTTTAAAATACTTCCGTGGACTGTGAATGAGAGTAGATTTGTAGAAGTTGAGATTGAACTGTGAATATTAAACGCAGGCAGTCGGGAATTTAAGTAGTGACTTCGATCGAATCTAAGAAAATCGACATCTTTTGTTGTTGACAAGGCCAAATGAGGAAGTGGGGGAAGGGATAAAGATAAAAGATAAAGAAGGTGGATGCTAGGGTTAGTTAAATGAATAATGGCTAATGCTGCGAGAAGAGAAGGGGAAGGAATTGTTTGGTTACTGATCATTGCTAGTAAGCAATAAAACCGGTGCGATTTGGGGTGGGGATATCATAAGCTAAAAACAGAAGTGAATTCAGGTCAGTAAATAAATATTTCTGAGAGGGGGGCGCGTAATTAAAACTGATTTTGTTTACCGAGTACACCTTGCATTGAACAATCGAAGTCGAAATAGATTCATCATTCGTACATGTGTATCCCTCTTCTTTCATTTATCTTTATAATTGCTATATCTTGTATATTGAGCTTAAAGGAAGGTCAAAACTAGGACTGCTAAGAATTTTTTTGTCATGTTGTACTTCTGATTTGTGTACAGCCCTATTATATTAATGACATTTATATACTTAATTTCAGAATAAAAGATCTTTTTATGATCATTTAAACTTAAGTGCCCCAACTCATTTTTGCAGCCTGCATTACAACTGAGGCATTTTTGATTTGTAAATATACAGACTAAGATAATGGACATTATTGGAAAGACCAGTTTTGCCCCATTTCACCAAGAACTCGTGGGGACCCAAAGTCACCCTGATGTCCAAAGTTACTCCGCTTGACAGTAAGCTAATAATATTACCTTGTAATATGCCTGGTCTTGTGCACATTTCTGCAGTTTGTTTTTGTGTATCAAATTAACAGTGTAGTAAACGAACACCAGCGCCTCTCTTTGAAAATATAGGCATTATTCACTACTTCATGTCATGCAGATCAAATATAAAAATACATCGGCTATAAGATTTGGCAAAGTATTGAAAGTAAAATAAGATTAACACGAATCTTACCCATTGTGCCCCAACATCACCTTAATTACACTTACTTGGGATGTTGTTGGTTGACAGCCTTGAACTTTTTATCACATGCATGTTTAATTTTTTTAGGGTGCACCAACAATGTTATTTCTCACGAATTGTATTTCGCGGAAAGTCGCTATTAGAAAATTAATACAGAAATTCATTAAAATGTCTTTTAAGTTACTCATTGTACCCTGAGGGCCCCTATTTAACTGGGGGTTAATAGACGAATTTATAGTCAAATCAGTAATTTTGAAAAGGTAACAGGTATTTGCTAAACCTATTTATCTTAAACTTATAAAAAATGCAAAACTCATATAATAAGTTATCATACGATCATAAAATCATACATTAAAACCATAATATAATCATTCTGTTAAACCTTATAAAGATAAAAGAGATATTATTAAATACACTATTCATTCATAGCAATTTACTATGCGATTAGTATTTATAATTTTAACTATTAACTATAATTTTGTTTAATTGACTTACTATATTTTACAAAAACACAACCATTAACTGTGGTTTATATATTTAATTTTACCTATTAATAAGTTAGCTTAACATATAATTTAATTAAACTGATTAAAGGATTTAAATCAATACTAGTTGAATACTTATCTAAGAAGTTATTAATTGTTATGTTATATCAGAAAGTATGTTTATTAAGTTTGCATTATGGAATGATATGGTTAATACACTAGGCTGTTACTATATTCATCCAGAGTGAACTGTTTAAAGTATTTACAGCTAATAACTATTTTATCCTTTCGGTTCAGTAATTTATCAGGAAACCTAATATTTGCTAAATTTTTTTTAAATGAAAATAAATAACACGTGGGGTTGTGTATAATATGAGTAGACACTACCTTCCATATATAAATATATATATATAGACACTACAAGTAATATATTTAAATGTTTAGAGAAATGCTCAAATTATAATATATATATATATATATATATATATATATATATATATATATATATATATATATATATATATATATATATACAAATTAAAAGTAATATTTTAAAATGTTCACGGGAATGTTATGATTATAATTTCAATAGTGTTCAATACATTTGTATAACTTTTTAAAATTAATTAAACCACCGTGAAAATAAGTATATATTATTATTAATTGTTTAAGCTATTCAGTTTATATCTTCATTCATTTTTTGCGTAAAATAAATATCATAATTTCTTACTATTACATTCTCGAAAATATACGTTAAATCCAACATGTAATTGATAACCGTTTGGGCACTCGATATCATGTTGCAAATATATTTTTTTAACTTTGAAATTAAGGCTGCAATCTGTAATCTTCTATGAAATGTTTATTATTATTTATGATTACATTTTTAGTTGGTGTTGATTGCATCTTTCGACTTAAATTCTCATTTATCTTCGTTCAATCTTTCATCTGTTTCATAGGTTTGTTTCATATATTTTCAATTATAATCACACATTAGCGTTGACAAAACCTCACTTTTAATATTCTTTATTTCTATTCGGCAGTTTTAATTATTAAAACGAAGGGCTTTATTGTAATCCCATATGCACTTTAAACATTAGTCTAGGATAAAAAGGTTGAGCTATGGTTTCTACTATACCTCTGAGGAACATGATTTTATTGGCTCAACAACCTAACACAATACAATGTTTATACTTCTCAAAATATAACATTTGATCCACGTTCTATGAAGCGATAACCGAGTTAAGAAATTAAAATGGGGTGTATCCTTAAAAAGATGTGATTCTAAATATATCTAGAATTATTTTTGTCTAAAGCCTCTTACAGCGAATATGTCTCAACGGGGGCAACGTCGATTAAATACATCGAGTTACAAATAATTACCACGTAGATATTTGCATCCAAAATATATTGTTCCTCATTGGCTATATCTTAGATACATACTTCGGGCATAAAAGGGGGGGTAAAACTGGTACTGTCTATTTTAGGACGATATTTCATACGTATTGTATTCGCTTCTAACAGAACATAAAACGCGAGACTCAAAATTTCTACTGCAAAACATACTAGGATGCTATACTATCATGTGGCTTCCGACATCACTGCGCATCTCTTTTACTCTTGGACTCTTTAGCATTTTACATCATGTCTTCTGGGAGGATTAGAGCAATGGCTTCAAGGCACATGTTCAAACAATACATACTATTATTTATACATATAACGCATTTTTATCAACATACATTTGTTTCGTCGTCGCTACAACTCAACAGTGTGGCTAACACTAGCGAGACTTGATATCGGGCCACAGTGGTCAGAATCCGCATCTCTACTAACTGAACTAAACAAACATGCTAAGGGTCAAAACTGCTAATGGCAGTGGGATGAATTATCACGTATACACACAAAGCTATTCATTTATTTATATATTTCTTTCACGATTGTGATAACAAAAAGTACTCAATTATTTTCACAGCAGAGTATTGCCTATATATATATATATATATATATATATATGAGTATAATACAGGTACACGGTGATCGTCGTCTTACGACTCATCAGCGTTGCTAGCAAAATTCGAAACCAGCATCCAAGAGACTGAAACTCGACGCTCTACTACTAAGCCAATTACCGCTAGTTGATCGAATGAATTTTATAGATGCCATTTAATTTCAATGCTTTGCACTATTTATATGGAAAAGCAGTTTACCTAAATACTAGGTGAGAATAATTTTTACCTTCAGCAATGTGATGCCCACATGAGAGCGAGTATATTTTAAAAATATAAGTATCAACGGACAAATGTTTCGTCGTTTTACGACTAATCAACGTGGCTAGATCTATTTTGTATCAGTGAAACAAGGTATAACATAGTTATCATATATATATTTATTCTATAGTAATCTTTTATTTTATTAAAAAAAACGAGTATGATATTTATTTTTATTCTACTGTTTTAGGTTATCTTAAAGCATAGCCACTCTGGACGACAAACGGTTGTGCGCTTCCAGTCTGTCGAGGATATAAGCCGAGAGATTTTCCATAAAGGAGGCCTCGAAATATTAACACATTTTAGAGTTGTGTTTTTTCTTGTTAATTAAATATTGATTATCCGCAAGAAAAATGGTGGAGCTATTTTTTGCTTGTTTTTATATGTTCAAATGTGTTTTGCACGCCATCTTGGCAAGGAAAAATAGGAATGATAAATAGTTTGGCGTTTTAATAAATCTCTAAAAAGACCTGTAACGACATGGAACAGAAGTAAGGAGCGGGGAACAGAACAGAAGGCGTCAAAATCGATGCTTCGGAGTAGATTGCTTGAGAGAGAGATAGGTAGAATATTTAAAACTAAAAAGAGACGGTAAGGTGGTTTAAGAAAGATAAAAAGAAGGGGCTAAGAAAAATAGTTGATTTAAAAAGAGGAAGAAAGGAATCGGATGATAAAGAAAGGGGTAAAATTTAGAATGAAACTTATTTGTAAAGAAAGCGTTAGAGAAAATATGGTACTATATTAAAAGGAAGTTCAAAGAGAATGAAACTTAAGAAAGGGATAGGATATAAAACAGGAGAAGGAAACATAAATATGGAGACGGACGTAGCGAGAGAAAGAAGAAAGTAAGTAAAAAACAGGGTAAAATAGTAAATAATGTAAATATGAGACCATGTAAGAATATTTTAAAAAAGAAAAGTGAAAAGAAAAAGCGACACAAAGAAAAAATACAGGGATAAACTAGATACACCTACCTTGGCTTTTTGCCTAGCAACAAAGTGTAGTATCTATTCTGATACTACAGTTTATATTTCTGTCTTCGGTCAATGGAAAGGAAATCCTTCAAGACTGAGCACTTTAAATTTTTGTTCCAATCGAGAGTACCTCTTTATGAAGAGCTGGATTTTCCCCACGTTGAAAACCGACCTAGTCTCTTACTCTGCCCTTGTGGAGGAGAACATAAATAGGTATAACGATGAAAAAAACGAAAGAAACACGGAAATTAGACGAACATGTGTAACACAGAAAAGGGATATTTAAAAAAAAAACATGAAAGAACGAGTCAAAGTAAAAAAAAGTATAATTGAACAAGTAAATCATGAGTTTCCCTTCCTGTCATTACTACTACTTAAATAATTAAAACAAACATTAATTAGAAGTTTTATTGAATTTTGGAGAAAACGTAGAGTGTACTTTCAAATATTTTGTGAATAAAATGTTATTTCTCAGAATCTGATGGGGCATAATTTAGTCATTTTAGGAGAAAAACAGTTTTATTCTTTGGTTACTACTATTTATTAAAAGTAGATAATGTTTGAAATATCTTTGTTAATAGAAATCGCTCCAGACAAGGCATGAACCCACTTGATGGAAACAGCTAACAAGAACAAATATTATTATCGCAAGGACAGAATATGCCAATTGGCCTTAGTCATGGAAATACCAAGATATAGGTAGGATGAAAACGGTCAAGAAGAAAAGAGTTCCACTCGCCTGCGGTACTTGGAACGAACCTACTTGAATAGGAAGCTGTATTACAATAAGGTATCAGAACAGCGAATTGATGGAGACCACTAGACCAACGAGTCAAACAAGCTGGAACAAAAGAAGCGGAGAATAGATAATATAATTCGGAAGAACACACGACATAATACTATTTATATAAAAGACTGGGATTAGCAACAACACGTCTGTGAGAGGGAGAGGGCAGGGAAGAAGAGAGGGTAAGGGCAATCAAATTACTTATACGTTTCTGAACCTTATCAAGAACCCCCAAATTGGACATGGATTCACCAACCTAAATATGACAATCGTACTCCATAGAAAATACCCTCAAGTGTGAGAAAGTGTTTACAGCCGAAACTAATCATGGAAATTATACAATCGTTCATCAGAATTGCTACTATTAACAACGTAGTGTTTTGTTTAGTTCCACAAAGTACATACTTTAGTTTTCAAAAAAGTTTTTTTGCTTTTTATGATCATAAAACTTCATGGAAAATTTATTTAAATGAACAATTATTCCGAAAAGATATTGAATAATGTAATCATGGAATACTGGAATAACGCAATAACAGAATAAAGGGATAATATACTATAGAACAGTGACAAAAACATTTGCGATTAACAACGAAAACAATGGCAAGAAATCAAGAATAGGAGAAATAGAAAAACGATAAAGAAGACTAAAAAGTTCGAAGGAATAAAATAATAAAATAGGTTCGGCATGCCCTACTTGGAACCGCTTTCTGTTTAATATTATTATCTATATGACAGGTAAATCTCCATCGCATTTCAAGAATTCCCGTATTTCGTGGATGAAAATACTTTTATTACTTCGAATCAGAAGGTGAGGCTAGACGTGATAATTCTGTTGAAGAATGGACCCACTGATGAAGCTCTGACTGTAGTACGGGATAAATTAGTCTCAGCTCCTTCACCGGTGGAACGCACCTTCATCTCAATCGATAATTTGATGGAGATAATGTTGACTATCCGTGCAGTAGTAATTCACTTTTTGATGATACTTGACATATTATCCGAAGGAAGAAGATCATGCTATGGAATCACCATTGTCCTCAGTTCTGGCCGATGTATACATATGATACATCGAAGAAATTATATGAGCATCCATATATTACCAACGTCATCAATATACTCTGTCCTCATAAGGAGGGCACTCAAGCATTGCTAGAACATGTGAACTCTATATACCTATCAATACATTTAACCATGAAAAACGAACATAATAAGATACTGTCTTAGATATTTTTTATAAATTACACTGATCAGGTTCAGGTCATTCGTATATCGATCGTTGCCTTGAATATATGAAGAACAGCAATATATGGAAACCCTTATGGATATGACGAGGAGATAGACAGCCTGAGAGAAATCCTCGACCGAAATAACTATACAGAGAGCATCACATCAGGTCCGATACATTTGGATCAAATATTAATAGATACAATCCAAAAACTCTCTAGTCTTTCTACACTATGTGACGGACTCTTAATTTTGTATCGTCCCATTCTCAGTCAAACTATAAATAGTTTGACTTCGAATGGAACGATAATGGATTGTCAAAAAAGCGTTATCTACTACACATAATAAATCAATTCAATGAAATGCCGAAAGTTGTCTAGAACTGTTTCTATCAATCTATACAATATTTCGACAAATTGCGTACAAATAGACAGAAAAAATGTCATAACCTTAAAAATAATTCATGGATTACAAAAATCTGTTCCTGCCAAACAAGAGAAATATAAGGGTTATATTAACCAGCAACACTAAAAAACAAAACAGTGTCAGAAACTCGTCAAAGAATATTCGATGAAAAGTTTTCAGTATTTCCTACGAGATCGTATTGCTTACTACTGATGAAAACGATTATCTATTTCTCATGCTGCGAACGTGAATCGGGCATACAACACATTAAAACTCATAGAATTGTTATCCTATGTTAAATATAAATGTTGTATCCAGAATCTGCCATCCTCAACAGACCAAGAAATATGAACACAAATACCCAAACATAAATATACAAGTTGTAGCAGAAGAATGAAAATGTCCATTAAACCTTAAACATGAAATTTCTTATCTAATTATCTACCATATGCATATAAGGACAATATATTTATCTATCTACATTTGCTTACGGAGCAGAAGTCATGTCCAAATTTTCATTTTCTTTATATATAAATAGTGATTTTTTTTCTGTGTACGTCAGTGACAATCTTTTTAAATATAATAAATACATTGCGGAATTTGTGTCATTTCGTAATATCAGAGATCAGAACTACTTTTCGAAATGAAGAATATTGCATTAATAATAAAGAATTCCAACAAAAAAACGGATGCAGAAAAAAAAACGAAATGATCTTTAAACAGAGATGTCGCCAAGATCAAGTCCAAATGGCAGGAAAAAAACCGTCTCTCTCAACTGTAAAAAAAAAACGTCGTTCAAATCAACATGAAAGACAATCAAGCACTCTTTTCTTTTGTTCGCTTTCCAATACGCGTTCAGAACGATCTCCACGAAACAACTGACTGACTCTTCACTTTCGCTCTCTTATTGAAACGAAAATCCGACGCATGCAAATTTGCATGAACACAGCTGCCGGATTTTCAAATAAAAAGTTTATTTCACTTTCTGACGCCTTTCTCCTCCCACTTCTATTACTTTTTTGTCGTCAACGAGTGTTTTCGGGTTCGCCCCACATACACAGCATACCAGACGCTGCCTCTTTGAACGGCGCCGACAAGTGTCTGCATCTACGTCGATCGGCCGCTCTCCGTTACACCCCCCCTCCCCTCTGATCTCATGATCACACATCTGGCAACCTGGTGCAGGTCTTTTTTGTCTGGTGCTTCTCCGCGGTAATACGGTAGCGACTTCTTCCTCAGATAATTCGTCCGCAGGGGGAGCATCCGATGCATTTGTACAAGGCTTTGGACTGTCTGGCCTTCTCCGCGGTGATGCGACCACAACTTCCTCCTCCGATGACTCGTCTGCAGAAGAATCACCCGATACATCTGTGCTAAGCATGGGGCTATTTGCGCCGCTCATAGTGATCACTCGCGCACTCTGACTGGACGAATCACTGTCACTTCAACTTTCCGATGTAGTTGAGCCTATAACGGGTCGTAGGTCCCTTACATGCCGAGGTATCACATCAATGAGGACATTCTGTGGGCTAATCACACCTGTAACGCGTCCAACTGCATAAGGGGATGTACACCGTCCATTCGGACTTCTCGTCCAAACACGATCTCCCACCTTGTAACACAAGTGTGTCTGTTCGGGCTCATCGAGGGACACCATATCGATGCCATTCAGTCTGACCGTGTAACTATGGATCATGTTAGCAAGAGCTGTCAGAGGTGACACATCGTCCTTCGGGGTGGCATTGTTCCAATAAACTGCTTCCATCACGGAACACAGTTTTCTTGCGGCAATCCGCTTCACACTTCGATTGCACCGCTCTGTAATATCATTACCTGATGGTATATGTGCACAGCGAAATCGCAGTCGAACTCCCCACTCATTTATAAAGTCTCTAAAACTCTTACTGCAGAATGCTGGGTCATTATCCAGGAGTATCTCAGTTGGTGGACCGCGCTCGCAAAATACATTTTCTAATTGGTCCATGATGTTTGCTGCGTTTGCCGTCTGAGACAACGCCAAATAGTAAACCGTGTAGACCCACAGTCAATGATCGACAGATAGTGCTTTCCCTGATAATGCGTTATATCTATCCCCACTCGATACCAAGTATCACTGACATCCAAGTTCCCCTTCGGCCAGCACACGGAGGGCGGATCGATCGACTGACACTCTTTGCACTCTTTCACTACTGTCCTGACGGATGCCTTAGAAATCGTGGGGTCGACCCTGCTAACAAAGTACCACGTCCTTTTTATGCCAGGGTGACCACTTTTGGGATGGATAGCCCTTATTTGGTCGGATTCTGGACTGGGTGTTGAAACAGCACACACCTGGCTCTGGGGTTCAGCTGCTTTTCTAATTAAATTAAACCATCGTTGCGGTACGCGTGTCAGACTATCCGCTCGGTTATATTCTGCCTTTACAAAGGTAATGTCCACTGACAACCCGTACTCTTTTATCAAGCTTAAGAGCGCACCCAGTCGTCGTCTTATCAGCATTTCGCTTGCTGCTTTAGTTTGCACTCTTGACTTTCCTGTAAGGGTATCCATTATCCATTTGTGCACACAGGCAGAGTCAGTAAAAAGATGCAATATGGATGCTGCCCACATCAACGCCATATAAATGCCTTTTAGTACAGCATCAAGTTCTGCCAAATGTATGTGCTGTGTATCCTTTGCTTTGCGTATCCAACTTGCATCCTCTATCACAGTTCCATCCTGCTCCAGCGAAACTCCGATCGTCGAAGAACGTGTATCAACCCAAACATCGACCTACCGACGGTCAACACACCACCTGCCTCGTACGAGGTGTCCTTCGTGCCCTCGCACAACATTTTCTGTCATCATCGTGGTCAACGGAATATCGTCCACTTCATCGTCCTAGTCCTTGGTAACTGCCACTGCTCTCCTTTTGATAAATGCGGCTGCCACTCTGATCCATCTGCCCACTGGGAAGTGCCCAACTAGTTTTCCACACAAAGAAAACACGGCACGTCTGGTGATGCTGCGTGGCATACACGGAATCTCGTTGCCTCGTTCCCATTTTTCTGGAACTGTCTCCCAAACAAGGAGGGCAAGTCTTCGAAGCTCAGCCAAAAACACATCTAGTCTTTCCAGGTTGTAGCCGTCGCGTTGTGAAGTCTTCATACGCCACAAATGAATCGGTGGCAAATGCAGTTACCAGCGCCTGCTTGACTTGATTTACATCTGCCCTCTGTTCCTTACCTAGCTGTCGATACACAGCAAGAGCCTCCCCTATTAACCGCAAGGGAATAACTCGCGCTACTTCGTGAAACTCACATAATTCGCAAACAAGTTCTACCTGTTCGATCCATTCCACTATCGTTAGGTCAGTAGTAGTTCCACTAAATTCTGGAATCAGACGAATATCAAATTGCCTGTTGGTTAGGGTAGTCCGGAATAGCTTGTAGAGAAAAAAATAACGAAATAATATTTAAACAGAGATGTCGCCAAGATCAAGTCCAAATGGCAGGAAAAAAAACGTCTCTCTCAACTGTAAAAAAAAAACGTCGTTCAAATCAACATGAACGGAAATCCAGCACTCTTTTCTTTTGTTCGCTTTCCAATACGCGTTCAGAACGATCTCCACGAAAAAACTGACTGACTCTTCACTTTCGCTCTCTTATTTAAACGAAAATCCGATGCATGCAAAACAACCTAATTTCAAATAAAAAGCTTATTTCACTTTCGTATCGTGCGGATGCCACATAAAAATAGTACCTGCCCTGTGTATATGTTTTACGGTAGTATTATGTCCGAATTTCTGAGGAGTGCTCGTGTTACCTTCAAATTGGTAGATTTTATGCCCCCAATTTCTGACCTAATAATAAGAATGATTAAACAAGGAGGCGATCAAAATAAAATATTTAGACAATTAAATAAGGCAATGACTCGCCATCCTGATGCTTTTAAGTCCTATCAAATTAATCACAATAAATTGATAGAGCAAATACAAAGCTATCTAAATATAAATAAAAATAATGTAGAATATGTATAAACGTATATATGACACATATACTGATTATATACAAAAATAGTTACGTGTAATAAACAGTGGAAAGGGATGAAGAAAGAAAGAAATGTAAAAAAAGAAGAAGAAAAAGAGAAAACATCGTCAGTTAGCTTATGAACGCCGATTGGAAACGCTGTGAGTTAAAAAAAGATGAAGAAGAAAGAGAACAAATCGGCAGTTAAGCTTATGCACGCTGTGAGTTGGCAAGGAAGTTTAGTATTTATTTAAAATTGATGACAAGGAATTTAACAACAAAGAAGGAGGGGGCGGAGAAGGAGGAGGGGGATAAGAATGGACTAAAAGTATATATATGTATATATATATATATATATATATATATATATATATAATTTTAATTTTTTTTTAATATTTGGATATGTTGATCTTTTATATTTGTAATATAAAACTAAAACTAAAACTACATTAATCACCTAAAAAGTAGTGTAATGGATTCGTCTAAACACTTTAAAATGCAACAACATTTTTGTAAGTAACGGATACATTTTATTAGACAGACGAACAACACAGGTAAGGAGGACTTTTTTATTTATTTATTTTTAATAACTAATATAAGTTAGCAAAACATTTATACGGAACAAAACTTAGATTTAGTATACGGAACGTTTATGTTTTTGTCTTTTAAGGGAAGTGGGGTCTGATCAACTCTGCTGTGAAGCCATGAAATTAAATACTGTCTTGTTTTGAGATTCCCGAAACAGTGGTTCATGGTAAACAACTGATGATTCCTTAAATAATGTTAGAAGCAAACTAATATGATAACTGTAAAAATTAAATTGACGTACATGAGTGATTTTCCACTGAACGATTTGGGACTGAAGGTTTAAAAAATAAAATTTTTATATAGTTTTAATGGTTGAGAAACTTCCGAGACTATATATATATATATATATATATATATATATATATATATATATATATATATATATATCAAGATTTTAATATAAAAGGAACATATGACACATATCATCCGTTACGTTTCTAAAATATTTATCCATCTTCTGAGATGAATGAAAGAACGTACAAAAGATATTAAGAAATGTATCCCTTGAAAATTAAGACCACTCAAGATGTCTATTTTTGTTTTATAAAGAGCTGCTGTAAGTATAACTACAGTATCAGTTTAAGAATTGACAATAGAGCTTTCTCCAAACAAACCAACTATCCATGGTCATCTATAACAGCGGTCGACGAAAATAGCAGAAAACTCGACCATAAATCTGGGATAGATGGCGTTCTGTTAAACACATTATGGATAGAAAATATAAAGCAGTCGGCAAAGCTTCTAGACCATTCGCACCAGAAAAAGAAACAGTGAAAGAGGAATTCGCGATAATATTCCCTGTAAAAATATGATATTCGCGATTAAAACATGCATATAATAATTAATGGCAGTACATTTGTGTAAACCAATGGTAATCGTATCCAGTTAAAATATTATTTCGACTCATACAACACACCGACTACAACGGTTAGGAATTATTTTGTTGAATTATAATTTTAAAATAGGATACACACCATCGATAAAAATCGGCCATGTTAATGGTTTATTCCAGTGGTACGCGGCCGCTTAGACTCGGCCACCTACTGTACCACGATATATCATCTACCGTACTGCGAAGCAATAATGAGGCACGACAATTATAAAAATCAGACTGATATACTTTACCTCTAGTGACACTGGTCACTCTAGCCCCTGCTGCATGTCAGGGTAGGAATTATATTAAGTTTGATATTTTTAAATTTTCTAATTTATTTTGTTTTGGCTGAGATGGTGCATCTTAACGGATGCCAGGCATTTACCCGCTATTTCAGAGACTACAAGCGAGAGATCTTTTTTTGATTCTGCTTAACCGCGTATATTATCCAGGTAGATTTTGAAATTCTTTTTCGGTCGCTCGTATAGTTACTGAAATGAGCGATATCTTTCTAAGATTCCAGTTTCTGTTAATGTCGTGCATAAGACTTTGGTATTTAATAATATTCTTTCTCTCAGCTCTGTTTAAGACAGCATCATTATGGATACTGACTTTTACCAGAGTTCTTGTCCCATATCACTATGTCAGGTTTAACAGCTCAGTTTTTTAATGAATGTAACTGTAGGGATTGCATATGCTGATTATTCTTATATTCGATGTGATTGATGAGCTAATTTTCCATATTTTAGTATCAGGGTTCATAATACGTTTTCTAATAAACTTATCCATTCGAAACTACTTGATCGCAATGAAACGAAATGTAACGAAACAACTTGAATTACAGGAGGTGATCATTTTCCTTAACATATGCCACATCCTTTAATGTCTTAACAGTAATGACTTTTCTTTCAGTACAAATTAATTAGAAGCATTTGAATTATTGAATTTTTCTCATAACACATAAAGATTCTTTCTTTAATCAGTCAGTCGTGAATACTTCTACCGCTGTGTATTAATAGACGAGATTTAATTTTTTCAACCCAATTTTGATTCTCGATTATTGATCAATTTTCTTAAGAGAAAGCTGCACTTTTTTGTTAATTTAATAGTAGTAGTTAATATATGCTGTTAAAATCGGAATACTATTAGGAAACACTTTTACATATCAAATACACTTAAACAGTGAAATAATAAATGTGTGTCAATGTTTATAATATTAAAAACAAACTCTTCCTTGTCCCGTGAAAAACAGCTGTCATTGACAAGCAACTATTCTTTTAATAAATATAACGATTATCTGTCTTCTTTATCAGATAAATAAAGAAGACAGATACTCGTTATATTTATTAAAAGAATAGTTACCTGTCAATGACAGTTATTTTTCACGGACAAGAGTTTTTTCTTAATATTATACGCATTGACACACATTTATTATTAAAAAATGAAAATTGTAACCATTTATATCTTTTTAAAACAATACATATTCTCTTTCTTCTTCTACAGTTATTAATAATATTTCCCTTGAAATAATAAATGTGTTTCAATGTTTATAATATTAAGAAAAAACTCTTTCTTGTCCCGTGAAAAATAACTGTCATTGACAAGTAATATTCTTTTAATAAATGTAACAGCTATCTTTCTTTTTTATCTATTTGTTTAAAATTGTAACCATTTATGTCTTTTTAAAACAATGTCTATTCTCTTTCTTCTTACCGTAAACAAAAATTGACAACTAAATATTTTTTTTTAAATACATAGAACGAAAGTTATGAACTTTTATTTATCAATAGTTGCTAAATTACCACCTATTAAATGTTAACCTTGATCTGGGACAAGTGATCCATAGTCTAAGATAAATATCGATTTTGACGGCCCATTCAGTTTTTACAATCTAATTGTATTTGGAAGTTTTGCAAATGTTATATAAAAAATGCAAATAACAACAATTTCAACAACAATCGGCTTTTTGCGTAAATTGTTTTCTCATTTTGAAGTCGCTGACACGATCGTGACTGATTTTTTCAGCTGAATTCGTTTCAACAATTTTTAAAATTCTTCTATAGACTACATTTAATTGAACAATTCTCAACCTTATCATCCAAAATGACAACGGAATTGCTGGAAGACATGTTGGCATTTTTTTAGAGAGCATTAAAAATACAAAAGGTCATGAGACAAAAGAGGAGGCATTCCAGCAGTTTTTAAAGTACCAACCGACAAACTGAAAAGTGATAAAGTAAAAATAAGACATTTTCAATCCTCTAGTGCCGCGAAGGGAAACATTATTAGGAACCTGGGGAAAATTCCTGGACGGATGGAAAATAACCACAAAGTCTGCGGGAAATTTCCATACATAGCAATCCCTGTCGAAGATCCCCGAAACTAATTGAAAAAACACTAGTTTTAAAAAACCCTGTCAATCATGCGGAGTATACGTAATCGCTCTTGATCTACTTTCTGAGTCCTTGTTAGACATGAGTCAAGCAAGGTTTAAGGTGTAAGTTTCTACGTGGAGATCGATACATCCCATATCTCTTACTGTAATAAAATGCAAAATAAACACCTGTGAAAGGCATCGCGGCATGATAGATAGCTATCTGTGTAGGTTTATGTGAGGGCAGAATTATAAGAGATACTATCTCGAAAATACTCAATGACATGAATAGATCCCATCCTTTAGAATTTGTAATAACACTTTTATTTTTTCCTGTAACCCAAATTTGGTCTATTATTCTTGCGTGATAAAGGATTGTGGCGGGACTCTCTAACAGAAAACGTTTCAATCAGTATCAGAAACAGTTGTCGATGTGAAAACGCGAGGAAAAGAACTTCTGTTGCTGGATTTTTTACGCGACAGTTGAGAAGTATCTGTACCCATTCCTTCATTAACACGAATGAAATTTGTCAAAGTACATCGAAAAAGTAAGAGTAAAATATTCAAGAATATTTCTAAGTACAAGACCAAAAATCTAATCCGTAAAAAAAAGATAGTTTTCTCCTAAAAGCGGACAATGTAGAGTAGAACCGTGCTAACCTACCTCTCGCTCACATATTTTTCTTTTAATTTCGACTTCTCCAATGTTTTTAAATATATTTATGCACAAGTTTCGCCCACACTGTTCTTTCTCCCGTATAGTTTTTATTAAAATCTTTTTCAAGGGAGGTAAGACACAAAGTCAGGTGAGAGTTAAAAAGCAAGGGCAATAGGAAAAGCGCATTCAAGCCTATAAACAATACCCGAAAGCACCATCGGCATTCTCCGGTAGGAGCGTCACAACCGATTAGTAATCAACTAACTCCTTCTCATAGAGAAGTTAAAGCCTGAGTAGGTTGACTTCCTAGGACTGAACAGCACCATACCTCAACCCGATAGTAAAATAGCCATTGTCGAACTGATTGTCGATGACGTAAGGATTTACCCCCCTCTCACCGCGGGAATATGTAAAACCAGGTTGGAAAGCTAGCGCACTAAGGAAGGTGCACTGACACACAGAAATGCCTGAGAAGCATCGTCGATATTTCGTGGTAGGAGCTCCTCATAGGATTGGCAATAAATTAACCACTTCTCAAAGAAGACCATGAAGCATGCCCTTAGAACCTAGAAGTATGAAGCTCATAGAACTCTACAGAATCATACCTTGCCCGACAGAAACCAGATCATCGCCTACTGTGTCGGACTAAGTGTCGAGGACGTATACCAGCTTGTATTTTTTATGTTAAGCAAATATATCGAGTTAATTACACCTTGCGTTTTCCCTATCTCTGGGCGACAAAAACGTTACATTACAACACGTAATCAGGCGTAAATGATATACTGGTTCACTAAGTGATACGACGGAATGAAAAATTAAAACATTGCTTCTTTACTGACAAGGCGTAAATTATGGACGTCGTTGCTAGGTGAGGCGGCAGAATAACAAATATAAAAAATATAGAACATTAAGTAACTCAATGTTAATTATGTTTTGGGTTGCCATGTGATAATACAGAAGCGAAAATACAAAGTTGTATATTTGCTAAAAACCTATAGTCTGAGTTGCTATGTTTTCCCATTTGACATAATGGTTAAAGCCAGGAGATCGGGGTTCAATCCTTGGTTGAGTAATACTAAAGATTCATTAATTGGTACTGATGCCATCTTGCTAAACACCCAGCGTTATGAGGTGAAAGTAAGTAGAGTAAAGTGTGAAAAAAGTGGCGCCCTCTCCGACACATCGATGTAGTAGTCAATTAAAAGTGAGCCTTCGAATTGTTTCTCGACGATAGTCGACCACTTGTTTTAACTTTTACATGATGCTACACATAAAATAACATGGCTTTCTAGTTGCTATTACAGAATCGGACATAAAATACAGAACATATAATCACTAATGGTTTATCAGTATATTATTAATTTTGACCTGTTATTGTACGCTCTTAATGTTAACATACTCATGTATTATATAAACGTAATACTAATATCGAATGAATCTAATATACAACATTAGAAAGTGTAGCAGACAGGGTAAACATTCAGTGATGGGCGAATTAAAGATACATTATTTAATTTCTTTACTATTTAAAACAACACACACACATTTTGAATGTCTACAGGAGAGAATTTGAATGCCTACTAGACACTGTCCTCGAGTTATAAAAGTCCCTCTGTACATGGATTCGTCATAAAAAACCTTACATATAGATACTTCTACAAGTAAACCCTGATCAAATATTCAAAATAACATAGTATTTGAAGCCAACATAAGATCCCATTGATATGACTACACACTGGCTTATAAGAGGAATGGTGCACCTTCTCAAAGTTATGTCCCCTCGAGTAACCGCACTAGATACTCTACCAGACTAGATTAATCCTTGTCATGAAATCTGGCAAGACAATGAGACCACAGGAAAATATACTATAACAGAGTTAACTGGTTAATTGGGGGGGGGGGGTCATACTCTTCACTTATTTACTTTGAAAGGAGAAATTTAATAAAACACTCAGATATATATGTATCTCATATAGAGATCAAGTGTTAGCCCTAGGAAAATGACTCCTTGACTTATGAGAACTTACACTAAAGAAAAATGAAAGAAAGATATATATATATATAAGCGTACACACATATATATATATATATATATATATATATATATATATATGTGTGTGTGTGTGTGTGTGTGTGCGTGCGTGGGTGTATATAGGCAGGAAATCGTTATCTATAAATTTCTATTCAAAGACCATAGCATTTCTTTTTCATTATGTTCTTAATCGTTGTCTTAACCTGGCGAGCTAGTTACCAGACCTTCAATGTTAAATCATGAGATACATTACACAGATGCGTAACAACAAATGAAGATAAAAATGATATTGTTGTTGTTGATACGAAAATACATGTTGAGGATTCTGACTTCTTGGGACTTTTAAATTTCCTTAGTGTTTCTGTACCTTACAGGGGATCAAACTTGGAGAATAATTCTTCGTAGCTTCTTGAATTTGTGTCTTTGATCGATCGTCGAAATAGCAAGAGGAACAGAAGAGGACAACAGAAAATATTGTTCGAAGGAAGGAAACATAGCATATGAAAAAGGGGTTTGTGAAAAATCAAACGTTACAGAAGCAGGAGGAACAAGAACAGGAGAAAAAATAAAGGAAATCGTCGAAAACGGATATAAAAATCCGATGCGGTACGTAAGATACCACGAAGACAGCTCGTTCTTAACAGTATATGCTACACACAAAACGGGGATTGAAATATTAATAGCAGATAAAATATCTGAAAATAACGAAAAAGAAATAGAATCAAAATTCGCTAACACAAAATGGAAAATGTGGCAATTCGGACTTATACAAGAACTACAAAATAAACCATCGGACAGAAAGATAATATGGTATTTCGACGAGGAGGGAAATAAAGGAAAAACTTACGTTTGTGAATACTTACGTTCGAAAGGCGCTAAAATCCTAAGCAATGGGAAAACAGCTGACCTATCATATATATATAATGGTGAAAAGATTGTTGTTTTCGACTACACAAGAAGCATGGAGACTTATGTAAATTACGGTGTGCTAGAAGGAATAAAAAATGGATATTTGGTATCAACAAAATACATGGGATGCACTAAAAGCTTCTCAAAGCCACACGTAGTGGTAATGGCAAACTTCGCACCAGACTACAACAAGTTGAGTTTAGATAGATGGGATGTACGGAAAATAAAAACGGAAGACATGAAAATATGCAATACTTCAATAAACAACTTTAGAATATTTGGAGAAGGTAATCCGGGGGAGACCCCCGGAACCCCCCTTTCCCTGCCTGCGGCGCCCCCCTTACCCCCCCCCCCGACCCCAGTTGACGCTACTCATTCAGAGATGGAAGGCATAGACTGGGACGAATTCTTCAGACCAATAAGTCAGAGACCAATGAGAGAAACAAGCTGGGGATGGATGTCAAATTCAAATACAGAACCAGGACCGTCAACATGGGACCTAATGGATGACAAAGAAAATAAAAATCCTAACATTTCGGTCCTACTCTTAGTCTGTCTGTTTCTATCACTGAGTTGACCGACGCCTTTCTGGAAAATTGTTTAAATAAGGTTTGTGATTCGCTACCTAATCACAATTCTCACCGAATTGTCTGTTTTCTTGTACTTGCTCGAGCAATGAAAAAGATTTATTTTACCTGAAAAGCATTAAAGACAAACGGAAGTGGTATTTTATACGTAAGCATGTACAACTAAAAAAAAATGCCATTTCAAAAATAGGCTAACAGACCAACGAAAGTGTTATTCCAGACAGGAAAATACTATTTCAAAACTTAAGTCTGGCAGCCAAATGTAATTACTCTTGCAAATATAAGCCCGACTAACCAACGTAAATGCTATTTTGAACTAATATATATATATATATATATATATATATATATATATATATATATATATATAAGCTCTAATATAGGACTCGGTGTTATTTCAAAATTCGCACACATTTGTATTTGTTGAAACATAACTATATTCATCAGAGCTGGTAAGTGTTCACTAATGTACGTTTTAACTTTTCAAATTATCACTAATTTATTATGAAAATTATATCTTAGAAAATTCTGTTAAAATAATAACATGATTTTCTCTCGTGGATTTTAACATTTTAAAGTATAAACACATTACATCTTACACGCAAAAACACTACTCTAAGCTAACAATTCAATAATTGGCTTTTTCACTTGTCATTTCAACCTATTCTGGAGTTGACTGTCACTGTAATATGAAACATGACTTGTTTTAATTAAATCGGTCGTGAACAGAATATTTTGCTGGAAATTATAATTGGCGATATATAATGTACTAACCGCCAATTAGCATTTGACATAAGTCTGTATTTGTTTATACAGAGTTACTTACCTTTGTCCGGAACAAAATAAATAAAATAACAAAACACATAGTTTCAATAAGTAAAAAAAATGTGCAAATCAATACATTACCGGGTATACACAGCTAGTTGTATTAATATAGTAACTTGCGGGACCCGTGAAAATTACACGAAATGATGTTTTTTATACTAATTATCTTGTTCCTAACCTATACATGTTTGAATAAAATATGATAAGATTTGGACTTGTATATTTATTTTTTAAAAATGAACAATACATGAAAACATTTACAAAACTTCTTTATATACAATATTTCTAGTGAAGGTAATATTTCGACGACTAAACCTTACTTTGTAAATGTTTTCGATTAAATTAAATTTGACTCCAATTCATGAATATTTATTTACTCCTCTCCAGGAGTTAGGCACAAGGCCAGTTTTATCTTACTCCCACAAGTAAGATGTGCCCCAAGGTCGGGTCGGGAAAGTGGAGTTTGAAAAGCCAGCACTCGAGAAGGTGAGCACTGGCCATTAAACATTGCCTGGGCAGCCGCGTTGGTATTCCCCGGTAGGGGCGCCTTAAGCAGTAAGCAATAAACTTGCTGCTCCCCAAAGATGGGAGGCGAAGCCTGGGAGGATGGACCCCCGTAGAACTGCACAGGACAGACCAATAGACCGGCGTGAATCAAACCTCGAAGGCCAAGACAATACCAGTCTATGAAGTGCAGTATCCATCGGAACAATTACTACACTTTGATCTTAGCACAAAAGGCCAAGCCAATTCATGAGTAGCATACAAGGATTCGGAAGGTCGTTGCTTTGATGTAAGCGTGACAAACAAAATCACACTCGCTATTGTATTAATATGTGTCTTCTCGTCCGTCCCCTCCCTACCCCTCTTCCCCTTCCCCTCGAAATGTAGAAAAAAATCTTAGAGGTTGGTTGGGATCGAACTATAAACCAGTCAGGCGGAAGTCAAAAATACTACGTCTCTAACCGTTGCGCCAAAGGGAAATACTTGAAAATGTTTCAAAAATTAGGCGAGTTAAATGTTTTTCAAAATCTAGGTGCGGCACGCATGCGCAGAGCTTTTTGCGGAAGCGTGACACACGAACACACATGCTATCGTATTAATATATAGATTAAACAAAATAATTTAATATCAAGTCAAGCTCCTCGTTCAGTCTAAAAAGACTATGAATCCCCCAGTAATGGGGCTGGCTGTGCGTGTAATTATGAAGCAATGGTTGCGCAACACCTCTCCTGAGTCGGCACTGCTTGATTCCAATGGCAAGCAATTCAAGACGACTGGAAACAATGCCGAGGTTAACAGAGAGCACATACGGCACATGGTAGTCCCAAATTATCACCCATTTAATACTGGCCAGGCTCGACGTCGCTTAACTTCGCTGATCTAACGGAAACCTGTGTGTCAACGTGATTGTGCCGTATATGATGTAATATAGTAATTACACAAAATAAATTAATATAGTATATAGTAATTAAACAGACTAATTTTATCTAGTAATTACACAAAATACATTAATATAGTAATTAAACATAATAAATTAATATAGTAATTACACAAAATAAATGAATATAGTCATTAAACAGAATACATTAATATAATAATTAAACACAATAAATGAATATAATAACCAAACAGAATAATGTAATATAATAATCAAACAGTGTAAATTCATATAGTAAGTAAACAGAATAATTTATACTCAATAACAGCACATTTCATCATTAAAAAAGGTATATATTATGCTAACCATGCAAGCTCGAAGGAAGATTAAATGGAGAAACGAAGGCAAGCAGGAAAATGATGAAGATATGAAAGCTAATCACGAAGCGACCAATTCCAAAACGAAAGGACACACGAAAAGAAGCAAACAAATCCATTATAGAAATCCTAACAAAGACGAAAGCGATGTGAGAAGAGCACATTATACGGCGTTTGGCGTGATCGTAAATATAGAAATAAAATAAAAGGACGAGTTATGAAGTAGCGGTGATTTTCGGGCAAGGTAGGTATCAGATGAAGAAAGACATAGAGCGAAAGAGAGATGTAGAGAGAG
Source organism: Sepiola atlantica (assembly GCA_963556195.1). Taxonomy (NCBI): domain Eukaryota; kingdom Metazoa; phylum Mollusca; class Cephalopoda; order Sepiida; family Sepiolidae; genus Sepiola; species Sepiola atlantica. The sequence continues at coordinate 100,051,163 of OY744521.1, read as the reverse complement.
AGAGATATATAGGAGGGGGAAAATCTACGTATAAATCTCATTATGGTGTTCATTAAGTTCATTCTTATCGGTGTTAGTGGTTCATTGCTTACAGACGGTCACCTTTTGAGAAGATATTAATAATGCATTATCTCGGTCTATACGAAGTGTCGGGCAATCGACGTTAGTTGTCACATGGGAATCAATAATGACTGGAGATATCCGAAACCTTTTCGGCTATTGCAGAGTCGACGGAAAATTCCTGGAACTTTAACCGCAAAGGTTATGGAATATAAGAGAGTGTCCCGCGAGAGTCTGGCTGGTAAAACATATGCGCTTCCTCAGCGCTATTTATTTACCATTTTCCAAACGGAACTATGGTAACTCTTCCTCATAGTTGGGAAGAGCTGATACATGGCAGACATAAATAAGATTATTAGGTATATATTTATTATCGTAACATTTGACTTTCTAATTTTGTTGTATGGTAGACCCTTAAGAGGCGGTGGACACAATAATAAGAGAGATTTAGTGTAGAAGTTAAATTTAAAAAGACACATGAAAATGAAATTAATACAAGATGCGTCGAACCAATCTGCGCGTTTATCGATTTGAATACTATTTCAAAGTACAGCGTGACGGGCACATTACATTACTATCTAAAAAAAACGTGAAAGACCGACGATATTAAAAGTCAAAGATCAACGAAAGTCTTATTTCAAACTGAAGCATGACAGACGCTCCAAAAATGATATTGCAAACTGAATTTTGACAGACAAACGATATTGTTATTTCAAACTGTAGCATAAAGGTCCTGCGAGAATGCTATGTTAAACGAAAACATGACAGACAAATAGCATTGTTATTCCAAACTGAAAGTATGAGACTAACAAAACTGATATTTCAAATTTAAGTGTAACACACTAGTGAAAGTGTTATTTCAAGATGAAACATTAGAAACTAACGAAAGTGCAATCTGAAACTTACGTATAGAAGACCAATGGAAATGTCTTTTATGAACTAAAGCATGCCAGACCAACAAAAATACTATTTAAAACTAAACCGTGAAAACACTCTACACTGATGTTTGAGACTTAGGAGTGCCAGACCGAGGAAAGTGTTATTTCAAATGTAAGCGTAACAAAACAATGGAAGTGTTATTTAAAGCGTAAACATCACAGACCAAAAAGGATTATTTCTATAAAATTTCAACCCTTTTGTGTCAATCTTACCCGAATAGAAGACGCACATTATTGTTTTAATCAAAACGCTAGTCGAGGATAAGGGTTAATGAGTTTGTTAGGGAGACGACGGACAACATCTTGAAGATTGGCAACGATGGTTGAAACTTAGCAGAATTTCATTATTTAAGAGGACTACTCTAAACGATTTTTAAACTTCGACTTGAAAACTACTATGTTGTAGTTAGCTAGGAAGCAGACACGTAATATAGTGTTCCACATACTTGTTGTTCTTGGAAAACACTTCACTCATGGAAGTTCCGCTTTGTTTTAGGTACAGAGAGGGGGAAACGAAGATTATTTACAGTGGTTGTAGCTGGACGAGTTTTCCTTGTAGAATGTTTTACAGGAGTACAACTCAGGATTATTTTTACATTCAACACAGAAACATTTCATGAACATTTGTCTAAATATATTATGATCTACTAGTGTACACCTTCTGTAAAGGATGGCGGTAAACATATATTTATACATTGTTCACACTTGCTATTTATCGATATATATATATATATATTACAAAAGAATCGAGAAAAATCATAAAATAATGTCAGTAATTTAATCTTTCATATATAAACTATAATTATCATTTTTATGACTTAAGGCATAAAAACTGTGATCAACTATGGACCTTATTTAGTATAGAGTGGTTGATGTCTTTCTGAATACATTTAAGGCGAAGGGTAATCTGGAGTGATTGTCCAACTTACAATTTGCTTCCGTCTTCTTTTCAACACCTTAAATAGTTTCGTCCGGTGTATAAAAACACGTATTTTACCGGCTACCTTTTGCGTAACGAAATAGAAAGACATATATAGATTTCTATACAAATACATACACATTGGTCTTCATTATTAAGCGTAGGATTAAAAATAACGGGAAAATGAACGAGAAAATAAGAAACGTAGGAAAAAAACAGATTACGATGTCTGTTACTATGATAACAAAATAAAAACAGGCATGATAATCAGTTTCTTCCTACGTCTATTCAGAATGTTTAATCTACAACATTTAGACGAAAAATTAAATGCATCACAAATTCAGTTAAAACATTGTAATACCTCACATATTTCATATTGAAGGCAAAGAAAAAAAGACTAACAATTGCTTTACAGAAGCAATAAGTAAAACTTATATACACCGGACACGTCTCTTATAAGAAGACATCTACTTTTTCCTACACACGCCAATAATACAACCATTTGCAACATCCTAAATAAACAGGTAATTCCATTAATAGAACCTACATTACAAACTATAAAACACACATTAAAAATAACAAATCATTTTCGAAAAACGCAACATCTAATGCAGGTATATATACTGTACCATGCTATAGTTATCATCAGATATACGTGGGTGAAACCCAACGTGAACTTAAGAAAAATCTTGATAAACATAAAAGAGCAATAAAAATAACAATTCCGTGAATGCACTATTGTCTCATGCATTGCAACATGATAATTCTATTAACATAAAACCAGCTGGAGCCATTATATTCTATTTTTAATAAATACTGCAAAGAATTATTAAATCAACACTCATTATAAACTGAAACCAATTAAACAACGTCATGGTTTCTACAATTAATTTCCTATAATCATCAAACTTATACTAACAGAACAGAACTTGAACTCAGATCCAGCTTAGTCTATTTTACACTACATTCGCAATAACACTTTGTACATGATATAGATGATTAAATACATTTAAAAGAAAACTAATTCCATGTCATAAACACATTAAACATATTGATTTCAAACGGTGATGGTTCGTTCGAAATAAAGAACAAAAACATTATTTACACGTCAAAATCGCACCTCATTTTTTTACAATTCAAACGGCTATGTGTCGTTTAAAATAAAAAATAAAAACATTCCAAAAGTAAAGCATCGCACATTTTAAATTGTTGCGGCTATGGTTCGTTCGAAAAAAAATATTTTCACATCAAAATCGCACTGCATTTAAAAGAAATTCAAATGACTATGTGTCATTTCAAAGAAAAAGACAAACACATCCCAAACAAAACATTATACATTTTAAATTTTAACAACTATGTTTTGTTCCAAAAAATAACAAAAACACATTCTTTTCACATTAAGGCATAGTAATTTTCGTCACATTCTTCGGGCTTTCACTTATTTTATTTTTTCTTCTGCGTTTTTTTTCCTCTTAACTACTCACACACCAAATATGTTTCAAATATTTTACTTGCATTTCATTTAAAATCAATCATCCTAAGAAAGTATTGAAATCAAAAAAAGTTGATCAATACATGAAATCATTTTAGTTTTTTATTTTACATATTATATATATATATATATATATATATATATATATATATATATATATATATATATATATATATATTATATATATATATATATATATAATAGTTGTTGGTCGTTCATCTAAAGCATTGTTTTATATGTTAATAAAATTGAAAATGTAAGCAATTAACAATGCAAGATTAATTTATATTTTTCTTTACATTAATCTTATATTAAATGAACGACCAAACAATATTACTTTACCTACATGAGCGAGCCAAAATTTGAATCATGGCCGCTAACACCACCGGTGCGGAGAGACGTTATATCAAGCGACAAAGAAATAAGTTTGGTTATTTTCAATGGGTGGTTGTCGTTTTATTTCCTTCTCTATAACCTGTAAAAATACTTCAAAGAAACTTAAACTTGGGAAATACTTATTGATTGATGTCATACACATAATGTTACAATTTTAAAAAAAAATCGGAGGTGTCGCAATTTTCACAAAGAGTTTTCTACATTATGTTTACTCTTTCTGCCTAAAACTTATTAAACTAAATATACTTCACATCTGAAACCCTTTCGCATTGCAGCTGTATTTTTAAATTTATAATGATCAGTTTCTTTTGTCAGGAATGGATCATGCACATACAGATTTATAAATATATACACATACCTTATTTTATATAAGTAGAGATATACACATTCATAATTTTAATAGTTTCTCTGTTTTATTATGGCCATCTTACAATTTCTTTGTTAATTTTTGTCTCTACACATTGACGTTTTATTAAAGTGGCATTTTTATTTTTTTCGGCAGTCATGGGATTCTGCAACAAGAATGATAACAATCAAGACCGCACAAAGAAAGCCGCGCATGCGCAAATCTACGACTCCCTGATTGTTCCTCTTCGTTAGGACGACTGTATTTTTCGGTTGAAGTTTTGATCACAGGCGTGAGTAGTTAAGAGGAAAAAAACGCAGAAGAAAAAATAAAATGAGTGAAAGCCCGAAGAATGTGACGAAAATTACTATGCCTTAATCGGATGAAAGAATTTCCTCGCTTCATTTTCAAAGAGCATTGTCCTTGCTTACATTGTGAAAGAACATCTGTAATCATGAGTTGAAGCGCTCGACTGCTGGTCACAAGATGTCAAATGCAAATTCTCTCAGCAATTAGGCACCTGTAATTAAGATAGAAATTAATGAATCACATAGATTAGAAAATATTTTTGAAACACACAAGAAATAATTAATCCTTTGGTTATATATGAATTTAATTCTAAGAGAAAGAAAGACGCGGGAGATACGATAATGAATTGCCGGTTGTTCTCTCCTTTGTTAATTGATTTCATTAACTTTTTGATAACTTGTTCTATTTTATTTTCTATTTAGTATGTGTTGTATAACACTTATATAACATGCTTTGTACAGCACTTATTGTACAGCACGCATTGCATTATACTTATTGTATAACACTTTTGTTTAACACGTATTGTTTAACACTGCATCACACCATTTTTATTGCACTTATTGTATAAAACATTGAATCATACTTGTTATATCACACTATTGTATAACAAGTATTACATAACGCACATAGTATTATACTTATTGTATAACACTTAGTGTATTGCATAAGACTTATTGTATAACACGTATTGAATCACATTTATTGTACAACATAATCCTGAATTAACTTAAAAGTGCATCAGAGGTTTAGGCACAGGTTAAGAGCTTTGGTGAATGTGTACTCACCCACTATTTACTATTATTCCCAAGACCCCTCTGGCTCGAATTGTTAGTACCTGTCATGGTCTACCATTAGATGAGTACCTACACGTTTCCCATAAATGGTTAAATATAATTCGTTCCTAGGATCAAGGTGTAGTGTTAATTTTGTCTTTGGTTAGTGCAGGAGAATTCATTCTAGACTTAAGCAATATTTATTTTCGTCTCAATTCAGAGTATTCTTTTTTTGGAGAGTTAGAACTTTATCTACATTAAACACCGACCCTGTGTCTTACTATGCCCTGTTATGGAGGCAAATAAATAGGGACACTAAACTGCCCGGACACATTTTGACAAGGTATCTATCCCCTACCCAATACAATAACTGAAATACGTTTATCCTATCAACTACTTAAGTTTTCTCTATCTCTGACCCTTCTGCTATGACACAAAAATGAATTCGGTGTTGATTACCAAATTTATGGGTATTTAGGGAGTATGAAGTACCGGCACGGTTACTCTGATTCTCACGTCTTCTCTAGCTCAGATTAGAAGTATCTATCAGTCTTCTATTTACATACTATTTGGTTACAAAACATTTTTTGACTGATTAAAGCCAGGAGGCCACTCAAATATAAGGGTTACACTGATTGCCAGTTGGACGATGAGCGCCGCCACGAGAGGAAAGGCAAACATGGATTGAAAGGGCATAATATTACTAAGAGGAATTAAGTATACAAGAGTTAACTATCCAACAAGTACTTGTGTACATTAGACTTGAAGACGACCATATTGAGGTCAGTTGGGAAAGAAACTTGTTGTATATTGTTCCACAGATATCGTGTTCGAAGTTCCGTGTGTTTTTTTATGTAAAAGAGTTACAGAATGAAAAGTTCTTTGCTGTGGTTGGAGCTAGACGAGTACTTGTTTTACAGCCGAGCATCTACGCGAATATAACGATACATCTAATATAGGCTAGATGTGTGAAAGAAGCTGTACCGACGAGAAGAGACACTACTGCATAAGCATACAACCTAAACAATTGTGTACAAAACATACAATTACACTAGAAATAAACATGTTCAGATATTAAGAATTTGAAGAATTAAGTTTTTTAACAAAAATCACTGAATTCGGTAGTAAATAATTCTAAAAGTGTTTATATGCCGTGAAATAAAACTACTAAACCTATTGTATCATATCCATCTATCTTCGCATGTCTATATTAAGTCTATATAATTTCTACCGCTTATCTTTCCAGGTCAGGATACGAAGACATATTGTTGCTTTTGACCTTCGTGCGAAGGTGTTAGCCCTATCAGCTATCAACATCATAATCAATTTTCCCCAGTTCTTTCGAAATTCTTCCATTTTTTTTTCTTCAGCATATCCTACTACATGTATTACTGTTTAGATTTTTGGAGATGAAATTCGCCCCAGAACCCCCCCCCCCCCCAAAAAAAAAAATATCCATGAAATATGCGGGTTGTAGTAAAATATTCTTTACTTCTTACTCAAGATGGTGGACTCTATTGATGTCATTGACAATTTGCATAACATAATTACTTGTATTATATTTCCGCTTGAAATAAACCCACACATATTAGTGTTCACCATTACGCGGGGCGTTTCACAGTGGCGTTCCTCCAGCATTTTGTACAACCAAAACCGAAACCTAACCTTAATTCTAGCCATAACTCTTACCCGGGACATGTCTACCCGTGACTCACAAAAGTAGCTTAATGACGTGTGCGCCCACTGCGCATTTCTTATAGAGCTATTTTATTTGCAAAACTATTGTTAAACTATTGGCGAGGCTCTTGAACAAAGTACATTAATGTTTACTCCAACCCTATCTACCGACAAACATAGAGATGTAGAGATAGATGATTAACTACTTATTTACTTTTCCCGCTTTACTCTCATTGGTGTCATTTACTCTGCGAGTTTAACGATGTTAAGCGATAACAATTCTATTTCAAACGAAAGCGTGACAGATGGAAAACCATACTTATAAAAAACACAAAAACCGTATTAACAAAATATATTTTTAAAAAATAAATAATAGTAAAGCGTACCAAAAGAGAATGTGCTGAAATATTTCCGTGGAAACAATAGAAGAAAAAAAAACGATTAAATGAATCGAAAAGAGTGAATGATGAATGGGAAATATATTAACGATGAAGAGAATTCAGAAATCCGTGAACGTTACAAAATGGAAGTCGTAAAAAATTTTGGGAAAAAAACAAAATGGCGAGGAACAACTGAACAAAAATATTTTCATTCACAAAGAAAAAGAAAGAAAGTCGAACGACGTAATAAAGAAGATAAGACGTAATATATGAAAAAAAACATAAAGATATAAATACACGTTAAAATGAATGATGGAAATAATTCAAGAACGACACATAAACACACACACACACACACATATATATATATATATATATATATATATATATTTTCTGTATATTACTATATACTATTATAAGGGTATATACTTCAACAGTGCTCAATACATGAATAAATCTTAGTAGTATTAGTATGAATAAATATATATGAGAAGTACGCTACACAAAGATATCCATGATTACATCCCGCAGATGCATTAACCCTAATTATTCCTGCGAGAATGACACATGGATGCCTCTGTAGTGAATTTGCCATATATATATACCCATACATATATATATATATATATATATATATATATATATACTGCTACTATCTATCTATATGTATATATATATATATATACATATATAATTATATTGAAAATACACTTATGAACTATGTAAGGACAAACACACACACACACGCATATATATATATATATATATATATATATATATATATATATATATATATATCTATATATGATGGACTCTCCCGTCGATTTCGACGTATGAGTGCCCCTACCTGGGGCTGCCCGCGCGTGTATTTGTAATTGCAAGGGTTGCGTAATCTCGAACAACCGCTCTCCTGAGTCGGCATTGCTTGATTCCAATGGCAAGTAGTAATACAAGACGACTGGAAACAATGTCGAAATAAGCAGAGAGCACATACAGCACCTGGTATTCCCAAATGGTCATCCATTTAGTACTGGCCAGGCTCGACGTCGCTTAACTTCGGTGATCTAACGGGAACCGGTGTGTCAACGTGATTGTGCCGTATATATATATATATATATATATATATATATATATATATATATATATATATATATATATATATATATATATATATATATATAATGTGCGTATGGATTGAAAACTCCTATCTATCAGCTCCCTATGTTGAGGTTCTAAAAACGGCCTTTATATATAAAGGTTAGCTGTGAATATCCAATAAGCAATGACGGACAAAATCACCGGTTGTCCCTTGGCAAGGTATAGTACCCGGAAGCCAATATCCCAAGAATACGACAAAAACTTTGTGTCCAAAAACATGATGAATCCGTTCAGTATCACGCGGCCAGTGATAGACTAACCTCTATGGCTGAAAAAATCTTTCGACATATCACTGCTTGTTGTGAGAAGAACACTCAGGAAACCAACGGCTTATACAGCTACCAGTTATCTTGCACCTGCGTGTCATTAGATCTCATCTGTAGATGCCCAGAAGGTTATATATCTGTAGTACAATTATTTATAAATATGATCGTTGCGATAGAAGCGGGGAGATATGCGCCCACCGTTGAAGAATATATTCACAAATCTTCACACGGACGGCTCTAAGCTTATTGTAGCTGGTAGTTTGAGGAATAGGAACTGGCAACAGGGGGCATTTGCGAATGTGCAGCCCGTTTTAGGAACAGCAGTGTTCACTCAGCTCATGAGAGAAATGTAGAAAAAGGAAACTTAAAAATCGTCTGTTTTCCTTTCATCTGGTCAGCTACCTCTGGCTGACTGTTGTTCATGCCTGTGTGGGAAACAAAAAAAAGAATGAAGGAGATTTATGCTTAAAAGAAAGTTAAATTGAATATATCTACTTGAAAACGTAAGAACACACCCTGATCTGTTATAGTCAGTTAATCCAGAACGAAGAAATGCTATTGTGGCCAAGGAACTGTCCAGATACAGCGTGAATATTGTTGCTTTTTCTTAAACCCGTTTATGTGCTGAAGATCAACTTACTGCAAAAAGTTCAGGGTACATTTTTTGTAAAGGCAAACCCGTTGAAATGAAACGGGGCGAAGGAGATGGGTGTTGCTATCAGGAAAAGATAACATTCCAGTTATAGAATCCTTGTGGAATTAGTGATCGAGTCAAGTCATTGAGAGACCGAAGCCTTGTGAACGCTGAGCGACAGTTATCTCAGTATATGACCATACTTTGGGTATTAGCCTAGATATCAAAATAGGTGTTTTATGAAGATCTAGGGAATTGTACCAAAAGCGGATAAGATTTTGTTACTTGTAGACTGGAAATCGCAAGTTTAAGGTAATCACAACACATGCGATGATCTTAAGAACATACGGCCTTGAGATGTCTTAAAAAAATAAGGCAACTTATAATAATATTCGTCTTCTTAAGTTGTGCATTGAATATAGACTTGCAGTATGCAATACCCTTTTACCATTAAAAACCCATTCACAAGGTGACATTGACGAAAAGTGCCTAAACGTATTGATGTATACATATTACCAAGTAAGGAAGTATGTAAAACTCTCAGAAACCCATTTTATTAAAACTGCAGCGTGAGACACGTCAAATGGAACACAGGTGGTGGGAATAAAATATCAGCGGAAATCCAGGCCGCTTATAACCGCACAGTTTAAAAAAATCATGTACAACAAAATCCGGCAAACTTTCTGTCCACAGCCTCCATCAATTGTATACATTAAATCTAAATACTGTTCTACTCTTTTTTAACGATGCTGAAGGCATCATGGAGAGGTGGATAGATAATTTAAGAGGCTTATTTGATAATTCATCTGAAATAGATTAATTGGTTATTGATAATCTCCCACAAAAGGATATCGTTCAGGAGATGATGATTGATCCCAGCATGGATGAAACAAAAGTCACCACCAAAGAAATTAACACGGGAACAGCACCAGGGATCGATGGGAAACCTGTCAACGTATTGCTATTTGGGCGTGATAACGTACCGAACGCAATCCATGCACTTATCCTTTCTGTTTGGCATGATAAAGCTGCCTCTTGGATTGATGCATTACTGATTTTGTTTCATAAAGGGAGAGTTCACACTCTGAATATGGGTACTATAGAGGCATTAGTTTGCTTGAAGCATTGCGAAAGGTGCTGTCAAACATTTTTAATCGTTTGCTGATATGGGTTTGCTCCTTTATCATCTCACAAAGCAATGTGGTTTTTATCGATCTGGCAAAAGCCTTACTACCATCAATCGTAGTTCACTTTGCAAGATTCTTGGAAAACTAAGCAGTCCTGCAAGCTTTGTGGAGATGCTGCAGCAGTTACACCATAACATGAACACCCGAGTCAACTATAATGGTTGATTACGGTCTGAAAAAAGGTGATATACTTGCTTAAACATGATTCTCAATGTATTTTACTGTGATGCTGGTGTATGTTTTAAAGCTTGCGATATTGAGGTGAACATACGGTTTAGGAGATTAGGAAAATCTTTTAACCTAAGAAGTCTGGACGCAAAGTCGGAAACCATTCAGAACCTTGTGTCACATACCGAGGAGGGCATGCAACTGATTATGGAACATTTAATAAGTGCATGTAAAACTTTTTTTACTTAGTATTAGTCACAGGAAAACTTATGTTATGTATTCCCTCCTATTAGAATGTCATACGTGTATCTCAACATCTTAGTTCATGTGAATAGATTAAAGGTATCGGAAAGCTTTGTATATCTTGATAGTAAGGCCTGCACGCTATATGCTTAAATACATCGCAGAATTATTTCAAATACAAGGATTAGTGTTTATGAAGTATGCTTTAGTAATTTTCTGTTATATGGGTAAAACAGTTGGAAAGTACATAGAAGGCACCTACCACTACTAGAAAGATTTAATCTAAGTTGTATTACATCAATTGCAAAACGGTAATACTTGACACTTTAGTCATTCAACGATCAAATAGCACAAGTAGAGAAATGAATATCATTCAAAATCAGATCTGTTCATTAGACCCCTTGTTTGGATAGAGGCCTAAGTAGTCCCAAAATAGCTGTTTTATAGACAGAAGAGGCCACACCATGGACAAGGAAAATGTTTATGGATGCCCTGTAAAACACATTTAAACTACTTGAGATGGATGTAGATAACTGGGAAGGAAATAAGAAGACCGACCACTATGAGGAAACAAACAAGATGTAAGGTTTTTGAAGAGCGACGTGCAGATCATGTTCTCTTAAAACGTGTTTGAAGACAGAAATATTAAAGAATAGTGTCATTAAACATACATCAAAAACTGAAGTACACTGTCAAATGCTGGACATGTAAACCATCTTAACTCCCACAGCCAAAAACAGGATTAATACATTTATGAGGAAGCTATCCCAGCACGAACTCAAGTGCTAAGTTGTCATATTTGTAATCTAGTCTGCAAATCTTAAAGTGGCCTGGCAAAACATTCGAAGATTCGTAATGAAGCTTACGTTTAAGCACCCTTATAAGAAGGAAGGTTCTACTGTACATATGTGAACGTCTACGTAAACCTGGAGCGGAGTTAAATAACCACTTACTTGCGCACGACCGAATAGCAAATAATTGAAAAGATGTCAAACTTCTGTCAAGAAAATGCAATTGTCATGTGTGTTTGTTGCAATAACAGAATAACTTACCTCGCAAAAATACTGAAAGAAGCGAATTAAAGCCGAGCAAACACAGGTTTTGTTGATAAACAAGGACTCATCATCTTATATATAATAATTTTGATATTAGTTGCGTGTGCTTGAAGTATGTGGTTATACACGAGTTCATTCGCAATATTGCTGTACTGTGCAAGATATTCCAATAGGCACTGGTTGGGCAATAGAAAGTAGACATAGCAGTATTGAATCTGATGGTCTTCTTTACATTCGCAAATATTCAGGTCGGTTTGATAGTCCTTTATAGCTATCGACATGTTTATCGCTCCATTTTCGTTTTCAGGCGGTTGAGTGTTTCCACTAGTCCTAGGGTTATGCTCAAACAAGAGGGAGGGCCTCAGATAGGGGGATTACCATGTTTGTATGGGGGTACACTTTTCTTGTTCTCTGTCACGCAGATATAGTCTGGTCTCTTCCTTAGATGTTGTTAGGGGATCGACGTTACTGAGGAAGATTATCCTTGGCTTCAGTCGTTAGGCCGTGTTTTACATCAATATAGGAGATGCCGTTCATTACTGGTAGCCTTTGTGATCTTTATTTGGCTGTCAAATTTCCGTCTCATATCTGCAAGAGACAATGCCTGTGAGAAGATGCAGGTTGTACAGCTTGATAAGCTTCAGGATAACAGTGGTCAAGGTGCAGGCGTTGTTCAACAATAGGTATAACTTTTTGGCATACGTTGATCTCTCCAAAAAAATCACATAAACTCCGAAAAAGAATAGCACAAGGCGACGGCAGTACTTCGTAGTGTGTATGTTGTTGTTCTCAGCTTGGTATTGATCAGTTTCCGTAGGATGTTGTACCAGGAGCTGATTTTCATTTTTATTTTTTTATATGTTTCTAAAATGAGACAGTATGGTCCAGGTTTACGCCCAGGTGCAGTTCTCAAATTATACCTTAGAGCACGTGATGTTCAGGGGTTACTGTGATGCAACGAGCAGAGTTGAGTTCTTAGAATGTTTGAATGCAGATGGTTACTCTCGTAGTAGAAGAGTAGCCCATCTAGAGCTGAGTTGAGTTTTTTCTACTGCTTTAAACGTACTCTCTTATGATGTTACAGAGAATTAGTAAGACAGATGAACCGCTCTGTCTTCTAGTAAATTAGTTGGTCATTGGTGTAGATGTAATAGACTAATTGAACCAGCACACTAGATTGAAGTATATGATTCGTTTGTTGATGCCAACGGCTTTGTTTGTTCTTTAGAGTAACATAAAAGCTCCTACCTTTGAGCCAGCTTATTTTGTGCGCTCCAAGATCTTCTCAGGAGGAGGCAATGTTTTACAGTGTCATAAGGGGTAGACAGATCTACCAAAAAGACTCCTGTTACCATCTTTTCTGAAATCCATCTTAAATCTGTTGGGTTAAATTCAGGAGTTTGCCTTATTGTTGATTGGCGAGGTCGGAATCCTGCTTATTGGGAATAATTGTTGGTTCAGCAACTAATGACACATTGTTGAGGAATAGGCAGTCAAACAGCTTAAACAGGTTGCATAGCAGGAAGATCAGCGGGTAACTTGATCTTTGAGCCAGGTTTAAGTAAAACGATTCTTCTGTTTTATCAAACTTGAACAAAATATATTCACGTTAGTAGAAAGTTTTATTTTTTATGAAGTTAGAGAGGCTGAAAAATTCAATACATTTTTTATTTTAATTTTAAAAGTTCTTTTAAGAAAATTGCAGATTAATTCTTAAAAAATGAAGTTGAGTGAATATATTTTCTCCTGATATATTTTATAAAAAAAAACGTTGAAAAATAGATTCATTTAATCTTAAGTACCCGAAATGTTATGAAACTCCAAGTATTAGTTTCTTTTTCATAAAAATGATTTGAGGATTCCGAAATGTAATCGTCACTAATTATGTCTATCTAATTGTACTTGCCGTTCATTACTGGTAGCCTTTGTGATCTTTATTTGGCTGTCAAATTTCCGTCTCATATCTGCAAGAGACAATGCCTGTGAGAAAATGCAGGTTGTACAGCTTGATAAGCTTCAGGATAACAGTGGTCAAGGTGCAGGCGTTGTTCAACAATAGGTATAACTTTTTGGCATACGTTGATCTCTCAAAAAAAATCACATAAACTCCGAAAAAGAATAGCACAAGGCGACGGCAGTACTTCGGCTTGTCCTTCCCTCTTTGGGGAGGAGTAAGTTTATTGCTTACTGTCTGAGGCGCCCCTACAGGGGAATGCCGACGAGGCTGCCCAGGCAATTTTTTAAATGGCCAGAGTGCTCACCTCTCGGGCGCTGGCTTTTCAAACCCCACTTTCCCGACCTTGTGTCACATCTTACCTTGTGGGAGGTAGATAAATATTACATTCGAACTTGGTCTTTTGGCTAAGATCAAAGTGTAGTATCTGTTCCGATGGATACTGCACCCCATAGACTGGTATTGTCTTGGCCTTCGGGGCTTGATTTACGCCGGTCTATGGGTTTGTCCTGTGCAGTTCTAGGAGGTTCACTCTCCCAGGCTTCGCCTCCCATCTTTGAGGACGAGTAAGTTTATTGCTTACTGCCTGAGGCGCTCCTACCGCGAATGCCGACGGGGCTGCCCAGGCAATTTTTAAACCTCACTTTCCCGACCCGACGTTCTGTCACATCTTACTTGTGGGAGTAAGATAAAAACTGGCCTTGTGCCTAACTTCTGGAGAGGAGTAAATCAATACTCAAACACTGTGTGTGATAACTATGCTATTTTTATAATACTAGAATCTCATACAAGGGAGATAACTACATCAACAGTTACATATAGGGTGGTCGTGTTCTTCATACCCGAAGTCGCTAGTGGATGAAATGGTTATGAAGTGTATTATGTTGTTCTTTAGAAATTAAATAACTTAATGGGCATTTAAATTGGCAGACATTTTTATATTGAATTATATTACTTCTTTCTTATAACTAGGTTAAATCTTTTACATTTCTCGTAATACATTATGTTTGTACTTTCGTGAAATGATATACAATATTCCCTAATATTTCTATTGCGTGTACATCTTATTATACATGAATAGTGGCTATAATATATTGATATTATTTTCATTGCCATTATCTAAGTTATTATTCAGTTTTTGTTACAAATCATCAATTCTCTCATCCAATTACTACGTTTGGAAAACTATTGTTTGCGTTATTCTTTTAAATATTGACTCTCGTACGTAGAAACAAATCACTGGAAGATGACACTGAACAGACTGTATTAAACAAATATAACAGTTAATTCATGTCTGAGTAAAACTTGATTTTTTTAAATTATGATCTTATGAATTCTAATTAGTAGATATTGTATATGAAGAACTTATAAATGTTAATGTAGTAATACTATTCAATTATATTAAGACATTAATGTCAACAATACAAATTTAAACTAAAATTTAAAAATAAAATACAAATAAAGATTAAACATGTAATAGTAGTGTCTGATAACGTTTGCATCGCCAGTTATTAACAGCAAGGTATTCGAAGGAAAGTATAGCATAGTGAGCATTCGGGCTTCTAACCTATAGGATTAAGCTTAGTACTAAACACAACCTCTAGATGAGTTTAGGTCGAGAATTATCAGGCAGGATTGTTCGTTTTACGACAATGATGGCGATATGGCCTGGAAGTTCTAGAAGATGAGATAATTAAGACTTATTAACTACATCAGCTTGTGGTTGCTTTGCTGGGCGAAACAGACACACAGTCTTTATAAATTGCAATTAATTAACACATACGATAATAATACAGACATATTGTTCTTTTATTCAATCTTTTAAAACTTGTTGGGCCAGGGGTAAGAAGAAAGGAAGTAATTTAGTATTATATCTATGCTGCTATAGTGTTTTACATAGTTTCCCTTGTTTCGCCCCTAACGTGTTTTGACATTAAAACTCCCCGGTGCATAGATACCATCTTGTGGTTAACTTCTCCATTTACTTCAGTTTCTTTGTTCCAACATATGTTATGTCTGACTTATTGAATATTTAGACAACTTAGTTTCTATGTATTTATCTCTTTTAATTGACCCAACGCTATTACATATATTATATTAATTCGGTCTTAATTTACGTGGTCCCCTCTTAAGAATAAATCAGAAATTCGATTGCTATTTCCTTCATTAATTCTTTTACGTATTATACGTTTCTTGCAATTTTTCAATTCTTTATCTTTCAACGCATTCCTTTCATTTTTCACCTTTTCTAGTATTTCTGGTGTGCATAAAATAATGATGATACACTGATATACGAAAATAAAATGATGTATCTTCGGTTGAGGTAAAAGAGTGTGCGTTAGTTAGGGAGAAAGACGCACGCACACAAATTCGACAAGTGTTTTTTTCCCGGACCCAAATCGCTAATCAACTGACAATATCAATTTCCGGCTGTAATTATATAATAATTTCGGACTCCCTGCAAACGCCCACAATGGGACTTCACTCCTAATATAGACCCAACCCCGAATCTTTTATTCAGCGATGGGGTTGTTTTTTCCTCGCTTCTCTTTTCCAGATGATTCCATCAACAATTATTTTACTTTTGACAATGAACAATATTTGTTTTTCCCGGCCAGGTGAACGACATGAACCACCGATCATTAACATTTTGACAATAAATAATTTTATGTTGTTTTCTTCCGGCAAATAAACCTACTTCTGTCAAATTACTGTGTCAGTACACTCTGCCTGGATATTATACAGTACATATCAATACATATTTTTTTCGAAAATTCGCCATATTCCTTTTTTTATGCAAGGTGCGTGTCTATGCTAAATGCTCCTATGTCTGTCAAATAACTTTTTCGATACACCCGGTCTGGATATTTGACAGTTCTAATCTACAATTATTTTATTTTTGACAATACCCTATATTTGTTTTCCCCAGCCAGATGCGTATCAATGCCAGGTAACTTTTAATGCCGCAAAGACAAAGCTACTTTCCTTCAATACCTACATAAACCCTCTTCAACTACAGATTGTCATAGCAAATAACATCCTACCTGAGAGTTCATCATTCAAACTCCTCGGCCTAACTTTCATAGATAACATAAATTGGAATAAATACATTGAAAGCATTGCCAAGGCTGCTGCAAAGAAGTGGGCTCCCTCTACCGTGCTAGTAAACTTCTTACACTTGACATTATCCTATATCTCTACAAAGCCACCACCCGCAAATGCATTGAGTATTGTTGCCACATCTGGGATGGTGCATTGTCCACTAGTCTCTCCCTCTAAGACAAGGTACAAAAAAAGAGTCGCCAACTAATTAGGTCCCTCACTGTTAACTAAGCTCGAACCTCTGTCCGATCGCCGCAATGTTGCTTCCTTGTGCCTGTTCTACAAGTACTTCAATTTATTGTGCTCTGATGAACTTGCTGTTCTGCTGCCCCAACGGCGTAAATTCTCTAAACCAACCGACAATCTGCCAAATCCAATCCATTCACTGAGTAGCTCCTCAGATACCGAAGAGTTTACTACTCCAAAAGTTTTTTCCTCGTCTTTCTGGATTATGGAACTCCCGTTCCGGCTCCCTGTATTCCTGACGGTACTGACATGCAGAAATTCAAAATTAATGTAAACAGACATCTCGCTGCCATGTTCCTAATTTAGGTTGACCCCCCCCCCATCCTAGAAAAAAAATATTTCACCCTTTTGCTTAGAAGCCCTTTACGTCTACAGTTGCGGCCTGCTTTGTTTGGGGTGAACTACTTCTGTCAAATGACTTTTTCAGTACACAATGCCTGAATATTTATCACTTTCACTTAACGGCTGCTACTTATTTCTTTAATTCTTGCTTTATTTGTTTATTTCATTCTTTATTTACTTCTGAAAAACAGCAATCATTAAATTATCTTTTCCTTCAATTATGCGTTTTCTTCCTCCTGTATTTCGATATTCTCTTTTCTCTCTTTTTCTTCTCGCCGCGCTCTTTCTCTTTTAAATATCTGTTTTAATTCCTCTATTATTATTTTTGTGTTTACTTTAGTTTTTTTTTATTTCTCTTTTATCTTTCCCGCTTTCTTTTTGATTCTTCTAACGTCCATTACGAATAATTTGTGTATATTCATTCGTTTTAAGTTTTATATTCCTTTTTTCTGTCTTTCATTCTTTTATTTTTGCAGTCTTTGTTTTTTCTGTCACTACTACAATTATTTATTCTGTTTTACTTTTTTCTTCAATTCATCCTTCCTCGATGTCCCTGTTTTCTATTTTTTCTTTTTTTTTTGACATTCTTTCATTTTTCAGTTTCCAACATCTGTGTTTCTTTCATGTTCCATTCATTTTCGGTTTACTGTAAGTTTATCTAGTTTTATTTCTTTGTTTTTAGCTTTACTTTATTTTATTTTCAATTTCCGTTTTTGTTACTTTCTTGTTTTCTTTTAACTTTGTGTACTCTTAATCATTCTTTGTTATGAAGGTAGAAAACATTTTATACCTTCATCCTTTTCTTTTATTATTTTATTTTAAAAAATATTTTCATTTTTATATTTAATTTTTTAATTTTTTTACTTATTTCTCGGGTTTAAAAGACATTACTGTTTTTGCAATTATTATCTTCTCTCCTAATTCATTTTATCCTCGGTTCTTTAATATATGTTCATTTTTTAAATTTATTTATCATTTCTACGTTTATTCTTAATTTCTCTATATTCTCTCTATTTGTATATGCTTTCTACTGTGCATGCCCCATCTGATCGAAGGTAATAATGGCTGTCAAACATTTACTTATACTTTTCCTCCTCTCGGCCATTACGGATTCTTTAATTATTAAACCGTTCCACTTTTTTTGGAGTTCTCTCACACTTGTTCACACATGCATGATAATTGTAGTTGTAATAGTCATGTTAGTATTTCCAAGGACATCATCATCATCATCATCATCATCATCATCATCATCATCATCATCAGCAGCAGCAGCAGCAGCAGCAGCAGCATTATTTCCTCATTAGAAGTTCTCCCACGAGTCATGGCAATGATGACTCACTTGTAAAAATAATCAATATTCCCTGGAATCTGAGCAACACATCTCTCCAGATTCCTAATATACTCTGCTTTTTTCGATTACCATTGCAACTAACTTTTAGTTCTCGCAACAGCCGTTAGACAATATGTTCCGCTCAGATATTGTCCATTTCTTAAATTATAGACGATCTGTAAAAGTACCGAACAAAGCAATATTTACTGTCTTTACAGAATACTGAATCGACTACGAAATCTAGTGGGGGATAGTCTCTTGTTCTCTCCGAAGTCCTTTTCTCACATAAGAGGCGTGGCTAGTCTCTATCTACCTTACATTTAGTTCCATTGAAGGTGCTCGACCAAGCTCTTATATTT
This sequence comes from Sepiola atlantica, assembly GCA_963556195.1. Lineage (NCBI taxonomy): Eukaryota > Metazoa > Mollusca > Cephalopoda > Sepiida > Sepiolidae > Sepiola > Sepiola atlantica. The sequence continues at coordinate 100,031,829 of OY744521.1, read as the reverse complement.
GGTTTCTCCTTGTAAGTTTTATTGATACCATAACTGATGAAAATCTTTTCTTTCTACCTTTATGTGCTTAGTTTAAGAGGCAACCCCCCTTGTGAAACACATTACGTTGATACTGCGTCCTTGGTGATTACAACTTAGTCGTCTTCAAATCCCGTGTCAAAATAT
>OY744521.1:100021664-100026664 GCA_963556195.1 Sepiola atlantica | reverse complement strand
TAGATGAGTGACCATTTGGGGATACCAGGCGCTGTATAGCACTTAGCTATGGGCGAAAAACGTGGTGACTAAAGCAAAACGTTCCGAATGACAGTCATCAATGAAGTTGGCGGAAACCAAAGAAAGGTTCCTCCCACAAGGGTGTGATTATTTTACTTGTGATTGAAGCGTTTGTTATTTATTATGCTTACTATCATTTCAATATTCTCACTTTATAAGTGATTAAAATGACGAAAATTTCATTATTAGTTGTCCTTAACTTTATAGGACGTATTTTTCCGTTAATATATATATATATATATATATATATATATATATATATATATTGATTAATTTTATATGTACATCAAAGTGATCCATGAATACAGCCGTCATAAGCATGGCTAACTAAAACAAGGATCGACACTTCGATATTGATGTTTATAGTCTGTCTAGAAATATGGACGATTTTTATCACCTAAATATTTAATGTATTTTTCTGTAATTATTTTTATGTAATTATTTTTATTGGTGAGTGCAGCGTTCTCGCTATATATATATATATATATATATATATATATATATATATATAATACTAATACATATTCATGTATATTCATATCAAATCAGTTTTTATATATAAATTATTAAACCGGGGTGAAATGGGTCAATTTTTGCGTGTTCTTTCTTTGAAATCTAATAACATCCCCAGAACTGCTTGCATGAAAGTGAAAATGTACTCACAGTAGAAAATAGGGACTCAGAATTCCATACACTAAATATAATGCATGTAAATGTTTCTCATGGTACTAAAATTTACGAAGTTTAATTAGGTACTTCATGTATTAAAAAAAAAAGAAATACCGGGTAAATAGTTCCAATTATATTAACAGTATAAAAATCACCGTAAAAAGAGCATAATAATTGTTTCATCATATCATGTGTATTAGATAAAATTCCGTTTATCTTGCATACATTCTTTTACAATAAAAGTCATGTTAAACATGAGTATAACTTGGTAACACACAGAGCACACATAATCGTCACAAATGTAACATATCAACCGACTAATATCATAAGGTCAGAAATGTGAAACACACATAAAGGGAACTAATACAATATTTAGACAGTCACACTTGGTATATTACAAAAGAACAGCCAAAACACTGCATTGGCGAGGTTTTGATTGGGAATGTGAATCATTATGCAACTTTGGAGTTGAATATCACTCTCCTGCTAGATTCGATAAATAGTTTTAAATGCAAGGTAGCACACTTCACCCCAGTCTATAAATTCTAAGAAAAATATTGCTTCTCACCAATACAATTAAAAAGGAATTTGAAATTTTAATTATGGGGCTTTCTTACTTCTCAATTGATATCAATAGAAAACAGCAAAAATGTTATTAGATAGTAAAAAAGTGCCCACATGGCATTCCCCATTGTTGCTTTATCAGAGTGCAGCTGCAATGGCCATGTCATAAAGGCAATGCTTGATGCAATCCATAATGGAAGAATTAATTTCTGGAAAACACTAAGTTGGGAGAAAATAGGGGTACTTATTTGTGGCAAATTTCACCCCAACAGCTCACTTTACTCGGGTTACCCTGTTTATTTAGAGCAGATGATTTCTTTACGAATTTATTTCAAATAGTTGACTTATTGCTATTTGCTTTTTCGCTTTTCCTCACCACTTAAAAAAGCACGTGTTTTATTCGCTAATTGTTTGTGACGGGATTCAAGTACGCCTCTTTCTCTCTGTCTCTGATTCTGTTTGTCTGTCTCCCTTTCAATCTCTGTTTTTCTGTCTGTCTGTCTGTATTTCTGTCTGTTTCTTTCTTTCTCTCCCTCTCTCTCTCTCTCTCTCTCTATATATATATATATATATATATATATATTTGTGTTATAATGGAATAATTCCAGGAGGAAATCTGGGTATGAGAGCTCAATGTAGTAAACAGAGCAAGAATAACATAAAATATAATAACACGAAATCACATAATTGTCGATGCAATAATTTATTTCAACCGTGCGGTTTTTTCAAGCATCACTCAGACAATTACATTCTTGAGTCTCAAGAATGTAATTGTCTGAGTGATGCTTGAAAAAACCGCACGGTTGAAATAAATTATTGCATCGACAATTATGTGATTTCGTGTTATTATATTTTATGTTATATATATATATATAGTCAGTTATGAAAATATATTTATGGCAGTTATACTACACAGAGGTTTAATCCCAATAGTGAATCGTCAGACTAAAATGCTATATACAAACAAATACACGTTTGTCTTTATCATAGCCTGTAAGATATTAAAACAATAGCAATTACGTTTCTATTTGTTTAATTAAAACTAGTATAATGTTTTTAATTTTGTGTAATAAGAAGTTTATAAAGATGGTGTACTTTCAAACAATTAAATGATTAAACAAATATAAAGTTCCAATTTGATCAGATTGCACGCGTGAATTTAAACTTAATAGATATTTTTTTTTAAATAAATACAATTCCTGTGTCATGAAAAGGACACAAGTTTAAATACATTCTTTATTTTTCTATTTAACTGTTCTTGAATGAGACATGAATCACCATTGATATCTCATTAAATAATTATCGATAATGTGACCTCAAAAATACCACTCATGGAATCGTTAATAAAATGCACCACCCTTTATGCAGTCAAACTATACTGGGTAAAAATACGCTTCAGTCAGTGTCTGACTTGTTTATCAAGTTTCAGTAATGACGGTCCGATAGTTTTTGTTTTATATTTTGTCGTCGTTCAGTCCTGTGCGTGTACACTTTTGTGATTGCTCCATGATAGGCTTCACCCTCACTTGATCTTAACCACCCACAGATTCTTATCTGTTTACTTATGTAAAAAATAATGTTCATTAAAACATTCAAAAGTCTATTCCTGAACTGAAGACGGGGATAAACTCTGAAATAAATACAGTGTCATGACAAAAAGAACAGTATCAGTCATTTACAATTATAAACGTCGTATCCAGGTATGCTTATCATTAAACGGTAATATACCAGAAACTATTAGAAATTCGTTATTGAACATTGGTGGGTAAGTCAAACATAGACTGAAGTTTATTTTTACCTTGAATAGTTAGATTGCAGACAGGATTACCAACTTTATCAGTGATTCCATGGAATTAATTTTAGGGGGTCACCTTGTATCACCTGGAAATCGTAAGTTTAAACAGGATTTTTATGATATTCAAATCAAATAAAACCAATGTATTTATTTTTGCTTTTATTAAATACATACAGCCCGCTACTTTCGTTTATCTATGTTGTATTCAAATACATATCGTAAGTGGGCAATCTGAATTCATAAAATATTCACGCACCATTTTTTTATAAACCGTATATACAAGAAACGGTGTACAAACAAACTGACTATTTTAGTAGCTCATTTTATGCTGTCTACTTTGATCCAAGTACATGAATATATAAAACTGTGTTGTGTTGTGACTGATAAAAAGGGAGACTTGGTTGATACGTTTTTCTATTTTATGACAGGTCAAATAAGGTCTACAGCTGCCGAGGAAAACTATTGATGTTTTATGTATATTGGTTTTATACAGAAACGAACCAAATCTGTAATTTTAGTCTTCTTTGTGTTATTTTTATGCCACTATTTTCGTCATCATGTATGCTATTTAATCCAGCGTGTCTAAATAATTGTAGAGGTGAAATGTATATCAAGCAACACTCAAATCTTACCTAATACTTTTTTAAAAAAACGAATTCTCAATGTGTGCTCTTTTAACAATCCTATGTTTTGTAGTGAAGGGGGTGAACGTGATAGACAAAAACGAAGTACGAGGTGCGTAACTTTCTGTGTTAATTACAAATTACGGCTTATTAGAACAATTAAGATAGAAGTGTTTTTCTAACATAAGCCTATTCAAAAACTGAGTAATTCAGCGTTCGTATAATATATATATATATATATATATATATATATATATATATATATATATATATATATATTATACTATATATATATATATATATCATGTATATTATATAATATACATTTCCTTACGTTCTACACAAAGGTGTATCTTGTAGGTTAATAGTGTACAACTAGAGCTCATAATTTCATATGATATAATCATGCTTATTCAAGAACATTTCAGATTTTCATTCAAAAACACTTTATTATAAGACAATTGTCTCTGCCCTATTTGGAAATATAGTTTTTCATGATATACATAGTTTTTGATATATGATATATATTGATGTTTTTCTTATTTCAGACTGATTGTTGCGAATATACGCTGATGAAGTTATTTCGTGAAGTTTGATGCTATTTTGTATTCCATAAAACTGATATTTTAAAAATAGAGGAAACAGTATTTTGATAGTAAAGTGTTTTTAAGGATTTCCTGGAGAGTGTCTGAATACCTATTTATTTATATATATATATATATATATATATATATATATATATATATATATATATATATATATATATATATATATTTATATATATATATATATATATATATATATATATATATATATATATGCACGATCCGAATACATTCGTTTATCACTCTAAACTGCTTGGGTAAATTTAGCCGCCGATTCGCTATTTACAAAGTTAAATTCCTCACTAAGTAATAACTAGTTCACTATGGCCGAGGGGTTAAGAGTCTTGACTACAAATCAGTGGCGATTTGTGTTCGCGGTTCGTGCCCGCCGACTGTTGGGAATTAGCTTCCTGCACTGAAGATTGCGTTAGCATGAAACATCGATGGATGTAGGTAATAATTTATATATATATATATATATATATATATATATATATATATATAGCCTTTTTCAACAGTAGACCACTTTACAACGGCTGCCTTTATATAAAGGTAATCTTTCGCGGATAATTTATGTACGATCCTCCATTATTTTCTCACACTTCCCCGTTGTTGTTCACACACATGACCTATGTAATCTATGTAAGTACATCTCTCTATTCAAATGCATGTGAAGTTGTGAAA
>OY744521.1:99874164-100016664 GCA_963556195.1 Sepiola atlantica | reverse complement strand
CCCAATACCCCCTTCTCCACTACACAGCTTTAGCTGACAATTCAACACACCCTTAAGACATTAGCTGTAGACATTATTGCAACTGCTTTTGTTGGATCCAGTTCTGTTCACTTATATCGGTTGAGTTTCCTACCAAAAGTCGAATATTTAAGCTAATATATGACAACTTTTGAAACATCTCACTGCCCGGAGGTCAGGTGTTTAAAGGTAGATATAAACCTTCCCACATAGCGTCTTTTTACATATAATCTTCGCTTCAGATTCGCAGAATTGGATACTTACAATATTACTCCATGGACTTTTACTTGTAATTCTACGGAATTATACACAAAACGGAGACACGAATCCCTACGGACCAAGTGAGATATTTTTGAACCTTCTGCCTTTTATTTGAAACCATGTAAAACTTTTTAAAAACTTTCTCCAAATCTACAAACATTTCTCTAAATCTACAAACTTTTGCTATTTTGTTATCTGGACCATAGCATTTCCTTTTGTCTTAGACAATGGCTACTCAATACTGCTACCATTCTCCCTCTCGCCCATTGATTTCTTTATCCGAAACCTTTCCTGTTATTTCTTCTTCAATTTTCAAAGTCAAATGGGACAGGTAATATTCATTTATTATTAATATCATATTACCGAATTTTCTCCTCTGACGAGAAGGGTTTTATTTTTGAAAATCCATGGATTAAGGATTAGTGTAACTCATTGCATCTGAACTTTCGATGTAATAAAATTTGTATCAATTTTAGGTAATTCTATGTAATTTTATGCGATTTTTTATCTTCATCTTTCCTTCTTTAAATTATATAAATAAATATATATATATAAAAATATATATATACACACACACATATATATATATATATATATATATATATATATATATATATATATATATAGAGAGAGAGAGAGAGAGAGAGAGAGAGAGAGAGATACATAGAGAAGGAGAGAGATAAAGGGAGAGAGCGAGATAGGGGCAGAGACAGAGAAATATATATATAATAACGTTCTCGGCTAAAATAATGAATTTCTTCACATTTGACAAATAGGTAATATCTTTACGGAAAACACAAACGCATATAAAATTATAGGTGTCATTACAACTAAAAAAGTATTTTTTAAACGGCCCCAAAATGTTGATGTCATCCTTTTTATTCATGGTTATTGTTGTCCTGAATTAATTGGTTACATTTTATTTTTAATCAGTTAGTGAATATGAGTAAGAAACATTTAAATGACAAATCTATCAGATTTCTAAAGAGGGTAGATTGTTGGTACCCATACGGAAGTGTTACTGTAATGGAAGAGGCTGCGAAGGTGACCGTATCGAGGAGAACTGTATCGAAAGTGATGAAAGCGTATGAAAAAGACGAAAACACTTTCTTGTCTGGACAAATTTTGGAAGAAAGCCGAAGCTGCTGAAAAAAAATTGAAAGGATTGTGAAGAAATAGCACAAAACCACGACATGTACAGCATAGCTTAACAGTCATCCGGATTCTCCCGTTTCAACAAAAAGTGTTCGCCGAGAGTTTTACATTGCTGGATTTATTAGAAAGGTTTTAATATGTTTATATTATTTTGTTCAGCCTCTGTATATATATATATATATATATATATATATATATATATATATATATATATATATATATATATATATAACGTTCATATTCAAAGCACCACCAATGCAAGTATACATTCCTTAACCAATAACCTTACACATGCGCAACTCGATACCCATAACATTGCCCCAAACATCAACCACCTTTCCTCAACTGTTATTAACGATCCGGCTTTTTACCCTATACTGTTGCCACTTCTTACAACTCTAAGGTAACCTCTACTCGGATTTCAAACATACGTTTCCAGGATGCATCTATTACTACAAATACTGCACCTAATATAATAACTCTATATAAATTATACACTTACATAGGAGCCAGTGCTTTCCCTAATAAACACAGCATATCAAGCCACATTTTGAAAAATCTAAATTGCATACACCGGTTTCTAGATTCTGCCAGTTATGTACCCTGGTGACAGCCATGGCAATCACTGCTGAGAGGTGTAAGAACGTTATAAATTCTGAAAACGATTTTTTTATCAGCGTACAGGCATTGAAAACATTTAATATATCGATTACATAGCCCAAACCGACACCCCTTTCCGTCAATATAACTAAGATTTTTCTAGATAGTTGCAGGTCATTATTAAAATAACTTATTTTAATTAATTGTAACATGTTATTTACTGATTCTTACTAGTATTCTTCTTCAATAAGTTTCGAACCTTTTTTATTTTTATATTCTTCTTCATTTCTGCGAGTTTTAATTCATTCTTTGAATTTTAGTTTTTACTTATGACTACCTATTATCCCCCTCCCCGTCGAATGCCATACTAATTTCCCACCCCATTATTATTGGCCTTTTACTGTAATTATCATTTAAGTATGATACTTTTATTACACTTAAGTTTTACTATTTGTCTATGGGTTTTATATATTTTCTGTTTCCTTTTTTCTTTTATCTTTTCTTAGCCATTATTTATTATTTTTTTAATTATTTGTATAATTTATATATAAATCACTATTATCAATGTATTCAAATTACACTAATATTTGATATTTACTCATCTTTTACTCTTTTTTATTCTCTTTTACTTTCATATTTTTTCAAATTTATTTCATTTTTCTTTTTCTTTTTCTTAATAAAAATTAAAAGATAGAAAATTAACAATAAAATGAGTAATTTTTTAATTTTAATTCTTGATGCGTTATTGTTAAGCTTTTGTCTTCTATTATATGTACCCACATTTTAAACCCCGTTCGCCAATCTCGGTCTTTCAATATAAATCCATTAGTCTTAGTCTTTGCCATATATCTTGTGACCCATGTTTCTTTCGCTTCCTAAAATCTACTTGTTACCGTTGAATCTTAAACTTTATATAAATCTATTTTAGATTTTCTGATTGCTGGTTGCTCAGAAACCAATTTGTTATTTCTTTTCACGTCAATAACTTAAACCGTCACACCTCTTTCTCTTTGTTTAACCTGTCCTTCCTTATTAAGCGTGCCTAATTTTGAGATCTTGATCTTTATAACTGATTTTAGTTTTATTTCCTGGGTGTTCGTTTTTTTTGTCGCCGGAGCTGTATGTTTTTGTTTTTGTGAACCTCTTCATTTTTTGTTGTTTTACATTTAGATCGGTAAAACTGTATTTTGAGTGTTCATCGAAGATTTAAAATGGCATCGAATTCACTTTATAAACTTTCTTATGCGCAACTTCAAAACAACCGGATTTTTAGTTTTGTTGATTTGATTTTTTCCAATTCCATGGATTTTACAATTGCCTTTGGATTTACTACCATTGAACCTGCTGCGGGTTTTTTTTAGTGACGCCCTTTACGGTGAACTTTTTTTAATATACATTCAATTTATTTATTTTGCATTGAACACTGTCAACTTATTTCAACATTTAACCTATTTTCTCAAATAATAATATCTTTTTAATCTTTTCAAACTTTGATCCTGGTAATTTTCTTACCAACATTTATATATGTATTCCCCTGATGATTAGAATAACATTCTTTGAAAAGCCATGGTTTTAGGACAACTAAATCCCTTATTTTGAACAACTAAAGATATATTTGACTTTGTATTTTTACAACTTGTATTCACATCCTTCAATTTGCCTATATATATAGTGGAACACTGTGATGACGGAGTCTTCGGTAAAATAACTGAATTATCGACTGTTTTCAATAAATTAATACTAAAATTGTTTTAAAAGCGATATAAATTTATTTAATCTCGGTTACAGGCAAGTTGGGTAAGATGATAACTGCGTTGTACTGTCAGCATCGGTAGTGGCGAGTGTCTACTGTCTGAAACCCGGGGTTGATGTGTTCGCTGCGTAAAGCCACACTGATGAATTTTGAAAAGACGAAGCACGTGTCTTTAGATGACTGTTAGTATATATAATTATATGTCAATATAAGAACGTACGAGCTAGGAATATAGACATACTGAGACAGTATTCACACTGATTTTCTGAATGAAATTCTTAACAGACTGTCTTTTATATGTCTAAAAACGCCCACGTTGATCACCTGTCTAAACATCACATGAGGTATGACGTCATACGATGTGATTATTTCCCTAAGACGCTCAGATCAAAGGTTTATTTCCTTATATTATTCGGGTGAAGTTCACACACATAATAATGTCACAATAATGAAAACGACCAACAGTGTCTTCATCATCACCATCGTAATCAACATGAATACATCATCATCATAATCAAGAGAAAAAATAATAAAAAATAACAAAACGATAATTATTCCTCAAAAATTGATCCAAATCTAATCAGTGTGTCCATTTCGAGGTACCACTTCAAAGTAATCAATGTTCGATATTAATGTTCTTCAAATTTTCATCCTCATCTCTCTGTCTTTCTCTCTGTCTCTCTTTCTCTTTCATCACTTTCATGGCGTGCTCTTTCTCGCTCTCTATGAAACCCTCACCACCACGTGCTCTGCCTCATTTTAATTAAATTAATATGCAGCATCGGCACTCAAGCTAGTCATTTTCTCTTGTTCCCCCCTCCAGTCTTCTTCTTACCCTTCTTCTCTCACTCTTTCTTACTCGGTTACTCCCACCCTGCTCTTAATGTCAATCTCTGTAACATAGTAACAACTCAAGAGTCTGCCACGCTATTGCAGTCAGACCTACGAGAACACGCTTCAGCCTCAGTCCCACGTGACACAACCTCTTTGAAGTCTTTCATCGAAGCGACCAGAACGAAGCATCTCGTGCGAGATAAATCGTAATACCTATTTCGTACAAAGACACCGATATATATATATATATATTAATTTTTATTAATTTTATATGTACCTATAAATAAATAAAAATATATATCAACGAAAAATTAGGACAGCTAATAATGCAATTTACTGCATCTTAATAACTTAGGAACTGAAACAATCGAAATAGTAGTTAATAAAAATAACGAACGCTGCAATCACAAATAAAACAATATTACAAAAATTACATTAATATTTAGGTGATAAAAATCGTACTTATTTCTAAACAGGGAATCGTAGTCCAATGGTAAAACACTGGACTATAGGCATCAATATCGAAGGTTCGATACTCGTCTTAGTTAGACATGCCAGAAACACGTGTATATATATTAACGAAAAATACGTCCTATAATGTTAAGAGCGACTAAGAATCTATTTTCCGCATTCTAATAACTCAGGAAATGAAAGAATCAAAATAGTAGTAAGCAAAATAAACGAAGACTGGATTCACCAATGTAACCAATTACAAAAAAATACACACACACACACACACACATATATATATATATATATATAGATGTATATATATAGGTACTCTTGCAGTTTGTGATCGATGATCAATCGACTATTTGTTGGCATCGTCTAGCAGTTTGCGTAAACCACCGGGTAGTGCAAAAACTCTGAGCCAATCAGATTGTAGCAGACGACAATTGTCTATCGCGAATTGAATAAAAGATAACATATTAAGAACATTTATTAAATCTACCATTAAATCTATTGTGTTCGGACAGACGATTCAGTCTCCGGAAGGACTTATTGAATTTTGTCAGAAAAGAAAACTTATAGCTCAAAAGAAAAGTTGCAGAACATGCAAGCAAGCTAACAAGACGAAATAGAGTGACGGACAAATATGCTTGGCTATACACAAATGCAAAGTGCCGGGTTTGGACATCGATGCGAACTGGCATTTTTTTACCAGATAAATATTGGAGGTAGCTCAGATAATAAAGGTTCTACACCAGTGGTCTCACGACATGGTGACAAAAAATTATCGCATCGATACGGCATTATATCAAAGCATGCTGTAACAGATTGGTAAAAAGTTTTTGGAATTGTACCCTAACACTAACCCTAACCCTGTCGAACATCTCCCTTCAATATCCTCTACCCCTTTATCTTATTCGTTGTCGTCTGCGCATATTGTAAAAAAAATAAAAATTTCGAACATAAAAAATGTTAAAGACTGTTTTTTTCTGTTCACACTAACCATTAAAAAAATGCAAGAACCTGTTTTTTTACCCTTAACCTAACACTAAATAAAAACAACCTAACCCTTACCCTAACCTAACCCTTACTTTACCCTAACTTACCAAAACCTAGATATTTAAGTTCTAAAAGATGTACCTGTACACAAAAAAAACAATTAATCGAAACAAAACAAAACATTTTGCAAACATTTGTTTTATTATATTTTCTTTATAAAAAATAAAAATGTTTTCATTAAAATGATCAAGGTGACAGTTTTTTATTCTTGGTTTAAATGTTGTTTCTTCAGTTTTTCCTTTTTTATAGCGTATTCTCGTTTTGATTTTGAAGCAACGAAATTTACATCCGGCTATTTACAAAAAAAAACTGTCTGAAGATGCCGAGGAAACGTCAATTTCAACATGGGCCAAAAACTGTATCAGTACCTGCATATATATATATATATATATATATATATATATATATATATATATATATATATATATATATATATATATATATATATAGTATTGCATGTATCCACATAACATTTTATAAGGAGATATAATTTTTAAGCCTGAAAATTAACCCGGGGAATGAAACTGTGTAGCTTAATTGCCATAAATATATTTCCATAGCTTACTATATATATATATATATATATATATATATATATATATATATATATATATATATATATATATATATATATATATTCAGCCTGTCAAAATCGTATCCGACCTTAAACCACGAAAAATATTTCAAATACGTGACGGAGGTGGGACCTTAATCCCCTTCAAAGTAGATCTCTTTTGCTTGCACCAATCCATCAACCGCCGGAAACATTTCTGGAAGTTTTCTTTTGGAATGGTGTTTATCTCCGCCATCGCGTTCCACATTATCTCTTTTTTCGCACGCACTACACAACAGCTGCACTCCGAGCAGCTTGAGGGCCTGCCAGATAGCTGGTCACACTCCGCTGATGTGCGGCCATTTTTGAATCGGTTAAATCACTTCTTAATTTGTGTTACACATACGATCTACACTAACCATATGCTAAATCAAACGTCACGTATTTGAAATATTTTTACTTGGTCTAAGGTCGAGTAATTTTAGACAGGCTTCGTATATATAATTAATTATAAATATTTGTTATATCTACATACGTCTACGTTTTCTCATTACGTAATCGTCAGTATATATATATATATATATATATATATATATATATATATATATATATATATATATATATATTATATGTATATATTAGTCTCGGAAGTTTCTCAACCATTAAAACTATATTTAAAAAAAAGAAAAAAGACTTAAGTCCTAAATCGTTCAGTGGAAAATCCCTCATGTAAGTAAATTGAACTTTTTCAGTTATTATATTGCTTCTAACATTATTTAAGGGATTATCAGTTGTTTACCATGAATAACTGTTTTGGGAATTTAAAAACAAGACAGTATTTAATTTCATGGCTTCCCAGCAGAGTTGATCAGACCCCACTTCCCTTAAAGGCAAAAACATAAACGTTCCGTATACTAAATCTAAGTTTTGTTCCGTATAAATGTTTTGCTAACTTATATTAGTTATTAAAATATATATATATATATATATATATATATATATATATATATATATATATATATATATATATATATATAGAGATATATATATATACATATATCCAACTCTATAATAAAGAGCAATGTGTTTTATTTGTATATATGTAATTATGAATAAATACATTTATACTGTCGAAAAAAATCAATGGGTAAACAAGAGTGGGGGTAGCCGAAGAGCGGGGTTGCGAAAAAAATGAAAACTTACTTCGGAACCTCTCTTCTTTGGTCTAATAACTACCCTAGTGTGGTGACAAAGTGACGACTAATGCATTCCAGTAGTGATGAAGGTTTTTGTAACAAATGAAGGCCCTTCCCTACTTATATAAATTCTCTGCGATAATTGTCCTTCCCCTTTGATTTTGGAAGAACATCATCAGCCGTCAGCAGCAACGCTCTTACCAGGCGAACTTCTTATTTGCTACAATACTAACTAAGCTAGCAAAAGATACGAATAATTTACTTAATTATCCGATCGTAAAAAGGCACGAAAGACATAAAGAGAATACAAAAAAAGGTAAAATACAAGTAAAAATATCATATAAATAAACATATAAATTTAAAATAGTAAAGATGCAGAAAGTAAGTAAAAGACAAAAAAAGGAATTAAAACGTACGAAAACATTCGGTGCAACTAGTTTTAAGTTAAGATGAAAACTCTGTCGTAAATATCTGACCCGATTCCCAATCACAACTTTATCGGATATCTTTTTGTCAATAGTGCTTTCGACCTACTGACGTCATAGACAAATAAATGTTTTCGTTTTCTCATTTATTTGTAAAATAATTTATTATCTTTTTTTAAAATTTGATATCAAATTCGTCTACATACGACACGGGTTCATAACCCGCCTCCTGTCTAATAATATTACACACAGCCGCTAGCCTAAAGGGCACACGGAGCTTTCAAATTGTCATCTTTATTACAGCATTCATCATTCACCAATAACGCAATGCATATACATCAATGTATACATTCGCGCATGCATGAAAACATCAATAAATAAATATATGTGCTCTCAGATTCGTAAGAAATTAAACGTCGTAGAATATTATTGAGATTTGAGGTCACTTGCGTGATGGTAAATCACACGAGCCGCCACCTCGTTGCAGGAAAGCAATACAAATTATCATAAACTGTTAAGGCACATTTACAACATATTACATGATGGGAAATATCCGTGATGAAGTCGATTTCGATGTGAACTGACGACATGGGTGTTTCAAGTTCGAATCCAGTCGCTCCATATCACCACTTTCACTATGGATATGGGAATGGTCATACTATTTTAATAGAATATCATCCTACGTATACTTTTCCTATGTAGACTTACTGATAAACTACTATTTATAGTGAGCACTGCATACACCGATGGTCTCACTTTGGAGATCAGTAATATTTCACTAATGTCTGTCTATCCAATATTGAACTACTTTCTATTGTAATTAACATTTTTCCTTCATTATACAATCGTGTTGGTTGTTCCTTCCACTCGAGTAACACCCTTATATATTGGAACCCTTTTCAAGGATAGATCACATATGGCTCCTCATGTAAGTACTTTTATTAAGAATTAGGGGAAGACAATTCTACAACAAATGTAGCGGCATGCTGATTCAAACGAATTTACATTACTACACGGTTCCCTAAAAATATCTGAAAATCTTGCATACATTTATTCACACATCCATGTCGGATTGTTATAAATAGAAAATAGTTGTTGATAACGGAAGCAGCGTTAAACAAGAAGCAAGCAGCTTCACAACGACGTAGACACTGTAGTCAACTTTCAGTTTCCATTTGGATAACTTCTAGTAATTCCTCAATAAGCTGACATCAACTGAGGTTTAATGATTTCATGACTGTGGTTTCCTGATCTATTAGTGAAGCTGATTTAACGGTAAACTCAAAATGGTAAACTCATTACGTTTTGACCTGGGTTTTTGGAAGGGTCATTCTTAAATTCAATGAAATCAAAATTATTTAATCTGAGTCAGGCAACAGTGTCCATATATTTCTTTTTACTGACTAATCACTGCTCATCAAGGCTAAAAGGCCACTCAAAGACGAGGATTAATGGTTTGTGTCAGCTGAATGGTGAGATAAACACCTTGAGGATAACAGACCATGGTTAGATCTGAGCTGATGTTGATTACTTAATGGGGCGGCTCAACAAGAATTTATTAACATTGGACTTGAAAACGACCATACTATAGTCCACTAGAAACTAGCTCCGTGGGATTGTGTTCCACAGACGGACAGTTTTTAGAAACAAACTGTGTTCATGGAAGTTCCGTTAAGTTTTAGTTACACAGAGGAAAAAAATAAAATTATGTCCAGTAATATTGGCTAAACGTGTTTTAGCAGTTATAGAGGATATCCTCCACTAAATTCCGAAGTCGATTTTGTACTCTGTCAAGGCAGGAGAGAGTGATCTAAGTGGCACCTCTCCAGATGTGGCAACATAACTCTATTTAAGGTCGTATCAAAACTCTTAACCTGTGAATATGTTAGTCAGAATCTTTAGGTTGAATGGGGGGTATTTTGTGATTACAAAATGGTGTGAAGAAAGTGACAGTTGTAGGTTTGTTTCACTTAGTTCTAAGATTTCCGGGGAGTTTACAAATGGAAAAGTCTGTACGTCATGGATGTTGGTTCTAGGTTCATCGATATTTGTGAATGCTAGCCCCAAGGGAAAGAGGCGAATATGTTTTTCGTGGGTTTCTGGTTTACGTTTGTTGCCTTTTATTTGTAATGTCATTTTGGTTTTAGATAGATTGGTGGGGCGGGGAAGCGGGTGCTTGTTTGATGGCAATAAGCTCACACAACCAGGCAATTAGGCGAGAATTGATCCATGGGGGTTGTGTCTGAAAGCATATATACAATACTCTCACATAATTCCGAGTGCCCAAATACATGTATTTGGATTCTCTGGCTCTTTTAAAGGGAGGAGATTGCACCCGGAGTGAGATACTTTATTGAGAGGTGGAATGATCCAACCATTTTTCCAGAGACCTTAGCAACAGATCGGATGTAAGTCTGCCACTTCAGACTTTGGGCTAACGTCAGCCTTATAAGCTTATCAAAACTAGGAGCCTATTCAAGAGAATCTCCATCTAACTGGGGCAAAGTGAGGATAGGAACGTTGGCTGTGAAATCGGCCGTATCTTCATCTGGTTGCAATGCCCATATATATATATATATATATATATATATATATATATATATATATATATATATATACTTCATTTACTTGAAACAACTTCATATGATAAAATTCGTGTGTAAATATATTATTTTGGTCAAAATAAAAATTTCCTGATTGTTTGAGGGGCACATTATAATCACTTAAAGATAACGATCTTGTTTGTGTCAATTAAAAACTGCAGAAATCGAGATTGAAACATGAAACAAATAAATAATATTTGAGTATGCCCAACCCATACAAATATATTATCCTCATAAAACAAAACTCTTACAGTGAGTGATATGTGTGATTGCTTCAATGGATATCGTGGTTGACTATGCTGATTAGATTGTCAATCGGACCTACTGTTTTTATTTACGCAATGAAAATGTTGAGAAATGCAGGAACCAGTAATTTCCCACGGATATTCATAATATATCAACTTGTGTTCGATTCATCTTATACAATTTATTGTTATATATTAGTATTCGGCTTCTACATGATATAATTTAAAACGATGTATATGCCGTAAAAGACGCAGCTCAACCTACACTCTTATGATGGTTGTAAATGTGTGATTATATCGCTTCTTTCACCAGCACTGTTTTATTGCCTACTGGTCATAACTGGACACCTAGCTCAAAGTGTATTCATGAACTTAGCAGAACGCGTCAATATTCCCCTGAAAAGCCACGTTATGTTATATTAATCTCAAATTGAACCGACAAGAATTTCAAAGACTCTGGTTTTTAGTAAATAGTGTACCGTCACCAATCACACATGGAGGGGAAATCACAGCTTAAAAGGTATTCGTATCAGTCGGTTATACGTACTTGACATTCAGATCGAGACTGACTTTGTTGGTGTCGGGCTAAAGTATTATTCACTGCAGTCCTTGAATGTACACGTTCCCAGGCTTTACCTTCTCTTTAAGAAAGGGATTAGTTCATTGCTAATAGCCTGAGGCGCCCCTACCCTGGAATACCGACGAGTTTGTTGATACATTTTCGGAGGCAAGATGAGCTTATTTTAGTGCGTTGGATTTTCAAAACAACACCTGTCTCTGTGTCGAACATCCTGGAGAGGAGGTAAATACAATAATACCCGCGGGTTGTAAAACCCACCGTCGCTTACTATAAATTGACAAGTGGCGTTGATTTTTTAAATTAACATCTATTATAGCGTTCAGAACAAATAGATAATTTATGAAAATATATACAGTCAAGTTTCCCTCAAGGGGGTTGATGAAAAAAACTGTTTAAGGCCTGTTGTTGAAAGATGTCGTAAATGTTGTGACACTTAATATAATCGATGCCCACTTTTAATTTGACACACTTTCAAAACTGTTTCTCACAAGATCACTAATGCCCTGGGTATCGATAATCTTCTATTAGATTTTTCCATTAAATTAATCTCCAAAACAAATCAGATAGAATCGCTGATTTTCTCACCAGAATTCACATCAGGATGAACGCACTAATATAATTGTAAAGACAATAGGTTTTTCATCGACTTTCTGTCACCTTCATTCTGCAAAAAGTGACACTCAACAATTATTCAATAATTTTCTTATGTAGTAATATTTAGATGGGTTTGCAAAATATAAGGTTAGAACGGAAGATTTGCACTTAAGGTCAGAATTAAATAGAGTGGCATTTTCTATTAGACATCACGTAAGATGTACGTGTTCTGGCAGCTATATCGCTAGTGTGAGGTGGTGAATAAAAAGTTCAGCCATTTCTCATCTCACTGAATTGGCAAAGAAGTAAAGAGAGAGAGAGAGAGAGAGACCGATCATGTATTGGATAGCTGTTGACTCACCTATGAGGAATGAGTTCAGGGGAGTATTCATGTATATATGCATCTCGAAATGAAAAAAAGTAACATCCAAAAAGATTGCTAACACGCTAGTAAATTTGTGCTGTTCTAAATAAATTACATTTACGAGAGCTGGTATTTAAAAGAAGAAAACTACATTGACAATAATAGAGCACTAAAGAAGAAATGAATTACTGCTGCGTGTCGTCTAAACTCAATCTGTCTACGTCATAAGCTGCAATCCGGATAATATGCGGGGATATTAGTGGTCACTGAGTTAATACATGCGTGACTGTGCAATGGATAGAATCGCAAAATATTGAATCGTTTATGTCGTACTAAAATCCTACCAGAGAGATAGCATCCACAGACGTATAAAAACCGATAACTTAAAAAAAATCAAAAAGGAAAACACTTTTGTAGGGAGAATCTACCCCTTGCTCGTGGTAAACGCGTACACTGCAAACAAGAGCTCTTTTTCTACCTCGGTATCTTTCTGATAAGTTTTCTCTTTTTTCCCCTTTGTTCCCCTTTTTTCCGAACAACAAGTCTAATGTGCACCAGTCCTAAATACAAAGACCATTTCTTTATCTCTCCACGGTCTCGGGTGAGATACGGGAATCTCGCTCTTCAGTCGGCTGCGTTTTCGGCCGATGACGCATGTGCCGTGTACTTCTCTTGAAAGTTTATCATATCCACAATCACGTGCGCAACTAATTCGCCTTCCCTTGCTTAGGCGACGCAAGTCTACGCCACACTACAGATGGCACCAAAAAATATGAACCACTATCTCCCTGTCAGCTACGAGTAAAGCAGTAATTTTTACAAATTAATTGCGGACGATGAATGTTTTTTGTTGCTGTTGTTGTTTTTTTCTTCCATAAGGTCTGTGCATGGCCTCGGGGATTCAGGCTGATACTCTATGTGTCCTAACTTTTTCTGTGGGCATGATAGAATCTGGTAGTGTCACTATCTTCTCCAGGCCGAATACAGCACTTGGTGTTCCTAAATGGTCACCCATTTCGTACTGACCAGGCTCACTGTTGCTTAACTGTGATGATCTAACCAAAACAAGTGCGTCAACGTGGTTATAGCGTATATACGATGAGCTATTTACAATAAGTATCGTTTCGGTATAAAGTAATTGAAAATCTTGATATTACTATAAATAAACCAAACCAATTTTATTTAAACGCTGAAATACATTTTACGAGATTACCCATAGGAAGATAGATAAACTACTACTACTACTACTACTACTACTACTACTACTACTACTACTACTACTACTACTAATAATAATAATAATAATAATAATAATAATAATAATAATAATAATATAATTACTAATAATAGTTATGACGATGAAGATTAAAGTATACTAAACAAATATACATTAGAGGTAGAATACAGACAACGGTCACTTTTGGAATTCAAAGTGGAGTTTTTATTACTGTTTGTGATTTATGATGTTAAATTTGTAAAAATAAACACGTGGCTTTGTTGTTTTTAAAAGAAGGTTTAAAAACAGAAACAAAAGTTTTTTTGATGAATACGGTACACCGATCATGAAACGTGGGTTGACCAAACATGTACACTGAGTAACGAAGATGTCTTCTGCTTTGATTGCGTTAGCGGAACTCCGGTAGAGTATTTAAAGAAATAATCCGACACACATAATTTATCTGAAAAATGATATGAAGTAGCTGAAAACTTGTACTTTTTTAAAAGTCGACATACTGACATAGCTCCAACATGGCCGCTAATCGATACAAAAATGAGAACAGATAATCAGTCAAACGAAGAAAATAAAGCATCTTAATGAGTTATACAAAGGTAATTTATTTAAAACAAAAAAAAAGAATATATTGTGAAATAAACACTTTTATAAATATTTCAATTGTTTTAAATGAATTATTTTTATATAACCGATATGTCTGGAATCGGAACGTTTACAGAAATAAGTGTGAGAGTAAGTTACTGTCGATATACATGTGCAATACAAAAAAAATGCGGGACCATACCGAATTTCATATGTGGCGACCGTAAAGAAGATAATGGGACACTACTTAAGAAATTGTTCTCACTCTAAATACTTAACTGACTAACCACATTGTTTTAAATTTCCTAGTAGGAAGTTGTATTTGTTCTAAAAATCTCGGGTGTTCGGCTCTGGCCTAAAAATACCTACAGCTTGTTTTAGATGCGTCCAACCTTATGTAAGTCGGTCGGTCTGTCACCCTAACATTGTTAATATTATTAAGCGCAAAAATCAAATAGGCGCATTTTGGCAATTGTACAGTAGGCTTCACAAGAAAAATAAACTGGTTAAAACAAATAGACAACTAATAAATGTTACCAAATGCAGGAAAATGTAGTTTTCTACTTATCTGTATGATTTTCATTTGTATGTAATGATTGTAAAGTTTATAATCAATGGATTTGTTATCGTCACTTTTACTTATCACAACACGCGTAGTTTCAAGCATGACCGTCAATTTTTAGGGTACTTGGTCGCCAATTTCAGTGTTAAAAGATAATAATAAAAAGCAGATTACCCTCATCCGATTAGCAGCCACTCTTAAGTTGACTTAGGCTTACGATTTCACTAACACCCTTTATATTTTTTCGATCTTGACTAAGTAAAAATGACAATAATAAATGCATAGATGATCAATCGGACACTCAGTTAACGAAAGTGAAAATTATACAGGTGGGAAAGTAAATTTTCTTGCCTTGATTAAAGTTATTTTTTGTCTATTTTTTTGTTTCGCCCGTTTTTTATAACTTTACTGACGAATCGCAGCATTTTATTTTCGATGCGTCCAAACATGTCTCTGAAAACACTCTATCCGTATTTTCTCTGTCACGCTTCAGTTTGAAAAAGCAGTTTTGTCACTCTGTCACGTCTAAGTTTAAAATAAGATTTTTAGATGTGTTATATAATAGTTTCACTTTCTATCTATCTCTATGTTTTTGCCGGTTTGTCGTTCTGTTTATTTGTCTGTCATGTGCGCATCGCTCAAACCGTAAACTGAACGGATATATCTTTAGACTACGTTTTCTTTTAGCGGATATAAGTCACTTTAATAGTTTGACTTTACAGGTAATATACATGGTGTTTGGAAAATCGATAGTATAACCTCGGGATTATATTCGATAAGTGTACATGAACCGATTTGTGTGAGTTGCTCTTGTCATAGCGCTCCATTATAATCCAATATCTGTATTATCTATTTTTTTTATTTGCGCGGCTTTTAGGTTATGCTGATCAGATTTAGTCATCTGTATTTGGTCTGTCTTATTCTGTTTCTTGAAATAAGAAGGTCCTAAATTCGCCGGGTGCGGTTCGGGTTCTCTCATGTTAGCTATCAAAGGACCATATGCCAGTCATGACACTCAGCTCTTTCATCTGAACACCGCGGCTTTGAAATTTGTTTGGTCTTATTGTTTTCAAGGTTTTATTTGTGAATATTACAACACTAGGTATAGTGTTCATGTATCCTATATATAGAAATGACTGTCCACTTCAACACACATTGTACGTGTTAGATGGTTACAATAAATAATGTTGGTCAGTATTTGTTTCGATGATCTGTAACTCGGAAACCAAACGTTTCCAGAGCTATATAGACATGTAGAACATACTTCCAAAGTTATGTCATGAATTTTTCAAACATCTTCTATTAGGTTTTGTTTGGTTTGTTTTACGGCATATCGACCATCTTTGGGTTATTCCATACAGAAAAAAAGTTGTAAAATACAATTCTATAGGTAGGATAATTATTTATATTCCTAGAATAATTTTCTCTCTGAATACACGCTTTGAATACACTACTCTCGGAATACGCTATTCTTCAAAAACATTACTATTGGAAAACATTACTCATTAGCATTGGTAATCTTTTTCCGAACATAGTGAGAAAAGGAGAAATAAGGTTTTGATTTTTTTTTAAATCAGACTGAATAAACCGGTTATGCATGAACTTATATATACTAGGGCATGATATGACCAGCCGATTCATCTGATTGGGTTTCGCTAATTTTCCGTCTAGCCGAAGCAAGGATCGAAGTAGAAAAATGGTTCAGCCTCCTAGACCCTGTCCTAAGGCATCACGGGTCGCCAATTATGTCTTACAGGTTGCCCCGTTTTCGAGGGGGAGGTTCCCCCTCTTCATGGGTTGCAGTCGGCGAATACGTGGCCTCTACGACAAGGCGACCCCGTTTTATTAAGATGGGGTTTTATTTTTTCCAGAATAAATCACACATCTTGTCGATGTTATATCTAAACAAACACATGTTTTCGTTTAAAAATCCCAAGAAAATACTGTTTTTCAATGTTTTCAAGGTGTTCGTTCAACGAATCTGTGTACAACAATTATATATTATTGACATGTATAAAGCTATTTATTATTTATCACGCGTATGTATTAACACTTGTAATTCACTACCCGACCAATGTGACCTCCTACTACTTTGACGAGATTAACTCCTCTTTTTGATTGGCCAAAAGATAATGAAGAAGGTTCAAATAGAAATTAAAAAATAGAACAGTCAAGAATAATATCAATTTACATTTTTAAATCGTGATTGCCAGTTCACTGAGTAAATTAAATAAGTTTTACACAAACTAATATTTTCGGTTAGATTAAGTATGGAATAAAATGTCTACTAAATAAATAAAATATTTCAATTTTATTGGTCAATATCTGAATACGAAATAACCAGCGGGATCATTCACCGTATGGAACATTTTTGGAATGAGTACATAGATGTTGACAAGTCTGAAACAATGAATATAAGCTTCTTCTATGGAGCAAGAAAGTCACCATTTGTCCGTGTATGGAATATTGTTGTCACGTCTCGGATGGTACACCAACGACTATCATATCCCTCTTGGAAAGAGTGAAAAAAAAAGAATTTATAACGTAATACTTCCGTTACTGTCTACTAATTCTCTGCATCATCGCCGCAGTGTTTTACAAGCACTTCCACAGAATATGCATCGATAAACGTACGGTAACGAAACTTAAACAAATATACATCCGACCTACCCGACTAGCAGGGTATCCCCTTCACTGAGGAGGTCCCTAGATGCCGCAATAATTTTTCTCTGATACATTCGTTCCTTGCATCTCTTGGTTCTGGAATTTTCTTCTTGTCTTATGTTTCTCCGACCGTAAGTAATATGTGAATATGAACAAACATCGTGATACTCAACACCCCACCCATAGTGCCTTGATTAATTTGTCCGCTATAACAGTAGCCCATTCCGATTCATTGACAACATGTGTATGTTGGGACGAGTAAACGTAAATACAAGAAGGAAAAGATTAAAAATTAAGAAAAAAGTAAAGAGGAATTGGTAGATATATTGGTGTGTCTTGTTATGTAAAGAGACATAAAAGCGTCCCTCTGCACCGGCATACAGTGGTGATTCGTTTTACATCTTAAGCAGACTTTACTCGTTATACCATTTTCGTACTCTTCATACTACTTGTATTACGTTTTAGAAACCTAATCGTACAAGCGCAATACTGGGTTCTGAGATTTTTTTATGTTAGTATAATTTTATATAGTAATAGCTTGCAGACCGCAATTGCCTTAAATGGACAAAGGCGCCTCTGTACACCTGCTCACAGCTCGTAAACCCACATAACAATAAATATTCTTACTTTTGAATTTCTATAATTTTCAAGTAATAAGTAAAATAAAATAAAGTAAAACGTGGTCTTATTCATTATATATATTTTTTATGTACACGAGACCGGCATAATCTGGTGAGACGCCGATTGGAGCACACCTCTGTTGCGTAGACAGTGTTCAAACCGACTCAAAAATTTAAGGGGGAAATCTCTTTTTTTCTTTCCCATCCGCTTTCTCACAAAAAAGATGTTTCTAGTCTTTACTCCATCGTTATTTCAACACAAGGTGCAAGATTGAGCTAATTTATTTTGATTTTCTGCTTGTTAGACATTCACAGCAAGAGCTCTTCATTCTATCAACACGAAATAAAAGTCTTCTTTTTTCCTCTTTGTGCCTAATGTCAGGCGGAATTTCCATGAACTTTGCTTCTTGGCAATTGCTTCTCGTCCGTTGAAAACATTAAATAAAGAGTCTTACTTTTAAATTTCTATAATTTTTAAGTTATAAGTGAAATAAAGTAAAGTAAAATGTGGCTTTACTCATTATATAAACGAGACTGCTTTACGTCAGATTACAACATGGTTGTCTTGAAATCAAATATTAACTAAGTCCTGCCATAAACACATCACTAATATTCGAACTTGGTTCATTCCATCAATTATTCTCTATCCTGTCATATAGTACTTTTTCACTCGACTGACAATCACATAATCTCATTAATTAGTATGCCCAAGTGGTTTTGGCGTTGATAAGTGGTGAGCCATCTAGAAAAAAAAACATTGGCTTCTTTGTAAGAATTACCCCATTAAATTTAGTGTTTTTTTTTCAATTACATCCATGAACAGCGATACAAAGAGACACATCAAAGATACAGGGTTTTCAAAAAGTCATCATCTATATTTAAATTTTAATAAAATCAAAACTGTATTCATGATAATAACAACACTTTAAAGGAAATTTAAAAAACAATTGTTTAACTGCATTATCAAATATTTTTTATTAAGTCATCTTGTTTTACCCCATCGTGTTTCCGCCATATTGTACTGTGCCATCATCGAAACTAGAATCGATCATTTGTGAGCCGTTTTCAGAAATGTATGGCAAGTAGGAGACATTCAGTTGAATAACATACATTTTAATATATATTGTAAAGGGTGTTTTGTTTACTGTTTTCTTCTTATTAATATATGTTTATTTTCTTATATACATTGTTCATTGTTTATTTTAATCAGAAACAGTTTTAAAAATAGATGCTGACCCTTTAAAGATCCTGCATATTAGCTGTTATATTTCTCTAAAATATGTATAATTTAATAAACAGACATCTATACTTGAACCATCCATGTGAAACGTATTTATCGAGATTCTTTTGATTACCACTTTGCTTCATATAGTTCAACACCGTCGAACTACTGATATCAAGTGTCTTAAACATTTTAATTATGCTGGGGGATGTTTATCAATAACTGCTTTCAAACGTCTATTGTCAAGAGTACGTGGCCGTCCTATACCTTATTCAATTTCAAACCTTACATTACAACTACGGAATTACTGAACCAAATGTCGCACTTGTGGACCATACTCCCTATTCTCTAGTAATATTAGCAGCTGTTTGGGGAGTATTATGAACACATTTCTTCAGTTCCATCTTCTTTACTAAACACTTATGTGTTATCTTATTCAACTCAGTAAGGTCACGTAGATATATAACCGATCTACAATTTATACACACTTCACTAATTAAACTTGGATCAATATTTGTGTCAAATTTCTACAGTCTAAATTATTTTGTCCAACCTCTGCATAGGATATATATAATAATTATCATAATTTAAAATACTAGAAAAATTTGTTCATTCTGGATGCACATTGTTGATAACTGGGAGGATAATGTAGTTGAGAAATAACTACATACACTACGTAGTTAAAGAAAAATAAATTGTTTGGGACTATTAATATAATTCACAAGGCTATAGATAATGTTTACTTAATTATTTATTTATTTTTTATTATTCCTTATGTTTTAAGTCATGTTTTGAAACAGATAAACATATGACATGACACTAAAGCTATAATTATTTTGTTAATACGTAATGTGTTAAGCTCTATTTATAAGAAAGAACTGAAAGAGCAGTTTTTATAATATCAGGCTGAAGATCTCAAAGTTTCATTTTTATTTTCGGTCATGGCATTCGCTTTATTGGCTTAGAATTTATAATTTATGCATATTTTTCATATCAAAAAGTAGTTAAGAAATGTTATTTTCTGAAATGAAACACATTGTGCAATGTATTTATTACATTTTAAAACAAATTGTAACTGACGAACAGACGGACAAAATCTCTATATGAGATTAGAAATGTATCTTTCAATATTTTCTTAGTAACTTGCAAAACCATTTGAAGTGCAATAAAGCTTAGTATATTTTAAGACATAGATTCAAATCAATTCAAAAATAATGAAAACAGATTGTATACTTATATCCACGTTAACGAACTACAGCCAAATGCATTGTTTAATGCCAAATATTTTCATAGAATATGAATATTTATAATAAAAAAATATATATATTTGGCATTATTTACTAATTCTAATCATGTTACCAAATTTACTTGTATTTACCTTGTATTTTGAATTTTATTTTGAGTTTCAATTTACCCTATTTCCTCCGTAGCATTCATTGTATAAATAGTTAACTAGTTCTTCTCAGTTGTAACCCTACAAGATGTCTATCTATTATCTGAACTAACTTGTGAGAGTGAAACAAATCTTCAAATTTCTATTCCCTCTGATAAGTGTACAGTTGATTTATTGTATATATATATATATATATATATATATATATATATATATATATATATATGTGTGTTTGTGTGTGTGTGTGTGTGTGTTTGCATATGTGGATGGAATTTTTTTAACCTGCGGAGGCTCGGAAATAACCGACTAGTAGACGGTCGCAAGCTGTCCTCTCTCAGGGTGTTGGAATCGTAGACCTTGTCAGGTCATCAATCTAAGAGATAGAAAAATCTTATCATAAAACCTCGCTACTAACTACCTACGTCTTTGTAGCAAACCGTTTGGGAAGGGAGGCCTCCTTAGTCTTGATTGACAACCTTTCAAGAGCTGGAATCTCGAACAAACTATCCGGTTTTCAAACCTATAACTGCTTAAGGAATAGATGGGCTCTGCCTATCACCCGGCTTTCGCACTCTTTGTCTGTCTATTAGGCAGACGTAGAAGTAAAAGCACCGGGACGCCTCTAAATACACCTAGTGCTTGGCTTTGTTTCCTGCATACGGCAATGAACGCTGTCTCTTTTTCTCTTTATCTAAGCAACTTCGGGAAAGGTTTTTCGTCACTAAGTCTTACATGACTAGTCTGGGTCTCACTTGTTCCGACGGTTTAGAGTAAAGGTTAGACAGCTTGTCTGACTGTTGTTTCCGATTGGTAATTAGGAGCCTTAACTCTTAGGGACCTACAGTTATCTCTGGTGGGGTTTCCCGAGGCCACAACCTCCATGGACCAAGTCACGACTAATGGACTGATTGTGTGAACTTATTGGTACTAATTACAAACAAGCACCCACTTTGCCCTTTTAACTTTATCTCAAAGGAAACATGAATTTACAAAATAAATAAAACTAAACTGGACACCCAACAGCTAAAATCTTCACTTCAGCCCTTGAGACTCGGATTGACAAATATCCGAGGACTTAGAACCAACATTAACGACGTAGAAACTTTTTTTCCTGACAAACTCCCCGGATATCCTAGCACTAAGTAAAACGAAACTTCAATCCTTTATCTCCTCTCACCACTTTGACAGTACTGATTACATTTTACTCTATTGTGAATACTCTGACAAACATATGCACGGGTTAGGAGTTTGTGCTCACACTCCCTTTGACTACATAAAATTTGTTATAATCAGATGACCAGACCTACATGTGCATTAAATTGATCTTACATCACAGAGTTAGTTTCTTATATTGTTTATACCGTTCTTCCTTCGACTCAGGGTTGTACCCTGCTTGACTCTGTCTCTGAAAGCTTTGATAAAGCACTCTCACTCGACTCGAATGCCCAAATACATGTATTTAGAGATTTTAATGCACACCACCGTAACTGGTTGGGATTCTCCAGCGTTACTGATACAGCTGAGAACTCTACGTTTAATTTCTCCTCAGCTCACGACCTCTTCAAAACTGTCATTTTTCCGACCCGCCTTCCTGATCGTGCGGACCAGCAAGCCTCACTTCTCGACCTGTTCTTGACCTCACTACCCGAGGCTTGTGTAGCGAATGCACATAGTCCGCTCGGAAACTCTGATCACGTAATGATACTTATCACCTTAAAAACTCGTTCAAAAACTGATGAGCCGTTGCTCAAAACAACGGGATACTACGAGCAGGCTGATTTTGAGTCAATCAGAGATCATATCAGCGACGCCTCATGGAGTGAAACCTTCTCAATTTCTACTAATCTGTGTGCAAATGAGCAAACCGCTTTCCTGCTTGCTCTGTTCATATATATATTCCATTGGAAAAATGTTTTATTTTTAACAATTCAATGTTTCCGTGTATGTGCGCGCGCCTTTGTGCGTGCGTGCGTGCGTGCGTGCGTGCGTGCGTGCGTGCGTGCGTGCGTGCGTGCGTGCGTGTATGTGTTATCATTGATTGGTGCTTCACTTTACTTTTTTAAGTGTGTGTGATTTTAACTTTTAACTTTCCGGACATCTTCGTGTGTGGCGGTTGAGTACACTTTCTTCATAATGCTTAAATTTGTCTTTATATTTTATGACTTTGTCGGTACTCTGCCTGTTTGCGTGTGTGCGTGTGTGCGTGTTCGTGTGTTGCTAGCTATGGTCCGCGGCTCGCGCGTAAACATGTGCGTCTGCCTCCGTCCATGCACTCACACACACACATACATACATACATACACAAATACACAACACTCACATACACATACATATACACATATACATATACATATATACATATATACGTATACACACACATATATATATATGTATATATACATATATATAGAGAGAGAGGTAGAGAGATAGAGAAAAAGAGAGAGAGAGCGTAAATAAAGGTCAATATGACACAAATAGATAGATAGATAGATAAATAGATAGATAGATATAATTGGTAAGTGTATGGATCGATAGATAAACAGACAAGTTGATAGATTGATAGATATGTAGAAGAGTAGATCTAAAAGTTGATAGATTGATTGATAGATAGATAGATAGATAGAATAAAATAGAGATAGATAGATAGATAGATACAGATAAATAAATGGGTAGATATATGGATCGATAAATATATAGATATATGGATAGATATATGCATAGAATAAGATTGATAGGTGTATGGATCGATATATATATATATAGATAAGTATATAAGCTGATATAAAGGTACATAAGTAAATAGATAGATAGATAGATAGATAGATAGATAGATAACTAGGTAAGTAGATGGATGAAAAATGGGTAGATATATAGATGGATAAATAGATAGATGAATGGGTAGATGGATAGATAGATGGATAGATGGATAGATAGATGGATAAATAGATAAATGATTAATTGGCAGACAGATTGATAGAAAGGCACACACACGCGCGCTCACATCAATGTTCGCATGTATGTATGAACATACACGCAGACGCACGCGTGCCACCTATCAGTTATATGTATGTCGATGCGCACATGTAATATATGTGCATGCATATGGGTTCCCGTCTATACATGTACGCACCATTCTTTCTTATATGTATATAGATACGTGTGGTCCGCATGGTGTCTGATTTATTTTATGATTTGTTTAATGTTGGGTTGAATTTAGATATACATTTCTTTATGTGTCGGAAGATATGAGTAGTTTTGGGTTTGGAAGATGGGCATTATTATTAAGTTATCTCTGTTGCATGTGGGCACATGTTGTAAGACAAACAATTTTCTTTTTTCTTAGATTTTTATGTCGCTTTTATGTAAAGCAACTGTATTATTAAGTGTTTTGGTAGCGCCTGTTTAGGATTCGTTGCATTTTATGCCCTCTAGTACATAGATGAAATTTTTGCCGGTTCAGTTTAACTGTGAATGTTTGTGTTGTGCTTTGAATGTGTGTGAGTTCCTTTCTATTATTGTCTCACAAACCCCACATATTTTTTTGTTGATTTTTGGGACCCCTTGTGTAATGCGTTAGCTAAGTTTGGATGAGGTTAACATTTGTATTTTGGTTGGCGTTTGCTTTTTATTATTTTCGTTGTCTTCAATATGTTGCTTTGTTCGTTGTTTCGATTAAGAATATATCGATAGCAATCCAGATAAGGTATTTATCTACAGGGTAAAACATCCGAAGAATCTTTACTGTATTTATAAAGTAATGTTCGATAATCAATAGAGCCATTAAATTATAATAAAGTTTTATTCATACGAACCTAGCATGGCTACACACTAAGATCATATTTCAATGGTAGCTTTAATAAGCTTAACACCCTTAGGCTAAAATGTTAGTTCTATATGTTTACCTATTTTGTAAGCTATGACTACAATATGAAAACATATGTTGACCTTATAAAAGCTACGATTTAAATATGTTTAGCGTGGGTAATCATGCTATGTATGCATACATAAACACTGTATTATTAGAATATATATTTGGATGTTTGTGTGAATTATGATGCTTTAAAAATATACCACCCTCAATGTGTAACTTCTATGCAATATATATATATATATATATATATATATATATATATATATATATATATATATGATATGCATGACATCTCCGTTTCAAATTTCAGAAAAATCAGCTCCGTTGGAGTTCAAATCAAATATGAAGAAAAATAAATTGTAATAAGTATATTATTAGAAACTAAAAATAACATAAACGTAATGGAAAATGTTTCAATTCGCCTTATAACATAGAAGTACATACAACTTGGCAAAATATTCTTTATGGCAATAGTGTGCGTGTTTGGTTAAAACACTGCACATCTTAAGTCACTAGATTCAGTGTAACTTCGATTTGATTATTCTATATAATTGGAGTTATCAGGGAAAAACTTATAAGGGGTAAAGTATTTTCTTTTATACTTTCTAGTAATCGTTTCAAAGACAACATTTATATTAGGTCTAATAGTCGGTCATTTTTTTTTTAATTTCTTTATTTTTCTATAATATATTGAAAAAGTTGAGAGATTGAGATAGATAGATAGATAGATAGATAGATAGATAGATAGATAGAAAGAGAGAGAGAAAGGGAGGGAAAGGAAGACAGACAGAAAAACAGAAGGGTAATCACCGGAAAATTGCAGAGAAGTAGAGATACATAAACTTTAAAAAAGAGAGTTACATTTTTTTAAACTGTTCTATTTAATAATCCTGCATCTGGGCAATACCAGATAGCCCTGATAGTCGGATAAATGTGACCTTTTCGTAATGTCGAACCAAATAATCTATGATAGAATCGAATAATAGCCTGAGACTATTATAATCGAATAAGAATGTCAAAAGAGCAGCGCCACCAAATATAAACGACACATCGTTAAAGAAATGCATTTAATTTTGAATTATTTTTGATTTTATCCAACATTTTCAAGATTAGAAAAAAGTGGAAAAAAAGATGAATATTGAAGAAAGAACACAGAAATGTTGAAATCTTCTGATCGCTTTGCTAAAAACAATTTACACAGAAAAGCGCCACCATGGAAATATGTTAAACGAACAGCGTAAACATTCAATATTATAAAAAAAAAAACATTGTTAAAAAACTGTAATGAAACAAATAGAAAAATAGTGTATAAATATCAATAAACAAACACATGAATAAAGATTGCTATGAATTATAGTCCTTGTTATTTTACTCACCGCACAATGGGATCGGATCGAGTTTCTTCCTCAAGATAAAATAAGAAGGTATTTATATAGTTGAAAGTAAATTATAAATAAAATCGAAAAAAGTAATTTTAAACATGTTAACAAGGTGGAATCGAACACCCTGAAATATGTCAGCGTCGACCAAGATTAATTCACGAGGATCAGAGATCAAACAATTAATAATGATTCGATCAACCATTTGAAATATTCATTAAGTTTAGAATATTCAATGGCCAATGAAATTAAGGAAGGCGAAATAGTGCCGTGTGAAGCGCACACACTCAGTCAGCCGTTTCTAAAATCTAAGGCATTTAACTCACCCTTTCTTCTTTTTTTTCTTCTTTTTTCCTACTCTTCTTCTTCTTCTTATTATTATTTTTCTTCTTCTTTTTCTTATTGTTCTTTTCCCCCTTTTCATTTGTATGTCATTTGTGTTTGAGTTATTGTCTTTTTTTATCAGCTAAAATTGCTGCAGAAAACGAGATTTATTAAAAACAACAAATAGGCAAAATCAAGCTACCATGTTCGAATTTAAAACACAACATACTTTGTCTCCTATGGTTTTATGAATAAAAACTTTGAATGTATATTTCACATGTTAGTTAGATTTGATAATATATATATATATATATATATATATATATATATATATATATATATTGTGGTACAGAAAAATTAGTACAACATTCGTGCCGTCGGTTCCAAGCACAGAAGGACCTAGTCATCCGACTCTCTTCAGCTTCTGTTGTCATCTGTTTCGGATATGTGAAGTCACGTGTTACTCTCGTTTGGACGCGTTATTAGCTTAGAGTGTTTGTTTAAATTCAGTGTAAGGAACATTTAATAAGGTTTGAAAAAAAGTTATATATATATATATATATATATATATATAAGCAAATATATGCTCCCTCCGGCCGAATATCGAATATCTTGCTAGCCTGAGAGAAGGACGAACGAAAATATACTACACTACCTCCCCCAATGAAAAGGTCCTGTCTGGGAGGATGGTCACATGGCAACAAATACTACACTGCCCTCAAGGAAAAGGTTAACAC
This sequence comes from Sepiola atlantica, assembly GCA_963556195.1. Taxonomy (NCBI): domain Eukaryota; kingdom Metazoa; phylum Mollusca; class Cephalopoda; order Sepiida; family Sepiolidae; genus Sepiola; species Sepiola atlantica. The sequence goes on along the minus strand of OY744521.1, from coordinate 99,989,386 downwards.
CGAGATAATTGTCGCATTAAAACAAAACATTATATGCCTCTGACTTAATTGAACATTGAAACATTATACAATTACACACTAATATAAGTAATAGTATTATTTCGACTGTAGAATAACAAATATCAAATGCCCATCAATAATATATATATATATATATATATATATATATATATATATATATATATATATATATATATATTGTCGAATAAAAACAAGTGTAAGCTCGGTTAAACTCGGTTCGAAGCAGAGGGGAGGGAGGGTGCAGCAGCAGACGAGGCTGCCTGGCGTGTCGTCAGGATTTGCGAATTTAGTGGACGTCGCAGCTATCCACTTAATCTTCGGGACCCACTCATGCTAGGTCGTATTGTTTGGGTCCCAAATGCATCAGTCGGATCGGATACTATGATACAAATTGACGCAAAGGTCGACCTATTGGGGTGAAGGTGTTTATCTGAGATCGTTGCAGCCTAGTGTAGTTGTCTGTCCATCCGTTATGAATTTATTGGGCTTGGCACCTTGCAACTTGATTTTAGTAACCCACTTACCTGCTGGGTTAGATTGTTCGGCGATAAATAAGAAGACTGATGCAGTCCTTGTGTTTCTGACTTAACTCCTAACGTAAGGAAATTGTACACAAGGGTCGTCTACTCGACCTGGCAAGTTCGCCAAACGTATATGCAACAGCGTCCTTAAAACTGACAGAAATACCGACTAAACGGCTGACTAAACGATAGTAGACCTGAACTCATTAGTCTTGAAATAATTCTTTAAAATGTAATCCGCAAACTTTCTAAATGTAATTTGCCGACATTTTTTTCTTCTTTTTTATTGTTGAGATCCCCGATCGGCCAAGCTGAGCAGAGATGATCAAGAAAAATTCAGACGATAATTGGGTGCGTTCATTTTAAAAATAAAATGTCCCGCATGTTTTATGTTTTATATTGGTGAAACATCCAGCAATACAACACCCTGCATTTACGAACACCAACAGCTCCTAAAACGCAACAATCACATGTACGCTTGAACTTGAGTTGAGCACGGTTCTGAATAAGTGAAGAGTTCACGAAATATTATAGCATACGGATTTTCCACCAGACTATCTTGATACAGGTATTACATAAAATTGTAACATTGTGTAGATAGACGGATATACGTGTGTCTGTGAAATATATATATATATATATATATATATATATATATATATATATGCATTGTATTAAGGGTGAAACTATTTAACTTGTTTCACCATTATATGTCTTATTTGCTCCAACTTGTGTCTATCCGTAACACCTCTGCATTGCATTTTATTCTAAGTATCCCATTTCTATATACATCACTCCTACCAATCCTAACACAACATAACCCCATCCACCACAAATAAAGCATTAATCAGTAGATACCCAATCTCTTTTAACATTTCTAACATGGTAAATACATGAATCCCGCTAATTATACACCTAGAAATATAACTAAATACATAAACACAACACGAATGCACATGATAATGATAGTTAAAACAAGTACCCCTAGATGAACCCTTTAAGTGACAAAATCTATCCTCCACCAGAGTCAAGTCATTACATAACAATTACCCATATACAAGGTAATGCATAAGTCACTTAGCAATTTATTTTTGAAATTCTAAAGTTAAAAACTACGGTAATACAAAACAGAAAGATTATTCAACAAATTACTTTTTGGGAGTTTAAAATTACAGCAAATTTTCAAAATGTCCACCTTCATTCTGCATGCATAGCTCCATTCTTTTTTGCAAGCAATGTACGACTCTTTCCATTGTCTTTCAACAAGTGTGGGAGATTCATCAAATTTGGCCATATGAATAACAATAAAAATTCGCTCTTCAATTGTAAATGACATATTAAATAGCTAAGTGAAGTGACTTATGAATCACCCTATATATATATATATATATATATATATATATATATATATATATATATATATATATATATATATATATATATATATATATATACATTATTTATAAAAATAAATTTCAGGAAAATACTGATTTATAAACAATAAACAAACAGAAAATAAATCAACATTTAATAAATTAACGAATCCCACGAAGAGCTTAATCAATAAATTATACCACTCAGCTATCCCTAAATATAAACACACTTTTGAAACAGTATAACAGACAACACCCATCATAAATAATAAAATAAATTGATATAACTCAATTATGATAAATACCCATGTATACTTTCAACCCAAGTACTTATTTTAAAAAGAACACGTCAACAACGCACCGTTTGTAATGGTATATTCAGACGCCAGATCTATTTATTTTCCTTTTTTTAAGCGAATTTTAAAAATACGAAACATGTAAATAAAACACCAAACAAAATAATACCTTTAAACTACAAATCTAAGAATAAAATAAATAATAAATCCGATACACAATATTAAACGCGGTACTACCATCATGAAGAACTTCAATATTACAATTTTTAAACGACGTATTCAAGCGGAACCTACCCTTTGGATTTTAACTTTTAATGACACCGGTAATCTCCTGCGATCTACAAACAACAACTTAAATATTAATAAAAATACCAAGCTACAAGAGAATACATGAATAAATAAATAAAACAATTAGTAAAATAAAAGAAAAACCTTCTTAAATAAAAATTATAAATAATAAATATAATAAAACTCAATTAATTTCCAACCAATATATTTTTTTAAACGAGACTTTTTAGGAATGTACCAGTTCAATTTTTTTTATCTATATAACGCTATTTCTCATCGTAATTTGACCTCAGTCACAACGCTGCCGATTCAGCTAGGCCTATAATTTTTTTAAATGTATAAAGTCAGCCCATCTGGATGAAACCGTGGTATGTTTCTGAAATATTTAAATATACTTTTCAAATAAATTATATTAGCTCTCAATCATCTGCGATCGAGCACTTTATTGATTTCTTTTTGATATAACCTGACACATCCACTATATATATATATATATATATATATATATATATATATATATATATATATATATATATATATATATATATATATATATATATATATATATCGGCAAATGTAGAGACAACATTTTCACAAATTCATTAAAAAACAATTTCCATTTGCATACGATTTTTTCGGCCGACCTCAATTACATATCTTTTTATGATATACATTATGTTCGAAATGCATGAAGCAGAATTCTTTTTAAATAATTCTCATAAAAAGTAAAGATTCCAGGTTGGGAAAACCGGATGTGCATTCAGCATTTATTGTTTTTTTTCTTTTGTTTCTACATATATTGTTTCCATATCATTTGTTTTATATATTCTTCCGATCATAATATTCAATGGGGGAGTTTTCATCCGAATCGTGAGATATTGGTAACATGTGCGTTATCCACTCAGCGTAACTGCTTTAACTGTTAGCTATCGATGATAATTTTTGCTAAATATTCACTTAAATAAATTATGAATGTTTTAACTAACCTTTAGTATATACGTTTTAATTTAGTTTTCTTGGCGTTAATATTATGTTTTACTTCTTTTTCATGCATTTTCTTCGGAGTTTGTCATTATCTTGTTTGATTAAAGGCACATTACTAAATAAATGTAATCACATATTTTTTACAAACATAAATACTATCTATGTAACATTTCTTCTCGTGTCTACACATATATTAATATTTTTTTTTATCCAGTTTTGTGACAATGGGGCAAAAAGGTTTTACTTCTGACTTTTGTAAAATTCTTACGATAGGTTATGAGACATCAATTATTAAATATTCTCCAATTTACAGCCCCAAATTTCATTGGGTGTATTTTAAAGGTTTTGTATAGACCATAATATATGCAATTTAAAAATGCAAGTATATCAGAGTTACATTGAATTTCATACGTAGTTATTAGACACAAACTAAGCATAGTGCCCTGAATTTCAATTTATTTTAAAGTTTAATCCTAAAATATCTAGGCATTTATTAGTGTCAAAATCATGTAATGGACAACATTTTAAATAAAGATTCTATACATAAGATTTAAGAATTACGGGGAATTAATATATTCCCCAACCCTTCCACTTATTCACCAACAGCCATCCACGTTATTTCCGTTCACCCTCACCCTCCACTTTTTAACTCAGAACCATCCTCATTTATTTAATTCCGTGCTACTGACTTCACTAAGCCCAGACTTAGGGTCTGCGTACCCAGTAATGGCTACTACTTTTTCTCATAAACCCATCATGTCAACCTAATATTTTCACGTACTTGCATGACATTTTTCTTAAAATCATCATCCTAAGGAAGTCTTACAAATAAAGACGAAACGTTGATGAATATATAAAAAAACATCCTTTTTGGTTTTTCCTTTTTCATTTCCCATATATATATATATATATATATATATACATTAGAAAATGATACGCGGATATCTCTCAAAGGCCCTGTCGACTATCATCTCGTCAGGAGAAAATCGAAAGTTTTAATTAATAATATTGTCGAAAGAAAGAGCAAACGGGGAATTGAATGTGCCAAAATCAACGATAGAGCGATTAAAAGTCAATTTAATGATTTACTTAAAAAAACGATTGAAAGGCACTGCGTTAGGGGAAAAAAGGGAGGGAGTTCAAAGTTCCCCGAAGAGATTTAGCGATCTAACACATTCCTTCTGCCAGCACAAGGAAGGTTTTCGAATAGCGATAGAGACAGATTCCAATATTTTCAAATGGTTCTTGGAATCTGCTCTATGCAAGACCTCAAAATTAAAAGCAGCTCAGCCATGTTTTATCTTTTTTATTCTTATATATTAACATTGTGTTAGCTATTTCTTTTACAGCATTGTCATGTTACAGATTACATAAGCCTCTCCTGGCCCGCATCTCGATAGGGTAGAATTGCTACTCAGGAGAGGTCTTTGAAAAAAGGCATTTGTTCGCTTTGACGTCGAATACACAAAAAGGGAGTAGCCATCTGGCCGTTTTCTTTCGAAGTCAAAAAGTCTTATGCACTTCTTCTACTCTTTAAACCCTAATGAATTTTCCCACTTCTCTGCTTACTCTAGTCTTATGTGGAGAATTCTGTTTTTAACATTATTTGTGCACACTTACACCTAATCTTGTTGTACATATATTAATAATGTTGTAATGTCGTTCTATTAACAAGTTTTTACTAGTTGATTTTCTCAGTAGTCGATCTTTAAGGCATGTCTAAACCATGTTGTTTTGGATTGTTAGTATTACTTACTTCCCCATGAGGGCAGAGTTTCGCACAACAGCTGTTTTACATGTGAGGTGAATCGAGCTCTTCAAAAGAGCGCCTTGAACTGGAACAAAAATAAAAATAATTGACTAAGTATAGATGTCCTTCTTCACCGAACTATGACCGAAAATATAAAAAGTAGTGTCAATACAGATGCTGCACTTTGCTCTTAGCCAAAAAGCCTAAGTAATTTTTTTGGTATTTGAATGTTCGTTTTACTGGCGAATTCATTTTATAAGTTAATTGTAATAAAAACTGTTTATATTTAGTGTGTATATATGTTTTTAAATATTAATGGATCACAACATATCAATGCAAATAGACATAAGGGTGTAAGAGAGTGTCAGTTAGATTCGGAGCTATGCTACTCGGAAACGGCTAAATTTGATTTGTAAAAATGACGTTTAGACAAATATATGTTCACATTTAATTTGAAGACCTCCATCATGTGGGTCTTAAAGAAAGCAATACCACGGCAATGTATTCCACAGATGGGAGGTTATTGAAAAAAAATTAATAACCACCCCGTTTTGTTTCAGGTACACAGACGAAGTAAAAGGAACTTTCTGTAGGTACGGTAAAAATTAAAGTCCATGCTGTGAATATTTTATAGAGTGGGAGGGGTGCAGGGTGTGAATGGCACACATCCTATGGAATATAGCAATTTACCCTCGTTTAATATTATACAAAATTATTTACTTTGCTTTGTGACGAAAATCAACTTAATTTCAATGAATATTTTTGTTATCCTCAATTGTTTATTTCACTACGATATAATAACTGGGCAGCGCCGGATCTCGCTGCTGTACTATGGGTTAAAGTGTCTAAGAGAAGAAAATGATCGCAGAATCGATCGAGTGAAAATGAGTGCCGGCAAAACAAAGTGGTGTAAGTTGAAATTCTGCAAGATCGACGTAATGTTCTTATAGGTATTCGAGATGGCTCCGATTTTGGTAAGCCTGACCGCCTGACATACATGTTATCACTCACATCAGCGAAATCACCGGACCGCCTCGCCGACAATCATTGAAACCAGCACTCAACAATCTACTCGCAAGAATTAGGAAGGATTAAATTCTATTGTCGTTTCGACCAACGTCACTCTTTCTCGCTTTCTCTCTCTCTCTGTACCGCTGTATATATCTCTCTCGCTCTCTCTCTCGCTCTCTCTCGCTCTCTCTCGCTCTATCTATCTATCTATCTATCTATCTATCTATCTATCTATCTATCTATTTATCTATCTATCTCTCTTACTCTCTCTCTCTCTCTCACTATATATATATATGTATATATACATATATATATATATATATATATATATATATATATATATATATATATATATATATATATATATATATTTCTGCTTGAGGTGACCATCATGGTTGTTAGTGTGTTCTACATTTCTCCTAATTCTGTGTGTTTTACGATCTATGTTTTCAAAGTATTTTTGCGCATTTGGTTTTTGTTGTTGCTCTTGTTTTTGTTGTTTACTAATAATCGTTCTTCCTACTCCTTTCTTCAACATACTATTATTATTATGATTATTATTATTATTATCATCATTATAATTAGTATTGTTGTTGTTGCTGTTGTTGTTGTCGCTGTTGTTGCTGTTGTTGTTGTTGTTGTTGTCGTTGTTGTAATAACTATTATTATTACCCTTCACCTTACCCATTCTTGTCTTGAATCATTTGCCTCTTAATACTATGATAATTATAATTACTAGCAAATATATGCTCCCTCCGGTCACATATTTTTGCTAGTTTGAAGCAGAACAGATACTACACTACCTCCACACCTCTCAAAAAAGGAGGACGTAATACTTTGGAGGATGGTATCATGACAAGAGCAGATACTACACTACACTATGCCCCTGAATTGAGCATTTAAAGATAGTGCATTAGTCTGAAATAGTATAATACTATACTATTTCATAAGTACAATCGTCTTAAATAGTATAGTTTTGGCTTCAGACAGACAGACAGACAGACAGATACATAATGTCCATTATTAATAGATTTCCGTTTATCTCTTCCGCTTTCGTTTGTTTTTCACCCTCTTATCGTCTGTATTCTTATTGCTGTTGTTGCTCTTTTCTTTACTTCCTCTTCTTCTTCATCTACTTATGCCCCTTCTTCATCTACTTATGTCCCTTCTTCTACTTCTTCTTCTTCTTCTTCTTCTTCTTCTTCTTCTTCTTCTGTTTCTTCTCCATCATTCTTGTTCTTATTCTTCTCCTTTTTCGTCTGTAAGTTTTTTTCTTCTTCATCTTTTTTTGTTCTAATCCTTAATTTTCTCCTATTTCTTGTTCTTTATATCTTCTTCTCCATCATCCGTATTTGTGTTGTTATTGCGCTTCTTCTTCCTTTTCTTCTTTTTTCTTACTTTTCTCTTTCTTCTAAATATTCAGATTTTCTTTCTTCTTCTCCCCCCTCTTCTGCTTCTTCTTCTTCTTTACAGAACCATTATTATAATTTTGTTGTTGTTCTCATTATCCTTTGCGCTACTTAATTTGCCTCATGTTTTTTCATTTTTATTAGTAATTCTAACTCATTAGAGGTTGTCACACAAGTCATTACCAACGATTGCTCACTGGGAAAAACAGTTGGTTTCAAATTACAATAAATCAGACGAGATGTCAAGCACACTCTATTTACCATTGTTTTTTCGTTAATAACTGCGGTTACTTTTATTGAGTGAGTATAAGGATTCTGAAACTCACTTAGTCCTTCCAGTCTTCTTTCGGTATTTCTATCCTCCCAGATAATTCACCACAACATAACGGGGCACTAACCAATATTAGAGTGGCCATAATTATATATATATATATATATATATATATATATATAAAGTAAAGTTTAGTTTAATAACTATATGTTTAGTTGTATCCCAAAGAGATCATAACACGCTATTGTTTTATAAAAATAAATGGTACAGATCTCCCAGAATACAATTTGTATGGCAGAAAAATTAAGCTTAATGGTTTAACCTAAAATTCAATCAGAGCTCATATATTATAATTCAGTAGAATGCAACATTTATGACATACTAAATATTTTGTAATAAACAGCTTTTGAAATCTTCAAAACAAAATATAGTTGTCCTTGCGTACACATATTTCCGAAATTTCAATTCATTATCACACGCATAGCAGGTAAAAATTAAGTTATTACCAGTGCTCACTGGAGTCTAAGGGACAATAAGTCTCCACAGATTTCCAGAACTCTCAATTTTTTCGGTCACAATTGAAAATAACTTTGCTTTTTCGCAACAGCTGTTTAGCACTGATTATTCGCGGTAACGGCTGTTGAATCTTTCTGAAATTTGAGTGGCATTAAGCCTCTTCACAATTCTGGTATTCTCAGCGCCATTCATGCGGAGGTCTGCATGGTGAAGTGTATTTCCTTCCTCCGAGATCCTTTCCTAGAGTTGTGTGTGGGAGAAACCGATGCTGGTGCCCCAACGTTTTGTGTGAGCATATCAGATTCATGTTGTTATTTTTTACATATCTAACTCCTTCTCTTCCTCCTCCTCCTCACCCTCCTCCTCTTCCTCCTCCTTCCCATCATCATCATCATCAACAACTTCTTTAGTTTCTTTTCTCTTTTGTCCATCTGACCTCTTGATAGAGCTTACAAAGATCGTGCGTAAAGATCGTCTATTCTGCATGACGTCCACGACGCTGGTCGCAGTAATTCGTTAAACTGCAGGCGTGTAGTTTTCTACACCGCTCATCATTAAGCGAAGCAGGAATTAAACAAGGATGATGCACGGAGTTCAGTAAGGTTTGGCTCAGAACTTCCACAATAGATTGTGCAACGTTTCCACTTTCCCTGACTTGATCGCGGTTCCGCGTCTTACACGCCTTTTCTTTCCATACATAGAGGCAAAGACGACCAGAAGACGCCGGATACTGATGCCGAATACTCCTTAAATTTGATCAAAGTCATGTGTGACAGGTTGTTGGCATCATACCAATTTGTGCGAAAACCTATGCTTCATTAATTGTCTTGAAAGGAACCTGAATTTCAGACTGCATTACTGACACTACGACGTCGCAACCGCCACTACCACGTAGAGAAAGAGTTTGTTTTAGGGGGCGGTTTTTGTACTTCTATCATTATTTTAGAACACGTTGATGTCTTTAAATCGCTGCGACAATCAACACAAAACACTAACGTGTGGTAGTTATTATGTAAATAACTACTACACGTTAGTGTTTTATGTTTCTTATTATTCTTATCATCTATTTATTTCTCATAATTATTCTTCTTTAATTCCTTCGCCGCGCTTTGGTCATAGATCTTATTATTTACGTCTTTCCAAATTCATCCCTGTTCTATTCATACATCTATCTGCTTTCTGCCATGAACCATGCTCCACACTGTACTTATTTTTCTACTTGTACGTCCTAATTCATTTCTCATTTATTTCATTAAAAACGAAAAATCCAATGAGGTACTTTATGCCTCTATTTAATCGCCTCATCCACGAGGGCAGAGTTACGCACAAGATCAGTTTTAAATGTGGGGAAATCCAGCTCTTCTAAAATAGACACGCTTGATTTACCCAAAAATAAAATGACTTCAGTCTAGAAGGATTTCTCTTTTACTGACCGAAGACAGAAAGCTGATTTGTAGTATCAGATCAGATACTACAAGTTTAACTTAGCCAAAAAGCCTAAAAGAAACTCTATATCATTTTCACCCAGACCGTTTCTCCACTTTACCTTTTTATTCATATTTATCATTTCATGATGTTCAATTTTAGGGTGGGGGTCTGAAAACGCCCTCAATATTGTTTGAGTTAAGTTATAAATAAAATAAAATATAAATGGTATGGGAGTTCAGCGCAACCGCAGACCTACCATATTATTGCATCCTCTTTTGATCATAATGAAATATACTTACACAAGTACCATGTATAAATATAAAACTATACTTACAGAAATATAAGAATATATACAGTAATGCAGGTCTATTTCCGAAACACTGGAAGATATTTTTAAACGAATAACCAAAGAAAGATTATTACTTTACTTATATATATATATATATAAATATATAGTCATCCAGAGACAGACTGTTTCAGTGTATCACATATTTTCAGTGCAGCTTAACCACTAGAACAGCAAGTGCCTCAAGACGAGAGTTAGCGTTTCTAACCACTTAGCCACATCTTGCAACTGCTGCGAGTCAGCGACATCTCAATGATAAATATTGTAAAATGCCGAAAGTTATGTTTGATTACACAAACAGCTATGTGTTATAAGCTCGTGGTAGTTAGCGATTGTTCTTACCAGAGAGCTCAACAGAGAAGGGAAACATATTTTTGTCATCCACAGAAGATTATTTCGTTGTATCAGAGTTGTTCAGTGTAGCTAGACTAGCAAATGCTTCAAGACGGGATCGAAACATGACTGTTCAGACGAAAGTCGGTGACTCCGACCATTAGCTATATAGCAAATATATAATGTAATTACTGCTAGTGTATTTGCCAAGCAAGGTAGGGCTTAAGCTAATAGTTCGGAATGGGTTTTCTTTAAGCTAATACAATAACATTTCTGGCAAATAAGTAAACAGTTCGGAGGGAGGGAATATCCTCGTATTTAAACGGATTTATTTAGACAAAATTATATATAATTCAGAAGGTTTAAAAAGGGGTCATAGCGGCAATTATGGTTCATGCGGTTGGAGATCTGGGATTTACGTACTTAAGAATGAATTATTCAGACATTTATAGCATTCCAATGTTTAATGTTTAAACATTTATAGATTTCACAGTTAGTTAAATATTAGGAGCGTGGCTTATTAGGATACTTTAAGATATTACCAATGTTTGGATTGGTGGCGGTGTTTGTGTGTTTGAATCAAGGGAATCATTATGGTGTGAGATTTGATTGATTATTCAAGCAAAGTGATATTGGAGTATTGAACTCACAAGTTCATTTAAGGGGGGCAAATTGGCTGGTATAGAGGAAACCGGGGAGCGCAATTAAAAAGTAAGAGCAATGGGATATATGATAAGAGGTTTGTCGGTGCTTAGTGCTGCGTGCACAGAGTCAAAAGATTGTATGCAAAGGGAGATAAAAGAGGCAATTCAGAAGTATGTAAGAGGGGTTAGCTAATAATTGAAAAAGGGGAATAGGAATCAAAGTGTTGAAGTAGAGGAGATTAAGAATTAGTGGTATGGTAAAATCTAATGTTAGTTCTCGATGTGTGTTAAGAATTATAAGTTAATAAAATTATTATGGGCACAGGAAAAAACACGCTTTATTATGCCCTGCTAGGACCGAACTATATCTGAAAATATGTTTACATAAATAGACAGTTTTCTAAGTAATATACACCTCTATTCATTAAGTATATGGTAGTTTTTTTCAAGACACTTTAATCCAAGAACTTCTTACTCTTTGTGAATTTTTCTAATGATTTTGTAATGTTGCAAAGACGATATTAGCATAAACATTTTGTTTGGCACAAGCCAAATGAAACGGACCGTAAAAAATATATCTCCCAGAAATGTTATGTCTTTCGGAAATGTGAATACATAAAAATAAAAATAATAAAATAGAAACATGGTTATTGGAATATAATAGGAACCTGACTTATATTTGCTCTGTTGTCACTAATTGACAATCATCGAGCTGTATCTTTGAAGACGACTGCAAAGTAAAAGGGTACTGATAGTATTTACTAATACACATATGAACATTAATAATTATATATATATATATATATATATATATATATGAGAGAGAATTATATAAGAGAATCATAAGACTGTCAAATTAAATGAGTAATGCTACGTTCTGTACTAACAGATCGTTGAAAACCTTTTATAACAGTATTTTAGATATGTCCGCTTGCATCGACAGAAATAAGTCTTTATTCGTTTCTTTTTATTGTGGTTGTTGTGTTTGCCGGATGGTCTCATGCGTCCAAATAAAGGTTACAATGTTAATTTGGGTCTAAGGGTTTCGAATCGTGTGACTGGTAGAACAATCATCCTCTACACTGATTATCTCCGGAAAATGATGAAAGACATGTGTATGTTAATTAACTTTTTGCAATATTCACTATAATATATATATATATATATATATATATATATATATATATATATAGAGAGAGAGAGAGAGAGAGAGAGAGAGAGAGAGAGAGAGACAGACAGACAGACAGAGACAGAGAGACAAGCAGACAGAATTACTGATCCCCTGTTCTTCTCTCACTTCCATTTTATGTTAATCAGTTTTCCTTTTTTTCTTCCTGATCTTATCCGTATTGCATTTCGTTCATTCATTCTGTTTTCTATTATTTTTTCTCTTTTCTCATTACTTCTTTTCTTTCTCTCTTTCTATTTTATTTATCAATTTATTCAATCAATTTTTTTTTATCGATTAACTGTTCATGATTCCAACTCTATTCTCTCTCTCCTACACCCGTTGTTCATCCTTGTTCTGTGCATCTCCTAAGTTACAACCCTCTTGACCATTAACCATATTCGACGTTCTCTTGTAAAAGAATGAAACAATTCATTATACCGACATTGTTATCTATATATTTATTCAACAGCAAACGTCCTGTTCCCGTCTAACCCGGCACTTTCAACTCAGTGATCCGTCAAATGGAAAATCTTTGACATATCTTCCGTTAATCGCCTTAGCCTAATCTTCGTTCGACGCAACCAATTCTCATTCTTGGAAGGAGATATCATGATAGTATTAACAATATTGCTACAAGAGAACCCTCGCTCTTCTTAACCCCAATCTCTATCTCTCTTTTTCTCTCTCTTTCTCTGTCTCTCTCTCTCTCTCTCTTTCTCTCTCTCTCTCTTGTTATCAATTTCTTTCTGCGAATGCCAACTTGTTGTTTTAATGCGAATCAAATTTCTAAGATGCGTATTATTTAGATGATTCGGACTACTATTCTTATCTTTCTCGTTATATTCACAACGTTTCAACCAAAGTAACTGCGGACCTTTTTCAGGTTTATTTATTCGAACTTGGGAACGTTATTATCGAACTATGGAATTCATAAGTCGATCTTAGGAACCGGTATTGGATTTTAAACTGAAGCCTTTATTTAAATCGTGCGGTAGATTTTACCTATTCCGTCAGCCTGGAATAGACAGAATGGTTTATTTTACGTTATTCTTAGTTTTAGTAAGAATTTAAAATTCATCTTATAGAAGACTGAACTTTCGAACCGATTGCTAACAAACACTGGGTGTTAAGGTGGACACGTGGCGTAACCTGTGGATTAAATAAAGGTATATTTCGTACAGTTTTCTGAGATCGACATAATCGTTCCTAAGTAAGAAAATATATACTCGGAGAAGTTTAGATACTATATCGGCCGAAACGTTGTGAATATAACAATCAAGATGATAATAGTAGTCCAAATAATCCAAGTAATGAAAATTATCAATCCTCATGTAAAAAGAAACGAAATGCGGTATATTTTTTACATGATTTATATGCTTTGAACTGTTTGACTCATCGGAAACCTACATACCGATTAATCATTAAGAAAAAGAACAGCAAATAATCCCAAACATAAAATAGTAAGGATTGTTGGTCAGCGTTGCTTTCTGACGAATACACAGACATAATCTCTAACCGAAAATAAAACAAACCATACACCTTACATTTGCTCTTCCCGCTCTCTCTTCCTTTCTCTCTCTTTCTCTCTCTCTGATTCCTGAGATTTTGCATTTTTAAATAATGTCTTTAAGATGTTGATTTTCGTTTTTGTATTTTATTGTAACCATTTTTATTGTATTTATTTACAGTTGTTAGAATGAAAACCCGCTCATTCATTTGCAACCTTTGTTGTATTTATATGTCAAATTGTCAGGTCTCAAAGAATAAAATAGTACAGGTGAAAAGGACAAGAAAACAAAAAGAAAAAAAAAACATCTCCTCTGCATTTTTCTTTTTGCTTTAACATATGGTATCTCCACATTTCATAGAAGGTGAAGAAAAAACTATACTGAGCAGCGTTTTTTTCTCAACAAACCGCAACTATCTTTATGTTAAATAAAACAAATGGGGAGTGGAAAACGTATTGTGGATGCATTTTCGGCAGCCCCGTAACTTTCTCTTCTCCTACTTTATTTTCCATGAGCAATTTTTCTGACAAAGTGCGAAGAAAACGCTGTTTACTCAGTCGGCAGTTTAGTGTGAGCAGTATCTGGAGATGACTTGAGTCATTCTCTTTGTTTTCTTGATGTCATGTCACTAATAAAGGTACACGAGGTAAACCTTTTACTAACGCTGATGTTATCCGCCTGAGAAGGCAAAGACACGAACGTACGAATAACTGCCAAAGAGGCTGCCATATAGACATATGTATTATATGTATTGCCAACATTATAAGTCACAAAACACATCAGCGTAAACCCAGGACCATCACTTCTAATATAGATCTCCATCACAAATCCCCTATTAGCTAAAATTAGGGTATACGCTTAAATTTTTCAGAAGTTACAATACCTTTACAGACGAAACAGGACCTGATTTCATGATTAAAGATTACTCGAACATGACATCAAAACCTGACCCTGATTGTCATGTACGTGGAATTTGTTCCTACATAAGTGGAGACTTTGCATGCAGCAGAGGCATCTCCAAAGAAGACCCTTAAATAACATATATGTGTTTCCGGGTAGCATTTAATAATATTACTTATTAATAGCACCGCGTCCATATTCACCATGAGAGTATCTCTGAGAACATTGACCATATCCTGTCTGCTAAACTTTCGGTAAACATTCACGTCAATGCAAAATGGGTTATGGAAAACGCGAAGAAGTTATATGCCCTATACATTACGTCTAGAGTAGCTGCACAGACGCTTGGTTCTCACGAGTTTTGACGAATAACAAACAGGGTTCTGAACAGATGCGTTACCTCTTTTCCAACCACCATCAATAAGCTAGGGGTGATTTTCTCAGCATCCGATGAAGCGAAACATTTTGCAAATAACTTTGCATCAAATTACACCCTCTACGATCAGAGCCGCGTATCTCCATAATTCTCCCCTATGATTACGAATCGTTGAAATATTAAAAAGATACAGGATATCGTTTTTTTGCATCTCAGTACAGACCAATCAGTCACCTGTGCATCATGAGTATGTTGCTTGAATCTGTGATAAATCAAGAAGTTGTACATCACCTCAGCAAAACTAGCTAACTCAGTGACACAATATTAGTTTCGTTCTGCAAAATCAACAGCTGTAGTGATGACTGTAATGTAACACCGGATTAATATCTCTATAGCAATACCTCTTGAGATACCAAAGGAGTTTGATAGATTTTTGCATGAATATCTACTCCAAAAGCTTTCGATCTACAGAAATCATAACCTGTTCTCTAAACCATCATATCTTTTCTTTCGGATAGGTTCATAGAAGTAGTCGTTGATGGAAAAAAGTCTAAATCACATAGTATCAACGCTGGCGCGCTCTAAAGATCCATTCGAGAGGATACCCTTTTCTTGATCCTCATCAATGATCTATCAAATAACATTCTAAGATCATTCGGCGACATTCATGCCGATGATGTAACTATTTATAGCAACGCGTCGAAGAACATAAATTAGCAAGCTATTTCTGGTCTTCTCTCTTCCGATCTGAGGCATGAGGTGCAAAGGGAAGAAACGTGGCTGGTTACCTTCAATACGGATAACATTAAGCTTCTCTCCTTTCGCCACCAACGCTCAGCTCCTCACTTTTACCGAATTAAAATGAATATTCTCTGCTTAACGACGGCACCTACTTTGATAAGCTTCTACATCTGATTTTTACTTCAGACCTCAAATAGAAGACTTACATTAAATCTATGGCGAAGCTTCATGGAGAAAATATTGGATCATTCTTCCATTCAAAAAGTATTTCTCTCTTGACGCAATCCTTATATGTATAGGAGTTAAATACGTGGTAAAGTAAGATACTCTTGCCATATCTGGGGAGGTACCGTTCAAAGCATCCTTTCTTGCCTTGACAGAGTAGAAACCCCATTTAGAAGTCTATTAGGCGATTTCCTTTTTTCTTCCTTATAGTCTTCTTTTTATAGAAAATACTTTGCTTGGTTTTCTCTATTCTATCGCTATTCTCATGGTAGGTGCTCGACTGAGCTTCAATCTATGGTTCTTTCCTGCTACTATCAATTATTTTCCTTTCTCCCTCTGTGTTAACTAAACGAAACTTTCATATACAAAGTTTATTTCCTATAACTGCCCATCTGCCCGTCTGTGGAACAAAATACCATGGGACTATTTCCACGCTGAATACAAAATTACCGTTTTCACATACAATGTAACAAATTTTTGTCGAGTTGTCCTTTTAAATACTCACTTTCTGCCCAGTTGCAACCATCTTTACAAATCCCCTTCGATGTTTTAGCGTCCACCTGACAAACTCAATAACCCTTATCCTCGAGTGGCCTTTAACCTTTTATCAGTGTTAATGAAAATAAGAAAATCCCGGTGGAGGTTTCACGGTACTTTTATTATAATTTACTGCTAATCATATTTTTCTTGAAACTATAAATGTATGTCCAGATTAAAAATATGACAAACAATATCCGTTTTTTCTCCTGTAAAAATATTGTCATTGTCAGCTAAATATATTTTTAAAATGTGTCATTCTTAATCATTATTTATTGAGAATTATGACGATTGAAATATATTTAAAACAATATTCTGTTACTTTTAAACGTAAACGTAACTATGAGCTAAATATGTTTTAGCAAACCAATTAGTTGTACTTTTAAAATGTATTTATTTTAAAATTGTAACTATTAAGGACAGTGCAATGGCAGTAAAACAAGATGTAACGCAAAGAGTGTGTTTTTAAAACTGTTGAGTCAACCTGAAGACATAATTCTATTTATGATAGCTTATTCTATTTTGAAAACAATTCTTTGTAAGATAGATCTACATTTTGTACACAAATATACATCAGATTACGATCAATTATGATCTCATCTTTGGTGATTAGACAATTTAATTATGGAGGTGGAAAGTGTGCTACAGTAAGGTACACGTATATTATTATACAGACAAACGAAGCCTGTGAAAATGTCACGTTTGCTTATCTCGTCAATCTGCATGATTTAATTTTAATCATAACACTTTGCTTGAAATAATACATTTATGTAAGGTTTGATAATATCAAGCAAACATTCTCTGTTTCTTTTCCCGTAAAATAATTTCTATTTTCTTTTCAATATTTTTACATAAATAAAACGAATATATATATATATATATATATATATATATATATATATATATATATATATATATATATATTCTTTATTTGTTGAAAAGTGTAGCAATTTATATCGTTAGAAAATAAATATTTGTTTTCTTCTTACCATAAATGGATGATGCCCCACTCACACAGCTTTGACCATGGAAAAGGATTAGCTACGAAAATGAATGTTAATATGAACGCAACAGACTCATTGTGCTTCACCGACAAGTGATGTCATGATGGTTGTTTGTTAACTGTCTCGATGGCCGAATAGCGATCGCGAAAGGGCGCTGAGGAAGTGGCGGATGTGGCCAGTTTCTACTAGTACGCTAAGAGACAATTACACACTTAGGATTTCCGTTCGGCAGTGAATATATTTATGGGGAACTGGCTGTTCTATCGACAGACAGTGTACGACAGTAAATGTGTAGTAATAACGAAGGTCGCACATCACTCTGTCAACTTCCAAAGCAGCTCTCCCCGTTCGTTACACGTGCACTTGCTTCGCATCAAGTCGAATGAGACGGTGAGAGACCCGCTTTTATTATACTGAGGCACACCTAATTTGCATGCGTGCAACGAGACTTCGCGAGACTCTGCGTGAACCGTATGTAATAAAGGTTCATGGACGCCATGTTGGATTCCTTTCTTTCATCCGCAGCGCACAGGACAGACAAACACGAGGACGTTTCGCAGGTAAGCCCCCTTCATGTTCCTTACACTCCCCCTGATATCATGATCACAGAGATGGCAGGGAGGCATCGATCGCCTTCGCCGGTTGATTCTTCGGAGGGGGACAACGCAAGCCTCATCTTCGCTTGTGCTCTCGTCCGCGGTCTGAGGGTCGTGAAACATCGCGTCCGCTGGGATACTGCTGATATCCGAGTCACTGTCCGATGGGGCTGCTGTAAGCCAGAGCGATGCCTCACTGCTCTCTGACTCCGACTCGCTCTTGTCGTCCAGTGATGGTTGCGTTGCTAACCGTAGGTCTCTAACGTGACGCGGCATACCGTCGACTCGCACTGCCTGTGGGCTGATTACCTCAGTGACGCGTTCAACTCCGTATTTCGTCGTACACTTGCCGCGCGGGTTCTTAATCCAGACGACATCCCCTTTTTTCAGTTTCTCTTTGGTTACTTCCAGTTCGGGCAGCGGGTTAGTCTCTATGCCTTTAACCCTGACGTGATACCTGTACAAGGTGTCAGCCGGCGCTGTAGAGGGTGAAACATTATCCTTTGGGGTTACGTTATACAGGTAGACTGCCTCAAATACCGTGCAGCCCGTCCTAACTGCGATGGTTTTGACGGTTTCGTGATTCCGCTCGATGACCCCATTTCCACTCGGTACGTGGGCGCATCGAAACCTCAGGTGTACTCCCCAGCCATCAGCAAACTTTCTGAACTGCTCACTGGTGAATGCAGCGCCATTGTCGGTTAATATCTCCGTTGGGGGGCCACGTTCAAGAAAAATACTGTTTAACTGAGGACGATGATGGCTGCATCTTGCTGGCGCAGCATGCGCTATATCGCAAACCTGGATGGACCGCAATCAATGAGAGTCAGGAAATCCTCGCCGTTGTGGTGAGTAATATCCCTCGCCAGCCGGCTCCAATAGCTTTCCACTCATAGCTTTCCTTTCTCCCAGCGAACGGGTGCTGGATCAATGGATTGGCATGCTACACAATCTTTGACCACTTTCCTGACGTATGCCTTCTGTACTCCTGGTTCAACCCACTTAGCGAAATATAGGGTCCGCTTGACCCAGGGTGCCTGATTTGTTGGTGGACTTCTTTGATGTGATTAGATCGAACGGGACTCACGGAAGCGGCGCAGGCGGGCTGCATGGGATCAATAGTCTTTCTTATGGCATCAAGCCATCTTTGAGGTACTCTCGTCAAACAATCTGCTTTGTTCAGGCTGGATTTTACCAGGGACCCCTCTATTGACAGCGCATATTCGTTCATCAGCTTCATGATCGTGTCGAGCCGCCGTCGGATGAGCATCTCGCTCGTGGCTTTGGTTCGTACTCTGGCCCTCCCGGTGAGAGTATCTGAAATCCACTTATGGACGCAAGCAGAATCCGTGAATAGTCGCAGGGTGGTCGTCTTCCAAAGGATTGCCAAGTTTATCCCCTTGATAACTGCATCAAGTTCTGCCAGGTTTATGTGCTGAAAGTACTTTTTCTGGGTGTAACCAGCAAGCGTCTTCCACCACCGTTCCATCATGGACTACCGATACGCCAATGGCGAGAGAGCTTGCATCAACCCACACACTAAGGTTCTGGCTGTCGACGCACCATCTGCCCCGCGCTGGGTCTTCCTTGTGCAACCTGGTGTGTACCTCTTTGAGCATTGTATTGAGAGGGGCGTCATGAGTTTCGTCATCCCATCCAGTGGTGACGTCGGAGGCTCTTCGCTTAATAAATGCCACCGCAACACGAAGGCAGCCACCCACAGGAAGGTGTCCAACTAACTTTCCGCCGTCATATTTCCGTCGCTTGGAGATGCTTAACCAACGTTAAGAGAGAGAGACCAAATTACTACTCTATCGTAGTGAATTCCTATGTTAGTACATTCGAGGAGGAGGGGGGAAGGAATCTTATGCCTGTATTCTCTTAGGGAATGTAATTCCCCTAATAATGTTGAAGACTACATAGAGAAACACGTCTGTTCGGATCTCCTCCAGAATCCGGACTGGCAAAACACAGCTTCCCACATAAAAGCCCGTGACGTCACAGAGCTCCTATCGCAAGTGCACATTGACCCTTGATCTGAGGTCTCGTCGACGTGGTGACCCTGTCAGCGTCTGTGAGCTCCAACCGTGAGAACAGTCCTATTCTGCACTCGACTGTACGGGTCCACCCGCATTTAATCGCGCAAGCCAAACCAAACGATTTCCGACAAATACGCCCACCTCAAAATTCGTCCGGTCTCACAGGGCCATCATCCAGGGATTAACACGTCTGGACACCTCTGTTCATCCTTTTGACCCGACTGCCCCCAATCGGCCCTATGATCTTTCCTGGAATGTAAGGATATTCCCCTTACGATCGATATCGGATTAACGGCTATCCCTGTAATAATCGATATAGCACACACTGCACGTTCCTCTGTCGCAAAAACTGACCACTCGACCTTACGGACATCTGCACACGATACCTAGTCACACAATTCACCACACACATCCATTACTCTCTAACAGAATACAGGGCAAAACAGAAAATACCCATTTTAAATTCCTTATATTCCATTTCTCTGGTCAGCCATCTAATTTCTTTGTTAGATATCTCTTATCATAGCATTCGACCACGTCCGCTTTTCAACACGGACCCCAGAGCGACCCCTTAGCTCTCTACCCAAGATGAGACGATCAATTTTCTCTGAGCTGGCTACAGTGCACTTTGTCTATCCCTTCCAAAGGGGCTCACAATAACTTCAGGACCGGCGACTCGCTTTTCTGATATTCTACTTCTTATCGGTCCAATTCATTCCACATTGATCCCACCCAATTTTCCCTACTAATTCCGACATGTTAATCGCTCTGGCGCCATGTTAATCCACCCTGGGCCGAAACAAGTTCACTCACAAGAACCTAATTCCACAATCATCCAGAACCGTTACACTGCTGCGGTGTTCTCGTGGGCCCCACCGACCCACTAAACAACAATAACCAATACCAATGCGGTGGCCTCAAGGTTCCTTCCCCTCCAAAAAAATATATCCATGATCATGCCAATCTTTTCATTGCTACAACTCGCTTCTTTTTTAACGGTGTGGCACCGAACAACTCTTTGTCCGTATAATTGCAAGCTACCTCAACGGGTCCCGCGTAGCGAACATAACTCAATCCCAACCCGTTTATACTATAAACGCGCAGTTGGAGAGACCGCTTCCTACAGGCCAAAACACATCGGACCCCCGCCAGAATTCTTACCGCACTGCCAAAGGGTCAATTCTCTCATTCGAATTCCCTTAAATTGGCTGACCTCTACATAATTTTAATTAGTTACTGTTTTTTCTTCTTTTTTTCTTTTCTTGTCTCTCTTTATATGCTACTATCTTAATACAAGGAAGGACAGAAAAAAACAATGTTTTCGACTAACCGAAAAACAAGGAAAATTAATCAAATGAGTCTATCTCTCGACGATACATTTAAATCAAAAAAAGATTTAAAACAATAAGATTGAGTGAAAACATCTCCACCCGACAACATAAAACAATACAAGAACTCCTTCCCTACCTACAGAATGCATATTTTAAACATGGACAGAAAGTATCTGTGTATGTGTGTATGTGTAGAAATTCGTCAATGTTTTTTCCTTTTGTCTTTCTCTCTTTTTTGGTCTTTCTACAAAAGTTAATACTCGCGTGTGTGCGATAGTACATTGTTTTTCGTTGTTTATTATCTTAATTCTAAATTACTGTGCGCGTGCGTCACGTATTATTATATTTTTCTCATGTGTTCTAACAGAATTAATACTTTTTTCAACTATTTTAATTTATGTGTGCGTGTGTCACGTATAATAATAATCATTTTTTGTATGTGTTCTAAACAGAATTAATACTGTTTTCAACTATTTGAATTCACGTGTGCGTGTGTCTATATGTTACACTGTTTGTTTTTTTCTTTATATTCTGTTTTGTTTCTTACTAAATTCTGTTTTAACTTTTACGGCACATCAGCGTCTTTTTTCTTTAGTCTAATCTAAAAGTCTATCTTTCTGTTTTTTCGTACTTTCTTTTTTAATTTCTTTTCTACTAAGTTTGTTCAACAGTTCTTTTTGTTTCTTGAAATTAATCATCAAACGAAGTCTCTCAAAAATACAAACGGCAAGTTACTTACTATTTTGATGTTCTCTCCTTTTCCGTTTCTTTTTCTTTGTCTTCGCCGACCACGTGCTGTCTGTTTTATTATTATTATTGAACCCACAGGTTCTATGATAACCAAGGTTCAACGCTTTCTCGTAAGAAAATCCCAGTCACAGCAAACAGATTGAACATGTTACATAGTTCCCGTATACCCGTCCCAGAATGGGACGTGGTAGTTCTCGCTCAAATTACTTGTCATTTTAACAACAAAAATGTATGTTGCATACCTTTTGATGTCTCGTACCTTCTCATTTTCATCGTCTCGATGTCGTCTAGTTTTTCGTATTTTTCTTCTTTCGTCGGGTGGGGGCGCCGTCCCGATGTCGTCCAGTGGTTGGATTCTTTCTTCGTTTCTGTACTGCCGTGAACATTGCGGCTACAACAAAAAGCTTCATGACCGACTCAGAAAACAAACAATCTTTTAAACTTTCAATTCTGTTTTATTTCACGTGTCAGATTTCCGTCGCTTGGAGATGTTTCGCCAACGTTAAGAGAGAGAGCCTAAATTACTACTCTATCGTAGTGAATACCTATGTTAGTTCTTAGCCATTCGAGGAGGAGGAGGAAGGAATATCATGCCTGTATTCCTTTAGGAGATGTAATTCCTCTAATCATGTTGAAGACTACAAAGAGAAACACGTCTGTTCGGCTCGCCTCCAAAATCCAGACTGGCAAAACACAGATTCCCACACAAAAGTCCGTGACGTCACAGAACCCCTATCGCAGGGGCACATTGACCCTGTCAGCGTCTGTGAGCTCCAACCGTGAGAACAGTCCTATTCTGCACTCGACTGTACGGGTCACCCCGCTTTAAATCGCGCAAGCCAAACCAAAAGATTTCCGACAAATACACCCACTTTAAGATGCGTCCGGTCCCGCAGGGCCATTATCCATCAGTCTTTGTTTCATTTATGGTTACAATTGAAATCGTTTCAACATAAATAGTATATTCTTTCTTAGTGTAAAAATAATTGTCAGCTAACTATTCTTTGAATAAATAAAACTGATTATAATTTTAAAAAATATTATTTTTGCATTGCATCTCTAGAACTTGGGCAACCTATCTTTTAAGAAAGTGAGATGGGTGATAACGTACGTACTAACAGAAAATTGCCTTAGCATATTATCATATATATATATAAACAAGGATTATGTAATTTAACATGTAAAAATACTTAATAAAGACGGATTCTTGGTCTCCTCAGAAAATATAGTTTTAACCCGCATTTAGAAGAGATTTAATGCTGGTATTCATACGATGTTTAATATAACAGTAAGAATATATGTATAATTTTGATTATTTGGACAATTATTCTCATATTGGTTGATAGTTTCCAACATGTCCCCCGATGGAAACGTTCTTAGAGTGCATCTTTTCGAACTCGGGAATCTTCATGACGAACTCGGGCACACATGATGCTACGGATAAAGCAGTGAGTACAATCAGTACTAAGTGACACTGTTTTAAAGGTTGAAGGTCCAATCTTTACTACAGGCGATAATAACTAAGAATGCAATAAAAATACAAATATCTTGATACGTCTACTCGGTAATCGCTAATAGAACGAGCACAATTTACCCCCATAGATCTAATTAATGTTTCAGTTCGAAATTCCGTACTAGTTTTCGAGTTTTAACGTGCGTATTCACAAGATTTTCGACTTCAAAAAGGTGCATCTGAGAAGTGTTGAAGTTATATCTGTCGATACATTATTAAAATAACGACAAATAAAGCATAGTAGTCCGAATACTCTAAATAAAACAATCCCCCATCTTATGTAAGATGGGCGATGTAATTATTGCAATGCTTGTAAAAGATTCAATGAATGAACACATTTATTCTGTTCATACCAGGATTGTTGTCGACATCAACTCTAACGTGTCTTCGAAACTTTTAAATAGACAAATGACAGAGTAAATCTCAGTATTTTATATTGTTTATTTACAAAAATATTACTGCTCATCAAGGTCCGTAAGCTATTCGAGGTTAATGGTTATTAAATTTTACAAATAGACGGTGAAACACCAAGGAAATTGATAACGAGGGTGGCAACTGATCAGAGGACGTCTCAACAATCATTTTTTACATTAGACTTTAAAACGACAATGTTTTAGTCAGGCGTGAAGAATCCCCGTTTTACTGTGTTTCACAGAGGGGAATTCTAGGAAACAGACTTTGCTCATTGAAGTTCCGCATGTTCTAAGTACACAGAGTGTTAATACTAATTTATTTGCAGTTGTTATAGCTAGACGAGTTTGTGTTAATGTTTTACAATAGATGAAACTCAGTTGAGCACCTACCATTAAAATAACGATAGAGTAGCGAAAGACTAGTAAGTATCTTCTGTGAGAAAGAGGTAGTAGAGAGCTGAAGAGGACAGCATGCCTTCCGGATCAGATAAAATAGATTCCCACAACGCGTTTCAAGTGCGTTTTATAAGCCGGGAAACTTTCTCTTGAGTGAAAATCAAAATATGCTGAATAGAGTTGTAAGACAGTAATCACTTAAAATAAAGTTGGTCTCCTAAAATATTTACATGAAGACGTTGAAAGTCACGTACTCCTCGAAATTTAGGAGCTTATTTAAACAAGCTAATCTGAGTTCAATTATGGTAGTTGAGAGTGAGGCACGCGAAACAAACATTGGAGGTTTCAGGACAGCTACGGAGTGCTCCAGAGAATCATGTCCCATCATGTCCTAAGAACGACACGCCGCCGATATCTAAAGTGAATGTTAGTTTAATGGCTCTATATATGGATGAGTGCACTCTGACGGGACCCTCCCAAGTTGCTTCAAATCTGTCAGTTCATCTTCATTAAAGACAACATACGGAGGCGATATATTGACTGATCTGTTTGACTTTTCTTAGCATTGGTATTACCCCTTTGCATTCTCTCAGGACTTAATCACTATAAAAATTCTTTTCGAATTCTCAAAGTTTGCAGGGTTTGAAATGTCTTTTTATGTCCAAATCGAATGACCACGATGTACCTGATATCCTTTTTATGGTGAGTTTTCATAATAACTTCCTGGTAATTGCCCGAAAAATAGTGTTGGCTTGTTAGTTTTATGTCTCTTTCTCTGTATTTTGTTCTCCCTGATTTGACGGAAGATTTCACCGGGAGAGGTACACTCTTTGCTATGAAGCGGCGTTCTTAGAAGAGGGAGATGATTTTGTAATATTACCAGGCGTCTCTTTGAACATGCTTTTCTTTGCTAGTTTTTCTTTTCTCGTTTAGAGATTCCTTGAGCTGCAATATTTCAATTTACTTTTTCCTCTGATGTTTTTATTCTGCTTAATGGCTAGTTCTTTCTCTTTAGTAAAAAGTTTTGCGCAACACTTTGTGGGAATCTTTTGACTGCACAAATGTGCACATGTTTTTTTGACGTGGATGGAAACTCACAGATAGACTTTGATACTTTATAAAACTAGTCTAAGATTTTTTTGGTGAGCATCTTAAACTTCGTAAGAGATAAAATTGGGAACCCCAGAATTGATTTCATGGCCTCCTTGACTTTTGAACCCAGGTGCTCCCCGAACATTTTTTGTGGGGGGGGGGGGGTAGCATGTGTCAGATTAATTCTGATGGAGCAAATAAATGTAATGTGCCTCACTTCCACACATATCCAATAAGCGAGCTTGTTTTCTCCGATTATGACAGTTAATCATCCGGCTTCTATGTAATATGGTATTGTACTGAACATTCCCTTGTAAACTAGGATCTCAAAAGTCCATACACTGGTGTACCCATCCAGGTCTATTAATGTGATCTATCCATATTTAAAACAAAGCACACAAGTTTTCACAGGGCACAACGCCAGGAACGGCGTATACCGATACTGTCGTTCCGCTGCGTCCCATTTACTCCATTCGTATAAGGTAATCTCTTGTGATTATTTCTTTTATTGGAAAGAGCGATACAATTTTCTACAGATTTAAAAGTGTATTCGATGTGTTATACCTTTATATTTTGTTATTCTTTCCGGTTTCATACCAGTTGTTTCAATTAGTTTGGTAACTTAGTCTTTAGTCGACCTACTCAATGTTATTGATTTCCTGCCTATCACAGACATTAGAATTGTGCATTTAGAAAATTCTTATCTCGGTACGTCCATAATAATTCCTTTTTTCGTGACGAACGCAGTGCTTTTTTTTCGTTTGCAATAAATTCTCCATACTATATTGAGAGAGGCTTGCTTTACTAAGACTTTTTAAGCTATATAGCGAGTAATATTCCCTGCCCTCTATTTCTCCTTCGGTTCTTCCGTAATAGAAACTAACGAGTATAACAAATTTAGTGCCATGGAAATGTATTAAACGCTTACTTGAAGTTTTAGACTTATTTATATCTCGTGTTTTCAGTTCTTCCTGTATTGTATAGTATCGCACAATTGTGAGTAGTTCTTCAATAGAGTAGTTTTAATTTTTATCTTTTAAATATGCACAACATAAAAAATTAAAATATTAATTCATGTATTGAAATTAAAAACGATTGACTTGATAGTTTCATCATGCGTTCCTATGGCTTTAAAGTACCCACATGACACTAAGGACGAACATTCGTCATGGTCACCTTAATACTTGCTTCGTTTCTCTCCAATTAATCTACATTCACGACCGATTTCCAAAATAACCTCTTATTAACAATCAAATGACCTAGTCGATTAATCAGAGCGTTGTATTTCTCAGTCGCCACATCACGTTACTTTACAGCATATCAAGTGGTGTTTAATCTACATACCGATTACATGGAAGTTGAATACGAAAGATACAGATACTAGAGAGACAAGTACGCTTGTAATTAGTATTGTGAATAAATTGTGGCTAAATAAATTGCAAATGTCAGTTGATCGATAAAGTTTAGTCATTTGTCTCAGTAATAAGCGACCTGGATTCATGACTAGTACATACGGTGACTGAGAAGTCAGGATACAATCTCTCGGAAACTTATTATTAATCTAGTATTCGCTTGTTGAATATTGGTTTTTATTTTAAACTGATAACACTGTGTAAAATAAAAGGTTTTCTTGACATGACTGCATGTAAGCTTACGAAACAAAATCTTATGTTAAATTCATCGCTGATTCTTGTAATTTTTGGTAGATGCTGTTGTGTTCTGGTTATACGCTGAAAGCAAGAAGTGATACGAAGCAATGAGAAACAGAGGTCAAAGCAAGGACAACAATCAACAACGTGTTACTTGTAGTTCGCCCGGTTGATCAAGAGAAGTGATGACGTGGCGGCGTTGTTTATATATACAATCAGAAAGAACAAAGGGGGATAATTACAGATTACTATTGTTATGGTGCAAGGGAGACAACTGTTGTCATTTCCAAATGTACGATTGGATATTACACCTCTCTCTTTCTCAATTAAATGTACGCGTGCTTACGTATGGTAAGAGGAGGGAGTTCAGTCAAGGTATGTTTCACCGATTAACAATTGTCTCAGTCAAGGAGGAATCGTTTTCTTTTCTGTCCTTTTTTTTCTTTTTTTTTAAATACACAATTGCAAACTACTTACGTCGTCTGCAGGATGGGGGGAGGGAATCGTCTTTCGATTCTTCAGAATCAGAATCTGTTTCTTCTTCAGGGGAGCTGACGGAATTTCCAAGACAGAAATAGAGACTTTACTCACTCATCTAACTATCTGATATAGTCCTCAAGGCGTATCGGCGGGAGTCGTTTCCGTGTTGGATTACGTCTTACCACTGGTGGATTATGTTTTGGTATGGGCGGAAAATGCGTCTGGCCTTCGTGTCTGGAGTCAGAGTTTTCCTGTTGTGGATATGAGTATAACTCATCTTCAGAGTCTGATTCTATGTTTTCTCTGGGAAGATTATCTGGACTTATCCGCTTAAAGTGAGAGGAATTCCGGGTAACTTGGTAGTCATCTCTTTGTGCTGTCACCATGCTATCCTTTATGCCGATAATCGTCAGTTGATTCGGGTCGAACGGTGGGGATAGCTTGTTGAGACGTTTCTGCTTGACAAGTACTTTGTCCCCTAGGCAAAGAGGAGCGGCCTTTGTCTTTCTTTTTGTGTCAGCATAGATCTTCATTTTCCTCTTCCCTCGTGCATCATTCTCCGCTATGTGAGTGTGAATCGGCTTTGACATGGGTTCTTTCAGAACAGCAGGTATGCCGATTTTCATCTTCCTTCCAGTGAGGGCTTCGAATGGAGAAGTTTTGGTTGTACTGTGGGGGTGGCCCTGTATTGCCTTAGAAAATGGACTAGTTGGGTTTTCCAGTTCAGACCCTCCACAGTGGAGGCGCGAACATACTTGTTTAGTGTTCTCATAAACCGTTCGACCTCTCCATTCGCCTCTGGCCACGCAGGGGTAACTCTTCTGTGGCGGAATCCTGCTTGAGTGGCAAAATCCTTGAATTCTTGCCCTTGGAAGGGGGGACCATTGTCAGTCTTGACAATATCGGGATATCCTTGTCTGGCAAAGATTGCGTCAAGGCGGGGAATGACCACTTTTGCTGATGTCGAGGGGAGTATCTCTACTTCTGGGAATCTACTGTAGTCGTCGATGACGACCAGTACATAGTCTCCAGAAGGGAAAGGACCTGCGAAGTCCAGGGAGATTTCAGTCCATGGGGCAGCAGGGAGTGGTGTGGTGCGTATGGGCTCACGGCGTGATGATGTTGAGTTGGTAGCTTGACAAGGGATGCAGTTGCGCACTGTCTCCTCCACCAGCTTGTCAATTCCATGGAACCAGACCTTTTCCCTCATTAGCTGCTTCGTCTTAACAACGCCCTGGTGTGTGTGGTGGGCTATGTCTACGGCTCTCTTCTGCAGGGTGGACGGGACCACCAGGCGGTGACCTCGAAGGATGAGACCATCATATGCAGATAGTTCATCTTTGACATGTGCGAGACAGGATAACTGCGGGTCGTTCCATTTTCCATCTGAAAGTGCAATCATCACTTTCTGTAGCAAGGGGTCTTTTCCCGTGGCTAGCTTCATCTCTTCGAGGGTGATCGACTTAGGTATGGCATGGTGAGCCACGTATCTTATATACGCCTCAGCTGAATTGTCCCTCTCGGGTTTGTGGTGAGGATGTCGGCTGAGGTAGTCGGCGGGGTTCTGGTCATCTTTTCCCGGCCGGTATACCAAGCTATACTCATATTGCATGAGGCGTAGGCGCCATCGTTCGATTCTGGATGTAGCTGGTTTGAGACTTTTTACAATACCGAGAAGTGGTTTGTGGTCAGTGGTGATGGTGAACCTTGACCCATACAAATAAAGATGAAAATGCTCAGCAGCGTATACAACGGCTAGCATTTCTCTCTCCGTCTGCGAGTATCGCTGTTCCACATCTGTGAGAGCACGGCTGGCATAACACAAGACCTTCCCGTCTTGTGTAAGCATTGCCCCTAGTCCAACGGGGCTCGCGTCTACCAGGATGTTTGTCTCCTTGTTCTGATCGAAGTAGACCATAACTCCAGCTCCAGTCAGGGCCTTTTTTAATTTTATCACTGCTTTCTTTTCTGTCTCTGACCACCTCCATTCTCTGTCTTTTCTTGTGAGTTGTCGGAGTGGCTCGGTGACAGTGGCATAGTGCGGGATGAACCTGGCCACATATTGGACCATGCCCAGGAATGAGCGCACTTCTCCAACGTTGGTGGGCGATTTGCAGTTTGTAATTGCTGCTATTTTGTCTGGGTCTGGTGACACCCCTTTTTCGCTGAAGGTATGTCCAAAAAAAGTTATTTGTTTCACCGAGAAAAGGCACTTTTTCCTGTTTAGCCTGGCCCCGGCATTCTGTAGTCGTTCCAGCGTGGACCTCAAACTGGCATCATGTGAGGCTTGGTCACGTCCATAGACGATAATGTCGTCTGAGAGGTTTTTGACTCCTGGAATGCCCCTCAAAAGATCCGCAATGGCCTTTTGAAATATTTCAGAGGCTGCATTTACTCCGAACAACAGTCTCTTGTATCGGAATAGTCCAGCATGTGTGGTGAACGTGGTGATGTATCTGCTGGACTCCCCCAGCTCTAATTGGTGGTACGCGCTCGACATGTCCAGCTTGCTGAACATCTTTGAGTGGTTTAAATCTGCAAACAAGTCATCCACGGTCGGCATGGGATGTTTGACCCTTTGTATGGCTTCGTTTGCTTTTCGCATATCTATGCAGATTCGCACGCCACTCGGTTTTTTGGGGATTATCACCACGGGACTTACCCAGGGGGTAGGTCCAGTAACATCCTCAATTACGTCCATCTCCTTGAGGCGTTTTAATTCCGACTCGACGTCCTTCCTCACGTGAAAGGGTATTCTTCGTTGTCTCTGTGTCACCGGTGGGATCGAAGTATCGATGTGCAGCTTAACAGTGGGTCCAGAAATCTTTCCCATCTTTCCGTCGAATAATGAGGGGAATTCATCTGGGATAGATGTTGCCACATTGAACGTAAAATTAAAGGATATCATATCCAGTGCTTCAGCAGAGTGGGCACCGAGTAGATTTTGTAAATCGTGCCCGAACAAGGGGTTTTCATCGTTTATGACGAACATTTTTGCTTTGCAGCGTTTTCCTTTAAATTCAATGGGGGTATTGATGAATCCACGGACTGGCATGGCTTTTCTGGACCGATATGCAAATATCTGTGTGGCAGTGTTGTGTATTTTCGGCCTGTACTGGAGACCGTCGTACGTGCGTCCAGACATTATATTAACACTGGCACCGGTATCCAAAACGAAGGTCACTGGGGAGTCATTAACGAGGATGGTGGCTGTGGGTGCTTTTGTCGACGTGGGAGTTTTTATTGTGTAGACAGACTCATCACTCGACGTAGAAAGGGATTCTATATCATTTCGATATGAGTAAGAAATTTGTCTTACCGGTTTCGAATTACATACTTTTGCAAAGTGGTTCTTTTTCCGGCAATTTCGACATTCTTGACCCTTCGCTGGACACTTCACATGTGTTGCTGAGTATCCACAGTAGTGGCAGACACGTCCGGCGTCTTTGCCACGTGGCTGGGTCCTCGGAGTAAACTGGCGATTACTGCCTTGTGTGTGTCCGTAGTTGCGTTTTTCGTCGGTATTTTTTCTTTCTTTCTCTCTGCGTGTGTACTGCCTGCTGTCTCGTTTATTGTTATGTGACGACAGGGCATTAACCACCTCTTCCCGTTCAATGTCTGCGGCTCGTGTGCGAGCTAATTCAATTGCTCTGGCCTCGTCTAGCACTTGTTTGAGCGTGGAGTTGTCTCGAAGTGCCCTTCGTCTGACATTAGAGGATGAACAGCCTTGGACGATCTGTGCGAGTATCTCCCGATCTGTATCCATGAAGTCACACGTGGACGCTAGTGTCCTCAGTCTCACATGAAATGAGTCTAGATTTTCGTCAGCATTTTGCGATGCGCGTCGAAATTTGAAGATCTCATAAGACATATTTCTTTGCGGTGTGAAATAGTCGGTCAGTGAGTTCTTTGCTACTTCGTATGTGTTTGATGTCGTGTGATCCGTTTCGACGGTTGCATCAACGCCTTTTTGAATATCCGTGAAATTGTGGAAAATATCAAAAACTTCGTCACCTGCAAGGTGCAGCAAACACGCTTTTTTTCTACGGTCTTCTTGAATGTCTAAAGCCACGAACACATTCTCAAGTTTCTCCAACCACTTTTGCCAACGATTTGCGTTAGTACTCGGATTTTCGTGGACGCTAAAACTTGGAAAATTGGGTATTCCGTTGTAAGACATTTTTTTTTTTTTTTTTTGTAATTAAAAAAAATTGGATTTTTTTTTTTTTGAATAAAACGTTAGCTCGTGTGTTCGATTACTGTGAGTTTTTTCGTTTGAATTCTCGTCGCCAGTGTTGTGTTCTGGTTATACGCTGAAAGCAAGAAGTGATACGAAGCAATGAGAAACAGAGGTCAAAGCAAGGACAACAATCAACAACGTGTTACTTGTAGTTCGCCCGGTCGATCAAGAGAAGTGATGACGTGGCGGCGTTGTTTATATATACAATCAGAAAGAACAAAGGGGGATAATTACAGATTACTATTGTTATGGTGCAAGGGAGACAACTGTTGTCATTTCCAAATGTACGATTGGATATTACAGATGCTTTGTTTAATGCGGGTTGTATATGTTACGATTCGCATAGAAAATGTTCAGAAACCTAAGGTACAAACAACATTTCATTCTAGTTCCTGAAAATGACGCATTAAATGAATGATCGCTAATGATTATTCATCCCAGATAAAGATATATTAGCTTTCGAACTAGAAGATAATTAACTTTAGATTTCAGATTGTCTTACTGGATACAAAGAACGATCTCTTTGACCGAACTATTAACTACAAAGAGATGGTGTTATTTTGGAGTTTTTAGTCGCCGAGAATATTTGCAATACGAAGGCGTGAGAGTCTATTTAAACAAAATATTATGTTTCACTTACGATAGGTTTATAGACAGGTCATTATCAATGATTTCTCACTAACAAAAACTGCTGGTGTTTCTTGGAGTCTGAGTGACAACAAGTCTTTCATAATTTCCAGTACTCTCTACATTTTTGATAACCCTTGCAAATGATGTTGCGCTATTGCAACAGTCGTTTACCATTTATTTATCACTGGTAGCGTCATTGGTCTTCTATGGGATTTAGGTGGCGATAAACCTCATAAAGGTCCCACTATTCTCCGCAAGTCTGGTTAGTACCCTAGTTTATCGGTCTTTCCATCCTCTTTAGCCTCTGAACAACTATTTTGGTAGGTCTCAGCCGAAGCTGGTACCATTAAATTGTGTGTATTTTTCGTGGCGCGGGGGCAGTTTGCGAGATGTTTTTCAGTTTTATTACCTTATGGTTTATGTAGTGGAGTTCTTTCTATATTGTTGTTTTGTTTCTATTGCAGCTTTATGTGGATGGTTGGCGTTCAGAGTTAATGTAGGGGTGGTTTCCGCATTCGAGGATTATAATAATAATAATAATAATAATAATAATAATAATAATAATAATAATAATTATTATTATTATTATTATTATTATTATTATTATTATTATTATTATTATTATTATTATTATTATTACTATTATTACAAGTTTATATCCGCTCCTTGAACGCTGTTGGTGCAGTGCCTGGGTATGTGAATTTCAATCTTTACCTTACTATTACCGCTTTATAGTAAGTACGAACACATATATTTGACAAAGTTCGTTTAAAAACTACGTAAACTTGTATTTGAATGAGATAATAAGTAATTAAAATGAATGTGTTGATGTATTGTTTTTATTCACCAAAAACTGTATAAATTATGTGTGTAAGAAAACATAATGCGCTATGAACGAATTTCAAATAGTCTGTTTTTTTTGCGGATTATTGTTATCAATAAAAAGATCAGTTAGTGTTAAACTATTATGCAATGTTCTTGAATGTTACTATGTTATGTTAGAATAATATTTATGACATTTTCTGGAGAAACTACGCTACTTAGTATTTGCATAAGAGAGTAAGTAACTTTGATGTATGTATTTACATATTTGTATTGGCCAAGAACACTCGAAAAGCATTTTTAAGCTATATTAATTCGCTTTGAAATAATGTATGTCTACTGTTTGCGCATCATCAAACAGATTTAAACATTTTTGGGTAATGTTATGTTATTATATTATTTTAATTGCTTCAAATTTATAAAATATGTATCAAGTTAAAATAACTTTTTTAGACGTACGTGAAATTCGATCTCGTGTATGACATCGTAAAATCTACTGCCTTAGTTATGCGTACTTTACGTATTTCTTTTAGTGTAAAGTAATCACATTTTAATTGCGTACGAACAGACAAACACCCATTAATCATAACGTTTTAATAGTATATAGATTGTTCAGTTTATACTTGCAGATTTCCTTTATTGCAGCTGTGCATTTGATGTTGCAACTATGCTTTATTGATTTTAGACACTCATGTGTGACCATTTATCAACGTTATAAGCCGGTCAAATATAAGGATCCATGGGATTAATAGATTGTAAGTTGAATTATAAAGAATATCATGAGAGGATAGGAAATGATAAATGGAATGAACAAATTGGATTACCTACGAGAACTGTATATGACAAGTATTTAGTCAAATTTGATTTGAAGTCAACCATAGTGTCCCCTACGGGACGGTAAACCGTGGTAAGTTTTTTTAATAGATGGGGCGTTCTCAGAAAGAAACTCTGTTCAGGGAAATGTTAAGCATGCTGAAAGAAGCGAAGTTCTTTTCAGTTAATGTAAGAAGAAGATATTTGGCTGCGAATCACAAGGTACGCGCAGTCGAGCACTTTCCATAGAAGAAATGATGAGGGAGATAAATACAAACGATGTATCTTCTGTGAAAAAGGGGCTGTAGAGAACAAGAAGGGTTTATCACCCACTAGATTGCAAAGTCGATGTTATACTTTGTGAAGGCAAAACAAGTGATAAAGTATAGCAACAGTACTTTATTTTATAACTATCTAACTTTTATAAAGATAAAGGATTACATCAGGGGTCAGGTACTTTTTGGAACGGTAGAATAACCACACAATTTGAAGACTACGCATACTAATCAGAGATTGTTTCTTGCAGCTGAGCATTTAATGGTGGAACCATGTTTTATGTTTCTTGACAAGGTATTCATATATATTAATGTGGTTTATTTTGTGAAAATGTATCTTTAATTCTTGAAAATTCGGATCATTTTCTTATCGGCATGATGAACGGACACTGACACAAAGCCATATGAGTTCGTGCCTTTAGATCATTGTTATAATTTTTCTATTAAAATTAAACTGATTCTGTAACATGTTTTTTAAACTAAGGGTTATAATCCAGAGAGAAACGCCAGAACGCTCAGCCAGAGTGGCCAACATGGACCGATTTACTCCACATTGGATAATGATTAACATGCAATTGCCGATTTTCATTTAGAGTAGCTAACCTGAAAATGAGACCCAACATGCTTAATAACTTTTTGATCGAATATATTGTTTGTTTCCTAAATGTCAACCAACTTGACGTTAAGTCGTTGATCTCGTGTGATATTTTTGTGATAAATTGGCTGAAGACAATGCATTCATCCATGGACCCGAGATGTCTTCTGATCGGTGAAACGTAATGGATAAAGATGACTAGAAAACCGTTGTCGATACGGGATACAAGTTGAGAAATACGATAGAACGAATGGATTGAGAATAATAATAAAAAAGAAAATCAAGTTGAGTGTTGTTTTCTGTGAAGAGACGATGATAAATAAGATAATACTTTAGTATATTTACAAGAGTATACAGAGGTACAAGATAGTATGTAAGGGACAGACTGATCGTCCTTCGTCGTAGGCTTCTATGCACACAATGGAAGAGTCCATACAGTGATGAAATAGGGTTAATAAGGATTGCAGCATAACAGAAGGAACAGAGAATAAGAGAAACATAGTAGAAGTGAGCGAGAAAAATAGGAGGACTGGAAAAGCGTAATATGTATGTCGCAAATTGAGGAGAAGGAAAAGAAAACGAGGGTAACAGAAGAATGAAGCGAATAGAATATTGTCGAATAAACATATTCTACAGTAAGTAGGAATACTCGCATATATCGCACGGTTGGATTTTAATCTCAATAGAACCCTGCGAGCAAGCTAAGCACTGAATTAAATGTAAACTATTATAAAATTATTTACATATTCCGACACAACACCGGCATGGCATTCTGATAGTAAAACACTGTTTAGACAAAGGAATGAAAAAGCATTGTTTTTTGATGGGGAAAACACTTGTTACACAAGATTAGACGTTTGATCTGATATAAGCTGACTTCATGCCTTACTTTGAAAACATTGCATTAAAAAACAATTCGATATAAACCAAATATATATTGGGAGTCTTGTTTAAACAAACTCAGAGTTAACGGGTGCAGGGTTAAAGGTTAAAAGTCGAAACCTGGCGGTAAACTGAGAATAAAGCAAGTGACCTCTGCCTTCTTTTTCTTTCTTTCTCTCAATTTTGTTAAAGTATTCTTGTTTTGTCTCCTTCCTCTTGTAAAACTTTTTACTCTCTTTATCTCTATGTACCTCCCTCTCCCACATTCTGTTAACTGTTGCCACGAGTGTTAAATAAATGTCAGTAAGATTTCCTCTCACGGGGCTGTCGCGTAAAAGAACTAACGCTGCGACTTTAGTTTTTTTTGTTTTTTTAAATTACGCAGAACTAAAAGCAATATTTTTATGTATAAGATGCTTTGTTTTTTACAACGTTCTCAGCTTTCAGCAGCGAAGATTCCCTTATCCCAGATAATTTATTCTCTGGAATGAATTAATAAAACATACGTACAACAACGGTATTACCCATTCCAACAGCACAAGGCCGTTGCGTTTGGAAATCTTACACAGCGTGAACTCAAAAAAGATGAAAATAATTGTCGAATACTTTACGAACTAGTAAATGCTACTATCGTACCTATAGGAGCTCGTGGATCCGTTCCCAGGACGATAAGAATTCTTCCAAAAACGTATCTACGCCACAGACACAGCAATATTCACTCACCGGCCCACGACTGTGTCACACATGTTTTAACACAAACAATGGCTTACTAAGTGTTAATGGAACTTTTCTCCGTCGAAAACAATTATTAAAATATAGTATACTGCTTATTCGCCCAAATTCGGCAGTCGTTCCAGAAAACATACAAAAACGCCCACAAACTCGTTTGGGCAGGTCATAAGGTTAATTTACGCGAGATAGCAGTTAGAGATATCATACATTTGTGTATTCCCAATTTTGCATGAACATTTATCAATGAAAAAGTAGTGTTTAAAGTGGGTGAAAAAAACAACGCGTCCCTGATTCAAACCGTTATTTGCAACTGTTTCAACACAAGAAAATGTAAATTATGTGTCAATATGTGACAATGGATGTAACATTGATCAATCAGATCACACAGTATAACCAGCACTCAATTGAATGGAAAAAAAAGTAAACCGTCTAATGCGATGAAAAACGCAATTTTGTTCATAGATTATTTTGAGAAAAAAGTAACTATTAATAGCGAATATTATGAAGCATTAGTGGTGCGTTTGAATGAAGAAATCGGGATAAAGACGTCTACCAATGAAGAAGAAAAAAGTGGGTGTTTACGAAGATAATGCACTGTGTATAATGTCGAGGACAATCGTGGTAAAACTGCATGATGACACCTCGGCGACTACTAGTTGTTTTTTGCAGATCCCAAAATAATACTTTAGATAAGGAGATTTGGATCGAAGACCGATGTGTATTCGGAGATCAAAGATAGATCATTCCACAAACACCCAGTGAATATTTAGAATTGCGTTGGAATCAGTGTATCACCATTGAAAGATACTATGTTGTTTAATAAAATATTTTCTAGTAAAGCCTTTAACTTATGCGCATTTAGTGCGTAATTGTTGACGCGTAATTGAAAAAAAATCGAACTTTTTTAAAATCATAAATAAAAAATGAATTCATCTTAATAATTAAATTTTATTTAAAAAATCTTATTTTAAAAACTGTAAAACAATCGGCATGGTTTAAAAAAACCCAAAGAAAGTGAAGCTCTCCGGAAAACCGCGGTAAAGTGTTGCAGCAAAATCTGATACTTGAAAACAAGAAAACTAAGTAGGCAAAAACGTGTATATGCAGAGATCGGACAGTGTACTTAGCAGCCCTTAGACTTACATACTAATGCATCACACGCTTTAGCGACGATGTCATTGTATATAGTGGCGAAAGGTTCAATAATGGCAGCTTTCAGAGATTTGACTGTGTAATAAGTGTGCTAGTTTGTCTTGGCCTCGATCACGCCCCAGAAAGAATTAGTCCAGAGGGATGAATCGGGTCAGAAGGGCTGCCAAAAGTCTCAAATATCGTTGAGCAGCCACGCATGGGTCGTCTTAGCTTCGTGTGCAGGAGCAGAGTCCTGCTATAAGATGTAGGGGCGTCCGGCGGCGATCTTGTCCATCCAATGCTTCACTACGCTTTTCAGCACCTGTTTTTATTCAGTTTATTTTTTGTCAAGTATCGGATGTTTATGTAAAACATATATATATATATATATATATATATATATATATATATATATATATATATATATATATATATCCATTAATCCCATCCCTTACTGTGGATGCCCCCAGATGCTATATGTATTTCAACTCTAGTAGCTTCTTTTCTTGACCTGCTTGCCTATCGAATGTCCCCCTGATCCTGTATTCTTGACTGTACCAACATGCATCATTGGGTAACGGATTATCAATACCGTTTAAAAATCTGTCTAACTTGTAATAAAGTCGGACACAAAAGTTCACCTTGCAAAACAAATAGAGGAAATTAAACTTGGGTTAAATCTACAAAAACGAGAGAAGAGGACGGTGGAATATCTAACAATATGTACAGATAAAAATACAGATTGAAAATGTAAAATTACAATTAGATTTCGGTCAAACATGTCGATTATTAACATGCATACGTGGAGAAGTTTGGATAAACCGACCATGCTAAGAACTAACAAAATAGCTAGAAGGGTTACTGGTAAAAATATTCAATTTGAGGGTGAAATTATTACCGACATTAATTTAAACGGAACTACCAAAAAAGTAAAAATGTATAAGGCACAAACTTACTGCCGCGGTTGGGGACAATCAACCAACATTTTTGGCCAGAAACTAACAAATATGACGACCGAGTCAGACAAACGAAAAGAGTAATTTGGTTCAACTATTAAAAATCGTATGAAATGGATTAAAAATAAATTGTCAGCAGAAATAAAAGCACGTAAGGACAAAAAATTAATGCTTCAATTGCTAACGCTAAACTGAAAAAGTCTAATTCTTGTGATGACAACGTGACGGTTAAAGAGTGTGAACTCATGATTCAAGAGCTAAAGTTGCAACTCAAAGATGTTTTAAGAGAGCTAAAGACTATGAAAGATAATGTGACTTATCTTGAATTTTAACGTCGAGACAAAGAAGACACTTTTCCAAGTTTAAAGATGTGCTCCAACAAGTCTAGAAAAAAAAACTGGAGGATATAAAATCCTATTTTGATAGATACATACAGTTCTCTCATAAGATACACCTTCAGCAAATTAGGGAACGACTATCGATAGACACTGACAGCACTCCCCAGGAAGAAGTCATGGTTACCAGATACGACACTTTTGACATATAGCTATTTCAAGCAGCCTCGGAATAGCGTCAATCAAAAAAGGAAACGACACTGTGACATTTGATGACGTAAGGTTTGGGAAGGGATGTTATGATACTTAATCTATATACATATTATTAAAACTATTCCACTCACCATAAATACTGGGAGCACTTGCCTCTCAGTGTTGGGACCACACCACTGACAGTCAAGACTGACGTACAACCACTCTTGTTCTCTGTTGTATTATACTTTTTTCAATATACTTTTTTTCTCATATAGCTAGAAGATTGCCGCAGTAGTCAGCTACTTACTGAAGCGGAAGAATCACCAAACCTGAGAGTTTCTTTACTGCAGCAGGTAATGTGATGTTGGAACAATATCTGTTTTTATCGTAGACAAACCTCTGAATTCTCAATAAGATTTTATAATTTCTTAAGCAAGGAAAGTGCTCAGAGGAGCACCTCCTTAGATATTATTTTATTTTAAGAATATCTGACTTTCATAGAAGTAACATATTGCATCAGTGGTCAGGTACTTACTGGAGCACCAGAATTATACAACCATTCGAAGTCAATATTTACTCATCAGTTTCTTTTTTTACGGCTGGATATTTGATGTTGGAACCATGCTCTATATTTCGTAGAGAAGGTATCCATATCTATTTCTTATGTGGTATATCTTTAAAAGATGTGATATTTACCTCTCGAAAATAAGGATAATTTTCTTATTGGAATAATGTGACGAGGGCTGATACAAGGCCATCTGACTTTGTGCATTTTGATTACTGTTATAATTTTTCTAATAAACATGAGACTGATTCTGTCAAATATGTTGACAACTAATACTCTATGAATTCTCCCCTACAGAATCCAACATGGACCGATTGATTTCACCGTGGATAATTATAAACATCAACTGTTGATTTTCATTTAGAACGGCTACCCTTAAAATGTGAACCAGTGTGTCCCATTACTTTTGGTCGCATCTATTGTTTATTTTTAAATGTCAACCAATTCGACGTTAAGTCTCCGATGTCGTGTTTTATTTGCGTGATAAATTGGTTGGAGATAATGAATTGATCCATGGATCTGCGAGGTTGTATTCTTGCCGGTGGAATGTGATAGATGAGGAGGGCGGGAAAACCGATGTTGATACAGGATTCAATTTGAGTCAGATGTTAGAAAGGGTTGATTGAGAAAAAATATAAAAACAAAGAGTAAAGTAAGAAAAAGAAGAGAGTGATATAAAAAGCATGACAGCTAGGGGTATGGACAAGCATAATAAGATAAACACGTGAGAAAATAGAAGACGACAGATAAGAAGTCGCGAAAAAGAAAAGGAAGTAACAGAAAAAGGGGGAAGCAAGTGACGGATAGTATGAAGCTACCCCTCTTAAGTAAACAACCAAGGAACAAGACAAGCGAATGTCGAACAGTTGGATATTACACTATGTAGGACCCAGCAGACAAACTGAATATAATGTTAGCTAATATATAGTTGTTTTCACAATAAAATAGAACATCACGGCG
Organism: Sepiola atlantica; assembly: GCA_963556195.1. Lineage (NCBI taxonomy): Eukaryota > Metazoa > Mollusca > Cephalopoda > Sepiida > Sepiolidae > Sepiola > Sepiola atlantica. The sequence goes on along the minus strand of OY744521.1, from coordinate 99,948,343 downwards.
GCTCAGTGGAAGAATTGCAGCCATGCATACGACCTGCTTGGATTTGAAATCCTTAATCAAATATATATATATATATATATATATATATATATATATATATACTTATTACTATTTCATGTATCCACATAACATTTCATAAGATATCATTTTTTTTTACCAATTTTCAGTATTTACTTCAACAGTGCTCGATACGTAAGTAGAGGTAGGTAGTAAGCTATGAAAATATATTTAACGCAATTAAGCTACACAGAGGCTCCCGCGTTTCATCCGCGGGGGGAATTTTCAGGCAAAAATGCATTTTAGCCAGAAGATTCCTCTAAAGATGAAACGCAGGAGCCTATGTGTAGCTTCATTGACATAAATATATTTTCATAGCTTACTATATATATACTTATATATAAGGAGTTTTTTTACGCTTTTTAATGAAGATATATATATATATATATATATATATATTTAAAGAATGAAATGTTATTACGCTTCTTATCAAATATATATATATATATATATATATATATATATATATATATATATATATTAGGGATCTTTTTACGCTTTTTATCAAATATATGTATATATGTATATATAGTAAATGTATTATTTTAATTTCGTAGATGTTAATCAAATCAAACTCCAGTATTTTTACAAAAAACTGCTCAATTACAAGTAGAGCCTTTTTTAGTATAGTGTTTTTATTGTTGGTTACATATGTGCATACATGTTTCAGATGCACTCTCGAGAGAGCCAGCATCTTCAGATATTTAGAAATTAATGAAAAGAGGAATAACACACCTCTTTTTTACATGTATTCTTGCGGTTGGCAACGGATTGGGGCATAATTACACAAGCAAGATACATATCGCATTACACATTCGCGCTAACTGTTACTTTTTATCATTTAAGTTTATTGAGCCAATGAACTTTAATTAAACATTAAAGTAAATGTTGACGTAAATGTGTAATTGGATATGAATCCTGCTTTTTTGTATTATACACTCATCCCTGCTCATATATTTTTGTAGAAGGACAATGTGTGTAAAAAAGTGTATGAAAGCCCACAGATACAATAATAAAGACGTTATTGTCTCAAACATGTAATGCTTTTATGACTTAATGAATTTAATCTATGAAGCAATCGGTATTTTCTATTATCTAAGCAATTACAGAAACACGCATTGTTAACTAATATCTGTTACTAGAGATTATTAACATAATCACCTCCGTAGCCTTAGTTGTTGGTAAATTGAAATTATCCAGCGTAAAGCGTATTTATTGAGGACGTAAGCCCCTCTTACACTGAAGATAAATATATCTAACTGAAGAAGCCAAAATGCAACCATTTTATCTTTTTCTGTTTATGTTTAATTATTGTAAAACCGACAAAGAAATTTCATGTGCTTTACGTAACTCAAAAACATTTAATTGGTTATTCGATAGTGGAAATAAAGCGAGCATTAAGCACTTATTTTTATTACAGATATAAGCTGATTGTTATTTGTTGGTAGTCCAGACCTGACTCAGACATTTCAAAAATAAATTGTATAGAAATATGTTTTTTATCTAGCAAATTGCAAACAATATGGTACACCAATAATAAATTTAAATTGGTTAGTCAGAATCAAACTTTGACTTGTTGGCTTAAATGCTATGTAGGTCACACTTTTAAAATCCGACCGACTTGATTATATATATTGTTATAGTACCATTTCGATAACGGACTTTGCATCTTTGCATTCACTAAAAATACTAGAAGCATATGCTTCTCAGTTTTGAATCAACCCGTTTAGTCTTTCATTAACTTCAGTTGACTAAGAATTCGGGATAGGAGAAGGTAATACCAGTCGCGAATTCGTTCTCGATAATCAGTCTGACATGGACTAGTCTATTTCGGTGGCCTTTTTTCTTTCGGGCTGAGGTATACGCTCGTGGGTGTCCTAAGAGGTGCACTCTTTCAGGCCTTGCCTTGCATCCCCTCTTTGGGTTGGAATAAGTTAAATATTTACTGCCTGATGCGCCCTGACCGGGGAATGTCGAAGGGGGTGGCCAGGCTATTTTTGCTAGGTCAGATTGCTCCTCCTCTAGAGGCGCTGAATTGATCTCCCCCATCTCCCGACCTTGTGTCACATATCGCTGCGGTGGGAAGTAATGACCTACTTGAATCACCCCAGTCGTCGGAGTGAGTATACTTGTCGAAAATTCGTTCTCAACAGTCGGTTCGGCAAAGACTGGGAGATATCGGTAGCCGTTTATCTGAGTCCTGGGTAGTCTTAGGAGGTTCACCCTCTCAGGCCTTCTCTCACCTCTTTGGAGTGGAGTAGGTGTATTGCTTACAGCATGAGGCACTCTGACTGGGGAATTTCGACGGGGCTGCCCAGGCTATTTTGGATAGGCCCCGAGTGCTCCTCCTGTAGGGGTGTTGGCTTGACTCTTCCCCACTTTCCGACCTTGTGTCACATATTCCTGCGGTGGGAAGGAATTAAATAGCTTAACTAACCCCAGTCTATACTGACAGTCAAGACTAAAGTACCACTACTGTTTCTAATGACGTTTTCGTCTAGTTTAAAGTTATTATGCAACTAGCTTCGGTAGTATATGTTAACATGGTCTGAATTGTTTATCTGTTACTTAGTTTTATCTATCTTTCTAATGGTTATTTTTATTTGTCCGTCTACCTAAACATAATATATAGGCATAAGTTTTCTGTTAATACTAATAAAGAACTTGTTTAATCATTTACTATAAAAAAAAGTCACAACCTGAAACCTAATAATAAAAAATAACACCTCTAAGACAAAAAACAAACTAGTAAAACAAACCAATGTAATTTATCAGTTTCAGTGCCCCTTGGGAGATTGTATCTCCTCCAATAATAAAACTAACTGTTAAACATGCCACACTTCTACTGCTCTAAAGTTAAATCTGTCACCATTTGAAGATACATAACTCCCCATATTCGCAATTCATACAACTGTTAGTCAATAACACGAACATCTTACACCACGATTCTAATGTAAAAAGACTGTAAATCCTTGAGGCCTTGTACATAAGGATTAAACGTCCCATAATTATCCACATTTATTATAAATAAACATACTTTCAAGTGCCTAGGTTAATGAAAAAAGCTCCATATTTAACCCTTTTGAAATATCGTCAATTTCAAATTTTAAATATTGTAAAAAATTTAAACATTGTAAATTTTAATTAACCACGTGCCCAACACGTGACTACATACGAAGATTGATCACGCATTCGTTATTGTAAAACGTAATTAATTTACCGCACAGGTCGATCTTAGCAGTCTTGAATATGCTAGTCCGACCCTATGCCTGAGGACGATTGAGGGATGTCAATCGATAGTACTCGCAAATAAAAAATAGACCAACATAGCTACGAATACTACATACGACAATTGTACAAGAATACAAGAAGGATTATCCGGAGGATCGAGAGGATCACAAAGAGATTGATCAAAAACATTCCGTTATATACAACAACGTATGTCGAAAAACATGTTTCCTAAATACGCACAATATATATATATATATATATATATATATATATATATATATATATATATATATATATATATATGAAAAATAAAAACAAGGGAAACCAAAAATATTATTTCAGTATTCAACAACGTTTCATCTTTATTTCAAGCCTTCTTCGAGGATGATTTATTTAAAGAAATAACAAACAAGTACAAATATTTGAAAAAAAAAACTTTAGTCTTTTGGGACGTGAACAGAATGTCTTTGTTCTTTTTTGAAACGAAACATAGCCGTTAAAATTAAATATGGGTTATGTGTCTATGAAATAGTGTGAGTGTTTTTTTTTAAATGAAAGTTAGTCATAAGAATTCTTAAGAAATGTGGTGCGATATATGACGTGAATGGAATAGTTTTGTTTGTTTTTTTCGAACAAAACATAGCCGTTAGAATTTAAATTGTGTAATGTTTATGAAAGGAATGGGTGTTAGTATTTATTTATTTCTATTTTGTTTTCTATTTATTTTGTTATCAATATTATTTGCCAAGTTTGGTTGTGAGTGTGAAGTAAAATAGCTAACCCAGATCTAAATCAAGTTCTATTCGGTTAGTATAAGTTTGCTGATCAAAGGGGATAAGTTGTAGAAGCTATTACGTTGTTTACTTATGTAAAAGTGCATGGTGAGTGTTGATTAAAACAGCTTTTGTGAAGATTTATTAACAATAAATTTAACGAGTCTAGCATGTTAAAAGTTAAAGGGATGATCTAGTTGTAATGTATGTGTGAAAAGTACGTTCAAATAATTATTTGTATATATCTTTTATGTTTACCTAGCCTTTTTTTAGTTTCTGTTGAGTTTTTCCTACGTAACTCTGATTACATGGATTATATATATATACCTGCCTTACATGTAGTATTTTTTAAAATTGTTGTTTTTAATTTTTGTTTATAGTATTTTCTCTGTAGTCTGTATTGTGGAAATTCCTAGTTTATTTAGTGTTGCAGATGATTGTATTTTGTTTGAAAAAAAAACACTCATTGTATTTCATCGCCGCAGTACACATATGAAATTCTAACATCTATGTTTCGGTTAAAAAAAAGAATACGTATTCTTTTTACATCAAAAACGACCAAATTGTTTAAAATATTTGTACTTGTATGTTATTACTTTCAATCAATCAATCCGATGAAGTGTTAAAATGAAGACGGAACGTTCATAAATACTTAAATAGTATTTTTCCTTTTCCGTTTTTAATTCTTCATTACGATTGACTATTTTTCCATTTATTATCATATATATATATATATATATATATATATATATATATTCATCCAGAGACAACAGTCGTCCAACGTATACAGCTCCTAAGCCCACGTCTATTATTCGTTGCACATTACAGCTATTAAATACTTCAGTATTTTGGGCTTATAAATATATCTTGTGTCGCCATGGTTGTCTCGGTCTTTACTGTTTTATAAAATCAACTGATTAAACTAAACTGACGCAGTTTGGCTTGCATGCGATTCACCAGCCTACTCGTTTACCGCTCTCGCTTGGTCAATCGAGATCGTGTTTGATCAGCCATTGCCAGCTCATCCGAAAACCGACGTCACAAGTTGAACTATTAACCATCTCCTCGAGTTCATTATCTTATCTTTCGCTATTTCTAGCCACGGAAAGGCGCTGCTTGTTGATTAAGAAGTGCCATCATGTGTTTCTAATTTCCTTTCAACACGATGCATTTAATTTTGTTTCATTTTATTTATTTTGAACCAAGCCTGCATCTTTTAAACCAACATTTAACGACTATTTTCTAATGTAAGTAGGCGCATACGACATTAACGTTTTATTATACGACGAAACGAATATACCAATCCAGTAACTCCCACAAGTTCTTCTAATACGTGTATATATTATAATACTAAAGCTGAGTAAATCCACGTTTTGTTGTATAAGTCTTTTGACCCTACACCTTGACCACAGACAATATATGCTAAAATATACGTTCAGTTATGGATTGAGTCATGTGATCTATCACTTGCGAAGTTTCTAACATTCAAGCTTTCCTCTTTTGTTGTATGCTGATTCAAACATTCTCATATAGAAGAGGAGTGATTCTGTCTTATCAGATCATGTACACAGTGTGCTCATACACACCGTAAACACGTATTAGATCATCCATATGAATTAAATAGAAGAAAAGATACTTTGTTTGTTTAGCGAGAAAAAATACTTAATATATATATATTTAAAAAGGCGCAATAGAAAATGAAAGAACTTGTTTTTTTTTCAAAGAGAATGAATGCATCTGATGAAAAATATATACATCCCAAATTAGAGAATAATCTGACTTTGATACAATTTTCAGGATTTATTAATTAATGAATGGTAATATAATTAATATAAGGTATTTATTTTACTTTTTAAATTATTATAAAATGTCGGTCCTTTGAATTCAAACCCGTCTGACGTGATATTATACGCATAGTCGAAACTTATTGCCGACATTTACCAAATGATAGCAACCTGAATGTGTGAATGAAAAAAGAGGTTAAGGCAATTCTACTAGAAAAATCGAGAATTTTAATGTAACAAAAAGGCAATATTTTGAGTTTTTAATGCACTATCCATTCTCACCTCCAATTAATTAATATTTATGATGTTATCGACCCTATTTTTGTTCATATAGTCTATTTGTTCTCATGAACTAATGTATTTTCGCTCCCTTTGTTTAAAAAAAAAGCTCTGGTGCCCTTTGTGAGTTTGAATAAGTAAAGACGGGCTTGCTGCAATGAGTTGCCTCACCATCGCGGCCATGCTTTATGAACTAGACCTATGTTCTTTTTCTCTTCTTTTCGCATTCATATATGATATCGATAAATAATTTGGTTATCGTTTTTACTTTAGTATTTAATCGCTTTTTAAATAAAACAAAATTAATAAGTTTCGATTAATATTATTATTTTAATGTACTTATTTTATCATTACATTTAAAGATTTCAGATCGTTAGGTGATTTTGACATCTGAGTATAACTCGGTTACCTATCTTTCCAGTATTCACTACATCACTTGTAGAGCTTAGTTGTAGTATAACATATACTTATGACTAGTAAATAACATAGAAACGTTTGTGTTTCATTCCCGAGGATACGCATCAGCATGATATATGTAAAATCTCCAAGACCTTATTTTGTCACGAGACACAATCTATAATATGTAATGGTATATCTGCGAGGAATCTCCAACGCATCTCACAGACTGGGTATTGGTTAAGTCGCATGGCAAAGAGAAATTCGGCACGCTCGAAAACTACACCTAAGATGCGACTAATTGCTGATGACATAACCCTCTATTATCGACATTTTAACAAAGCGAAAGCGCACCTATTTAATACAATGGCCGAATGCTTATAAAATGATCTTAAATCTGAGTAAAATGCGACCAAAATGGTGTTCACATCTAATGCTACTAAGACAAAGACACGTTCCTTTAATACTTATTAGAAAACATTGAAACCACCGATTTCCATGAAAAATACTACCCTTTCCGAGAGTCCAACGTTCAAACTCCTTGGCCAAACATTCAGAAACAACATGCATTTTAATAAATGCATAGACAATACGGCTAGTCTGTTGCAAAGTAGGCAGACTCTCTCTACCGGACTAGAACACCTCTCACACTTACCAGCATCCTACATCTCTATAAAGCCAATATTATACTATCCATGGAGTATGGCTGCCACATCAAGGCTTATGCATCAACAACTAGCCTCTCCCTTTTGGATAGAGTGCATATAATAGTCTCTAACTTAATAAGTCTCGCACTGTCTTCGAGCTCCAGTCCCTGACACATCGACGTAGTGTTGCATCCCTGTGCTGGTTTTACAAGTAATCCCACGGAATGTTTTTCGATGAATTTACGGCATTTGTACCACCTCAACGAAAATACCTCAGACCCATTGGACTAGCAGAAAAATCCACTACTTCACTGAAGATATCTTGAAATTCTGGAAATTTTTTTTTATTCTAATAGTTTTTTTCCTCAGATCGTTTGCCTTTGAAATTCTCCTCATGCTCACTGTTGCCCAACACCCTACTAAGATGGCTTCTATAAATATCACCCCATCACAGTGGCCCCTTACGGCTAAATGGCAACATGCCTTGTTTGGGGTGAAAGAAAAAAAACCCAGAGAAAAACAATATTTTTCTCCTAGACAATTGCAACAAGGCTATCTATTCAACGCATTATTTGATGAAGGATAAATGGATTCATACTTTGTAAAAATATATCAGTGAAAGTGATGCAGATGCTCTTCACGCGGAACCCACTCACTGGTCTGAATATAGTAATCCACAGACAGACTGTTTCGCTTGATCACTGCGCTTCGGTGCGGCTAGACTAGGCCCATCTCAATCCGGAGATCAAACTAACGCCCATCTAGTAGATAGTCGGAAGCTCTCACCACTAGGCGACGGGATATGCGCTGATGATATATGGTATCTACAATTTTGTTTTATCAATATTAACCGGTTTATGACAGTGTTCGATTTGTTTATTTGCAAAGCGCTTTGCATTTACGCTAAATAACGACAGTGCTCAACCTGAAAAGTGGGCCTTATACATCGTCATACAAAGACCGACTGTTTCTCTGTATCCCAGCTCTTCAATGTCGTTAGACTAGCACTTGTTCGAAACCAGAGATCGAACCGACAACATTATAAACATATATAAACATACATATATATATATATATATATATATATATATATATATATATATTTATATAGTGTGTAGATTTCAATTTTGTGTAGAGAATTTGAATAACAGAGCTCAATGTAATTTAAACAGAGCAAAACAGAATTATGAAAAGAAAAACTATACACACATTAAGGTTGTACACATAATAACTTATTTCGACCCCTTTAATTAGGTCTCCTCAGATGTATAGACAACCACGTAAAAAAAAACGCGGTTTTTTTGACGTGGTTGTCTATACATCTGAGGAGACCTAATTAAAGGGGTCGAAATAAGTTATTATGTGTACAACCTTAATGTGTGTATAGTTTTTCTTTTTATAATTCTATATATTTATATATATATATATTTATATATACATATATATATATATTTATATATACATATATATATATATATTTATATATATACATATATATTTATATATAAATATATATATATATAAATATATATATATATATTTATATATATGTATTTATATATAAATATATATGTATACATATATATTTATATATATATATTTATATATATATTTATATATAAATATTATTATATATATATATTAATATATATATATATTCATATATATATATATATATTCATATATATATATATATATATATATTTATATATTTTTATAAGTCAATGAAAATGTATTAGACCTGCAAATGGAAGCAAATCAATAACTTCAGTTGTTCAAAACAAGAAGCAGTTTAGTTAATAAAAACATTTATGTTTCTTCTCTTTCATTCCTTAAACCAGGCTTTTCAAATCTGATCATCAGAGGAGATAATTGATTGATAAGTTGACAGATATATATATATATATATATATATATATATATATATACTAATGGTATATGTGCACTAGCAAAATACCCAATCCCAGGATTAGTAAAATTAATGAGAACAGTTATTCACTAATTTTATGTCTGATTCCGAAAGTTAATATCAATATATAATAATACTAACACTTATGTCTCGAATATTGCGATTTCGATTAAAAATAAATGATTTTGATTCTTTAAAATGCTTACAATTACATGCTTCAGAAAAGCCGGTTTAATTAAAAGAAATCTTGCTCAATAATTGTCTAATGATTATGCATGAAATGTAATGCTTATCTTAGATATTTTAATTTTCAAATGTGAGGTTGTGCTATATATTATGGCTCTTTAAAGCTTGTTACTTTTTAATGCTTTACTTTTTATATTGTTTCGAAAAATTATCAAGGGAATAACGTTGGGAAATATATATATGTATTGGACAAAAATGAATTATGTTGCAAATGTGCAACAAATGCCTAACCTTTTACATAAATTACAAAACACGGCCATATATGCATTTAAATAATCATAATACATTAGAGAATCAAAAAATAATTTAGGGGAGTAAGATAAAAACTGGCCTTGTGCCTAACTCCTGGAGAGGAGTAAATCAATCAAAAGAAACTGAAATGTTAGCAATATTTGTTAATTGATGACTACTACCTATTGTTAAAATCAGAGGTATAAGAATGTTCCCGGAAGGCTACCACCCCTTGTTTTTCCCCTTAGCTCAAATATACATTTAATTAAATATAGTCCACATTACGACCCATTACACCTAGCAATGCTGTTCCCAAATCAATAATGATCGGTTAATAAATTTAGGGGTGACTCATCTACATACTAATTGATAAACATATACTTATGCGTAACTTTTTATAAATGTATATGTATAATATTATATATAACGATGTATTTATATGATTACTAAAGTGAACGCATGCTTTTATAGCCATAGCAGCATCAAATACAAACACGCGTGTATGTTGGAGTTCCAAATACATCGTGAGCAAGACGTTGGTCGTTGGACATTAATGAAATCACCGACTACCTTTTGTGCTGGCCGCGCCATTTCCACTTGCTTGACAAAGATGGCGTGTTCCGGATTCATTCATTCTTGTCGAGAACTTCAAGCTGCATTGACCACGGTAGAACTTGTGACAGTGCCGATGAAAAGAAGACTAATCTATCGCCATGGTTACCGTGCGAAGTAATTATGCACGCCTTTGCACACGTGAACAGTATGACGGAAAGGGATAGGGACGTACTCGGGCATGATCGAACTTCCGCAGAACAAAAAAAAAAGTTGCAACGTAATCATTTCCATTAGTTTTAAAGGATTGTCTCATGCATAAATTTTAAAAAACACCACGAGTACTGCGTCGATACAACTACATACGAGTTTTAAAAAAATAAAATCAAGTGTTTCAATAGTCAGTTCCTAAATAACGAAGTTGACTTTTCTATATACGCACACATTTTATTAGTCGATCCGGCATTTCAGAGACCACGACCCACACTCTCTAACGGGTAATTAGTCACTATTCATTGTCTGTCGGGTGACGGATACCAAATCTATATTGAATAGTGTCTTCTTTATGACCGATATTCTAAATAAATAAATGCCAACGTTGGTTCGATTTCTCGCACTAACGGTAAAGTAAAATGCCATATTTCGAGTTAATTCAACTCTACCCAAACACCATTTTTGTATATACTGGTTATGTATAAACGTAATCAGTCGCAAGTTTAACTTATTTGCATATTGGTTTTGAAAAGAGATGTTTTATTAATTAACTTATTATTGTTTGATTTTGATTGTGATATAACAAAATGTCCATTTCATTGACAGATATTTAGTATATTAGTTTATTATTTCTTTTCCTTTTTGCACGGTCACATTTAAAAGATAAACAAATTCATATTGTAATTAAAAATCTATCTCTTATTATGTTTATATGAATACACGAGAAATATTCTATTTTGAGTTTGTAACAAAATTATGAGGTAAATGCTAATTATTTGACATCAATATTTCAGCAGCAAACTTGCGAAACGATAGTGAGCCGTCAAAGCTTACCAGTTACCACTTAATTCTATCTTGTCCTACCGTCTCACCTATTGATAGAGAGTGGGCATATGAATATTTGATGGTGGAGGATAGTGCAGGTATCATATATTTGGATTTTAGCAAGGCATTTGATACGGTACTCATTATCGCTGACTAGTAAAAATGAAAAATGTTGGTATTGCTGACAAATATTGTGAGCGGGTTTTTGAAAGATAGAACTATGAAGGTAAAGGTTAGTAACATTTATTCTAGATAACAGTACATACTCTCGGGTGTTCTGCAGGCTTCAGTATTGGATCCCTTGTTGTTTTTGATATTCATACATGACTTAATAATATATATTTTTATCATTGTATCGAGTGCAAATAGAATGATCGGGTGGATCGTTCGGAACATTATTTCGATGGAGACAAATTTTGTTTTAAGGATATCTAAAGCTCTATTAAGATTTCATATAGAATACTGCGCCCAGGTCTTGACTCCAGCGACTAGACATGGACATTTGAATGTAATATTGAAACTGGAAAAGGTACAAAGAAGGGTAACAAAGCTAATAAGTAAAGGAGGGGGAGATGGACAAATTGGGATCTGGAGAGAAGAATGACAGGTGAAATGATTGAGAATTTCAAGATAATTCATGACATTTCTAACTAGGGTGGGCATTTTTTAAGTATTTCACCTAGATCTGGAAGGTTATTGCCAAGGCAGTTTTCAAAAACTAGATCTGTTAACCAGTAAAGTTGTTTTTTTTGCTCACAGAGTAATATGTTTTTGGAATAAGTTGCAAGATCGGATTGAAAAGAGAAATAGCGTGGATCAGTTTAAAATGAGGTGGGGTAAATTCAGAGAAAGTGGTAGGAAAGACAAATTGAAGGGGCACTTTTGGGAGTTGTCAAATGAAATATTTAACAGAACTTGATCTGGACATCGATACTGTACTAAGAGTTTAATTTTTTTAACAGTTGAATTGAGAAGATAATTAAAGAAAAGATGCCCAAGGAGGCATAACAAATAAATAAATAAATAAATAAATAAATATGAATGAATACATGAAATTGTTACAGTACATTTAACCACGGCGTTCCGAATCTACAGTTCGGAAGGGTAACCACTGAATAAACGCTTCAGGAATAAGAAGATATACAGTGTATTACCTAATCTTGCATTGACAATAACTGAATAATGTTGCATTGACGTATGTGGTATAAACAATATTGTAGCCAAGACGCAAAATAAGTTCATCAAGCTTTAACAAAGTAATAGGGGCGTCAAAAGTATACTATTGGAATTGCTAAACCAGCAAAAACAGCGTAGGCAAGACATGGAAAGACTTGAAAAGCATCTTAGTAAAGATATAGAAAACCCCCTACAAAGAGTAGTAACACTATTGAAAGGCTTGAAAAACAGCGTAGTACAGTTATGGAATGATTCGAACTAATACTAACAAATAATATATATAATATATTTAACCAGTCGATAATAGCACCAAGGAAACTTTGAACGACAAAATACAACTTTTTCAAGATTATAAGAGAAGTTCCCAAGCGATAGTGTCTAATGTAACACTAATTAATTTTTTTCATTATTTACTAATCAACGAAATTCGGGAATGTATGTTTACGCTAGAAAGAAGAGGCCACATTTGCAGCATGTTTTCGCAGATACGATTAAATTTAAAAATACGTTGAACTATATGGCTAAACGAGAGTATTTTGTAAATATTGCTTGTGAATTCAGAGCTATACACCAGGTAAAGTATACTAATTACATGCTGTAAACAATCCAGGAGATATTTCGTTTCAGGAAACCATTTTACTATCAACAGATACTTTTCGCGAAGTAATTTAAATTTCAACATACGTTGGAAATGATTTAATCTAAGTAAAAAGGCTTAAGAAGATAATGCTGCATACTGAATAAGAAAATTGAAGAAATTTAAATGCAGTTAACTTACTCTATGCATGTTTAGATCAGACATAAAACGTTATCTTTTGAATTTTTCGCAATCAGAACTAAACAACATTGCATATTCCAAATCGATATTTGAATATGCTTGGCTAATAAATTGCATATTTTTTACAATTAAAGTGATTCAGATAATCTTAAAAAATTCCAATCGATATCATCGATAACATATTCTATCTAGCCTATTATTCTTTTCATTAGCATACACTGAATAATAATCACCGTTAAAAAATGTAAATGGCGACAAGCAATTAAAAATGACATACCCCGACATAGTGCTTTACTTTAAGATACATAATAGAAATTTCAATACATAACAACACACATTTCAAATTTCACATTTCAGAACGCGAACATAAACTTGTTAAACAGTAGGCAGTAAATATTATTTTTATTACAAACACGCGTTGTTAGGTATCGTTTCTTATCTTTACCCGTAAGACGCTCGCATATAATTGTGAATCAGTGTACTTAGGCGAGTAACATATATTTCGTAAATGGTTATATTATTACTTGCATTACATAATAATTTATATTTATGCGTGCGAGTAAATAACAGTTTATATAGGCCGGTATCAACGAACATGATGTTATATAGTGTGAGATTCCCTTACATTTACAATAAGCCTTAAATATATACATTTAGTTTCCATTCGTTTCTTTTAAGTGGAAAAAGGCGCAATCTATAATAAAAACTATTGCACTTTAACTTATTATTGCAATTAACCCTAGTGTGTACTATCTGCTATTATTAGCTACGTACGTTATTTGATTACTAACTCACTAATTAACCTACGTGAATTACATATTTATTTACATATTTTTCTTTGGCCGGTTATAACCGATCCGTATGTTATATAGAGTTATCCCTCTTTCTATTTTACATTTTGTTTGAACAGATCTGAAATAATTTATTTTAACTTTGAATCTTTTACTTAACACGCAAAAGATTACATTTTGAAAATGTCAAAACGGCACGCTTTAAAACAATAAACACGTCTGCAGTGGACACTTGCTTTGTTTGGGGTGAACTCAGTTAAAATAATTGGTTTTAATTTATTTTCCCAAACAAGAGATTAACGATGTTATTGCTATTCTGTGATGCTTAAACAATACTCGCTCATTGTTGTAAATTAAACGTGCGATATTACATTTCTTACGACTAAATTCTGTAAATTCATGCAGTTTAAGATGATTGAGAATCCAGAAAATAATCGCAGATAGTTTGTTCGTGCCCTACATCATAAATAGTAAGAATTACGTTTTACTTTATTTTTATTATATCCTGAAAGTTCTCACTTTTTCCGGATAATTCTAAGACTGGTCCTGCTTATGTTTAATATTTTTGCAAGTTCGTATGAGTCTCAGAGATACATAAAAAACATCACATTCAATATTATGATAATGAATTAACACTTAAAAATATAGTGGAAAAATATCAACGCATTATAAATCTACGTCATAATACTGCAAACATTTAGGAAAAAGATATTTCACATATACACTTAATTGAAAGAAACAAAAAATATCAAAAATGATTTACTTTCAGAATTAATCATTATTCTGGAACCGGTTAATAACATTTATATAAAAATAATCCATTTAAAAATAAGTAATGTCATTATGCACATGAGTTCTCACATTGTAGAAATGGATCGAGAAAGAAAAAGAATCCAAAATTAAGAAAACCACTGTTTCTACTACCAAAGAAAAATCATCTATTGCGATTAAATCTGCGAGAGGTCAGCCCCCGGTTTTTATGCTCCTTTTAAGTTTTTAAATAGATAAAAATACGAAGGGCGGTGATTTTTGTATATATTAACTTCCATAGTATTTAATTATATTCATAATTTTTAACAACCTTTTGTTGTTTTGAAAATGTTTTAAAATTTCATAAAATATTTAAATGATTCTTTTGTAAAATTTGTTATAAATTCTAAAAAAAGTGTTTCACTCTTTTAATTATTAATACTTTTTAGCATTTCCGCATAGTTTCTATATATTTTAAGATTTCTAATATTTTTATTTGTTTGATTATTTAATAAATTGATATCATCTGACATTTTTAATTCTCTTGATAATACCTTCATTTTAGATATTCCTTAATATCTAGTATCTTTGACGTATACGATAGGTTGGCACTAAATCGTACCTCTCTAGCTGATTCCACTTACATTTTGTTAGTCAAATATATCTATATAAATATATATATATATATATATATATATATATATATATATATATATATATATATATATATATATATATATAATGACATTTGACAAACGTTCTGTGAATTATCTATATGGAATTTTAAAACCTGCTAGAGAAGACACACAAAATACCTTTGGAACCACGTATAAGAATGCGAATATTTTTATTAAAAATCATTAAAAGTTTTCTTTCATTACTATTTATTTCTTCTAAATTCCGGACGATAACACATCCATCTTAAGAGAAAAGAGAGTTTAAAGGTAATGAAAAATTATACCTTAATTTCTTCTGAGATAGTAGTTCTTTAATTCAATGATGAAGTGGCTGTCAGATTTTGTTGCATGGCAGTGTGCGATGAGCAACCTCTTTTTATATATGTGAACTCTTTAGTAACGAGTGGTCGCTTATAAGAGTATAACAATTATCAACTGTTCTAAGAAGTATATTTAAAAAAAAAATGAAACATAATCAAATAACATGCTTTTGGCGACGACGGTTTATGATGCGAATATTTTTTATTGAATATCATTAGAATATTTTTTCTTGACTTTATATTTATTTTTAATTTCGGACGATAACATCCATTTTCAAAGAATGACAGTCTAAATCAAATAGAAACCCTAACTAGTAACTACAATTTACTTTACTTTTAGCTGCCTTACTTGTTACCTTTGAAATGTTAGAAGCTCACTCATTTGAATTCTATTTTTAGAATCAGCAATCTCTATACCTCCTTCCAGCTTCAGATTTATCCCACCCTGAAAAATCTATATCTTAACCATGACTATATCGCCCGCCAACACCCTCAACCACCCTGTCACTTTAACTTTACCCCCGTATCCAACCCTTTTCTCTTTTTTCTTTTTTCTTTTCTCTTTTTCCTTCTTTTTTATTTATTTTTTATTTTATTACTTCCCAACTCATACGGCGGCTATTTAAACAATTCCGAACCTCATGACCCCTAGCGCTTTAAACCCTCCCTCCCCCTAACCCCAAATGTAACCGTTTTGTTTCATTTGGATTTAGACCTCTGAACGAGATGTCATCTGCCTTTTATGGTCCAGGAAGTATATAAAAAATGGCCAGTCTTTCTCTTTTCAATCCTTTTTAAGTGCGTTTGGATTTACTTGTAATTGTGAGCACTTTCTCCACACTGCTCCTACGCAAACAGCTTTTTTCACGTTCTACAATTCATCGGACTTCCTTTCAACGGAAATTTACCACCCGGACAAACTGCATATCTTTTTTACGGAACTTTTCTTTTCTTTTCATTCACTGCGTTTTTTTAATAATAACTTTTTTAATAATAATTTTCAATTTTTTCAAATACTTGAAATTTGTTTTTTTCGAAAACCAACTTATCTATCTGTATTTCTCCTCTGATGATAAGATCTCGATCTTTGAAAAGCCTTGGCTTAAGGAACGAATAATAAACACTAGTTTATTACTGAATACACCTTGCATTGAACAATTGAAATTTGAAATAAATTTGGACAATCGTCGCATATTTATCACTCTTTTTTCTTCTATGTCTACAATTGCTCTATCTCGTATATTGAGCTAATCCTCTTCACAATAGGTTCCATCTACTAAAAGTTTTACTTTGGTTTATATTTGATCCTAAATATATATATATATATATATATATATATATATATATATATATATATATATATATATATATATATATATTAGTTATATATATATAAATATATATATATATATATTAGTTATATATATATATAAATATATATATAAATATATATATTAGTTATATATATTCATATATAAATATACATATATATATATTAGTTATATATATGTATATATAAATATATATATATATTAGTTATATATATATATAAATATATATATTAGTTATATATATAAATAAATATATATATATATATTAGTTATATATGTATATATATATATATATATATATAATATATATATATATAACTAAATATATTTATTAATTATTTGAATTACCTACAGACATCGATGTTTCATGCTAACGCAATGTTCAGTGTAGGAACTAATTCTCAATTCGTAGTCGAGGATCTTATCCATCGGCCATAGCCAATTAGTTAGTAAATATAGAGAAATTTTAAATGTAAATAGCGAACGGCGGCTAAATACCAAGCAGTAAAGAGTGATCTAACGAACGGCGTTCGGATCGTGCATATAGCTATTTGCACTGCTTGTTATTAAAGTTACTCGAGAGTGCTCAGCCTTTGTGGGAGGGGGCTGATAAACAATAGTATTTATAAATAAATATTTATTAATTTTTTTAATTACCTACAGCCATCGATGTTTCATGCTATATATATATATATATATATATATATATATATATATATATATATATATATATATATATATATATTAGTTCATCGGAAACAAAGTTGGTTCACTCTATTACCATCTAAATTCATGACATCCCATACTGATCTTTTTTTTTTATCATTTTAAGTAAATATTCTAGTGTATTACATCAGTTATTGTGCACACTGGTCATTTTTTCTAACAAACCTATTTGTATTCAATACTGGACATGCATAATGTATGCATATTGCTTTAATATATTTGTTTATTTATGCAAGACTGTCCACGTGACAACATTCGATCTTTACAGATGGCAGTAACTACTAGAGTTCTCAATGCATCACTTTCACTTAAAAAGAATACGATTTATTATAATTTTTGTTTTTATTGTGTTTTGTGTTCTCATATAAAAATATACTGTTGGTCATGTCGTGAATAGTCCAGTTAATAGTGTGTGTGTGAGAGAGAAAGAGAGAGAGAGAGGGAGAGGAGATAGAATGGACAGAAATTATATGCTATCACTGAAGATTTAAATGTCCCGAGTTTTATGGCTATTCCAGAGTAGGGTCTGTTGCTGCCAAGCTAAAAAGCTAAAAAGTCGTGAGGAATGTTGTCGCTATAACAACGTTGGAAATTAAATTTGCCGTTTCTTAAGAACATATTTAGTTTTCCTAAGTCTGTTTGTTTTGTTGAGGGATAGCATTTGTGTTTTACTCTAATTGCATTTATTTTATTTTATTTGGTGCCGAGGTCACGAACGCCAAATAGTTTGATTGTCGCATGCAAAAATAAAGGGAACAATAAAATCTATTTTTATTTAGTTTTATAACGTTTCCTATTTGTATAGTTTTATATGGAATATATTTAAAACAGACTAGCAGAGAAACCATGCGTTGCCCGGGAATTAAAATTTCATACTTGAAAGTTGAGCTTTTTTCATTACATAATATTGTATATTTTAGAGTTTTTCTTGAGGTAAATACTACAAACATTTTTTAAATTTTATTTCAAAATTCATGCGAAATTACATGTGGAGAGCGATATTTATTGCTGGATATACATTACAATAACTATTATTTCGATACCAGTGTTTTCTAGACGGTAATAGCACAGATATCGTCCCGATATGCGTGCCCCACTTACACACGATAATTATGTTATAGTATACCAGAAACACACACACGCATATATATATATATATATATATATATATATATATATATATATATATATATATGTTGATGGTTTTATTCCGTTTGCTACATTATATACTGTTTTATTAACGTTTAAAATAAACGTCAAACGTTCAGGCATTTTGGAAACCACTGCTCAAATTTCTATAATTCAACAACAACAAGGGATTGGGGATGGACATGAGTTTGAGGGAGGGGGATGAAGACGCGGTTCGCATATGACAAAGAAAGGAAAGGAAGAGGGGGGAGATTCTAACGGGTGATATTTTAGGAAATTGGGTGGGGTTATATTTAGTGTCTGAGTTATTGTGACATTAATCTTATTTGGAGCGGAGAGTGTGATGGGTGGGATGAGTTTGAATTTATTCTATATAATAAAAATAAGATAAAAATAAAAATAAAAATAAAAATATTGTCGCATATCATTGGTGGTTATCGTATAAACATGTTTGATTATTTTATTAAGGGTATTAATATTCCATTTCTATATTAATAAGTCGTCATTATCTAATAATATTACTAGTTGTGACTTTTATAATGATATTAATATTAGTAATAGTTGTAATTCTCGTTGTGATAATATATGTTAATTGTAATTATAGTATACTAATTAATATATAAAAGAAGTTTGGTGGTGATATCACTCTTAATAATAATAATAATAATAATAATAATAATAATAATAATAATAATAATAATAATAATAATAAAAATGATAAAAAATAATAAAAATAATAAAAATAATAATAATAATAATAAAAATGCCAATACTTACGATAGTCATAATGACAATAGTACTACTAATGATAATAGTAATAATAATAATAACTCCGCCACTCGCAAGGTCAATGGACATAATAAGTATGCAGATGGTGGTAAGCTATTAGAGTTCTACTAATAGTAAAGACTGTATATCAATAAATAACTAAATATTCAAGGTGGTAATCAGATTTTGGTATTTCAAAGGAGTTTGTAATTGAAATTAGATTAATCTAAGTGATATCAGAGTTTACAGCGATCACGGTTATGAGTTTAAGTGAGAGATAATTGTGGTAGAATTCGTGGTGGCAGTATGACAGAGAGGTTTTTGGGGATGGACATTATAGGTAATACTAAGAGATTTGATATTATTGATGGTTCAGTAGGGTGGTTATATATCTATAGATTCACCAAGGCTTGCTGGGGGTGGGGTTAGGTTATACATTTGGGTGGATTGGTTAAAGGTCATCATGTGTGTTGAAGTAGTGTATAATGGGGAGGGTGAGGTAAATGTGTAGGTAGGTATCTAGGAGAAAGAAATGTAATGATTCATTTGTATATATGTGAGGGGGTTTTGTGGGGTTAAGGTGGAGTATTGGGGTTGCAAAAGAGGTAGAGTCTACTATGCTTACAGTTAATAGATGTCTTTTGTTTTCTATTTAGGAGTTTATTTCTGTCTTTAAAACGGATAATTTCGAGTTTTTCATTTTAACATAATCTACATAGTGAGTTTATTGATTTGCATGTGCTAGATGTTTTAAAGATTTTCCACTTTATTATAGGAGTTTCTTTTTTTGAACAAATATTATCACAACGAGAATTACTACTATTACTAATATTAATATCATTATAAAAGTAACAACTAGTAATATTATTAGATAATGACAACTAATTAATATAGAAATGGAATATTAATACCCTAAATAATATTATCAAACATTTTTATACGATAACCACCAATGATATGCGACAATATTTTTATTTTTATTTTTATCTTATTTTTATCATATAGAATAAATTCAAACCCATCACACTCTACGCTCCAGATAAGATTAATGTCACAATAACCCAGACACTAAATACCACCCCACCCAATTTCCTAAAATATCAACCGTTAGAATTTCTCCCCTCTTCCTTTCCTTTCTTTGCCATATGCGAACCGCGTCTTCATCCCCCTCCCTCAAATTCATGTCCATCCCCAATCCCCTGTGGTTGTTGAATTATAGAAATGTGAGCAGTGGTTTCCAAAATGCCTGAAGGGTTGATGTTTATTTTAAACGTTAATGAAACACAATATATTATGTAGCAAACGGAATAAAACCATCAACAAAAAATATATTTCGCTCTGAATTTTTATTGAGCGGTCTCATGAACCCGGTTTAAACTTCCTTCAGATTTATACCCCTTAGATATTTGTAACAAGTTAATATATATATATATATATATATATATATATATATATATATATATATATATATATATATATATATATATATATAAGTGCAGATTAGTCGTCCGAGGCTGTAGCAATGCGATGTAGTTGCCGTAAGATGGAAACGTGAAAAGAAATAAACGAAGAGAGAAAGTGAAACTCAAAACGATTTATTAATAATTTCACGAAAAACTGATTCAATACAAAATAGTAAATACTGTCTGGTAAATAAGAGTTCGGCAAAGGGTAATCTTAAATTTTCGAAAGAAAAACTTTCATTTTCAAAAGACAACAATAAAAGACTGAGAGGGTCGAAAAAACGGGAAAAACCGGTGTCAAACCATTGAAATACCGCAGCAGACAATTGGAAGTAGAAACGCAGAAAATGTCAAAATTTAATTAAACAATTATTCAACAAAAGTTAAAATATTATAAACATTTGTTTATTTATATATTAATTATTATAATTTTATTATATTTTATTTTGTATGATTTATTAATTAATTTTTTTCTCTTTTACTTTATTCAATTCTAAATCTAAATTTAAGTTTGGGCCGTATTATAATATGTGCCAACAAAAGGGATAACTTTAGGAAAACTATATTTAGAAATGAGATTTGAAATTTTAGAAGGAATTTGAATTGTGGAATGGATCAATGCCAAGGTGTAGGAAGGAATCGTTGGAACGGGGGAAGGGGGGAATAAGAAGAAACGTTGGGGAAGGGGGAATTAGGGATAAAAATACATACACACATATAAATACATAAAGTGTAACTATCTAAATACATATTTATTTATTTATTATTTTTTTAAAAGTTAATTTAAGAGTATTCCAAGGGTATAATACACCTAGAACTAACCGATACAGATAAAGGCCTAGCTACACCCCCTTTACCAAATACCTAACCCCATAATTGCCCATTAAATACCGACTTCAACTCTGGAAAGTATTCCCAACTATAACCCCTCATGAATATCAATAACATTAAAAAATACGAACTAATACCTTAATCAGCCTATATCCACACTACTTTTCAAAAGCAATAGTTACAACTTTCCCAAAAATATTTCTCCAGTCATTAAGAGGGCAACACCCCCATTTCACATTATTATTACTCCCATAAGTCCCCGCCATTTCTCGGTCATTATGCTAATCTCACATATCTCCCAGACAGATCCAATCTTGCCGACCCAATCCTTACTCTTATCTCTAAACCAGTTGTAATCAGCATATCAATTTTATCACCCCATAAGCATTCAATATACGTTAGTTAATAATGTTATATCCCGAATACAAATCATTCCAAAACTCTGCTGAGTTACTGCCTTTGCCCGGATGATATCTTTATTTAAATTCCTTTAGGATTGACTTAAAGTCCTTTAATCCAGAATTTAAACTTGAATTTAATTAATGTTGTTCCGTTTAACCATTTTATCTCTTCATAAGTATAATGCTTACACCCATTTTCTCTCCCTAATTCCTTTAGGAGACACATCATTAAACCCCAAAATAGTAACGGACAAATATACCATACGCACAATATTAGCTCACTGGATTTATATAGAATTTTTTATTTTTTTATTTTTTTTATATCCTTCCTGTGGTATTGGTATTTTTTCCGTAGTACGATATATATATATATATATATATATATATATATATATATATATATATATATATATATATATATACTGTATTATTACCTATTTCTTTTCCCATGGCCGCATTATAAATTTTCGCCAACTCCGTTCGTTTTTTTCAACCAAATTTGAAATAATGCAAATCAGTGAAAAAATTACGTTATTTTTAAAAGTCGTGAGGAATTACGTTGACTGTTTCAAAATGGGTCTCCATCGTGTAATGCTTGCTTTTTTTTCTTCTTGCGTGGAATTGGTTAAAATTCCCAACTCTAAATGAGAAAAAAATAATACTATATCATATATATATATAATACAATATCATATATATCTATCATACCTCTAAGAAAACTCCAATAAAATCGGCGAGATTTAATAAACAAATATGACATGATGAAAATCAGTAGGGAAACACGTTATTTTTAAAATATCTGCAAGAATAACGTTGCATTGTTTTAAAATTGTTTTCCACCGTTTTATGTTTTGTTCTTTTTGCTTTCCTGGATTGTTTTTACCTATTTACATTTGAAAATACATTTTAATAGTACTTGTCCACGAATATTTCTCTTACAAAATGTTATTATAGAAAATAAATAACAAAAACAACTCAATTAGAAATAGCTGCAACTGATCGTTTAGCTTATTAAATCTGTCCGATTTTCCTGGACTTTTCCTGGACGTATGATAGATATATATGGTTAAATATATAATATTAGGGATTGCACATTTTCGTTAGCAAGAAGAAAAAAACGAACAAAACATAAAACGGTTGAAAACAATTTTCAAACAATGATACGTCATTCTTGCACGTATTTTTTAAAATAAAGGCATTTCTCTACTGATTTGCATAATTCAATATGGATATGCCACATACAGTGAGACATTATGCATATTAACATGGAAACTTTGTAAAAGTTTACTCACTTGATGAGTTAATTGTATTACGAATTATTAAAACAATTAAAATGGTAGGTTTATTTTCAAACATAAATTAATCTTAAATTTAAGGTATTGTTTAGTGTGTAATTCGTGTGCTTAAAATAAAGAGAGAAAAAATTCATGAGAACAAAACGCTGATTAACTCAGCTTTTCATAGAACATTTCTAGGAGTTAGGTCCCTTGATGACATAAGTGTAAATTACGACTGATTAAAATTATTAAAATTACATTTTTTCAAACATAACTTAATCACAAAATAAGGGAACCTATTTCGAGCAATTTAATAGACAAAGAAACATCCTTACGGAAACAAATAGTGATAAACACAGCTTTAGTGCAATAATAGACGACCTATATAAAAGCATACTAATTTAAACAATCGTTATTGTAAGAAAAGGTATACCAAAATAGTAGCGTTTATATCAACTTTTCAATGAATCCACTAACTATTTGTCTAATGTCTTGGCCTAAAAATAAAATAAACATCTTAAATTCAATTTGTTGTGGTTGATTTATGAAGTATTTTTTCGGCTTAAACTCTCATAATCGGTGTAATAAACCATTTCTTGCGGGCAGAGCAATTTAAGTAATTTATGTTTTCATATATTGTTTGTCAATTAACATGAGAATAACGCAATTTAAAAAAATAACGGATACTTACTTATTTCATTGACTGAACTAACAACAATTAATTGTGTTTATGTATTTATTGATTTCTATATTAAGAAGAATTAAATGCTTCTCTCAAAATCAGTTTTTTCAGTTTCACGATATATAAATTATTTTTAGTTATTTTAATGTGTCAGGTATGATTCTTATTTTTTGTTATAGTTAATGCTAGTGTTTTTGCGGGTAATGCAAATAAACAAAGGATATATTTATTGCGTGGGGCTGGGAATAAACAACGAAGTGTACAAATTGAAAAATAAAACTTACGCAGGATAAGAACCTGGGCGTCAGGAAAGGGTTCGCATAACTAATGAGTGAGTACGTCTAGACAGAGACAACATTGTACAAATAACTTACTTACCATGCTATTGAAGCGACGATCCTACCTTTGAAGCAGAAGTTCGAATTCTGTTGTGCTATTCTTTATTCATCCCCAGACCCGCGAACTAATTAAATTATTTGTTTAGTTATATTACGTGCTAAAACATTGGAATAAATCGCAGCATAATACATAACGTACTGTGAAAATTATTTTAATTTCTTAACACAATACTCATCGTTAGCGATTCATTGTATACAAGTAATTGGACACATGCTGCTACTTTATCAATACGAAATAATCATATTGAAACACTGGTTCTCATTAGCTAATCGCAATTACGCGACGTTGAGTCTGGTCAGTACCAGGTGGACACCTATATGGGAATACTAGTCGCTGTACATGGGTGTACGACAATACCTTCCTGTAAAATTAAAGTTTTGTTAATTTAATGTTAATAATATGAATTCAACTAGAGAACACTTGCGAATGTAATATTCCCAAGATCATTGCCCCGTGAGGGACACCAGATGAAACCTTCCAGGGGTAATGCGGTACCAGGACTGGACTTTACCAATAGACGAAGGAAAAGTCTCGATACATTTTGATACTGTGTGAATTCAACACTATATAGCACATACTATTTGAACTCCACACATAAGATTTAAAAGACTTCGAATATATCCATTACGTAATTTGCGAACGTTCCTTCAAAAATGGATAGTCAAGAAAAAGTATTGATCTGACTATGACTAACATAAGAAACGGTTACTCTACTAAAGGGTGTATCGAGTGTCTTGTTCATACTTTAGATAAAATGTCATTTCATAAAATGCTTCCTTATGTTTGTTTGTTTTACAGCACATAAAACTATTGCGGATCATTTAATACTGAATCCAGTACTTCTGGTAAAAAAAGAAATGTGCTTTAAGGTCTTACCTGTTTCTAATACTTATTCATGTTTTCTTTCTTTGTTATATTAATCCTTG
Organism: Sepiola atlantica; assembly: GCA_963556195.1. Classification (NCBI taxonomy): domain Eukaryota; kingdom Metazoa; phylum Mollusca; class Cephalopoda; order Sepiida; family Sepiolidae; genus Sepiola; species Sepiola atlantica. The sequence continues at coordinate 99,922,755 of OY744521.1, read as the reverse complement.
AAAGTCTGTAGAAATTCCACTTTCTGTTAAATTTTGTAGTAAATGACAGCATCTGTTAAATATTAAAATAATTTGCCTGCAACTTATTTGTTAATTGTTAGTCTTGAATCTCTAGCAAATAATTTGCCCTTTGAGAGTTCCAATTTTATTTATTTTTTCATGTAACTTAGTAATAAAATAGCATAAATAGTCTCATCTTATAATTAAAACAAAATGCGAATTTTCTTTTGAAATTATTACTTACTTTTTATGAATGAGTATGGAAAGCGCGTAAGAGATGTATTTATCATTATTTACAATAAGCATACAATTAGAGTACTGGGTCGCTCGGGTAGGTTTAAACTGCCTCATTAAGACTGCAACTTATTGTCATACCCTTCAAACTATATAATAAAATAAATTCAGTTTATTTCTAATTTTTCTTCGCTACGTTCCTTCTTACAAAATCAATATTTAATTCTAATATCCAGTCAATTATCTAAACAAAATATTGGAATTTCAATTGATGCCATCAAGTATTCACTATATTTAGCCCGATATTACTTTCAGTAACAGACATTTCTCGATATGCAGTTTATTTTCAATGGGTAATCAGCATAGATTCTTATCCGCTGAAAATACTGCGTTTGTTATAAATTATATAATCAACGTGTAAGTTATTGCTCGAAGTTTTTATTTTATTCACATTAAAGTTTGTTTTACACACCTATTGTATATAAATATTACTTGTTAACCGTTTCATTACAACATTGATATTAAAACATTATATTTTCAATTATTTAGATATTTGCTTTTTGGTTGACACACTTCCACACACGAAGTTGTCATAACTTTTACGAATATCAACATTACTAATTTTAATTCAAATTATTAAGTTTAAAAACATTCCAAATATGAATGGTAATAGCGCTAAAAATCGCAACGCCGTAAACATATAAACTAGACTATTACAAAATAAAATCAATGCGACCTCTATTTCTCTCCTAAGATTATTTCATCTTCCACTCTCTAATAAAGAGTGATATGTATTTATGTCTATATAAATCAATATATGTACTCTCTCTGGTTACCCAAAATTAAACGAGTAAAATATGTGCGTTTTTTTAGTCCTCAGATGAAATTATTTCAAATTACGAGAAAGTAAGTAGCAAGTCAGACAACAACTTCAGTCTTACCCCGCCGCCTGAAATGAATCCGAAAATAAATCCTTCACTCTATAATAAAAATCAACGGTGTGTATATTTTTCTTTAAGGCATTAGAAATGATAATACTTTTTATATGGAAAATATGACGTAATTCTGATGTAATATGTCTATCTTAGTAGTATGTCAAATTAAAGACTTGCAAGCCATATTTTATTTTCGTTATTGTTGATAGACTGTTATACAAGTCTTACAACATTTAAAAAATCAATCATTAATCATTGATTTTAAATTTAAAAATTAAAACCACGCAATATGAATAGGGGCAAAAAAGCGCAACGTCACTAATCACTCATAACTGAAACCTTCTTGATACGGCCATATCTTACCAACGCGCACTTCATTTGACATGCTAGACCTTGTTTCTCATTTTATTTGTAATAAGATTAGTTATTTTTTACCACAATATTTTTTTAACTACAATAAATTGAAAAGATAGATATTATTTTGGGGTAGGTTTATTTGAAGATAGATCCACACCACATTGTTCATTTTATAGAAAAATTCCAGTTTTCACGATTTTTTCTTACGTGTGAATCGCGCCTAAATATAAAACTCTCTATATTTATTAAATTATAATATAATGTTTGTATGTGTGTGTTCTGCTCGATAATACTTTACTTTGATAATTACACATTTACATACTTTATTATTTATTATTCAAATATTTTTGTAATTGAAAATGCCTACTTAAACTGTTAAACTCTTATATAAAAATGAAAATGTAATCCATCAAAATGCTTTTCGGTTTCCTCGTATGCATACAACCATTTTAATATTTAGGTAAACGTTTAAACAAAAATAATAAATAAATGTGTGACCAGTCGGTATGTAAAACTTATTTTTTTTAAAAGTCTTTAAATTGTTGAACATAAATTCATTTCTGCGTTTAACATTAATTGCATGATTGATGATTTGAAAACTATAGACATCGAATCATTATTGAATACATGAAAGCAAGATAAACCAAGTAAAAATACTTAAGAATTTTATTTCGATTAATAACTTAATTTTTTTTCTTATCAAAAAATGATAATAAAATAAAATCGAAACCAAAATTAAAATTTTTAATTACCCGTCCACCTCGTGTTAGTACAGCTAGTTATAATTATTTAAATATAATTTGAAAAATATTCCAACATTTTTCCAGCATATTTTGACAAAAGCAACTCATATAATAAAGGAATACCATGAAATTAATGTTCAGAAGATTTTGTATGAAAATAAATGAGTATCCAGACTTACTCGCAAGCTTCGATCAGAAAGAAAATAAACGAGCAATGCCAAGAAGGTAACCACTAATATCATAAGCCTGAACTTTCTGTAGAAGACCAGAACGCTATACTCTGCTGAATGTCTTTGCAATTTCGAGCGCAATGCTTATCCCCTCGCCTGAATTATTCATATACACACCGATCCGCTCAGTTTAAACAGTTAAGAGATCAGCAGTTGAACCAACACAACGAAAGTCATATTGAACATCGCTAAAAAGGCCTACACTTTCCAGAAAATTACCCAGCTTTCCGTTGATCAACATTTCAAAACATTGCTTATAACAGCGAGGAGAGGAAAAAGGGGATAATTTGTTGGGTCAGACCGTTCCTCAGCATTTAAAGAAAAATGTGCAAAAACAAAATGTTAATGTTATTTGCCAGCCTCTGTATGAAGCCATGAATTTTCTCCTACACACTCCGACAAACGATACTTGTTTGGTAAAAAACGTAAATATATATCAATTCTCCGTTAATAGATGTACGCAAATATTTTACAAAAAATATGGCACGTGATGGCAACATGTAAAACATTTTCAAAAATTGATTCACAGACAATTGAGAAATCCTTATTTTATTAACAAGTAGTCGGAGTATAGTCATAGAGCTTATCTTTATAAAATTAAGCATCTACCTTTTTTGTACCACCTAAACACTTTTTACACCCAGTTGAACAATAAGATCGTCCAATCGCCTTTAATAAAATGCACGAATGTAATGGTGGACTATGTGGTGACGCTGTGTGCCAAATATTAAGACTTAAAAAACGGACCTCTTAAATAAAATCGTGTCGTCGCTGTTGACTTAAAAGTGACATTTGTTTCATTTATTAAAATGATATTTAGGAAAAAATTATTATTTCGGTATAAAACCGAACTGTTTATTGAAACTTTATAATTGTTACAATAAACAAATAAAACCGTGTAACGTTTGTTTTTTCGATTGAAAACTGGACATTATTTTTTCAATAAGTACGGACAGAAGACCGTAGGAAAGCAGATATAGTATTTTTACATTGTTATACTCGTAATATTTAATCAAGCAGCAATATGTCGGTGGAATATCGTAAATAATAGCAATCGATTTTGCAATCTCACAATATTTAGTATAAAACCTTCAGTTTATTTATAGCATGTCCATCAAGTTTCAGTCATGAATGTTCAACACGTTTTATCGCCGTTTTTTTGTCATTATTACTTTATTCATTAAATACTATTAAAATTTGTTTTACACTATTGCTGTTCTTAATATTGCAACATGTCTAATGATGCATTACTTTGGTAACATGCACATTTATCAGTATATAAATCAAGTTTCTGATGTAAAACCGTGAATGTAAGTATATATAATATTTGTTATGTGCGAACTATTATTATTTGCAGTCAATATTTTATCAAATACAACTTATTACTATCATTATTATTAGTAGTAGTGGTAGAAGTAGTAGTAGTAGTAGTAGTAATATATATGCAATATATTATCCACGATTATGACTCATAAAAATACTTTTTGATAATCGAAAACTTTAACTAAGATGGAGTGCTGCTCTCAGATTTAGGGAGGTGCAACGTATCACTCTTTCTCGTCTTGAGAGTGTACAGAATCGGCTTCGCAATCTAGCAGCTGTAGATCTCTTCTCGTCCTTTCAGCCTCTTTTATATAGAATGGCAGTTACTTGTGTCTCTCTACTGCATCGTTGTATGGATGGTAGATGCTCGTCTGAGCTTTGATTCCTGTCCCAACCCCTAAAAACATTCACAGCTATAACTCACCTAGCTACAACCACAGCCAATAACTTTTTGTTTCTTCTTTCTCGTTGCTAAAAACCGGACAAAACTTCAATGGATAATTTTTTTATTTCTTTATAAATCGTATCTGTGTAACAAGATACCACGAGATTTACAGCATCGTTGGCTTCAAGTCTAATATAAACAAATAATTGTAGTGCCGTCCTCTTGGATATTCCGATTTCTTTTCAGTAATCGTCTGCCCATTCCAACCCATATTCTCTGGGCCTTGCGTGGATGCGATAATCGTCATACTGACGATCTCTTTAACCCTTATATTCAAGTGCCCCCTAGCATTAAAAAGCGGTAATTCATTCAGTAAGAAAATCCTGTGAGTACATGCTTTTTGACAAAAGAATCGGTAGAACCAATGCCACCATATTTTGTTGATTCATACGAATTGCACTTCTTTATCATATTTACACATAATTACAAATAAATTTACAGAGTATTTGACATAACTGTTATAAGATACCATTCTTCTAGGCTAAGATAAAAGTGTAGAATCTGTTCTGTGCTGTCCTTAATCAGAGGACGCGAACTCCTTTTCAATGGTAGAAGTGTTTATTTGGGGTCCAATCGAGAGTGCTCCTTTTTGGAGCACTATATATTTCCGACATTAAAAACCAACCCTGTGTCAAACTTTACACTCGCGGAAATGCGAAATACTTCGATAAATCCTGCTAATGAAACATAAATAAATGCTGAGATGAAATAAAATAACACGTCAATATTCCCAGTTTCTTAACATATGTCATGCTTGTTAAGAACGAGAAAGATAGAACTTGAATTATACGGGATATCCTTGCCAAACGTACCCTGCAAGGAAATGAGTTTTATTATCGTTTGAGAAGATCTCTCATTCTCCGTCCCTCACTTCCTTTCTCTCTCTATCTCTTTATGCGAAGAGTCCGGATGTTATTAAATACATTCCTTATCGGCACATATTCCATAAATCTTCTCCCTCGCTGCTTATTGCGACAAAAGCGATTCTTCGTCATAATTTCCAGAGAAGAAAAGACATCTCTTTATATCGGAGATCCGAACAAAGGGAAGGGGAACCAAAACATATATATATATATATATATATATATATATATATATATATATATATATATATATATATATATATATATATATTTATATAAATATATATTCGTATGAATTTATAAATATATATAATGTACATGATTAAAAAACTAACAGTGCTAAACTACGCTAGTAAGAGCACACAATAATTATTTATAATATTATACAATTACGTACAAGCGGTGTCTGAGGCAATAGTAGAAGAACCTAATGGGTTTGATACTTCCTCAGCCGTTAGACGAATGGCCCACCTTATGTATATGAGAGAAATAATCGCAAGTAAAATAAATCCCACAGGTTTGAAAATTAATAAACATAACAATTAATTAAAGATAAGGTTTAAAATTATATAATATTATAAATCGTGAGGAAATCTGTGATGGTATTCGAGTAAGGATCATTGTGTATACAGTTTCCATTTACTGCTGTACAAAAACTGGAAGTGGGTGTATTATTAGTGGCATACTTTTAACTGTAAGTTAGAACTAGCTGGTAGCAATGCGTTGGTTTGGTGACACCGGCGGTACGTGGAATTGTAAACAAAATGACAATATTGAGAAATCAGTAATTTTTAAATAATTTTATTATATTTACCAGTGTTAATTTTGAACCATGATTGTAGGCTGGTGTGTCCTTCCTTATTTATTTAACTTTTCGAGGGAATAATTCACGCTCAAAAACAAATATACCCACTCGTCGGGTGTGTTTTTACTTTCGTCAATAGCTTGAGTCAGAAATTTCGTGTAATGTAGGTTTACAGCAACTTTTTTTATGAATGTTGAGGTGTGGCTAAATTAAATAGTTTGGTGTCGTTAAATATTGTTAAATTATTTTGTCAGTGATTATTATGATTATTATTATGTGTAGTGTTTAGAAGTGTTATATTTACTTATTATTGTTGGGGCCATGTGTGTCGTATTTCATGTTACGTTCGTGCGATGGAGGAGGGAAGGGAACTCACATTAAGCTGATTAAGCTTGAAAGTCAACCTAATTTGACTCATCCCATTGATTTATTTATATATTTATTTCCATTCTTTGATTTATTTGTACATTTAATATTATTTCTTAAACGGTTATGCATCGTTGTTTACTAGGGGTAGGTATATTTTTGGTTTGGTAGGTTTTTATGTGAAGTGTATCATAGTTTTATAGGTTAAATGTGTGTGTGTTTTTTTCGCATAGTTTAGTTGTATGTATTATTATTACTATCTATATTATTAGATTTTATTATGTGAAGTCGTGATATCTAATGTTGAGTATTTCTAGTTAATATATGTTTATATGTGCGTGCGTGTGCAACCATGTGTCAAGACTAGCGACAGGTGTAAGCTGGTGTGCGTGCACCAGCGTCATTATACGGACTCATGGGTCAAATGAAGTTCTATTATGTAGTTCTCTAATTTGTTTATAATATGTATGCATAGTACAGTAGGTAATCGTTTGTTATAATGTGTAGGGTGATGTGTGGTTATACTAAGAAGTTGAAATTGAGCTCGGATCTGATGTGTAATCTTAGGTTAAATTTTCTGATTAATATCGATTCTTGGAGTCTGGGGTTGCCCTGATCTCTTTTAGTAGCTAATATCCTGACTCCTATGTCTTTGGTAGGCTTGTGGCCATATGCTATGTGCTTCTGGAAGGATGATGCCTTAGTGGTTATGTGTTCTTTGATACGTATGTGTAATGGTCCCACTGTACTGCCGATGTAGAATTCATTGCATACCGAACATTGTATTTTATATATGGTATATGTACGGATGCATAACCCTGTGTTGTTGATGGGGTAGTTTGCAAAGGTACAGGGGTTAGTGTGAAGGGTGTTATAGTTTTAGATATGTGCTGTCTCAGTGTTGGTCCGAATTTTGTCAGCTAGATGTCTAGGTGTTACTTGCGGATGAATTTGCGGATGGCCGAGGTTATTCTATCGCTAAAGTGTGGAATTCTTAAGAAGCAAGTTTAAGAGAAAGTTTGCTGTGGATGTTCTCTATGTGTCCTGGTGTGGTGTCTGGTGTGTGTGAGGTATCCATTCCACTCGAGTATTTGTTGAAAGTGTCTAATCGAAGTGATATTGTCTGCTTTCGTTGTACATTTGCTACGGATGCGGTTGTCTCGTTTAGAGCGTACCTATTTTGACTTAGGTAGGAAGGGCTGATTTGTAATTTACAAAGATGTCACTGCAGGCGGTTTTGTTGAAGGAGCTAATGTGTATGAGACCTTCCACGTTGATGTAGAGCGTGAAATCTAATAGTGAGAGCGATCCTGGTGTTCTAGGGTGCTCGATAGTGAATTTTATTTTGTAGTCTGTGTGTTTTTAAGCTAATGAAGATTTTTATGCTTCTTCGGAAGATGATGTTAGGATGAGAATATCGTCTACATATCTTGTGAAAAAGATGCCGGCGCGGCAGGTCTGTAGTTCGCGTTGTCCTAATCTATTCATATATATGATGGCGAGTGGTCCTGATAGGCTGGATCCCATAGACCTGTTATTTGTTTGTAAGGCGGTGTTTTGTGAAGTATGTGTTGTCGACAATAATGTGTAGTAGCTGGTGTATGTTGGTGGCAGTGAGACACAAGCAATAGAGGTAATTAGAAGAGATGCAGTCGGTGATGAGATCTAGAGCTAGAATGTGTAGAGGGATACGACGTAGAGGCTGAACGCGTATTTGTTGGGGTTGTAGTTGTTGGGGTTGCAGTTAGTGCAGTCTGCGTATTACATCATCTGAGCTGCTAACGCGGGTAGGTAGGGGAGTAGAGTTTTTAGCAGTTGGAAGAGTAACCAGATGCTTTTGTAGAGAGGTGCTTCTACGCTGGGGCCGATGGGTCTTATTTGTTTTGTGATGCTGTTGTTGTGTGTTTTTATTAGGTGGTAAAATGTAAGGAGTCTGCTATATCGTATGGTGAGGTTTCGTTTGTATCTATTAGGGATGTTCCCTTTCATGCATATCAGGCTCCATGGTGTGTTGATTTGATTTTCTATTTCGGTAGAGGAGACGTCTGCGGTAGGTGTGTAAAGTGTGTCGTTTCATAGGTGTTCGAGAGCTAGGTCTTCGTACGTATCTAGAGAGATGACGCAGAATTTCTTGTCTTTGTAGGAAGGTAGGAATATTGGGTATTTATCTTTTAAGCTTTTTAGAGTGAGCCTTTGCGTTCTTGTGACATTTGGCGTGATGTTAGTTTGTTTCCTCTGTATGATGGATGATATGTTGAGCCAAAGTCTTGTGGGTGTATGGTCTAGATCGTGTTTATCGGGAGGGAGCTTAGCGGGCGGACTAGCTGGTATGTAAAAAATGTGTGGGCGTTTTCGATGGTAGTGGGAGTGTTGACGGTGTTGTGTGTGTTCTGTGAGTCCTGCTTAAAGGCAGGCAGTCTCATGAAACAGAAGTGTGAAGTAATGGTTATTCTTTTTCTAATCTAATGTTTGCGTTGTGAAGTCAACAATCGAACGATGTGTTCTAGTGGAATAGGTTCTCGCCATATTTGCAAACGTTTTCAACTCGCATGAGCTCTAATCAAAACTGGTGAATTAATAAGGAACATTTATAACTTTATTTATTTCAGTTCCAAGAATTAAGGATCAACAAGAATTAGGGGTACGATCGTTTCTAAGACGATAACGATTTTTCTATTTCTTATCTTTTACTTTTTAATTCAATATGCCAATTGTACAGGACTTTTTACAAAAGTTCACACAAAGGAGCAGCAAAAAACATCAACATTTTCTTATTGCTTAACAACATATATATCAAATTATTACAGGTAAAAAATTACACAAGTACATTAATGTATAATATTTCTACTAGTCATCATGACAATAATAATCATAAACATATGGTTAATACGTGCTGTCGATTAAAAGGAAAATAGTCGAGATTTCACAAATCAATGTCGGAGATATCAGTTCCCTTAACATATAAACACACTCTTTTACCATCTTTAACGTTGCTCTTGCTGACGAAAACGTTATTTTCGTCATCAAATCAACACACGGCGTCTGGTCAGAATGAAACAATTATTTACATCATGTATTCATTTACATCATATTCTTATTTTTCTCTCACAAAATCTTGTCTTATTTGCTCAGCCAAACATTTAATACATTCGATATGCAGACAACTACGCACGCAAGAAATATTATCAGTTTTAATATCATAGAGATAAAGAAACTTTTCATTCAAACCTAACGCACGTGTGTCTGTCAAGGGTACTTTCCACACAAGTTAATTATCAAATAAATGAAAACTTAAGTCCGAAAACAGATTTAAGAGTGTATACTTTTGAAAAGAAAAGTAACTACGAAACATGACTGTTTAAAATTATATGTATTCTGCCATTTTATCTTTTGTAATAGCATTAGAAGTTAAATGTGATTTAAAAGGTAAACATCTGTGAACCATTTGTAAATGGGTTAAGACAGTTGAATAAAATACGGGGCTCATTTATATAGAGATTAATATTATAATAAAACGTGTGAAATATTCTAAAAAAACATTTAACACTTCAATAAAACGTGTACACCCGTTAAAAATGCTGAACATTTTAATGAAAAATGTGAAATATTTTACAAAACGTTGACTTTTTAATAAAGCGTATCAACCGTTTAAAAAATTATCATTTACTAAAATATGTGAACATTTCCAGTACCTTTAAAATACTTTGAACATTTTAATAGAACGGGTTAAATATGCACGAAACTTTTAGCCTCTTAATTAAACGTGTGAATCTTTTACTAAAGTTTTAAAATTTTTATAGAACGTCTGATTATTTATAAAACGTAACACATTTTAATAAAACAGGTGAAACATTTTTAGAACGCGTTCAACATGTAAAAGGAGTGTAAACAGTAAATAAAGTTTACTTCTTAATAAAACGTGCGAAAAATTTACAAATATTAGAAAATTTGGATTGAGAAGAATGACTGGTTGAAACACACACAAGAGAAATTTCGTTGCAAGAAAAACTTCAACTTGCAACATATCAACACAAAAAGACTTTCAAAATATCTAAATGTATATTTAACGAGGCTATCTATTACACTAATTTTGTCACGTCATTTTTTACAAGAAAAATAAAACAGTTTTAAAAAAAAATAAAAGATATATATATATATATATATGTATATATGTATATGTATATGGATTTGTGTGTGTGTATATATGTGTATGTATATTTCTCATATTTTTATATTATTAGTATAATTGCGATTACATATTTGCTGTATTCATAATTTCATATTTATTTTGACCCGTATATAGACATTCTTAATCCTCAATTCTTTAACTTTTAAATTTTTTAAGTTTATTATTATTGGCACCTTAAATATTTTTATCCCACCACCCCCCTACTCATCCACCCGCCCTTCATATAGGGTTAATCTCTCCCTCCCCCTTCATAGACATATTACCAAATTGATAATCGGTTACTTGCCCATTTCTGCAATAGCAAGACCCAGACAGAGTTTTCTTTTTTGACGCGCGTTAACGCTTTCATATTTCGACCAACCTTCACCAAATCACGTCTGCGTTCTCTTCACCTCTTTCTATTTCTTTTCTATGTCCCGTGTAGCTCTTAATATTTCCTTCTTCCTTTTCTTCTTCTTTTTCTTTTTCTTTTTTCTTCTTACTTGGATTTCTATTTTTGCTTTTTGCTTTTGTTTTTGTTTTTGTTTCTATTCATATTCAATTTTTTATTTTTATTTTAAATTTCTGTGACCTTCATAAAACTGTGTGTGATTCTGAAGTTATCTTAACAGGCATAATGCATTTTCATGACCTGACGATCGGGAGCGCTTCAAATCGCTCTCGTGAAACAAAATCAATTTTGTAGTCAAAATGAAACAAATTATCTCACATATATATATATATATATATATATATATATATATATATATATATATATATATATATATATATATATATATATATATATATATAATCTGAACTCTTTCTTTCGTTGTATTCGCTCTAAACTCTTATCCTCTTCCTTTCCTTTTGCCTTTTAATCTTTTCCCTCTTTTTTTTCTAACTTGTTTCTCTTTGTTTCAAATTTAGATTGAATTTAAGTGCATCCACATTCAGTTTCGGTCTAAATATTCACAACAATTCTCTATTAGAGCCCATTGAGAAATTTCATTTTGGCTTTTGATACGCCTGCTTTCAGACCTCATCAACTTTTAACCAATTCCGTCAGATCAAATATTGTATCTTTTTTATGCATATCTTCGCTGCAAAAGAACTTTTTACTATGATCTGTATATGTCTATCTCTGTGAATTGGAAATTTCTACAGCTCTAGCTGTTTGAATCATTTCAAATCATAACCTGGAACTTACACCACACTTGAATCCTTGGATTTGTTTATACGACTAGTATACGCATCTTCCACGGTTATTTTCTTTGCTTTTATATATTTTAAATTCTGTTATATTTTCATAATTTTCAAATATTGGGATTATCGTAAATTTTATGTATTGTTTGATTTGTAAAATTTGTAATCATCAATAATAGATACAATAACCCGTCTCCCTCCCTACTTAAAATTAATAAAATAATACTAAAAATATAGTATTAATCTGAACCACCGAAGTACTTTTTCATTAAGGGAAAAATTCACACTCAAATTGACTGAGTTTTCATGAGATGTATATTTTCTCAAATAGCATTTAAACGTATAAATAACATTAGTTCTTCATAGTGGTTTTGAGCTGGGAGAGGAGTTTTTTACTACAATTTTAGGTTTTAAATTTCTTATAGGAAATAAATAGTCTAATTTTATTATTATTGTCAATTAGGAATCGGTATACAATATTTGTAATGGCTTTTTTCTTCTAATCTGAAGTGTGGTTGGATTTGATTACAATAGTATGTTAATGTAGTTTGAAATTTAAATAATCTTCTACCTTTATCGCATTAAAAAATGCAGTTCAATCAAAATGCATTTAGTTTCATTCGTAAACGAGTCAGCAATTTCATCATTTTGTTAAATTGGAAATTAAGAGCAACTTTCTTAAAACAAACGCGAATCGCGACCAAGAAAATATGCCAGGGATTACTACCTCCTTCTCATTTATTTATTTATGAAATTAAATTCGATCATTCGTTTTCAAGTTGGCCATTTTATCTTTTTGTAAATTATGAATTTAAAAACAAATCCAGTAACCTCAAACATACACAAACACACGGCGGTAAAGTAAATAAATTAGTAAGTATCCCCCATAATAATTTCACTGCGAAATTAATTCCACTATAATGCATTTCGATTCATTCATAAACACGCCCACCATATAATTCTGTTGATAAATTGGAAACTAAAAACCTCACAAAAAAAAAATACAGTTAAAGCAAACATGGCATTACATACCCGGATATTACTTCTTTCATGGAATGTTATTGTATTATAATTCATTTTGTAAATATATAAGCCTTATTTTCTTTTGTTTAATTGTAAATTTAAAGTAAATCCACCACAAAAAAACACGACATTTTGGCCAAGCAAACAAATGAAATCAATGAGAATATAACTACATTCATTTCATTACAAAATGAAATTCAATCATCATTTATTTCGGTTCATTTGTTAAGCAGTCTTTCTAGATCAATACATGTAAAGAGGGGGCCATTTTTGCTTCACTCAAGTTTTCCGGTCAGCTCCTGAACCGGAGCACCACAAGTAATAAGTAATTCACAGAATTTTAGGTTTTAAAAAAATCTTTGAGGCATCTGATGTAATTTAGGTTACAGAAATACCCAGCATTTTCATTAAAATGTGACTGTATTTTCCTTGTTCATGAAAAAAAAGTATAAGTAAATCGAGACTCTTTCTAATTTTCTTAATTTGTTTTTAGTTTTGATCGGTTAAAAGCTTCTCGGTACCCGTTGTCCGAAAGTGTATTGCTTCAGCTGTGTCATTGCTGATATATCGGTCATCATGTGGCATCAAGATGATGTATGTCAATCACATGATCAACAATGCTGGAACTGTTTCCTCACAACAGACATACGCAAAGCGGAGAACGTGCTTAGAATTTACATCCGGTGTGTGCATGTAGAATCACTTATAATTTACAATTGTTAGCAAAGTTGTCAAAACACATACACATATTATATATATATATATATATATATATATATATATATATATATATATATATATATATATTCAAATGTAATTTTATTACCGATAGTAATATCACTGCGGTAATGGTCCTCTGAGATGAAGAGTTCACTTTGAAAACTCATGATTTAAGGACGTTAAGATACTTTGAATTCTAATAAAATTTCATTGGCACCTTATTTTATTTTTTCATTTCATATTATAATATTATTATTCATATTATATTATAATAGTAATGCTCTATCTAGTATATTGAGGTTCAGTTCTTATTCGGATGTTTCACTAATTATAAGATATTAGTTGACGCTTATATCTTTTGTTGGATTACTTTATATATATATATATATATATATATATATATATATATATATATATATATATATATATATATATATATATGAAATTTAATAGTGAAAATGATTTCGAAACTGTTAACTGCTTAAAAATTGCTCACACAACATCTCTGTCATCGTGCAGCTTTATATGTAAAATGATTTATATAATAAAATAGGTTTTTAGCCAATTCTACCCCAAAGTTCATGGCAAATCAAATAACCATCTGTTCGAAATTATTTGTATTATAACCCATCATTTAATATATATATATATATATATATATATATATATATATATATATATATATATACATATATATATATATATATATAAACACCTATTGTGAAAAGTATACAGCTCAATATACCGGATAGAGCAGATAGATAGATAGAAGGATAAAAAGTAATTGCTGGGATAGATAAATTGGCAAAAGCCAAGATTTAAAATCTTAAAAAGTAAAACAAAGATTGCGGGGGGAAAAACAAGGTAAAAAGAAGCCCGAATGCAAGCAATTTCCTCTGATACGATTTTGATCTTTGAAAAGCCTGGCTGAAGGAATAAGTTAATTGAATAAAATGCTTTTTTGCGGAATATACCTTGCATTGAGCAACTGAATTTAAAAACGATCTGCCTCCGTCGCTTTTCTAATTCCTTTTAATCCTTCTATCTATCTATCAACTATCTATCTCTCTCTCTCTATATATGTATATATGTATATATGTATATATATATATATATATATATATATATGTGTGTGTGTGTGTGTGTGTGTACACAATCTATAGCGGGCTAATTCGACATGCTCTTGGCACAAATATTTTCTACAGTAGGTATGGAATATCTTGACATGTCCTCTCAAACATCAAAGACTTTCTCTCCGATATTTTAATAAATCTAATTGGGAAGGGAAAGAACATCAATGCTAGCCCTAACCTTAACCCTAACCCTAAACCTTACTGATATTCATAAACTGTCTTCCAAGCAATATTCTAGGATCATTCGTTTACATATATGCAGACGACGCAACAACTTATGGTCATACTTGAAAGAACATTTATGATCAAGAACTTGATGACTCTTTCCCCCTCTATCTCATTCTCGATCTTTGTCTGTTGTCTCTCTTTAAACTAACAGCACGTGGTTTAATGGAGAGAAAATGCCTGGTTACTTTTAACGGCTCTTAAAATATACTTTTATCTCATCTTAGCCAACGCCATTGTCGTTATTTCTACCCTGTCGAAATGAATGGTGTTCTTCTTGAGAAAGCCCATTCTTAGATAAGCTTCTAGGACGGACCTTAACCGCAGAGCTTAAATAGAATAATTACATAAAATATGTTGCTAAGTTTGGTGGAAAACTGGTTATCGCATCTTACCACTCTAGAAGGTACCTCACCCCGAACGAAATCCTCTACCTGTATAATAGTCAAATATCTTCTAAAATAGGTTTTGCTGTCATATTATGGGTGATGTAGCTCGAAGCACTTTTTCCTTTCTCGTGAGAATATAAAATTGATTTCGTAATCTCGTTTCTACAGCCCTTTTCTGCATCAAGAATATATTTATAGCCCCTCTACAGTATCTTAATGTTTATACAAGCTGCTCGACTGAGCTCCAATCTCGGTAAAATCTCGTATACACAATTCATGGCGAAACTCGGCTACTACAACCACAGTCAAGCAATGTTCCTTTTTCTTTCTACCTTGATACAAAAAAAAACGAAATTTCCATGAACAAGTTTTTGTCCCAGAACATCCAATCTGTGGAACGAGATACAATGAGTCCTCTTCCTAAATAATTTGAGCATAGTCATCTTAAAGTCTAATGTCAACAAATACTTCTGGAGTTATATGATCTGTTGTTTTCGATCCATCACTTAATATGTGTATATATATATATATATATATATATATATATATACATATGTATAATAAAATATATATATACAAATATATATATTAATAAATATATATATATATTTATATATATATATATATTTATATATATATATATATATATTATATATATTTAAATATATATATAATGAATGTTTATGTAATTACTTTTATTGGAGATTGCAGCGTTATCTCAATTCCTAAGTGATTAAGATGCATAAAATTGCATTATTAGTCGCCATTGACATTATAGGACGTATTTTTCGCTAATATACATATATATATATATATATATATATATATATATATATATATATATATATATATATACATATATATATACATAAACATATATATATATATATATATATATAAGTTAATACAAAAACAGATATAAGAGGTAATTAATATCTTTAATTAATGAACATCCGGATAAACATGAAGCTCAATATACTGGATAGCGCATTAATAGCATTAAATAAAGTGAAAGAATAAAATAAAGTGCGAATCAAATTTCATTACAATTCAAAGTTCAAGCAAAGTAAGTGAAAATCCTTAACTCATGAGTTTTCAAAGAACATGTTCTCCTTAGAGGATCATTACCGCAATTACATTAGTGCAGGTAGTATAATTAAACTTTGAAAATATATAAAAATATATAAAATAGATAAAAGTATATAAAACATCAAATATATCGGCCCAAAACACATCTTTTGTAAAACTTATACAGTTCATCCAAGTCATAAAGTTTTAAACAATTACGAGAATTATGTCAAATAAGTCGATTAAAAAAAATCAAAGGTGGTGAATGGTAGTCAAAAAACGAAAAAGGTATCCAGGCGGAAAATTTGTTTGTTATCGATGCAGTAGATGACAGTGAAAAGTGTACTAAGGCTGTATGTAAACTTATAAACTATAGAAAAAACAAAATCATATGAAAAGTTCAGAAAACTCACTTGGCGTTGAATATTATAATATCCAATTAAGGGTTCTTATTAGCTGATAGGAGTACGCCCACCATAAGTTCCTGGTTAGATGCCGCTAAGGTCAATTCGAACAATGTTAAGCTGACCTGATGTTTTCGGCCATTATTTTCTTCCGGGTCCAATGAAGTTTTTTTTTCACTGGAGTAACTTTTTCATTTGTCATTATTTATTTATTAACACGTACATAAAAGTAATCCATCGACAGGTGTTTCTGGCTGACAGCCGTCATCAGCAGCCTTAACTTAGACAAAGACTGAACCTTCGATATTGATGTCTATAGTCCAGCATTTTACAAACGGACAAATACCCCCTGTCTAGAAATATGTACGATGTTTATCACTTAAATTTTTAATGTATTTTTATGTAAATATTTTTATTCGTGATTTGAGCGTTTGTTGTTATTTAGCTTACTAGTACTTCCGTTGTAAAACTTCAAAAGTTATAAGGATACAGAAAAATTCATTGTAAATACATATATAAATTATGTATGTATATATATATATATATATATATATATATATATATACATAAATATATATATATATGTATACATATATATATATACATATACACATCTATATAGGTACATATATGCATAAATATATATATACATATATATATACTAATATTTTATATACATATTGAAATACATATTCACATATATATATATACATGTATACATATATATACATATATATATGCATATATACATATAAATACAGTTATATATAATATATATATATATATGTTTATATCCATATATATATACATATATACACATACATATATATATATATATATATATATATATATACATACACAAGCTCATATATATGCACATGTTAACAACGTTTGCACACAGACACACACACACACACATGTATATATATATATATATATATATATATATATATATATATATATATATGAATGATTTTTTTTGTTTACACCGACATGTACAATATCTGCAACACTGGCATGTCGAGATTATCGATCAACAGCTATTATAAACTGAGATCTCATCAGGAAGAGTTTGAATCCGATCTTAACCTTAGACCATATTTGGTAAGAATGAAATGAGGGAAAAAAGAAGAAAATATATTTAAAATGTCTTAAATTTGGAAAGTCACGTAGTTGGGACCGTTAAGAATCAAAATCTTAAAATCAAAATCAAAATAAAAAATAATCAAAAATATTAATATAAAATATAAAATATAAAATAAAATAAAATAAGACAAGATGAGATAAAATAAAATACACTAAAATAAAGTAAAATAAAATAAAGTGAAAAGAGAGAGATATAATAAAAAGGGTAGAATAAAAAGATAGATAGATAAATAGATAGATAGATAGAAATGAAATAAACTGAGAACGTCTGCGGTCCAGACATAATTAAGAGAAGGATTTACATGCAATAGAGCATTTCAAAAAACCGTCGAAGGTTTTCTTCAACCTCGGTCAAAAACATAAGCTCAAATCAGTAGCAGCATATATGTTTGTGTGCGCGCGTATGTGTGTGTGTTGGGGGGAAGGGGTCATTAACACATTGGCCCACTAATTTCCTTTTACTCCTGAACCGTTTTATTTTCCTTTAAACTTATCAAATTATGATTAATTAATTAATAAATCAAACAAATTCACTAACAGATTAATTTAGTTTACACAATTAGTGGTAATAATAATGATAATAATAATAATTT
The DNA here is from genome assembly GCA_963556195.1 of Sepiola atlantica. NCBI lineage: Eukaryota > Metazoa > Mollusca > Cephalopoda > Sepiida > Sepiolidae > Sepiola > Sepiola atlantica. Next base: position 99,904,379 of record OY744521.1, on the reverse strand, counting down.
AAATAATAATAATAATAATAATAATAATAATAATAATAATAATAATAATAATAATAATAATAATAATAATATCGGTAATAATTAGGAAATGCTATTGGTAAATATTATTATTATTATTATTATTATTATTATTATTATTAACAACAATAATAATAATAATAATAATAATAATAATCGATAATAATCAATAATAATCGGTAATAATTAATAATAAGTTATAGTCGGGTAAAATAAAATAAACCGGAAATATCAGAAGGTAATAATAATAATAAATAATAAGAAAACTAATAATAATATAGAAGAAGATAGCAATGATATTAATCATAATGGTTGTTAATATGATGATAAGAATAATTTCAATAATAATAGTAAAATTAGTAGTTGCAATAATACTTATAATATTAATAATAGTAATAATAATAGCTATAATAATAGCTATAATAATAATAATAATAATAATAATAATAATAATAATAATAATAATAATAATAATCAGAATAACAATAATAATAATAATAATAATAATAATAATAATAATAATAATAATAATAATAATCAGAATAACAATAATAATAATAATAATAATAATAATAATAATAATAATAATAATAATAATAATAATAATAATAGGGAACGTATGGACAGAGGGTCAGGTAGGGAAAGCGCAAACCAGATCTCCACTGGAAGAGCGCGGACAGATCTGGGACCTTGGGGAGGCTTGTTGCCATTCGGGCCCCAGAGGAGACCAATAGCCCTTATCAGCGGGAAATCGATGGTAGGTGGCTGTTGCGATACCACAAGGTCATCAGCGGTGATGAGCGAAAAGAAGTGGGCATACTGGAAGTCTGAGGAGACTTGATTTCACTCAGACTCTAAGGAATACCACAGGTTGTTGGCAGTGGACGATCACTGACGATGACCAGTGTGATAACTCCTAGTGAGTAAATAATAATAATGATAACATGGTAACCACAATAATCATAACAATAGTTATAATGATAATAAACATACTAAATAATAATAATAATAATAATAATAATAATAATAATAATAATAATAATAATAATAATAATAATAATAATAATAGTTGTAGTAATATAATAATAATTGTAATAATAATAATAATTTTAATTAAAATAACAAAAATATAAATAATGGCAATATCACTAATGGTTATACCACCATTGCTACCAACACTAATGATAACAATAGTAGTAAAAGCTAGATCAAGATAACTATGGTTATAGTAATAGTGTTGGCAATAATAATAAAAGTGGTGATATTGTCATAGTTACCGCTACAAACAATAATTATTATGATAATAATAGTAAAAAACCCATTAATATTAATAATAATAATAATAATCACGATAATAGTGTAGGAATGGCAAATAATGATATATAAAAAATAATCAGGGAAACTTAGAAGATAAAGAAAATAAAGAAGATATCAATTAATGTTAATCATAGTAGCTGTTAATATGATAATAAACATAAATTATTTGGTAATAGAAAACTCATCGGTTGTAATAATACTAATAATATTAATAATAGTAATAATAATAATGATAGCTATATAAATGATAACGATGGTAACCATAATAATCTTAGTAATTATTATAATAATAATGATAATGATAATAATAAGAATAATAGTAGTATTAATAATAGTAATAATAATAATAACAATAATAATATTAATTTATAAAACTAATAATCATAGTGAAGGTGGTTATGGTAATAATAGATATAATGGTGGATATAAGTAGTAATTATAGTAAATAAATAAAATAATAATAAGATATAATAATAAAAAATAAAAAGGTAAAAACGGTACAAACTGATAACAACTATAATAATTAATTAATTAATTAATTAAAATAATGACAAAAATAATTATGATAATAATAATTATTATATATACATATACACATGCACACACATGCATACATATACATATGCATATATATATATATATATACATACACTCAGGCACATACACACAAACGCATATATACACACATATATACATATGTATATATATATATATATATATATATACATATATATTCCTATGTCATTGGTAATAATGGTGTCGATGGCAATACTTAGTGATGGACTCTAATTATGATTCCCAATAAATAGAAGATTGAATATAATAATTATATCCAGTATAGTATAGAATATGGTATAAAATGACAGTTATGGTGTCAAATTACCGTTAGTGGATAGGTAAAAGTTTTGCTTGTGTTTTTAAGAGGTGATATTTGCTTGAGGGGTTTTATGTGAATTACTGTGAAGGTGTGATCTATTGTACTTACAGTTAATTGAGGTTTCTTGTTTCTTTTTAGAAGGTTGCCTCTACCACTAAATCTAACTATCTCAAGTATTTCAGTTAGCCAATAGTAACATGGTGAGTGAAGGGAACTGCAGGTACTGGTTTTTTCAGATGGTGTTCCAAGTCGCTGTCGGTGATTGATTATTGTGGGTTAATTCCCAGTAGTATATAGATAGTGAGGTTCTTTTTTGGTAGATAGAGTTATGTAATGAGCACTAATTGTGTAAACTAAATTAATCTGTTAGTGAATTTGTTTGATTTATTAATTAATTAATCAGGATTTGATAAGTTTAAAGGAAAATAAAACGGTTGGGCATAATACAAAATCAGTGGCCCAATATGTTAACGACCCTTGCCCCCAACACACACACATACGCGCGCACACAAACATATATGCTGCTACTGATTTGAGCTTATGCTTTTTGCCGAGGTTGAAGAAAACCGTCGACGGTTTTTTTACATGTCCTATTGGATGTATATCCTTCCCCTACTCCTGTTTGGACCGCAGACGATCTCATTTTATTTGCTATCTATCTATCTATCTATCTATATATCTATCTATCTACCTATCTATCTATCTATCTATATATATATATATATATATATATATATATATATATATATATATATATATATATATATATCTATGTTGAAACGATTACTGTTTATGTTTGCTTTTGAAGATTACATCCCGGATATAATAATACTAAATTATGTCTAAAATCCTCATTTGAATTATCATCAAAAGTCATTGCATAATATTGATCATAGAAAACGTCTAGGGTTTAAGGATTAACGGGTTATTAGTTTAAAAATGAATTTCAGGGAATAGTTTTTTATTTGTATTTGAATAAAGATTGATTAAATTCTATAAACATCTTGATTGTTGTAAATTTTCAAATAGGACGCTCGTAATTTATGACTATCCTAAATCATTTTGAAATACTCAAAAGAAACTAGAAATTTGGAAAATATTCATTAATTGATTCCTTATACCTCTGTTTTAAATATTCGAGAGGCCTTTGCACCGCTGTTTACATCCTTTTGCATATAACTCAATTAAACTAGGAATTGTCTTTATTATGACCCCTTACGACTTAAAGCTGCATTCGAAAATCCACAATAATCAATTAATTAATCAAAGTGTGTAACCTTAGACATACAAATATATAAACATATATTAATACCTATATATAGATAATATATATAAATAAATAAATATACATATATTATATGTATATAGGTAGATAGCTTATTTATCTTTGTTATCATATAACATGGAAATTATGATGTTTCAATGTTTAGGATGTTAGATTGTCATGTAAGATATGATAAAATAGGGGCCCGTAAAAGTACTTTTCTCTGAATATATTTGTTGTTTACTACAATATATGATAGTTGTCTTTGAATGAATATTTTAGTAACGGAGAGGAATTTCAAACATAACAGCTTCAGCCTTGGCTAAGGAGAGAAGGACATAAACGCAGAACTCAATAATAATGTGCAACATATTTCACTATTGTTTGAGTGTCGCCATTTTGCTTATATTTTAAATTGGCAATTTCCGGATACGGGAATTGAAGTGGAAGAGGGGATAATTCTAAAATGAGAGAAAGAGAGAGAGAGATAGATAGAGAGAAATATATATATATAGAGAGAGAGACAGGGAGGGAGAAATTTCGTTTTACTTCCATTCGCTAATTTATTTGCCAGAATGATATTATTTCAATAAAGGAAATGATATGTTAAGGGTTTATTTTGTATAATGTAATGAGATAATGAAAAAAATAATCAAATTTTAATGAAACCACATGGCAAATACAGAACGCGGAAATCCTGAATGTACAAAAATGTTTTCTTGTAAAGAAGGGTGCGTGATTGGTATGATGAATACCGTCGCTAACTATAGACTCCGATATTCCTAGTAAAACATATTATCGAATCTATTCTAAACGAATTCCCACTAATATGTTTTGGAAAGATATGAATCCGAAACTTTCCTTCACGCATTAGTTCAATAGTTTCAACAAGAGTGACGGGTTGAATGACACTTTCCCATGAATTACTGACAAAGACATTGAAAAAATAAAAATGCAAGAAATTTATCAAAATGCAAATTGTTAAAGAATTTTTAGCAGTACAAACTTAGATTCATGATTTTTGTTGATGACGTAAGCAGCAAAATGTTGAAACCGAATTACGTTTTCAGGCCGAATCTAAAAAATTGATATTTTCAAAATCAAAATGAAGTGAAATTGATACGAAGAATTTGTTGATGTAATAGTGACGCAACCAATATGATAGAACAGAACAGAGAATATGGGGAGTGACATCGCTGAATAGGTAATTCAAACCCAAACTTACAAAGCAATCGTAAACGTCTCTCTACTATGAAACAAATGAACTGTCAAGGTAATTGTTCCGTGTTGCTTACCTTAATTCACAAAACGAAAACCGTTTTAAAACAAAAAACAAAGTTGTATTCATTTTCTTTTTTCTTAGTCTCGCACGAAATATCAACATTTAATAAAGCAGTTTAACCAAGAACTACGACATAACATCAACAACAACGGATATAAACATATTTAGATAATCCCAATTTTCGTATTAATCCAGAAGTGCTTAATATTCTAAAGACTAGATCAGTTTTATTAATAATGATATTATAATTATTATAAAGGATTACATAAACATACTGTACTACATTATCAAAGCCAAATGTGTTTTCTTATGTAAACTAAGTTTAATTTGTTCATTTAAATCTAGATACAGTTAGGCATCTCTGCATGACATTAGTCTAGCTTTGAGGTGATATGTTAAAAAGAGGACAATGAGAGAAAAAAGAAATGGGAGAATGAGTGCCAGAAGCGGCAAAACAGTTATAAATAAAGGAGAAATCCAAATATCCGACCAATTGAAGTATCTATTCCTGTTATATGGTACAATAAAAAACGCATCCTCCATTTGCTCTGAAATTTTTAAACGAGCATAGGACGGACCTACACATTCTACACTTTTCTCATACCATCCTTATTCGGACTAATGTATTTTTCAAACAATCAGTTGAGATAAAAGTAAATGATATCTTGATATAAATAAACACATTTAACTATGCTTGAACAATTTCACTCTTATGAGAGAGAAACTTAGAAATCGTGACATTCAATGTAAACTTTAATGGGATAGCGTCGTGCCTCAAGGAGTGTATAAATGTGTGTGCGCGGAGAAGCTATCACGAGTTTGAATCGTATAGTCTTGTCATGGCGTCACAAGATACTGAAAGTTGATCGACACATTTTATTATTTTGGGTCCGGGCTTAGCCATCTTGAGTGCACGTCCTGTTTAAGATACTGAAGAACTTGTGATTTTCTGCCAAGATCCGAACTGTGAATAACCGATCGCATTAAGGATTAATCATTAATTCTCTGGATATAATTAATGATCTTGACTTCGGGGACAAAGAATCATTGAACTTGAAAATAGAACACTTTATAAAAAACTAGACAATACATTTTCTGATTTTAATCTCAATATATATAAGGCAAAAATCTGTGATATGTATGTAACGCTAAGGCTTTTAAAATACTAAACACACACCTCCGAATTAGGTATTATTTTAACCGGCATAACCTCGAGAAAATAATATCGAAAAATTAAAAAAAAAGATTCATTTTTAAGGGGTTAAATAGCCATTTTTTCGTTTAATGTGATCAAGATTTTTTAATGTTATCTTGTGCACATGACGTCACATATATAGGTACATGATGTCATAGTGATAGGTTCGGATATTATTTTATGCTTCTTGCATTTTTTTCGGACTATTGCCCTGATAAAAAGGGAGGGGAATAAGCGAGAGTTATTTTAGTATAGACCTAGAGGCCTCCTTGTATTTAGCGATTGAAAATGAGGAAAATATCATGATGGGATTGAATATAATGAAGAATACCATGAGAGGATTGAAAATGATGAAGAATACCATGTGAGGATTGAAAATGATTAATAATATCATAAGGGGATTAAAAATAGTGAAGAATATCAAGAAGTGATTGAAAATGATGAATAATAGGGTGAGATGATTGAAAATGATGAAGAATATCATGCGTGGATTGAAAATGATAAAGAATATCATGTGGGGATTGTAAATGATAAAGAATATCATGAGAGGATTGAAAATGATGAAGAATACCACGAGAGGATTGAAAATGATGAAGAATATCATGAAAGGATTGAAAATGATGAAGAACATCATGAGAGGATTGAAAATGATGAAGAATATCATGAGAGGATTGAAATGATGAAGAATATAATGAGAGGATTTAAAATGATGAAGAATAACTTGATGAGATTGAAAATGATGAAGAATATCATGAGCGGGTTGAAAATGATGAAGAACATCATGATAGGATGTAAAAATGATTAAGAACATCATGAGAGGAATGAAAATGCTGAAGAATATCATGAGGGGGTTGAAAATGATCGAAAAATACAATGAGAGGATTGAAAATGCTGAAGAATACCATGAGGGGATTGAAAATGATGAAGAATACCACGAGAGGATTGAAAATGATTAAGAATATCTATGATACATGATTCATGATATATATCTATGATACATAATACATATCTATGATATACATGATACATATCTATGATACATGATACATATCCATGATACATGATACATATCTATGACACATGATACATGATGCATATCCATGACACATATACATGATACATGATACATATCCATGATACATATCCATGATACATGATACATATCCATGACACATAATACATATCAATGATACATGATACATATCATGATACATATTCATGATACATGATAGATATCCATGGTACATATCAATGATACATATCCATGATACATATTCACGATACATATCCATAAGACATGATACATATCAATGATACATGATACATATACATGATACTTGATGCATATCCATTATAAATATCAATGACCAATGATGCATATCCATGATACATATCCGTGATACATGATACATATCGATGATATATGTACATGATACATGATACATATCCATGATACATGATACATATCAATGATACATATCCATGATACATGATACATATCAATCATACATATCTATGATACATATCCATGATACATGATACATATCCATGATACATGATACATATCAATGATACATATACATATCAGTGATACATGATACATATCAATGATACATATCCATGATACATATCCAAGATACATGATACATATCCATGATATATCCATGATACATATCCATGATAAATGATACATGATAATATCTATGGTACATAACACATATCTATGATACATGATAACTATATATGATACTTGATACATATCGATGATACATATCCATGATCCATGATACATGATGCATATCTATGATACATGATACATTATAAACATTAATGATACATGATACATATCTATGATACATGATACATATATATGATATATGTTACATGATACATATATATGATACATGATACATATCCATGATACATATCCATGATACATATCCATGATCCATATCGGTAATACATGATACATATCCATGACATATGTACATGATACATGATACATATCCATGATACATGATACATATCCAAACATACATATCTATGATACATTATACATATCCATGATACATGATATATATCAATGATACATATCCATGATACATGATACATATCAATCATACATATCTATGATACATATCCATGATACATGATATATATCCATGATAAATATCCTTGATACATGATACATATCCATGATACCTATCCATGGTACATGATACATATCAATCATACGTATACATATCAGTGATACATGATACATATCAATGATACATGTCCATGATACATATTAAAGATACATGATACATATCACTGATATATATCCATGATACATATCCATAATACATATCCATGATACATGATACATGATAATATCTATGGTACATTACACATATCTATGATACATTATAAATATATATGATACTTGATACATATCTATGATACACATCCATGATCCATGATATATGATGCATATCTATGATACATGATACATTATCAACATTAATGATACATGATACATATCTATGATACATGATACATATATATGATATATGTTACATGATACATATATATGATACATGATACATATCCATGATAATATCCATGATACATATCCATGATACATCATACATATCCAAGATACATGATACATATACAAGATACATATCCATGATACATATCCATGATACATATACATATCCATGATACATATCCATGATACATGCTAAATATCTATAATACATAATACATATTTATGATACATGATAATGATACATATGTATGATACATGATACATTTACATTATACATATCCATGAAACATATATATATATATATCCATGATTCATATACATATCCATGATACATATCCATGATACATATACATGATACATATCAAGGATAGATTATACACATCCATGATATATATACATCCATGATACATACCCATGATACATATACATCCCCATGATACATATAGAATATACATGATACATGATACATGATTCATATCTATGATACATAACACATATCTATGATACAGTATACTTAATACATACCTATGATACATGATACATATCCATGATACATATCCATGATACATGATAGATATCCATGATACATATCTATGATGCATTATAATATCCATGATATATATCAATGATACATATCCATGATACATGATACATATCCATGATACATATCCATGATACATATCCATGATACATTATACATATCCATGTTACATGATACATATAGATAATACATTATCAATATCTATGATACATATCAATGATATATATCCATGATACATGATACAAATCCATGATACATATCCATACTACATATCCATGATACATGACATATATCCATGATACATATCAATGATACATGATACATATACATATCCATGATACATATCCATGATACATGATTCATATCCATGATACATACACATATACATGATACATACACATGATACATGATACATATACATTATACATATACATGATACATATCCATGATACATATCCATGATACATGTCCATGATATATGATACATATCCATGATACATATACATATCCATGATACATATCTATGATACATTGTACACATCCATGATAAATGATACATATCAATGATACATATCCATGATACATGATACATATCAATCATACATATCTATGATACATATCCATGATACATGATACATATCCATGATAAATATCCTTGATACATAATACATATCCATGATACTTATCCATGGTACATGATACATATCAATGATACGTATACATATCAGTGATACATGATACATATCAATGATACATGTCCATGATACATATCCTAGATACATGATACTATCACTGATATATATCCATGATACATATCCATAATACATATCCATGATACATGATAAATGATAATATCTATTGTACATTACACATATCTATGATACATTATAAATATATATGATACTTGATACATATCTATGATACATATCCATGATCCATGATATATTATGCATATCTATGATACATGATACATTATCAACATTAATAATACATGATACATATCTATGATACATGATACATATATATGATATATGTTACATGATACATATATATGATACATGATACATATCCATGATACATATCCATGATGCATATCCATGATACATCATACATATCCAAGATACATGATACATATACAAGATACATATCCATGATACATATCCATGATACATATACATATCCATGATACATATCCATGATACATGATACATATCTATGATACATAATACATATTTATGATACATGATAATGATACATATGTATGATACATGATACATATACATTATACATATCCATGAAACATATATATATATATCCATGATACATATACATATCCATGATACATATCCATGATACATATACATGAGACATATCAAGGATAGATTATACACATCCATGATATATATCCATCATACATACCCATGATACATATAAATCCCCATGATACATATAGAATATACATGATACATGATACATGATTCATATCTATGATACATAACACATATCTATGATACAGTATACTTAATACATACCTATGATACATGATACATATCCATGATACATATCCATGATACATGATTGATATCCATGATACATATCAATGATGCATTATAATATCCATGATACATATCAATGATACATATCCATGATACATATCCATGATACATTATACATATCGACGATACATATCCATGATACATATCCATAATACATTATACATATCCATGATACATGATACATATAGATAATACTTTATCAATATCCATGATACATATCAATGATATATATCCATGATACATGATACATATCCATGATACATATCCATAATACATATCCATGATACATGACATATATCCATTATACATATCAATGATACATGATACATATACATATCCATGATACATATCCATGATACATCATTCATATCCATGATACATACACATATACATGATACATACACATGATACATGATACATATACATTATACATATACATGATACATATCCATAATACATATCCATGATACATGATACATATCCATGATACATGTCCATGATATATGATACATATCCATGATACATATACATATCCATGATACATATCTATGATACATTATACATATCCATGATACATGATACATATCAATGATACATATCCATGATACATGATACATATCAATCATACATATCTATGATACATATCCATGATACATGATACATATCCATGATAAATATCCTTGATACATGATACATATCCATGATACTTATCCATGGTACATGATACATATCAATGATACGTATACATATCAGTGATACATGATACATATCAATGATACATGTCCATGATACATATCCAAGATACATGATACTTATCACAGATATATATCCATGATACATATCCATAATACATATCCATGATACATGATACATGATAATATCTATGGTACATTACACATATCTATGATACATTATAAATATATATGATACTTGATACATATCTATGATACATATCCATGATCCATGATATATGATGCATATCTATGATACATGATACATTATCAACATTAATGATACATGATACATATATATGATACATGATACATATATATGATATATGTTACATGATACATATATATGATACATGATACATATCCATGATACATATCCATGATACATCATACATATACAAGATACATGATACATATACAAAATACATATCCATGATACATATACATATCCATGATACATATCCATGATACATGATACATATCTATGATACATAACACATATCTATTATACATGATAATGATAGATATGTATGATACAGGATACATATACATTATACATATCCATGAAACATATATATACATATCTATGATACATATACATATCCATGATACATATCCATGATACATATACATGATACATATCAAGGATAGATTATACACATCCATGATATATATACATCCATGATACATACCCATGATCCATATACATCCCCATGATACATATAGAATATACATGATACATGATACATGATTCATATCTATGATACATAACACATATCTATGATACAGTATACTTAATACATACCTATGATACATGATACATATCCATGATACATATCCATGATACATGATAGATATCCATGATACATATCTATGATGCATTATAATATCCATGATACATATCAATGATACATATCCATGATACATATCCATGATACATGATACATATCCATGATACATATCCATGATACATTATACATATCCATGATACATGATACATATAGATAATACATTATCAATATCCATGATACATATCAATGATATATATTCATGATACATGATACATATCCATGATACATATCCATACTACATATCCATGATACATGACATATATCCATGATACATATCAATGATACATGATACATATACATATCCATGATACATATCCATGATACATCATTCATATCCATGATACATACACATATACATGATACATACACATGATACATGATACATATACATTATACATATACATGATACATATCCATAATACATATCCATGATACATGATACATATCCATGATACATGTCCATGATACATGATACATATCACTGATACATATACATATCCATGATACATATCCATGATACATGATACATAGCCATGATACATATACATATCCACGATACATGATATATATATGTACCTATACATGATACATATCCATTTAGCATGCGCTCCGGGGCGGCGATCGGTACGTATACAGCATGCGCAGCGGGGTGGCGATAGATACATATATATAACGGGCACCAGGGCGGCGAAAGGTACGTATTTAGCATTCGCACCGGGGCAGCGATAGGTACATATTTAGCATTCGCACCAGGGCAGCGATATGTACATTTTTAGTATTTGCATTTTGGCAGTGATAGGTACTTATGCAGTATACACACTGGGGCGGCAATAGCTACATATTTAGCATTCGCACCGGGGTGGGGATAAGTATGTATTTAGCATTTGCACCGCAGCGGGGATAGGTATGTATTTAGCATTCGCACCGTTGCTGCGATAGGTACTTATATTGTATCTGCACCCAGGGCGGCGATAGGTACTTATATAGTATCTGTACCGGGGTTGCGAAAGGTATGTATATATTATGTGCACTGGGGCGGCGATATGTACGTATATAGTATGCGCACTGGGGTGGCAATAGATACGTATATAGTATGAACACCGGGGCGGAGATAAGTACCTAAATAGAAGGCGCAGACAGAGGTGGTACTTTTAATAGAAATAAGTCATACTATTGCCCTGGGAAACGTAGGATGAAGTGGTGGGGAAGAAACAGCTTTCGCAAAAGGCAAAATTAGAAAGTAGCGGTGAAATGGGGCGACCAGGGAAGAGAAAAGTAGAAAGATAAAGAGACGGCTATAGAGAGAGAGACAGAAATAGAAGTTTTAATATGAAGATGTTACACACGCGATTTTTTTTCAATTATATGTTTTTATTACCCCGAGCAACGCCGGGTAGCACTGCTAGTATTGAATAAAAGAAATAATATTCATTATCTTATTGCATTTCCACAAAACAGCCAACGCTTTGTTCTGTGACACTTTTTGACAAAATTCTCAAATCATCGATGGCCTTTTTAGGCCATCGATGATTTGAGAACGATTTTAACAAAACCCGTGATTCTAAAAAGGAAAATAGATAACTAAAAGACAGAGAAAAAGAACAAACAGTCACTCGTGACAGTTTACTACTTGGCCCAGCCTCGAGCCGATTGCCCACACCTGACCTTTAGCCTCCCGCACTACATGACCTGAGTCATTCCTACATTAATAAAATTATTTCTCTCTCTCTCTCTCTCTCTCTCTATATATATATATATATATATATATATATATGTATGTATACATATATATATATATATATATATATATATATATATAGAGAGAGAGAGAGAGAGAGAGAGAGAGAGAGATGGAGAGAATGAGGGGGAGAGGGAGGTGGATAACGAGAGCAAGAGAAGAGAGATAGATATAGTTGTGTTACAGTACGCTTCTGGCATAGGATGAACAAACTTGGTGGGATTTATATGCACGTAATTTACTACATATAATCGCTAATGAAACAAATTACAACTTAGTCTCCACTGTACTGAAACTTAAGAAATGATTGTCAAGGCGTGTAAAATAATAAATGAAAACAAGTAAGAACACATTATAATAATATAAAATATCACAACTATTACATCAATGAAAACGTAATAGTAATGTTTCTGATAAAAATGGAAACATAGTGTTATTGTAAAAAATAGCGACATTTGACCATAGCTTAATAATTGTTTAACTAAGCAAAAATATTCACAATGGATGATCCTAACAACAGAAAATTCTATATCGATGAACACCAGGAAAGATTTTTGTAAGGATATTGTAGTCATCAATCTCTATTTAATATTAACACATATGGAGATATCACTTGACTGTCTTATTATTTTGGAGAAAAAATATAATAGAAATCTACAAGTAGTTAAGCAGAATATTTTAAAATAAACCATGGTGTATACATTTGTAGATTACAAATGTAGATTATTTTTAGTGCAAATCTAGAAATTTCAAACTTAAAAATGTGAAAATATATTAAACCAGGAAAAAAAAGTTACATATAAGTAGACAACAAAAATGTTACTCTTAGATAGCGACGTCTATATATATATATATATATATATATAACACATATTCCTCTGAAACCGTTGCTGCGAGATAACATCGGAGAAAGTTAAAAGGCTGATGTGAGAGAATAGAGAGAGTAAAAGTGTAAGTCTTTAATTACTTACTTCCTCACAAGTCAGATTTTGATACAAGGTCTGTTTTTAATATGGGAGAAATTTCAGCTTCCGTAGTAAGGGCACTGGATTAAGACAAATAATTACCTCAGTATAGAAGGTTTTCTTTTTCATTGACCAGGAGATAAAAGATAAAGTGTAGTATCAGAACATATACTACACTTTGCTCATACCCAAAATGCTATGAATAAAGAAAAGACGTAAGTTCAGTACGTTTAAATAAACGAAGAACATTACTAGATAGGCTACTAAATATAAATATAATTTTCCTATAAACGAAAACAAAAATATTTACCTTTCTATAGCGTAATATTATCTTATTGAAACATCTACGTTTGTGTGTTGCTTTCTAAATGCGTGCTTTCATAAACTACTGTGTTCTAGTTATATTTTAGGCACTATTGAAATCGATTGTATAACAAATACCTGCACACAAAATAAAAAGCGACATTATATATAGGTGTGAAGATCTTTCAACCTTTTTATTATAGATCCAAGTAAATATTATAGATGAATATTATATATATATATATATATATATATATATATATATATATATATATATATATATATATATATATATAGTATTGAAAGTTTCTTAACTTTTAAACTATTAAATATGTTATTAAGAAATATCTTAAATCCTTCGTTGGTAAAAATCACTATTTGTAAGTCAGTCGAGTTTTTGCTATTGCCATAATAGTTGACTCCCAGTAATTAACGCCGGCTTTTACACATATATTTGTTACCTTACTAGTGCTATACTATTAATGTAGTTATCTTCAGTTGTTTCCTACGAGACCTGTCTCGGAATTACAAAATCCAAACAGTCATTTTACCATGGTTTCCCAGCAGTCTCGATGAGACACCCACACCCTCAAAACAAAACATCAGCGGTCTAAGTACCAGATCCAATTTCTGATTTGAAGTAATAGTTACTAAACATATTTTGATATTAAAATAGTTTACTAATCTATTTGGTTCGCACTTGCTTTACGCCATACGGATATGTAGTAATTATTTCCGAAAGTGTTTCATTTTTATAGCGTTTTGATGAAGTTATCTATATTATTTATGATATTAATAAACCTTCCTTGGTTACTTTATTTTATTTATTTATTATTTATTAATTTTTCTTTTTTTAAATATATTTTTTTATTATTTAATATGTATACTATTTAGTTAACGTATGCATTTCATATTTGATTCCTTATATATTTTAAATATACTTTGAATTATTTGATGAAACTTAAAAGCTTCAGGATGGCGAGTTATTGCTTTATTTAACTGTTTAAATATGTTATTCAGATTCCTACCTTGCTTTAGCATTCGTACTACTAAACCAGCAACTGGGGTGAATAATCTGGTAATCTTAGGATAACGCGAGCTATTTTCAGAAGTTCAGACATAATACACTTGGCAGATAAAAACGCTTGTTCAACATTAATAATATAATGCAAGAAAAAGACACCTAATTAATATCGGCTATCTACAAGAAAAGCCACTCAAATTAAACAGCACCTATTGTTAACATCACAGACACATTCCTATCTTCCGTATTCTAAGTTAAACGGTACTATCCTAAAATTAATATGCGCCATCTAAGTGGGATTAATCCTTAGGATACTAACCAAATATACAAGTTATTGTTAGTTGAGGGCATTGACTTTTCTAGAAAGTCTTATTTACATTTCTGAGACCCTGTCTAAATAGTATGCCGTAACTAACGTACAATGTCCGCGGACTATTGACTCCGCTATTCCTAGATCAAAATCTACCACACGTATTATATTCAGTTACACGTTGATACCGCTGGTAAAGAATATTAGTACAATAGTAACTTGTGTTCAGTTAATTGTATATAAGCAATCGTGTATGCCACGCATTTTCAGCATTAAATAAAAATAAACGGCGAATATGACGTAAAATGCAACAAAGCCAAAACACAAGTCAGTTGAATTTACCAACCGATATGTTGTATTTATCGCGTAACACACAATTATCGTGTCGCCGTAGAGATTAGAGAAATCCAGGATGCGTTTATAAAAAATAATTTTCCGCCTAGCTGAATGCATTCAGGGTATGCGTAGAAATTTGATTTGATTAAAGCAGTTGCGCAATAACACAGTAAGGATACATCTTTAATTCGGTTTCAAACAAGACCGATATTCCTAAGATGCGTATATATTTATTCTATGTGTTCAGGGATTAACATTTAAAAAAAAAAAACTTAACCCTGACAGACCGAGGAAATTTATTTCAAACTTAAGCCTGACAAACCACATAAAATACTATTTCAAAATTGAGCAAGATACACCAAAAAAATGATATTTGAAACTTCAGCATGACAAATTACTATTTCAAACATAAGCAGGAGAGAGAGCAAAAAAGGGTATTTTAAACTATAGTATGACGGACTAAAGAAAATGCAATTTCAAAATAAAGCATGACAGACTAACGAAAATTATATTTAAAAGTTAAGCGTGATAAACCGAAGAAAACTTGAGCGTGATGATACGCAATCGGCGTACAGATTTTGCTATGAAAAGCGCTTATTTATAACATAAGTGTGACAGGCCAAGAGACATACACACATTTTAGGTGATACAGAATAAGGCGGGACGTTAGTTCACGCGGGTAGCTGGTATAACAAGACGGGATACATAATAGGGACCGTGTTTGATTCGAAAGGTTTTACAGGTCAAGGAATCAGAGTGACATTAGGCGGAAGTTGAAAGCCATGAGATTTCAGAGCGAAGCGCGCTCTCTTTCTTGACATTCTCTCTCTATCTATCTATCTTTCTCTCTCTCTTACTGTTACATTCTCTCTCTCTATCTATCTATCTCTCTCTCTCTCTCTCTCTGTTAATTCTCTCTCTCTTTCTATCTATCCCTCTTTCTGTTACATTCTCTCTCTCTATCTATCTATATACCCCTCTTTCTGTTATATTCGCTCTCTCTCAATCTATCTATCTATCTATCTATTTATCTATCTATCTATTTTCTGTTTCATTCTCTCTCTATCTCTCTATCTCTCTTTCTGTTACACCTTCTCTCTCTCTCTATCTATATATCTCTCTTTCTGTTACATTCTCTCTATCTATCTATCTATCTTTCTATCTATCTATCTATCTATCTATCTATCTATCTATCTATCTCTCTTTCTGTTACATTCTCTCTATCTATATATATATATCTCTTTCGCTCTCTTTATTTGCCAGCGAGACTTCAAGCATAGAAGATGTGTCTGACAGGTTTCCCCAAAAAGAGGCGTGGGCGTCAGTGCACGCGGGTGACTGATGCAGCAAGACGGGATATCTTTCTATATATCTGTGCGTGTCTCTCTCACGCATACGAAGACACTCTTTATTTCTGTGACGGTCCTTTTAAATAAATCTTGTTTAAAACTTAACATTGACATTAACCTTGTTTTGTGTCAACAAACGAAACGGATCTGTGTTAAAAAAAATGACGATGGCGGCGACGAGAACGACGACACGAAAAATAAAGAATGTATTCCTCGATCGATAAGGAGAATATACAACATGGTGTCATCTGATCGTATCATAAATTATAGGCATCCGTTCAATCCATGAATTTCGCGAATAATGTTTTATTTCAAACTAGTGCGTAAAAAAACGATAGGTTGGCCGACTGACCAAGCATGTTATAGATAGGCATTGACGCATCTAAAACATTTTTAAAAATTCACCTAAACCTGACTTTAAAGCATAACATTGCATTGACTAGCTGAAATGATTACAGCCTTAAAATAAAAGGATTACAATATCATATTTTTAGATCGTATATCTGTTCCCAGTTCATGCATGAATTATTTTTCGTTTATTTGCCAAACAGATATAAGTTCATTGACTTCGCATTCTTATTACTACGGATCAAGTAAATCATAACTGTTGATACTACAGTATCAACAGTTATGATTTCCTTGATCCTATTTTTTTTTTCAAAAAGGGTAATTTAAAATGTTGGCAATAATTAAATATGTACTAATGTTAGGCACTTATATTCCGTGACCAAAGCTGACAAAGCTGTGCCAAGTATTCACTGTAGATGGTAGCATCGTGGTAGCACGCTGACGCGTTGCGGATCATTTCAAGCTTCACGTGTTTTGAAAACCGCTCAGATCAAAAGCCGCTCATATACATTTTAGATACATGTTTTGGAAAACAGCTTGTTACAAAGCTGCTGGAATAATATATGTTATTTTGTTCTAAATATTCTACAGTATACCACAAAAACAGATACTTTACACAATTAATTCACACGCAAATATGTAATCGTTGGAAGTAGAAAATTGTTGTTCATGACATAAGCATTATTAAACAAGAAAAGCAGATATTTCATATAAAATTTTAAATGTACTTTACGTGAACGCTTACAACAACGTAGACGATGCAGCAAACTACCAGTCGCTTTTTGGGGTTATTTTACGCAGAATATTATTTGAATCTTCAACAAAATCTTAATGATTTTATGTTTGTTATCTCTCTCTCCTCTGCAATTGAAATGAATTTAACAGTAAACTTCCAACGCTCAAATCCACTCCGTTGCCATTTACACTTTTAGAAAGCCTTTCTAGTGGTTCAATAAATTCAGGAGTATTAACTTTACCGAAAGCGACTTCGTATGGTTAGATGGAGAAGTAAAATGTTAAACAGATTCAACAGTATTAGTGTTTAAAAACTAATGTAATAAATTAACAGAAAATCCACTTTTCGACATGTCTAATTTTCAAGTGAAAGGTGTGTCATAATTTCTTTCCCTTCTTTCTCTCTCTCTCTTTTGCCATCCCTATCTTTCTCTTTCTCTCCCTACCCTTTTCATCACTCTTTTGCTCTTCCGTTTCTTACATCTCGTAAATAATTAATTAACATCATTCTATTTCTCTAATCACATCTCTTATCGTTCATCCTTTATTTATGTTATTCGCCCTTCCTCTCATCATCTGAAAAATAATGTACATCTAAAATGTGCACGATGTTAGATAGATGACAATGTGTGTGTTTCGGTGTACGTTGAAAAGAAAAAGTGAAGTGCTCGACCGCATAAAATGTGAAAGCTAATGAGAAAATTATTTATTCTAAACACTATACGTTACATACTTCAGAGACGTATCATGATTTCATTAAGATATGCTGACTTTTTATTTCGTTAAAAGGGTCGTTAGAGCCCAATTCAAATCAATTTCGTGAGTCGCTGATGATTTGACTTGTGTTTTAACGCCCATTTTAACAATAATAAAAGGCCAGTCTATCATAATAAAACACCCGAAGCTGTAGAATATATATTTTTGTCCGTGTATTATATATATATATATATATATATATATATATATATATATATATATATATATATATATATATGTATATATATATATATATGTATATATATGTATATATATGTATATATATATGTATATATATATGTATATATATATCTGTATGTATATATATGTATATATATATATGTATATATATATGTATATATATATTTATGTATATATATATATATATATATATATATATATATGTGTGTATGTAATGATTTGGTGTACGTTGAAAAGAAATTAATAAAGGGATACATCTCATAAAATGAGTCGCTAAAGATTTGAATATTTAACAATAATGAAAGGTCAACCTACTGCACGAAACCATGGTACGTCTGAAGTGTAGAACATAGAGTTTTTAAATACATAATTTATATATATATATATATATATATATATATATATATATATATATATATATATATATATATATACGCTGAAGAAGACAGCTTTATGATATGACCTGCCATTATCTTACATTATGTGTTATTTATTTATTTACCAGGAATGCGTAAGCAATTCCCGAGGAAAGCGCCCAGAGGTGCTTATATTGTACCAGACTCGAGTAACTCTAATAGAAAATACGGTAATACGCGATTTGTGATATAGAATTAAAAACGAAATAGAAGCTGTATTAGTTATAACAAAGTGGACTCTTATGGAAATGCCACGTTGATTTCTACAATTATTGTCCTAATTTACTGTAATAACAATATTGCTTTTTGACATAATAAATGTCTGTCAGGTTCAACGCTATTAAGAAAAAAATGACTCTTTTTGTTTACGTAAAATAAATTGTCATTGTCAACTTATTTTTTTATTGAATAATACGAATATGTTACTTCTGTAATTAAAAATTGTAGACATTTTTGTTAGAGACAATAAATATTCTCTTATTACCGTAAACATCATCGTCAGCTAAATATTCTTCAAATCAATAAAGCGAATGTTTCTTTATGAATGTATTTATTTTAAATTGTACAGTTTTTGTTCGCGTGACGAAATAATTTGAGTTTTGAACAATTCATTTTAAAATCGCTAAAGTTTGAATTTGAACTTACCGACATCAAATTTATTACCAGCCGAATGATCTTTTTTTTTAAAATGTGTGTAACAGTTGATAACGTAGTACACATATGGAATGCCTTAGAGTATTATTATTGTTACACCGGCCGTTCTTACACAGGAGAAACTGCACCGGTTGTCACTATAAATAGTGCGAGTCACCAGAGGCACAGAGAAGACAAAGCACAGTCTTGTAACTGTCTAGCCAAGTGCTAGTCACTTTCTTACTTTGTTAATACACTTGTTAAACCAACCCTGGACTTGACTTTCTTTATTTATTATTTACTGTTGGACAACTTCACAACAATTAGATAGACTGATTATTTCACTAAAAAGAATCGTCTGACGAATTAGGAATATGCTTTCTTAAAAGTAGTTTTATCAACAACTATAATTACGATATTAGCATGTATTTTCGTTTAGTTTTTCGTGATAATGAAAGTGATGAGGTAGTGGGAAGAGGAACGTCTGGCATTGCGATGTTACACACTACACATTCTCATAATCTGAAGCTTGCGTGTTCAATCCTTATACTGGGTAGTACATTTTAAGTCTTCTCTTCAATCACACTTAAACACAAACTTACAAAAGTACGCATATAAATAGTTCATTGTTTTAATGTGAATACATTTTTATTGACATTTAATAATGTTGCCTATTTTTGAAATGTTTAGGTTTTTTTTCGAAAAATGTATTAATTCTCTAAGTCATTTGCAACGCAAAGGGTACTTTATTAATATCATATTCATTGGATAATTTAATCTGGAACCCGTTCGGCATTCACCCAGCGTAACATGGGGTTGTTTTGGAATATTAAATTCACAAGCAGTCCCCAGTCGCATGTATAACCCGGTCAAGGGAGATGACGATATTTATTTTTGCATATTTTTATTTGGTAGGTTTCGACGTCTTCACACATACCGCGCTTGGTATTTCAAGAGTGTAACCCATCTGGTACTGACTAGGTCCACCGTCACTTAACTGTGGTGATCTAACGATAAATGATGTATCAACGTGATAACTTAACGAGAAAAGTGAATTTTAAAAAATCTTAACAACGTTTTTAACGGCGTTAACTCTAGACTAAAATATTTCGACTCATTCTGGAAAATGGCAAAGCCAAGTCTACAGATCGAATCCATTGATATTAATCACGGATATGTCTGACAAGTCCGATCGAAAAACAAGGAACACAATTTGTCTACACGAGAAATGTGTCACGAAATCTTGATCTTTTATCGAACAATCTATAGCTTATAAACATAAAAACATTCTCCATTTCATGCGGTATTCACCTCATGCATACTGTCGTAGACTATGGAATCGGCAATTCCAAGTTAAAATAAAATCTGTCATTTACACCATCGATTGGTAAATAACTTGGGGATACACGTGTGACTTAACATGGACTCTTTTGGAATCTCAAAAAATCTTTCGGAAATTTTTTGATATATTTTGGAATATTACATAATTATATAGAATCTTACGTAATCATTCAGAATCTTTTAGGATTATCCGGAATCATTCTGAATCATAAAAACATTTTGGATTCATTCGGAATCTTGCGGAATATTCTGCAATCTTTCAACATTCTTTTACATTTTTTTTAGAATTTTTAGCGAGATTTTGGTATTTTCTGATTTTATTGCCAAACAATCGAATTTCCTTTGATTCAGAATAGAAACAAATAAACTACAAAATCGTACGCCATAATATTCTTGGAAAAGGATATAACTTACCGAGTTATTACGTTGAAACACCGGTTCTCATTCGATCACTAGAGTTAAGTTACGTTGAGTCTAGTCAGAACCATATAGTGACCATTTGGAAATAAAAGGTGCTCTATGCATAAGGACAGCTACACATCCGTGCAAAACGAAAAACTGCAAATACCAACGCCGTTATCTCCCCTGACCTGGATATACACGCGACTGAGGATCGCTTCTGAACTTAATACTTCCCCGAAACGTCCTACCTCTGAAGAAGTCGACACAACCATACCAGCGTGAATGCGGATACAGGCAGACAAAAACGATATAAACCGGGAATGTATCTCAATAGTAACCTATGTTTAAATAATAGTATTCAATTAACTGATAAACAACCAACAAGTCAACAACTATGTTATTTTGGCATTGTATAAACTAAAAGAGGGATTAGGGTTAAATTATTAAAACATGCCGAACAAATTAACCAGATGTCTAGCATTCTCAGTATTATCAGAAGCTCATGAATAACCCTCTTTGTCCGATAAACTTCTGAATTGTATTCGGCTGTCATTATTCTTATGCTGTTGTTTGTTGAAGTGTCCGTAGCCTTATGAAGCCTGTCGACAACGCATGTTGCTGACGAAATCAACTGAACGTTTACTTGTCGTTACATTATTAATTAAACACTTGGAAGCAGAGACTGCGTATTTTCCTCATCGATTAATTCCATATTCTTTCATCGACGCGTGAAACAAGATACGCTTCCATAAGTCGCCATTTTACACTAGACACTCAATGCCTGTTGGTTTAGCTCAACTAAATTCATAGCAAAAGAGAAAATGAGGAAATTAACGCTTCTTTTAATGAAGTTCTTATTTCAATTGTCACGCAACAAAAAATGTTTGTCACACGAATTTGAAAAAAAGATATCTCATATTTATAAATAACTAACACTTTATTTTGAAAAGTTATGTCGTTTTTCTTCGGCCTAGAAGCTATTTAATTATAATCTATAGGAACGAATGGTGTTTCAACAGAATTTGAACAAAGCAAACATGACTTTAATGAACCGAGCTATAACTTAAAAAGGGTTTAATTAGGATTAGGTTATGCTTGGTTTAGGATTAAAGTTTAAAAAAAGCAGATCGGTTTAAATTCTGTAGAAGTTCAGAAACAATATGCGAATGTATATGTGTATGTGCGTTTATTCTGCTGTGTGTTCAATAGAAAATCTAAAACCGCGTAAATACTACATTGTTTGGACTGTGGTGTTCGAATTAGCAGTGTTGTGAACAGAGACATCTCCAAGGGAGATAATTGACTTCAACGATCGCATGATTTGATTTTCTCGTTCCCAATGTAGTCGTAGTAGTCGTAAATTTAAAAACAAAACGAGAATAATTATTTCATTGTCGTGCTCTCATTTCATATTCTAATGAACTAGTGTGATTAGGACATCGTCTAATGTGTTTCGCATCCGGAAATCAATTGCTCATTAATAAATATGTATTAAATTATTTATTTGCATTAAGATAACAGTATGGTGGGGTGTTGCTCTTAATGTTCACGGTTTGCTGGACGGCATTGTATCACACAAAAGATTAAACCGCATATGTGCCATACAGATGTAGTTCATTTTCTCTTCTCCTCCCTCCCGTTATAAATCTCCTATTTTACCAATAGCTCTCGTAATCCTAATTACAACAAGAACAGCACAAATTCACTGTTGTTTGAACGATCGGGTTTTATTTGTTTTTGACCAAACACTCGTAGAAAAAGGAGCTATCCCTAAAACCTAGCCACTCTCTCTGCTGATACAGTGAAAGAAGGAAATATCTGAACTGCTTCTGCGCCACGTCACACTAGTGACTTCTTGTCTGCGGCGTAACTGCCGGGAACATTGCTTTCACTTGATTTATAATGGAAAATTACACTCAACTTGACATAGATGTGTTAATTATAACCTTATTTTCACACATCCGCATTCAGATAGTATTACATAAAAAAACATCCGACATCCGGAGAAGCCGTGCCTGGCACCAGTTTGTTCACTATTTTATATTTGTTCATTTGAGGTGTTTAACAAAATTAATTTCATAGGGAATGAATATTATTCTGTAGAGAATTATGATAGCTGTCATGATTTGGGCTATAAACACAATGTTGCAATATATAATTGGTTTGAAAGGTAGGGTACTACAATATAAATTATGAAAACATTTTTTACGATATAATAAACATGAAGGGAAGAGTTATACAAACACCTATTCGCTCTCTCTGCTAATTAAGTGAAAGAAAGGAAAGATCTGAACTGCTCCTTCGCAAGATCACATTAGACTTCTTGTCTGCGGCGTAACTGTCGGAACATGTTGCTCTCACTTGACTTCTTATGGAAAATTACAGTCAACTTATTTTAACCTGACAAGGAATATTTTCTTATAACCTTATTTTAACACATCCGTATCTAGATAGTATTAAATAAAAAATCTGACGTTCGGAAAAGCCGTGTCTGGCACAAGGTTGTTCACCATTTTATATCTGTTTATTTGAGGATGTTCACAATATGAATTTCATAGGGAATAGATTTTATTTTGTTAGGGACTATGACAGCCGTCATGATGGTGGCTTTAAACACAATGTTACAATATTTAATCGGTTTGAAAGGTCGGATATTATAATATAATTTATGGATATATTTTTTACGATGTGGTAACAATTTAAGTTTAATGTAACATACCGTAGAGTGATTTCCGATCACCGCGGTTTGTCTGCAGTAAATTTCGTCGCCAAACAATCTGATCGTCTCTATGTAATCGAAGTGGTAATGTAGTAGTCGACATTATACATTTCCTTGCCTAGTAGTTGCAATTATGTACACCATAAAAGAAACAAACTCTAACAACAGTGTTGTCCAATAGCACATGTTCCTTAATATTGTCATATGTTATTCTCTTACAGAACAGTAGGGTTAAGCATAAGCCTCACATCGCTCACCCAGCTCGACTGAACACAAGGCAGATGCAGGATGAAAGAAAAGTATTTTTCTATTGTGTTAGAGGGACGAGTTCTACTGTGAATGTCTCACAACGAAAGATCAGAGATTGAAACTCGGTCGAGCAGCTACATTTTTTTATATTCTGTGAAGTAAGAGTTGCAGAGAAGAGAAAGGATCACCACCCACTAGATTTCGAAGTCGATGTTGTACTGTGTCATGGGAGGAAGGAGTGTGCTGATCGTATGACGTATCTGACTTTTATCTAGGTAGCTGATTGCATATATTTTGGTCATTTACGAAAAAGGCATGAACATAAAAATTAACCCATCTATTAGTCAACTATCAACTAGTGTCCGATTAATACTAAACATTGTAATGTTGGTGTGGCGTTAAACTGAAATCCCACGCCTAAGAAGTTCACTAGGTGTTTGACACCAGAAGCTCATCAATTAACCTCTTTGTTCAAGAAATTTCTGAATTCCATTCGCTTCTCATTGTTCTCATGCTGTTGTTTTCAATTGAAGTGCCCATGGCCTAATGAAGCCTGTCGAGAACGCATGTTGCTGACGAGGTCAACTGAACTTGTCCTCATCTCAATTACATTGTTAATGAAACAGTCGGCAGCAGAGAATGCGTATTCCCAACATCGATTACTCTTGTATTCTTTCATCGAGACGTGACACGAAAGACAATTCTATGAGTCGTCATTTCACGCTAGACAATTTGCGCATGTTTGTTTAGGCCAAGCAATAGACGACAACAAAATATAAAATCAAATAAGAAAGTAACGCTGCTTCTAATGAAACTCCTCTCTCTACCAGCACGCTAGTAAGATGTTTGCTACACGTTGACAACACAAATTAGAACCAAATAATTAAAGTTATAAACAGTGAAAATAAATCGTAAAATTTAAATTTCATTATTGCTTTTGTTTAGAATATATTTGAGATTGAACTAAAATAGAAAGATAATGAAAGTTTTTTTTATTTATTTATCTATACCACAAGGCCATCATAGCTAAAAGATGGCCGACAAAAGGAGCACGTCCGTATTGAAAGATAAAAATAAAAGTGTATTTGTATTATTTAGATTATTCGAACAACTGTTCTCATTATCGATGTTATTATCACAAGTTTTCGGCCGATGTAACCTTCGACCTTATCCAGATGTATTTTGGCGAACTCAGAAACCTTTCTATAGACCTCAAGAATCTGTACAGAATTTCAAACGGAACTCTTTTTTTTTAATTCACGGGGGTAGGCTAATGACATCATCAGGAGGATACTGTACTAATCAGGTTCGGTGCTTTATCTGCGACTGATAACACTGGTATGACGACGCCCCTCTACGCTGCAGTTGCCAATATGTTGTATAGTGCTGGCTATTGCTCTTTCGTTGCATATATTTTGTCGATGTGATATGATATTGATGTTTTCATGGTTTTCATAACGGACATCAAACAACTTATCTACAATAATTCTCAGGTCAGAGTAGTAGTACGTGTCAGAGTCTGATCAATGAATTAAACAGAATCTTCCATTTGCATATGTATATTTAAAAGATATAGTGCTAACAACCAAATAATCTACAACCCATTCGTATGAGAAACTTAAATGCATATCACGAATAAATATTTTAAGATATTAAGAACTTGAAACATGAAAACGGATGAGCCATATAGACGGCGAAAAACGCATCCTTGGATAATTATATTTTATCAATAAATAACAAGCCGCGCGTGCGTGGCCCCCCTTTGTATGTGATTCGATGTGGCGAGTGTAAAATGCAATAAATTTGGGCAATTTGAGTCATTTTTGACTCCCCCTTTGACCCCCTGGGGGGGGGGGACGAACCAGAATTCTTCTGAGGTCAAGGATACTCATTTTATATCCAGAACAATTGCCTGTACATTTTGGCCAAGTCTCAGAAAAATTGAATGGATGGATCAAACATTATTGGAGAAAAGGGTCATTTTTGCCATTTTGGGGGATGTTGACGCCCTGGGGGAACGAACCAGATTTTTTCCAAGGTCAACGATACGTATTTTCTATTAGAAACAATTGCCTCCATATTTTGGCCAAGTTTCAAAGAAATTGAATGGATAGATGAAAAGTTATGGGGCAAAATATGTCATTTTTTTGCCATTTCGGGGCCTTTTGACCCCCAAACAGATTTTTTTTAAATCAGAGAATGTCACTTTCTAACCTGACCAAAGTTACAACTGCATGCAAAATTTCAGAGAAATTCAATGGATGGTTGCGGAGAAAAATCCGTTCCCATATATAGGGTGCAATACTGTGGCCGTCATAACTAGGAGGCCCTTCCAATAAAAAATGACGGCATGCTCAGTAGGTAAGTCAAACAATCAGACGATAGGCATTTAACCACTCTTCTCACTTAAAAATTCATAAAAATTCAGGAAATCAACCAATTTTAATTAAATATACAGTATTTATTTATTAACAATAACTGAATATAATTAACCCATTACTTTATTAGAAATCCAGTGCAAATGTATTATTTTGTGTAAACAGAAATACCTTTACTAAAATTATATCATAAATATATATTTCATAAAAATGAAGATATTAATAAAAGATATTTAAAAATATAGTTCTCATATTTTACGAAAAAGAAAGCTGGTAAATCCCGTATTGATAAAATTAATATAACTCCAAGAAAATTTAGTTGTCGAATTAAATAGCATTGCAGCGGTTTTCTAATATTTGCACATATAGAGATATTATACTGATCCCCAATAAGTTGCCAGTACTGGCCAAACCTTGCCTCAAGGTTATCTGTTGGAAACTTTTAAGGTAAGATATACGTCATGTTCATTTCGTTTATGCAATACTTAGTCAGATCAAGGATTGCATATGTGGTATGATGTAAAGAAGTGTATGTTTCTTTTGTTAATTTCCGAGTTCTTCCAGAAATGCTTCTCCAACATTCTAACAAGTCACAGAATAAAGTGAGAAATCTATAATGTTCTCCATTTAATTTAAGTGGATTAGCATATTCATTAAGTTGGCAACTATGTTTTTGCATTCATTATGGTCCACCTAAGATAACATATATTTATGTATTCTGCAGTTTCTGCAAAGTTGGGCAAACATTTCTGTTTTCCTTAGGTCAGCAATCCCTGAATAGTGTATTAATTGTAAATTTGCAGAACCATTTTACCTTTCAAGACTACTAGGAAAAATGTCTTTAGAAGTAAATTTGTAACAATATTTTAAAAGTGATTGTGATTTCAGGACATAAAGATTGTGTAAGCTAGAAAGTGGGGCACTTTTGATGTTATCTAATTCGTGACAAAATCTTGGGAACATCATGCATTTACTTCTATCTTTTTAGCCAAACCAGTTGTTTCTAATGCATTTTAATATATGTACTGTGTCGAATAAGAAGAAAAGAGGTCTAGACTTTATAACTGGATGTCGAAATACAATGGAAAGTGTTGCTGGGCTACAAAAGAAAGACATAGCCTTGCATCATTATATGTTATAACAGATACTACTCTAAATCCTATCTTCTTTAAACCAATTATTAAACGATTGATTATGTCAAATAAGTTCTCTACTAGAACATATTTAGTTGGCATAACATGCACAACATCCTTATATTGTGAGAATACACTACTAAACATAAAAGCATATACACTTGTTGCGGCTTCTATATGTTGTTGGCTTAGCCAACAACATTACGGATCCTTATAATCAAAATAAGGTTTTAGATGTATTTCATCAACAAGTAAAGATAGTGTGATGTCCTCCCGCACTAGTAACTTGAACTTACTTTTAATACACATAAGAAGATTGGGTGCAATTTTAGTTAAAGGGCGATGCAGTTAATTATTTTCATGTAAAAGCATTATTTTGTACTTACTCAGTCATATTTTATCTCTCACGGCACGAAAAAGAATTTAAAAATATCAAGCAGAACTTTAATTAGAACGATTTTTCCATTTCCATAAGGGAGATATGAAACGTCGAGTCGATGCAATTTTCGGAGTGGCCGGTTAGCTAACTAAGGGCAGATAAGTGTCGTGAAATTGGGTCCCCTAGGTAGGCACGTGTGACCTAATTAGTAAGTATCCCGGTGAACAAATTAAAAATAATTATTTAATTTTCTATTTTTTTCTTTAATACATATATATTTTATTATCCATATTTGGTCGCTGTTACCATGTAAATATGAAAAAAACAAACAAAAC